>CM040120.1:279541919-280741919 GCA_022559845.1 Amorphophallus konjac
TTAGCTGAGTTTTGACCTGTATTATGATTTAATTTACTTAACTAATTCATATTGGAATCTGCATCATCTAGGCATCTTGAACTATTTTAAGTTATGTTAATTTCATTAGCCAAAACTCTATAATTTTGTATTCTAAATCATGATTTTTCAAATATTGTAATGACGGAGTTTCCTCATGGTTTCACAATGTTACACATTCTTCCTCTATCTATAGAGTCATTTTCTTTAAGTACATGGCACATACTCCGGTATGTTGTCCATTAGTTCACTTTGCACTATAGGAACATTATTCTTGGACATGAGGACCTCTCTATTGGATATTCCTTCCAATGGACTAGGAAATCTTGTTTCAAGGTCTCCGTAATTCTCTGCGAGCCTGGGATTCCTACTAGGACGCCGAGTTGGTTGTACCATCAAAGCCCATTGATTAGATTACACTATCGATGTTTTTGGTTATCAGTAATGTAACGGCTCTATATTGGATCGTCAGGCACAAGTAACGGCCCAATATACGACCGTCACATTCTACTGAGTCCGATTTCTAAATTCTGGATTCAGACTAATGTAACGGCCCAATACTGGAGCGTCACATCATGTAACGGCCCAGTACACGACCGTCACACTGCTTGAGTATTTTAACCCAAGGTGGACCAAGGGTTGATATTCCAAGGGTTCTAGATGGACTATTAATGATCTAGAATTTATCATATTGATCAAGAAACCTAATATAATGAATAGAAGATAAAGAACGTATCGTTATGCTGCCGATTTATTTCCATAAGCATAACCTTGCTTAAGTCATTCTTGATTTCTCATAATTCTTATTGAAGCATTCATTCATTGAATTATTGTTATCATGAGCTTATTGAACTTATTACATTCTTGGCCATATTTTATTGTTAACATGTGTGGAAGTAACTTGATTTATATTTGAAGATGCGATCGAGCACTGATTGTGTTCAAGGGCTCTATGCTAGTCCCCTCGGCTGATTGTCGGAAACATACTATTCTATAAATCATGGGGTATGATGCTACTGGCGTCGCATTGCGCTGGGAGTACTTTCTTTATAAATAAGTGAAAATCCACGGCACGATATGACATTCTTGTACATGACTTTCTTGCTTGATATTCCACAGAAATTCACAAAGTACTTGCTCATAAGTAAAAGATACTGGAGTGATGATTATGTGGCTTGCTAGTACATTCTCGATACATTCTTGTTCATGAAAGGCCAATATCATGTTCTTGTTACATTCTTACTAGTTCGTATTTGTTCTCATTCTAACTTACACGATCATCTTGTTACTTTGGTTTGATCGCATGATTGATCGCATTCGCATATTTTTACCTCATTCTTTAGAGCTAAATTGTTAATTACGTTAATAGTGCCTTCATGTTGATGCGAAGATACCTACTGGACAAGTGTGCTCATTACCTATTTCTAATCTTTTCAGGAGATGGAAGTGATTCGAATTCGGATTCGGGTTATACAAGTAGCAGGTCCGAGAGCGAATGAAAGTATTATCAAGATGAGAGTGAAGACTTAGGAAAGTCTATGTTGTTTAGATTGAGTCTATGTAATTTTCCTATTTCTTGAGTCTAGTACATAATGGAAGTTGAATTAGTGATTGTAATTGAGGGTTCAATTTGATTATCAATGAAATAAAGTTGAAGTTTGAATATATATTGTGCAATTGCATCTTTATGTGTGATTGTCTTTCGCTGTAATAAAGGCTCGGGGCGTGACACCTTCTATATGCACAAGACACACACACATCGACCTTTATGTGCATCGACCTTTATGTGCACTTCAGCAAACATGCATAGAAATTATATGCAAGTGAAAACATATGCTCAGACCTAGTAGCAAGACTTGCACTGACCTTGGTTAACACTAGATGGAAATGTGCACTGACCTGAATGAACTAACTCAATTGTGCATCGACCTGTGCTAGCAAGATAGCCTATATGCATCGACCTGAGCTAGCAAGATAGAACCAAAATGCATATGCACCAACCTATTAACAATCAATCTAGCAATTTTCAACACAACAACCAGATGACATGCATAAACTCCAATGCACATTCTCATTAGGACTTATGGTGTTTGACTTATGATGTTTGACTTATGATGTTTGGCATCATCAAAATCTCAGAGATGCAACAAAGAGTCCTATGAAGAACATGCATAAACATACATTTGTTTGAAGCTAAGCAAGCATGGGGTCGACTCCATCTTTTGATGGGTCGACGCTATGTGAAAATGAAATAGAACCTCAACAACCCATGAGGAAAATAGTTTGAATTGCAAATCAAACATTTCTAGCCTATGTAGCTTCCATTACACAATTTTACATGAAGTTCAAGCTAGAACAAAATCAACCCCAAACACATGATCTCCATTATGAAATTTGAATTCAAGTATAAAGAATTTGCACAATCACATCTTTATCAAATTTGAATTTCAAGCACGCTATGCACATTGACTGGTTTTACCAAAACTAAGAATCAAGAGCAATTAGCCAAGCATTTGACTAAAGTATGAGCACCATTCAAACTATGATCAATGTCAAACCAATTCATACAGCATAAATCTATTCCACAGCAGACCAAGTAGGCTTCCCATGGAGGCAAGTCGACTTCCTTCAAACTCCCTGAAGCAGAAACAGGAAATAGCCAGCAGAAGTCGACTCTTGCTTCATAAGAAGTCGACTCTTGCATGAACATAAGTCGACTCTTGCTTGCCTTACCAGATTTTTTTAAAGAGTATACAAGACATTTACTACATGTTTAAATTCTGGAGAATAAGATTACTCATTGACACATTCCTTTGAGTTCCAAGTGTAAGCGATGAATTTTGATCCTGCAAGCCAAGATAATCAAAGCATAAGTTCCTTAATCACCAAGCATTCATTAGACTTCCAAGGGTGATCCTTGAAGCCATCCTTTAACTCATTTAAACACGTTGCAACCATGTTGCTCAATGAAACGCACACACAAGCACACTCGGTTTGTTATCATTAAAACCAAGCGCCAAAATCAACGAGGGGATGCAACAATCTCCCCCTTTTTGATGATGACAAAACGATGTGTGCGAGAGTTCCAAAAGATAGAGTAGAAACATTTCATTCAATGAACAATGTGAACAGTTTTACAATCATCTTAACCAAGCATTTCACTCAATGTTATGAGAATTGAAGATTAGGCATTAAGCAATCAAACATATTCTCCCCCAAAACTATTCTCCCCCATTAAGCACAGAATCATAAAGCATTGAGCACACAAACCTATTCTCCCCCTTTTTATCATTAACAAAAAGTGACTGACAATGGGGTTATTAGAAATGATATGAACATGTGAAGCCTAAAGATATGTGCAAAATAAAGTGTTCTAAATGATGCAGTGTGGAGTATGCACTATATGAATGCTCAAAATGCCAAATATGCATATATGCACACCATGACCTTCATCTTGCAATTTCAAAGTGTATGTACTATGCTCAACCTATTCTACCAATGCACATGAGGTGCCAAAGTGAGCACACTTACTTTTCCTCTCATTTGTTATCAACAACAATAAGATCAATGGGGAATGTAAGAACAGGCAAGCACGCAAGCACACAAGCACAACTATCATGCACGCAAATATGACTAATAGTAACTCCCCCTGAATGAGACACGGGTTAAGAAAATAGCAAGTAATTCAATTTTAAAATGTAAGACATGAAGTAAAACCAAGAGAGTTGTGCATTCATAACTTAAAGTACTGCATAAACTATGAATGTAAACAAATTCATAGAATATATACATCACAAGGATATCCAAAAGTGAAATGTGATGCAATGAATAATGAGCTTCAAAATATATGGATATTCAGATTTTCTTAAGAACACTAGAAGGTAATTTTCTCTCTACACTTCCACTTAGATCCTCGATTAGAGTTGAAGAAGGTTGCTTTGGACTCGAATCAAAGGAGAACCGAGTACCCACCGTGAGATCTCGCCTTGAGACTTTGAAAGGTTTTGGGTAGCAAAGAGGGGTGCTAGGGCTTCAATAAGGTGGTGGCTGGTCTTAGAAGGGGGCTAGGGATCTTAAATAGACGTGGGTGGTTTAGTTTTGGTCGAAACAACCCCCTCCGGATTGGTTCATTTCGCACCTGGTGCGGCGAACCGGAATCGGTCGACCCTATTAGTCGACCCCTGCAACGACTTGCCCATGGCAGAAACAACTGAACCCAGGGGTCGACCCTCGACCCTTCCCCATTTCAATGCAGGTTTTCAGAATTTGACCTTTTGAGATCTAAGGGAGTTTGGCTCGATTTCCCATTTATTAAAATGTATAAAAATCAAGGAAAAATATATTTTGAGGCTTCAATCAATTGGGGAAGACATTCCACAGATATAGAAGATTATATCTAACGTTTATTATCCGATCTCCCAAAATTTAGATTTTGATCCTTAAGCTCCATTGGGAGCACTTGTGTAGTAAGGTGTTATGGCCATAGAAAAAGACAATGAAAGAGTTCATACAACTTAAGTAGAAGTAACACAATTCATGCAGGGGTTGATTTTTCACACATTTCAATTTATGCAATTCAAGCAATATGATGCATATGCATGAGGAAGGAAATTCAACTAATGCAAATGCATGCACGACACATTGATTCTTGGTATGATGGCGGAGTTATTCTCACACATAGTGAACACTTTCAGATGGACTTAATCCACCCTTCCACAATTCACCATTTTATATACCAAGGAATCATATGAATGCGAATGCAAAATATGCTTACAAACAATCTATGCATAAAATGTGATGTACAATGCAAATGCTCATGTTTCAGACTCTTCTATCCTACAAACCCCTAATTCTCTTCTAAATGATGTGAACTTTTCTTCATTAAAGGTTTGGTAAAAATGTCGACAATTTGATTATTAGTTTCAATGAAGTTTATCTCAACATCACCCTTACTTATATGATCATGAATGAAATGATGTCTGATTTCAATATGCTTCGCTCTAGAATGATGCACCGGATTTTTTGACAAGTTAATAGCCGAAGTGTTATCACACAGAATTAGAGTGTTTTTGAAAGAGATGCCAAAGTCAATCATTTGCTGTGGGATCTATAGCACCAGGGCAACACAACTACCTAGAGCCACATATTCGACTTCGGCGGTTGATAATGCCACTGAATTTTATTTCTTGGAGGCCCATGAGACCATGCATCCCCCAAGAAATTGGCAGTACCCGCTGGTACTTTTTCGATCCACTTCACATCCCGCGTAATCGACGTCAGAATATGAAATTAACTCAAAACTCGAATTACGTGGGAACCAAAGACCCAAATTAAATGAACCAGCAATATATCTAAAAGTACGTTTCACGGCGAACAAATGTGACTCTTTAGGGTTTGGTTGGAATCTTGCACATAAACAGACAGCAAATTGAATATCAGACCGGCTGGCAGTTAAATACAATAACGACCCTATCATGCTTCTAAAGAGTTTTTGGTCTACGGTTTTACCCTTGTCATCTTGATCTGTCTTGATCGAGGTGGACATGGGCATTGGTTGTGATTTCACCTTACTGAAATTGTACTTTGTGAGAAGCTCTTGAGTGTACTTCCTTTGACTTATAAAAATTCCATCCGCCATTTACTTGACCTGCAAACCCAAGAACAAAGTTAGTTCTCCCATTAAACTCATTTCAAATTCACCTTGCATCAGTTTTGCAAAGTTCTCACTCAAAGGTATTATCAGTTGAACAAAAAATGATGGCATCCACGTATACTTGAACAATTAGAATTTTCTTATCATTTGATTTGGTAAACAGGGTTTGATCAATATTACCTCGTTTGAAGCCATTTTCAAGTAGGAATGAACTTAGCCTTTCATACCATGCACGGGGAGCTTGTTTCAAACCGTAGAGTGCCTTGTCCAACTTGTATACATAGTCTGGATATGCTTGATCCTCAAATCCTGGAGGTTGCTCCACATACACGTCCACCTGTATGTAGTCATTCAAAAACGCACTTTTCACATCCATTTGAAAAGGTTTAATATCATTATGACATGCAAAGACTAAGAGAATCCTCATTGTCTCAAGTCTTGCCACCGGGGCAAAAGACTCGTCAAAGTCAATTCCTATTTATTGGCTATAGCCTTTGGCTACTAGCCTGGCCTTGTTCCTAATTATCACTTCTTAATCGTTTAACTTGTTTCAGAAAATCCACTTAGTTCTGATCACAGAGTGGTTCTTAGGACGTGGCACGAGAAACCACACCTTGTTCCTTTGGAACTGGTGCAGTTCTTCCTGTATAGTTAAGATCAAAGAATTGTCCCTTAGAGCATCATCAACGGAGTAAGGTTCAAATTGAGAAAATAGGGTGATATAATCCAGACTACTTCCCTGAATGAAGAGCAAGTTCTCATTTCATCTTCCATGTTTCCAATTACATTTTCAGCTGGATGGCTTTAGTGGAAGGTCCATTGTCTTGGAAGCTGTTGTCCTTCTTGATTTCCTTGGTCCTCATTTTCCAATCTTTCTTCAAGATTTTATTGTTCTTGTGAAGCCTTCGGTGCATCTTCTTTACCATTGTCTTCATCTTCACCTGTTTGCCATCGGGGCAAAAGACTCGTCAAAGTCAATTCCTATTTATTGACTATAGTCTTTGGCTACTAGCCTGGCCTTGTTCCTAATTACCACTCCTTAATCGTTTAACTTGTTTTGAAAAATCCACTTAATTCTGATCACAGAGTGGTTCTTAGGACGTGGCACAAGAAACCACATCTTGTTCCTTTGAAACTGGTGCAGTTCTTCCTGCATAGCTAAGATCCAGGAATTGTCCCTTAGAGCATCATCAACGGAGTAAGGTTCAAATTGAGAAAATAGGGTGATATAATCCAGATTGTCTACTTCCCTGAATGAAGAGCGAGTTCTCATTCCATCTTCCATGTTTCCAATTACATTTTCGGCTGGATGGCTTTCGTGGAAGGTCCATTGTCTTGGAAGATGTTATCCTTCTTTATTTCCTTGGTCCTCATTTTCCAATCTTTCTTCATGATTTTATTGTTCTTGTGAAGCCTTCGGTGCATCTTCTTTACCATTGTCTTCATCTTCATCCTGCAAAGTTGAATTTTTGTTAAGAACAAGATTGAATGACTCATCTACAATCACATGTGTGCTTTCCTCTATTACAAGAGTTCTTAGGTTATAAACCTGATAGGTTATTGAACAGAGTGAGTACCCAAGAAATATTCTTTTAGCATCAAATTTGCCCAAATCAGATTTTCCATTATTAAGTATATAACAAACAGAACCAAATGGTTTAAGATGAGAGATGTTGGGGTTTTTACCTTTAAAAAGTTCATAGGGTGTTTTTCTCAGGATTGGTCTTACCATGGCTCAGTTTATGATGTAGCATGTCGTGTTAACGGCTTCTGCCCAAAAATACCTAGGTAGGCTGTTCTCGTTCAGCATCGTCCGAGCAATCTCAATAAGAGTTATGTTCTTCCTCTCAATAACGCCGTTCTGTTCAGGAGTTCTTGGTGCTGAAAATGTGTGCGTGTACTCATGTTTCCTGGAAAACTCATCAAACTCATTATTTTCGAACTCCTTACCATGATCACTTTGGATTATTTTGATGAAGTATCCTTTTTCAGTCTAAACTTTCCTGCAAAAATCTTCAAATTCCATCAATGCATCATTTTTATGTGACAAAAAATATATCCAGCAAAATCTTGAGAAGTCATCTACAATGACAAACCCATATAATTTTCCACCGAGACTGTGAGTTCTACTAGGCCCGAATAGATTAATATGAAGAACTTCAAGGGGCCTAGAAGTTGTGACAGCATTCTTACTTTTAAAAGAGGTTCTGGTTTGTTTACCTTTACTACACGCCCCACATACTTTGTCTGCTTCAAAGTTCAGCTTTGGCATTCCAACAACTAAATCATTTCTGGACAGTTTTGTTATGTTGGCCCGATTAGCGAGTAGACAAGAAGGGGGGGTGGAATTATCTCCCAAGCGATATGGCAAATTTAAAACTAACTTTGAATAATTAACAGGTTTAATGAGATTGATGAAAATTAAACTAAACAGAGTAAACTAAATTCTCTCAATCTCACTGAGCTCACTCGATCACGTAAACGAATTAAGCAACGAAACACTTCACACAGTGGAATCTAGACTATTAAGATTCGCCCATTGAATTAAGATTCGCTCATGCTCACCGATCACATATGCGTTGAATAAGTAATCAAATCACAATAAGGCAAACTATAGGAACACAGCGATTTTAAGGTGGTTCGGGACCACGACGGGCTCTCTACGTCCACCCCTCACCAAATCGGTGATGCTTCACTCGCTGGAAAATCAGCACGAGGATAACTCCCCAACACGGAGCCAAGCTCCAACACACACGCAGGACGACGCCTACACACACGGGGACACGCCCCAACACACACGCAAGACAGACCCTGCACACACGGGGTACAACCCCAAACACACACGGAGACGAAGTCTCCAACACGATCCGACGATCGGATCAACAACACACACACACCCTGCAACAAACGCAGCACCGTACAGACACGACCGTACGCAAACGGTCACACACACACAGAATATCCTTTCAGAAATGAACATAGTGTGCACAAATAGATACAATAAACCCAAAGCATGTTCTAAAGACTGAACCAAATGAAATCTATCAAGAGTAAAGCTCCCCCTTATAGGAATGTTCAGGTTCTTCTTGACTCGGAGTCGGATGATGGCGATTTCAGCATCCTCTTGATCCTCTCTTCAATCCGCTCCTCTTTTCTTTCTTCCTCGAACTCCAAAAATGCCTTGGAGGAGATGAAATCTCCTTCTCTTCTTCCCCTTTTCTTCCTTTCTCCTTTCTTCACCTACAAGATAAGAAAATATTAGCTAAAATGGAGTTCTCTCTCACAAATTCGTAGCTCTTATGAATATATATATAAGAGAGTACATAAGACCCATATAGCCCTCACAAAACCCTTGCAAAATCCCTCACATCTGTGTATTAGAACCCTAAGGGCAAAGGGGTAAAAATAGGGTCCATTCGGATTGGGTTTCATGATAGTTGAGTGAGATTTGTCAAGCCGGATCCTGAGGCCCGACGGAGTCGGTCGACCGAAATTGGCCATCGATCGACCGAACTGTGCAGACCTGTAAAACAGTCATTTCTGGTTAGATCGGTCGACCAAAGCTCCTTGGTCGGTCAACCGAAATCTGCAAAACATCTAGTTACAAGCATTTCAGTTCTAATAAGTGGAAGATCAATCAAATAGGAAATGGTTAATAGATAAAACACACAACCAAGTATTCCTTGAATATAAAAGCATATATCAACCACTTTCCACCAAGATTCACATGATGTTTAGAACACTAGCTCAAGAGTCCTATGAAGAACATGCATAAACATACATTTGTTTGAAGCTAAGAAAGCATGGGGTCGACTTCATCCTTTGATGGGTCGACGCTATGTAAAAATGAAATAGAACCTCAACAGCCCCGTGAGGAAAATGGTTTGAATTGGAAATCAAACATTTCTAGCCTATGTAGCTTCCATTACACAATTTTACATGAAGTTCAAGCTAGAACAAAATCAACCCCAAACACATGATCTCCATTATGAAATTTGGATTCAAGCATAAAGAATTTGCACAATCACATATTTATCAAATTTGAATTTCAAGCACGCTATGCATATTGACTTGTTTTACCAAAATCAAGAATCAAGAGCAATTAGCCAAGCATTTGACTAAAGTATGAACACCATTCAAACTATGATCAATGTCAAACCAATTCATACAGCATAAATCTATTCCACAGCAGACCAAGTCGACTTCCCATGGAGGCAAGTCGACTTCCTTCAAACTCCCTGAAGCAGAAACAGGAAATAGCCAGCAGAAGTCGACTCTTGCTTCATAAGAAGTCGACTCTTGCATGAACTCAAGTCGACTCTTGCTTGCCTTACCAGATTTTTCTAAAGAGTATACAAGACATTTACTACCTGTTTAAATTCTGGAGAATAAGATTGCTCATTGACACATTCCTTTGAGTTCCAAGTGTAAGCGATGGATTTTGATCCTGCAAGCCAAGATAATCAAAGCATAAGTTCCTTAATCACCGAGCATTCATTAGACTTCCAAGGGTGATCCTTGAAGCCATCCTTTAACTCATTTAAACACGTTGCAACCATGTTGCTCAATGAAACGCACACACAAGCACACTCGGTTTGTTATCATTAAAACCAAGCACCAAAATCAACTAGGGGATGCAACATGTTAGAACATTAAAATTGACATGCCTGAGATGGCGATGCCACAACCAAACATTATCTGAATTATTTGCAACTAAGTAAAGATTATTATGTGAGGTATCATGTAAATCTATCATATATACATTGTTCTGTCTAATTCCTATGAATTTTATTTCATGAGTATCTTTATTTACAACAGTGTAGTGTGTGGAGTCAAAAATCACATTGCACCCTTTATCGCATAACTGGCTTAAACTAAGAAAATTGTGATTGAGGCCCTTGACTAAAAAAACATTTTCAATGCTATGAGTTGAGTCTTTTCCTATCATACCTTTGCCAATGATTTTTCTCGTCCTTACCACCAAAAGTAACTAATTCACCATCTTTTTCTTTGAGGTCTGTAAATATCTCTTTGTTCCCGGTCATATGTCGTGAGCATCCGCTATCGAGATACCACTTGTTCCATTGTGCTTTCATGCAGACCTGTAAAACCATCAAGACAAGGAAACTTCTATAATTTTGGTACCCAAGCTTGCTTGGGTCCATAATGGTTAGAATTCCTTGATCTAGTTGACCATTTTGTTTTCCTTGCAAATCTTTCATCGTCAGCCAACATTATTCTACAAGTGTACATTGTGTGACCATACGTGCAACAATAAAAACACAAAATGACTTTCTTGTTGGCATTTTTCTTCTTGTTTTCATTCATGGAAAATTTGTGAACAGGAGTGTATTTTTCATTCTTTTTATGCCAAGAGCATGATGATGATGATGCACTCTCATACATATAAGATGTATGAACCTTATTTCAAAAGCCTTCTTATTACTTGGAACATATCCCAAGCCTTCCTTTTGGAAGTTTACTTTCATTCCTAATATGGTGTCAAGACTTTGTTTCCCTTTGACAAATTTAGCAAGAGTGTCTTTCAGATCTTGCACTTCACCTTTTAGAAGCTCATTAACCCTTTCAACTTCATGTTTATCCATTTCCAAGTTTTTTATTTTGACATTCACCTCCTCAATGTCCTTAAGTTTCTCATTTTCTTCAATTTCTTTCATGGACTGTTCAGCATTTGGTTGTTCCTCTTTCAAACATCCTAGTTCTTCTTCAAACAATGTAACTTTAGAGACAAGAAAGTCATTTTCATAAGATAGTGTTTCAATCTTGGTGGTAAGTTCAGTACATTTTTCACGTGAAACTTCATTTTGCATGACATGTTCAACCTTTTTCTTTAACATTCTGTTTTCATATTTTAACTTCTTACACTTTTCATACAGTGCTTCATAGGCTATTTCCCATTGTTCACATGAAAGAGCCTCAATTTCAGAACATACCTCATCGGAGTTTTCCTCATTCGCCATCAGACATAGGTTTTGCACAAGTTCATCCAACTCATCTTCAGACTCGTCTTCTGCTTCGTCTTCATCACTCCATGTTGCCACCATTGCTTTGGGTTTCTTCAACTTTCCCTTCCTTAATTTTTTGTGAACGTCGGGGCACTCTCCACGCATGTGCCCTGACTTCTTGCATTCATAACAAATGATTTCATCATTTTTGCTATTTTCTCCTTTTTTAGCCATCATCTTCCTCGGCGCTCTTTTGAATGGTACACCTCCTCTTCTGGTCTTCTTAATGAGTTTTCTAGCCCTCCTTGTTATCAAAGCCACAAGCTCTTCACCCTCACTGTTTGAGGCTGATCCACCTTCACTTTCATCAGAGCCCTGGGGGTTGGTCTTCAATGCCATGCTGGTGATCGGCTTCTTTCTTTTGATGTCTTCCTCATTCCTTTTTATGTTTAGCTCGTAAGTCATTAATGACCCTATCAGCTCATCCAGAGTTAATGTACTCAGGTCCTTGGAGTCCTCAATGACCGTGGCCTTTGTGTGCCACTATGGAGCGAGAGACCTCAAGACTTTCCTTACAAGTTCATGGTTGGTGTATTCCTTCCCGAGGGCTTTCAAGCCGTTGATTATCTCCAACAATTGAGCGAACATTTCTGAGATTGTTTCATCTTGTTTCATCATGAATAATTCATAATCCCGAACCAGCAAATTCGCCTTGGTCTCCTTCACCTCTGAAGTTCCTTCATACATCAGTCGAAGTTTGTTCCACATTTTCTGCGCAGATCCACACATAGAAATTCGTGAGTATTCGTTTGGGTGAATAGCGCATTGAATGATATTCATCGCTTTGAAATTAGCAGCAGATTTTTTAATGTCATCTTTATTCCAATTATCCTCATCCAATGATAGCTCATATGAACCTTTATTGATAACGCGCAAAACATCAAATTCTTGGGCCCTTAGAAATCTCCCACGTCCAACTCTCCCCATTGGATTAGAAAGTCGATCTCTTCCAGCAATACTGAAGTTTTAAACTCTGGGAACACGAAGGTGGAGTCCCTGGATGTCATAGCTCTAGGAGCGCGCCTAAGGCTTCCCAATTCCATCTCATGTTGTTGAATCGCTTCGCCAGAATGACCAGACATGTCAAGTGCCACTGGTGCATGAGGATTCGCATGTCAGACGAGATGGCCCCCATCAAATCCGACAGTCACACATACCATTGCGTGTGCCGAGCTCCCAGGATGGCTAGGATGGGTTGAAACCCATTGACAGCCCTACCATCATCTATTATGACGATTGTTTGGTTATAATCCTTATATTTCCCTTTTCCAATCAACCCGCTAGCATATATCCCCCTGATTGGACAAACATCCTAACTATATCAGCAGGTCCAACATAAACATCGGCTATGGTGCACGACTAGATTCCCCTACGATTTGTCACTTCATATCCCCCTGATTGGACAAACATCGTAACTATATCAGCGGACCCAAGACGGACAACGACTATGAAGTACAATTAATCATTTCCTACATCTTTCCTAACTAGGCATTCTTAGTAAAATCTGATGTGTGTGGTAGACGACATCAACTCAAGACTCCCTCACCATCGAGATGATCACTTTTGAGACTGCTCTTGTGATCTCGAAGCCAACCCGAGCATCCCTCAAATGTTCTCATTTGATCATTCCTGCAGAATTCAATCGAACTCGTTAGGCCTTGTGCAGGGTCAAGGACGGTGTCCACCCTTTTGTTCTAATCATCCACTTCACTCGAATGGCAATTTGTATTTCTTGTATTGTCGACTAGCGGTGAATCTCGCTAATGTGTGTTCATGCAACTGCAAGTCACATGCCAAGGGGATTGGCACGGTATCGCCATCTCCTATTATACATATATATAGATATATGTGCATTATTATATATAGATCCCGGAGGCTAATAACTTCGAGTGCATAAACTCTGAGTTCTTCTCTAATAAAAACAATGAGGGGTCTATATTCCCTAAGTTATTCGATGCGCACCTAGTTTCTCGTACATTACGGGATCGCGAACTTCCCAAATTCTTGACCGACTTTATTACTAATTCGGGGACTTCTCGAACTCTTGAACGAAGTCATTCCCAGAGCCAGACAATAATACCTCTGATATGCATTAGGTATATTTTTTCTTTTAAACCCAGCATGCATCATATAGATCTTCTTTATTGCATCAAAAAAAAATATTTAGCAAAAATGGCATACATTCACACAGCAAAAAGAAAAGAAAGGTGGAAGAAGAAGGGCATGTCACTGGTCTACCTTGGACTTTTCCCCCTAACAATCATCCATGTTCTTCGAGTCTACCGAACTTATATGCTGTCTATCCCATTCCACTCCAATTCTGGTAATTGAGAGTGTGTTTTGTATGTGTTCGCCATGAACATGAGAGTCAAAGGTCATTTTTCTATCCTGATATTATTTATCATTATTTTAGGTGTCTTGTATCTCCTTGGGTCGGATTGCGATGCATCTCTGAGTCTGCCTAAGTCTCACGGTGATTGCCTGGGGGTCCCACAAACTATTGATACAAGCCCTTGCCAATCCTTTCCTCCTATCTCCTTTGACCTTTTACCCCACTATGTTTATCTGTTCCCATGCAAAGCTCACCCTCGGCTCGAGAATTCCATCGAACGGCACGCCCAAATTAGCCTCGTGTTTTTTCCGAAACACCCATTTATCAGTCTGCCTGGCTCCCCTGCAAACGGACATTCCGGAGGGACATTTGCAGACACCTAATTTTGGACATCCCACGGACCTTGTTTTAGTCATCATATGAGTGATACAATTTTCCGGATGCATTGATCCCCGAGTTATTAAGTCTAGCCCGATAACTTTATTGAGCCCTAATCAGAACAAAAATGGGCTAAGTCCACAGGTTGGGCAGCCAAATCGATGGCCGCCCATCAGACCCAGGGCGGCCAGATCGATGGCCGCCCATTCTAGAAGAAAGCAGTAACCTGGCCGCCTACCCCCTTGAGAACGCCCAATGATCTAGCCACCTTCTGGTAACCATCCATCAAACTCACATTTCACATTCCCATCCACTCTAGGAGCACTTCCCACGGTGCTACCCACTCCAGGGGGATGCTGCGCACGCAAGCACGCACGTTCTCGCCCAGAGATTAGCTCATGGGACACTCACGCGGATCTTGGCACAAAATTAAACTTGAAATCGAGGAGGGAAACCTCATATTCCCCTTGAAAGACTCTCCTGGAGTCCTAAGGATGGGAGAGGGGCGAAAGAAAGAGAGAGAGAAGAAGGTGTGGTTTGGTTCCACAAGTCTACAGAGAGGGCAACGAGGTCTAATGAATTCATGAGAACTTTGAGCATATAGCCCACTCCCTCCCTACTACTTCCCGTGGCGAGACTAGGGTCCACACGAGAAGAGGAACTTCCTATGGGCGATCTTCAATGCGTGTTGTCGAGCCATTTTCCCCAACAAAAGATAGCCACATACTTGGCCGCCCAGCACTCCTGAAAGGTTAGGATGTCGGCTACCCAACTCTTTCGAATGACAATGAACTTGGCCGCCTCCTACATTTGACGGGTAGTCCTCCTTCATTTTCCTTCTATTTTCATTCTGTTGCATATCCAGTCTGTTAAATTGCATTATCTATCATTTGCATCGCATCTTAGAATCCCTAAGTCCCTAAAAATATAGAGGTTTAACTAAAACCAAAAGGGGAGACGAGTAGTCAAAAATCTCGACTATCCCCCCTTCCCAAGACCCTCTCTAGATAATCACTGCCACCTATTCTCACTTTCTTTCCATTTGTTGAACAGTTACTACGCTTATTTAGATCCAATGGTCATTTTCTTCCCAGAATCGAGCATGATCAGGGAGTTGCCACGATCGAGCAGATCACCTCCAACCTTCCCAGAATCAAGCATAGTTGTCGTTTTAGATCAAGGGAGCCAGAAACAAAAAGGACTTTCTGTCTGAGAACACGGTCTCCATAGTGATCACGATCAGGATGAACGCGTCCATACAATACACCGCGTTCAAGGTTGACCAATCAAAAGATAGACATTTTAATTTTGATGAACGTGGTCTGGTGTCCGACTGTGACCTGAAGAACGCATCAATGGGGGATGATGCGAAGCTCTGAGACGCATCAAAGGGCGCTAACGTGAAGTTTAATGAATGCGGTTTGAGCTACAACTGCGATCTAAAGACACTGTCGTAAAACAGGCCGCGTTCAAACTAAGTTGGCCAAAATGTCGATTTGAGCTTAGGGCATAGAAATGAACTTAAGGGATACAAATGAGTTGAAAGAGTTCACAATGAGTCAGAAGATCAACCAATAAATGACCAAATGGGGTATTAGCAGAGAGAATAAGAGAATGACTCAACTTGTGGGTCGAAAATGAGTGTCTACACCGTTCTCCATGATAAAATCTCTAGGCCATCCGACGGCCCGAAGAAGCAGCGAGATCTCGACCTCTACACGCTACTATCTTAATGAGAGTTCTATTATTCTAATGTTCCAACCTAGACATTAATTCTAATAGTGAAGTCAAGTAAGGGTTTTATGATTGGATAGAAAATAGCTAGTTCACTATCACAAAGAGCAAGATGAGATCACATAAGGATGCCCTGATAGAACATAGAGCGAGAGCTAGAAGGGGGGGGGATGAATAGATCACGCCCAATTTAAAGCAATGTGAATTATAAGCGATGATATCCCAGTCGCAATAAGAGAATCTTCGTAATCAGCCCACGGAGAAGGATAATAAACAGAAACTTAACGAGAAGGAGTTGATATTGAACTGTGATCGAACAGCAGACGTGCTTGTACCACAACAAAAGATCAGCGAGACACACCACACAAATGAAGTCAACCAAGCACACAAGCACAAAAGAGATAGAGAGTTTTTAAGGTGGTTCAATTGCGGTCTGCAATCTACGTCCACCCCTTACTCCACTGGAGTAAGGCTTCCTTGCACTAAGCAATAAAAACACTGCAGACTCAGTCTGCGGATAACTGCTGACTCACAGCTTGCCACAAGGGAAACAAATCCCTCAACACTGATCCTGCGACCTACAGGATGTGAACCTGAACTTGCCTCAGCAAGATCAGAACCGGAGGACCAACCTCCCTTCCTCTAAACCAGAGGAAACCGGAGGACCAACCTCCCTTCCTCTAAGAACACTCAAAGGGTAACAAAATAGTATAGAGAAATGAATGAAACAACTCGAAAATGAAAGAGTAAAAAAGAGACAATCACTCAAAACAGTGATAATGTAGGTTCCAAAGAAGCATTCTTTCAGGCTCAAAAATAAAACTATGATCACTCAGATACTTCCATTTCTAGGCAGGCTCTTCTATCGAATAGGAAAATTCTTGCACACACGGTGACTTCAGATGCTCTCTCTTTTTCAATCTTCAGCAGCCTCCTTCTCTCAGCCTTCGTTCCTTTTTATATGAAGATAATGGGCGCGTGGATACCACGATTCCCGCCTAATCCTTTCACGCAGATCTAGCCCCTTTTTGATTCCATGTGTCAGAATCGTAGTCCTGTAGCAATCCACATGACAGGATCATCTGTTCTAGTCCTTGTCTTGAATCATGTGCCATCGACCTTGTACTTGATTTCCACGGGGGGTGTCCTCACCGATTTTGGGTTCGTCGAACACATGCTCGGCCAGGTGACAAACCTGCCAAGCAAGAGAAGATATTAGTGAATGCTACATTGGCCAAGGTCATGCACAGACTTTGCGTATCATATTGCAAGACAAGCATATAGTTTAAAGCTAAAGACTTAGACATATGCACAGAACGTATCCCAAACAATGCTCAGACCATGTGTCGTGTTTTGCAGGATATGCACAGATTTTATAGCAATGCACAGACTTTGATTGTGCACAAGCCAAGACATGCACATGCTTTAACATGTCTAAGACAAAAATTGCACTGACGTTGATCATGCATGAGAGACACAAATGCACATGAGACGCAGAATGAGACGCAAAACATTGCACCGACGTTGATCATGCATGAGAGACACACAAATGCACATGAGACGCGGATTGAGACGCAAAACATTGCACCTGGTGAGTGTGCGGGCAACGAATGCATCGACTTTGTGTGTGTGCGGGCAACAAATGCACCGACTAGGTGCGTGCGGCACATAACCTGCACCGACCTTGCCTTTCAAATATGACTAGTGCACCGACCCTCTACGTGCTCCAAATCAGTGACATGCACCGATGTTATAAACTGAACATAAGAAAAAAATGCACCGAGTTGATAGTGAATGCATCGACCTTAAAATACATAGCAACCAAGAATGCACTGAGTTTTATTAAGAAGCAACAAACATATGCATCGAGTTGAACAGTGAGTGCACGGACTTGAAATGCATATAAGCAAAGTATGCACCAACTTTCATTTCATGAGAGTATTTCCAAACAGCCAGAAGTCAACTTTAGAAGTCGACATTTTTCAGAGTAAATCGGACAAAACACTATATGAAGAATATGTGATGATAGGCTAATCAAGTTTGACTTATAGTGTATGACATCATCAAAATCGTAGGGATGCAACAGTCTCCCCCTTTTTGATGATGGCAACATTATGAGTCAATCTATGTTAATACTAAAAAAATGAGTGATCGAGTGATCAAGCATGCATGCTTTATTACACACTAACTCTTGGCAAAACAAAACACTCTTCCCATCCCCCATCAATTGACTCTTCCCACTAACTCTCAATTGACTCTCCCTCTGAAACTCTCCCCCTTTGACATCATCAAAAGGAGATGAAAGAGATATGCAGCTGCGGGATTAGTGAAAGAAAAAAGACAGTATTTGCACAATTAGAATGACCCATGATCATATCTTAAAAGATTAAGTAGGGTACTAAAACCAGTGTTGATTCTTCAAATCAAGTAACCAAGAAGGACCTAGAAGGGGAAGTGAAGTTTATCTGCATACAAAGATATGATGAGGAAACAAGGGTGAACAGACATGTCAAGAAAGAGCTGATCAAAACTATACTAGTTAGACTGCAAGAGACTGATTCTCAGAAAAGTTCTTGAGGTATTGAGGGCAAATAGTCCATGAACTAGCGGCAAGAACCAGGGATTTGACTGAAATATATTTTTCTTTAACGAGCAGATTAGAGACCAATAAGTAAGTTGGTAGATCACATCTTTGACATTAAGGAGACACCTTAATCAGAGGCCAGACTCCCTAGTTACTCAATGTGAGAACCGTATTACCTCTCTTTTAGAGAACAGATTTAGTAACTGTGGATTTTTACGTGAGGAGACACCTTGATCAGAGGTCAGACTCCCCAGTTACTCACCACTTTATTACCATTGCTCTGTCATGATCAAAATTTTTGCACTTCTTAACAGAGATAATCTGACACCTCATGACTTAGGAAAATTTTCATTTCATTTTGATGAAACACCTAGTTTCTCAGTAATCAGACCATTGCTCTGAGCATATAATTTTTATTTTTATCCCCTTATATTTTTGATATGAAATGTTTGAAATAATACCTACCAGAAGCACTGATTCTTAAGGAATGTGTTCCTTGAAGTCTATGTTTCAAGTTTTTTTTGCAATTTCATGACATATAAGTTTAGCTTGTTCCATGATCATGAAATATGTAGGGAGATATACTTCGAACACCTTATCCAAGTCTCTGTTGAGTTACTAGATAAAAGATTCTAGCTGAGCTTTAGTTGTTCAGACTTAAGGATTTAAGACAAGTATGGGATTCTACTTGTTGTGAGTGAGCTGAGTTAAGTCTTTCATGACAAACATCAGCAACATACATCTCTCAAATGCTTTTGAATCAGTCAACCTTCACATACTTACCAGCTCCCCCTCACAAAATGCAAGAATTTTTAAAACAAACACTTCTTCAGAGAGACAACTCACCGTCATTATATGACATAATATACAGACATACTCATGCTGGGTGGTTAAGGACACAGAGGAAAGATATGTTATTCATGGAAGCAAAGCATTTTATTCATGACACAAAAAATAGTGTAAATGCTGAAAACAAAATCATGAAGGCATTTTATTCATGGAGCTAAGATTTAAAATACCTAACTCTCTCCTCAAAGATGTAAATTTTTCATTATCCAATGGCTTAGTGAAGATGTCAACTATTTGGTTTGCAGTGCCTACATGGATTAATTCAAAAGTTCCTTTAGAAATCTCATATCTAATAAAATGATGTCTGATTTCTATGTGTTTGGTTCGAGAATGCAAAATATGATTCTTGGCTAGATTGATGGCACTTGTATTGTCACAATATATAGGTGTGCACCCCAGGTCTACTTGATAGTCCTGAAGTTGGTGTTTGATCCATATAACTTGTGTACCACAACTCCCTACAGCTACATACTCAGCCTCGGCAGTAGAGAGAGCCACAGAGTGTTGCTTCTTGGAACCCCAAGAGACTAAACATCCACCTAGAAATTCACAATGTCCACTAGTACTTTTTTTATCTAGCTTACACCCGGCATAATCTGCATCCGTATATGCAATAAGATCTAAAGTGTGAGATGCAGGAAACCATAAACCTAGGGTGTGTGTAGCAGATAAATATCTGAAAATTCTTTTCACAGCTGCTAAGTGCAATTCAGTGGGTCTAGATTGGTACCTAGCACACATTCCTACACTGAACTGTATATCAGGTCTCGACGCAGTCAAATAGAGCAAGGATCCAATCATATCTCGGTATAGCTTTGCATTAACTTCTTTACCTGATTCGTCTACATCCAATGAAGTGTTAGTACCCATTGGTGTTGTGATGTGCTTCAGATTGTTCATGCCAAACCTCTTGAGAATGTCCAGTGTGTATTTGGTCTGGTTAATGAAGTATCTATCCTCCAGCTGTTGTACGTGCAAGCCAAGAAAATACTTCAATTCACCTACCATGCTCATCTCAAACTCGGCAGACATCAAATGAGAAAATTCATTACATAATTCAGTACTTGTTGAACCGAAGACAATGTCATCTACATATACCTGAACTATGATGAGGTCTTTATTCGAACTTTTGGTGAACAGAGTTTGATTCACCTTACCTCTGTGGTAGCCCTTGTTGATCAGAAATTCTGTCAGCCTCTCATATCAGGCTCGAGCAGCCTGCTTTAGACCATATAGGGCTTTATTCAACCTGAAAACTTAGTTAGGTTGAGGAGAAAATTAAAATCCGGGAGGTTGTTCTACAAAAATTTCTTCTTTGATAACACCATTTAAAAATACACTTTTAACATCCATTTATTAAAGTTTTATGTTTTTAGAACAAGCGAAAGCCAATAAATCCTTATTGCCTCCATCCTAGCAACAGGTGCATAGGATTCATCAAAATCAACTCTAAATTCCTGACAGTAGCCCTTAGCTACTAGTCTGACTTTATTTCTTGAAATAATTCCATCCTCATTCATTGTATTCTTAAAGACCCATTTAATTCCTATGACATTTGTATTCTCTGGTCTCGGAACTAGCTCCCATACATTATTTCTTTCAAACTGACCTAACTCCTCACACATAGCATTAACCCATGAAGTATCATTTAAAGCCTCTTCTATTGATTTGGGTTCAATCTGTGAAACCAAAGCAACTAGGTCTTGATTTTGAACATTTCTAAAGTGAGACCTTGTTCTAAGTGGATCTTCAAGATTGCCTATGATGTTGTCTACTGGGTGATCTTTCAAAATTTTCAGGTTTGTTGAAGACTCACCTGCTTCAGCTGAACTTACTTGATTGGAGGTACTTGTTTCTTCAGGTGGTTTAGCTTCTTTATTCTCTTTGTTCTCTAAGAATTCTCCATCTTCTTTTGAGCACCTGTCATCATTATCCAAGTTAGTGAGATTATTTGTTTCATCAAATATGACATGAGGTGTCTCTTCTACAATCTGATCTGTGAAGTTGAAAACCCTATATGCCCTAGTTGTTTCAGAGTATCCTAGAAAAATTCCTAGAGTACTTCTTGCATCAAATTTGTCTAGGTCTCTTTTATTGTTGTTGTGGATGAAACATTTTGAACCAAAAATTTTGAAGTATGAAACATCAGGGCTTCTTACCTTTCAGGAGTTCATAAGGTGTTTTCTTATGGATGGGTCTTACCAAGGCTCTGTTAATGGTGTAGCAAGCGATGTTGGCTGCCTCTGCCCAAAATCTTCTAGGTAGCCGACTCTCCATTAGCATGGTTCTGGCCATCTCAATGATTGTGCAGTTTCTTCTCTCCACTATGCCATTCTGCTCTGGAGCCCTAGGAGAAGAAAATCTGTGAGTTAGTCCTTTATTACAAAATTCAGAGAATGCAGCATTTTCAAACTCTCCTCCATAGTCAGATTGAATCATGGAAATTCTATGAATTCCTACTTGTTTTACCTTATTAAAGAAATGTTCAAATTTCTGAAAGCATTGCTTTTATTTTTAAGAAAGAACAACCATGCAAATCTAGTAAAATCATCTACAATCACGAACCCGAATCTTTTACCATTTAGACTCAGAGTCCTGGTTGGACCAAAGAGATCCATATGCAAAAGCTCCATTGGTCTGGATGACAGAGACTCAGATCTGAGTTTGAATGATTTTCGGGTTTGTTTGCCTAGAGCACAGGCATCACATGGTTTTCAAATAGAACAAAATTTGATCTTTGGCATTCCTCTAACTAAATCATGTTTAACCAATTTATTCAAAGAGAAGCTAGCATGACCTAAACGTCTGTGCCACATAAAAGTATTATTCTCAAGATCAGCAGATAGACAAAGATTTGTTTTATATTTTTCATTTAGATCAACAATGTATACATTATTGACTCTATGAGCTTCAAACATGACTTTGTCAGAATTTATTTCAAGAATTTTACATGCATTGTTATCAAACAGAATTCTGTGACCTTTGTCACACAGCTGACTAATACTAAGCAGGTTGTGTTGAAGACCTTCCACAAGAATAACTTTTTCAATAGAGTTTGTGGAAGACTTACCAGCTGTTCCAATGCCAACAATTTTACATCTGTTCTTTCCTCCGAATTTGACCAGACCCCCTACCTTCATCTCCAGTTTGCTGAATTTGGATCGGTCACCTGTCATGTGCCTGGAGCAGCCGCTATCTAGATACCACTTGTTGTTCTCGACTGCTAGGCTAACCTGCATAGAGCAAATTAAGCAAAGTGGTTTGGAACCCAAGATAGATTGGGTCCAAAAATATTATTCAACTCTCTAAGCAAACACTTTGGAATCCAGAATTGTCTCAAAGTATTTTTCGTTTGCACTCTATTTACAGTTTTGTTGAAGTTATAACTAAAGTTCTGTCCACTTGTTTATTGATGTTGAACCTATTCCTATTGGTGGACTGTTCATTCCTCGGGTATCTATTATACCCAAAACTATCTAGAGGAGTTAATTTTATTGAAAAATTTTTGTGAATGTGCAGGACCTCCCCAGTTTGTTTTGTACTGGCCCATTCTGTTATAGCAGTTGGATTTTCTGTTTTGACTCACATGGCTTGACATGTTAGCATTCTTGGTCTAGTGAATGGGCATAGTAGGTTGCTTAGGCGAAGTTCTTTCTATTTTAAATTGTCGTCCAACATTGTTTGTTGAATTTTCCTTTAGATGTTGAGCATTTTGAACATTGTTGGAACTGGATGGTGTGTCCAATTTTTCTTTCCCTTTACCTGGACAAAATATCACATTTTTGTGCTCAAAGGGTTTCTTGTTTGTTGGGTTATAGCCTAAACCCTCTTTATTGAAATTAACCATAGCACCTAGCATGGCGTCCAAATTTATTTTTCCGTGAACAAATTTTTCAAGAGTTCTTTGTTTATCTTCCAGTTCCTTCTGCAATTTTTCACAATTTTCCTGAAATTCAGAATCGACCTTCCTGACTGCTTCATATTTTTCAGTGATTAAGCTGTTGTTACTCTGACTCTCTTGAAGTTTTGACTTAAGTTCTTCAAGTTGTTTTTGTACTTCTTGATTTTCAAACTTAAGGTCTTCATTTTCTTTTCTAAGAGAGTCCATTTCTTTTAAATCCTCCTTAAACTTCATATTCTCTTGGTTAGTTTGAACCTACTCTTCAGTAGCAACATTCAATTTTCTCTTTACCATCCTATGCTCTTTGCTCAAACAAATTTATCTAGCAGTTCAGCATATGAATCTTCCCAATCATCAATTGTAAAATTCTCAAAGATATTGGTTACCTCTTCGTCGCTTTTGGCCATGAGGCATATTCCTTCTTCGTCTTCCTCTAAAGAGCTGGCCTCTGGGTCTTCCTCCTCGTCACTCCACGTGCAGACCATAGCTTGAGGTTTCTTCTTCTGCACCTTGGAGGCCTTCTTCTAGAGATCAGGACATTCACCTTTTATATGTCATGTCTTCCTGCAATGATAGCATTTGACCTTCTTAGTACTCTTATTCTTATCGGTATTAAAGTCTAAATGCTTACCAGAATTATTTGATCCTCTTCTTCTAAATGTTTTTCCCTTTGACCTCAAAAACTTCCTGAACTGACGAGTGAGCATAGCTTGCTCTCTTGATCAAGGTCTGACAGTCCGTCAGACTCCCCACTACTACTGCCGCTGCTGCTGCTACTGTTACCACGGGACACCTTGAGAGCAATGTTCTTGCTCTTCTTATCACTTCATTCGCTACTTCTTTTGAAGTTCATTTCGTAGGTCATTAAGGATCCTATCAGTTCAGTGACTGTCATTTTCGACAGATCCCTAGACTCCTCTATCACTATGGCCTTAGTATGCCAAGCGGGGGATAGTGACCTAAGAATTTTCCTGACAATGTCTCCTTCTGAAACTTGTTTCCCAAGCCCACTAAGACTGTTAGTAATCAATGACAACCTGGCATACATTTCAGTGATAGTCTCCTCGGATTTCATTTTGAACAATTCATATTCGGAGGTGAGCATATTTACCTTAGTGGCCTTCACTTGGGATGTACCTTCGTAGATTAGCTCCAATTCATCCCACATCTTCTTTGTTGTTTTGCAGGCTGAGATCCTGGCGTATTCATCAGGGTGAACCGCGCATTGAATGATGTTCAGGCCGACCAGTTGATGGTTGAAAGTTTGACGTGATCCTCTGTCCACACATCTTCATTTGGTGGAAGATCATAAGGCCCTGTGGTGATCACTCTCCAGAGCTTGTGGCTCTGTGCTCTCATAAACACCTCCATCCTATTTTTCCAATAGAAATAGTTATTACCATCAAAGAAAGGAGGGCGACTAATAGACTGTCCCCAGCCATGAAGCTTCGAAGACCACTAGATCCAGAATTACCCTGGCCGTTGGACCACATGGTGGGTAACCTGCTCTGATACCAATTGATAGAACGTAGAGCGAGAGCTAGAAGGGGGGGATGAATAGATCACGCCCAATTTAAAGCAATGTGAATTATAAGCGATGATATCCCAGTCACAGTAAGAGAATCTTCCTAATCAGCCCATGGAGAAGGACAATAAACAGAAAGTTAACGAGAAGGAGTTGATATTGAACTGTGATCGAACAGCAGACGTGCTTGTACCACAACAAAAGATCAGCGAGACACACCACACAAATGAAGTCAACCAAGCACAGAAGAGACAGAGAGTTTTTAAGGTGGTTCGATTGCGGTCTACAATCTACGTCCACCCCTTACTCCACTAGAGAAAGGCTTCCTTGCACTAAGCAATAAAAACACTGTAGACTCAGTCTGCGGACAACTGCGGACTCACAGCTTGCCACAAGGGAAACAAATCCCTCAACACTGATCCTGCGACCTACAGGATCTGAACCTGAACTTGCCCCAGCAAGATCAGAACCGGGGGGATCAACCTCCCTTCCTCTAAACCAGAGGGAACCGGAGGACCAACCTCCCTTCCTCCAAGAACACTCAGAGGGTAACAAAACAGTATAGAAAAATGAATGAAACAACTCAAAAATGAAAGAGTAAAAAAGAGACAATCACTCAAAACAGCGATAATGTAGCTTCCAGAGAAGCATTCTTTCAGGCTCAAAAACAAAACTATGATCACTCAGATACTTCCATTTCTAGGCAGGCTCTTCTCTCGAATAGGGAAATTCTTGCACACGCAGTGGCTTCAGATGCTCTCTCTTTTTCAATCTTCAGCAGCCTCCTTCTCTCAGCCTTCGTTACTTTTTATATGAAGATAATGGGCGCGTGGATACCACGATTCCCGCCCAATCCTTTCACGCAGATCTGGCCCCTTTTTGATTCCACATGTCAGAATCATAGTCCTGTAGCAATCCACGTGGCAGGATCATCTGTTCTGGTCCTTGTCTTGGATCACGTGCCATCGACCTGATACTTGATTTCCACGGGGTGTCCTCACCGGTTTTGGATTCGTCGAACACATGCTCGACCAGGTTACAAACCTACCAAGCAAGAGAAGATATTAGTGAAGGCTACATTGGCCAAGGTCATGCACAGACTTTGCGTATCATATTGCAAGACAAGCATATAGTTTAAAGCTAAAGACTTAGACATATGCACAGAACGTATCCCAAACAATGCTCAAACCATGTGTCGTGTTTTGCAGGATATGCACAGATTTTATAGCAATGCACAGACTTTGATTATGCACAAGCCAAGACATGCATAGGCTTTAACATGTCTAAGATAAAAAACTGCACCGACGTTGATCATGCATGAGAGACACAAATGCACATGAGACGCAGAATGAGACGTAAAACATTGCACCGACGTTGATCATGCATGAGAAACACAAATGCACATGAGACGCAGAATGAGACGCAAAACATTGCATCGACGTTGATCGTGCATGAGACACACAAATGCACATGAGACGCAGAATGAGACGCAAAACATTGCACCTAGTGAGTGTGCGGGCAACGAATGCACCGACTAGGTGCGTGCAGGACATAACCTGCACCGACCTTGCCTTTCAAATACGACTAGTGCACCGACCCTCTACGTGCTCCAAATCAGTGACATGCACCGATGTTATAAACTGAACATAAGAAAAAAATGCACCGAGTTGACAGTGAATGCACCGACCTTCAAATACATAGCAACCAAGAATGCACCAAGTTTTATAAAGAAGCAACAAACATATGCATCGAGTTGAACAGTGAGTGCACAGACTTGAAATGCATATAAGTAAAGTATGCACCAACTTTCATTCATGAGAGCATTTCCCAAACAGTCAGAAGTCAACTTTAGAAGTCGACATTTTTCAGAGTAAATCAGACAAAACACTATATGAAGAATATGTGATGATAGGCTAATCAAGTTTGACTTATAATGTATGACATCATCAAAACCGTTAGGATGCAACATGCCCTAAGCTTTTCCTAAGGGTAATATAACGTACCATGGCTATCTCGGTACATTCTTACTAAGATAGTGGGTAGTTCTTCTTTGGATGAGTGATGTAGCTATAGGTAGGCCGATTATGGAAGCAGAAACATAACCTATAAAGGTCAGCCATTTGTAGCTTAAGTTTAATTTGTAGGGAATCAAGTTGTGAGTGTAATAAGAATATATTTTAATATGTTAGATGCTTATCTAGTATATGAATCTTCTTATCATAGCCCTCCGTATGTTTTATGAATATGCAAATAATATTTTGCTAGGTGCACATCAAGAAAAGAAATAGATTGGAGCGAGAGAAGCTGAATGATCCGGTCTTTATGCCACATAATCAACATCTTTGAGATCGCTGTGGGTTTTCAATAAATTGACGTTGATCCTATATGTTTAGATGGCATTGACGGTTGCAATCAGTGGACAACCCGTCCCCCTAATTACTTCTTTAAAGATGAGGACCTTACATTGCTATGGGTTGAAATGTATACAGGACTTGATGATTGGACGAACAAAAAGGCCCAAACACAAGGTTGGCAACAAAATAGCATACTATAGCAAAAGGGACAAGGAATTTCAACAAGTTCTCAGTGTCTGTGGATGAAGTTTATATTAAATTGGACGAGGCAACGGATGGTGAACATCCAATTTACAAATATTATTATTCTAAGGGTAATAATAAGTGATGAAGCTTGAGACAGGGAATTGCGTGTGGTTGAGATGTAATGTAATACACTTGTTAATCTTGTTGATGTGCCTGTCAAACACCTCATGTTGTGTCATGGCTTCACGTAATAAGCATACTTAATTGTTTTATTATGAAGTTGCACTCATTTGTTGGTAACATCTTGATTTGCTTAAATTTTACAAGAATTTCAAATATTTTTCACTTATTTTGTACATTTAATAAATAGATGAATTAATAATTTTATTTGCTTAATGTGCTTTGTCGTATTGAGGGATATATATGTGTATCCATCTGATTTTTTTTTCATTTGTTACTAGAATGTTGCCTCATGCCTATGCCATAACCACATGCCTATAAACTGCATAACCCCGTCACAAATAATTAAGTTCAGAATACTTTCATCCTTGTGACCTAAGGAATTCCAACTCAAATCGGGCACCGAAGTCAGGTATGCTCGACCATGACAGCCAATCAACAAAAGGAAGTAGATCTGGTTTAAAAAACAAGAAAGTATTCTCATGAATAGAAACTTACTTTGTAGAGATATTTTCATAGATAAAGTGTTTTATAAATAAAACTTACCTATATAAATACAAAATTATCTAAGGGTATTTTTTTGTAAAAGGTCACCTCTCTTTTAGTCAACCTTAAAAGGAATCAGTTGAGTCCACATCTAATGCAGCTGGTTTGGGTTCGACTTGACCCCAGTCAAAACAGATTCGGGTTGATTTCTCCTCTTTTTTTTTAATCAGAATCATCTTTAAGGGGCCAAGATCCCGATCCAGGTTGGCCAATTTCGCGATCCGTAACTGGAAGGATTTGATTTATTATCAAATGCTCCTGCAGCAACCTGGTATACATTGCAGAGGCAGGTTCCAATAGCAACTTGATGTGATTGCAAGGCTTCAGATCTCTTCCTCCTCTGCCAATGTCTCCCACACATTAGCCATTTCCCACAAAATCATATCCCCACCACCCAGGATTAGATCCCAATCCCGCCGCACAGTAATAAACTAAAAAAAACTGTATTGCCCCTGAATATCCAGTCAAGTGCAAGCAGGATGTGATGGAAAAGACAAATCCTTTGAATTATTCTGGCTACTTCATTTCCAAGCTTACATTCTTCAAGTTCTCTATTGTCTTGAACCTTGGGCAGAAGTTAGCTACACTTCCCATGGTTCTCCACACCTCTGGACTGAAGCCGCAATTTATCATGAGATGGCCAACATCTTATTCTATTGTCCGCAAAAGACACATTCTATATTTCTGTCAGGGCACCATTTCTTCCTAAAGATTCAAGGAGCCACACAAGTCCTATGTCTTTAATGGTGGCTAAATCCCTTTGTACTTCCGTAATCTAGTATAATTCAAACAGCTTGTGAGGAGACTTGACAGTGAATATGCCTCTACTCAAGAGTCCCAACAAGAGCCATCTTTCTCGTTGATATAAAGTTAACATCTGATAAGATACAAAGTAGATTAATATACTGTTGACCTCACGGTCATTCAAGGTTCTCCTCAAGTTTGGACACCATGGAACTTCAATTTACGGGTAGCTCTCACTAACTTGCTGCAACCAATTTGAGGCTACCAAGTATAGATTTGGGAACTTCCATTTCCAGAATGGTTTCAGCCTTCAGCAATCCACTTACCTTTCCACAACAAAGCCTGTTTCCCCACTGACTTTCTTTCCCACTTCTGCCCAATTAAACAAAATACAATTTGGGCCTGCTTGAGTAGAAGGAATGGCAGGATAGTGAGAGGGGACATAGAATGTTGAATGGAAAAAAAAATATGTTGAATGGCAGGATTTATTCAAATTGACCACTGTCTTGAGACTTGACTTATTAGAATTTATTGGCTAGAAGCAGATCTAGTCAGAGATTGAGATAAATAATGCTCTTTTGACTGCAAAAGGTAGAAGGGAGTATGATATGATGGTTATGCAACGTCAGGGCCAATGCTTCCAAAGACACTCCATTATGAGCACCCACACAGCAACTGCAACTTTTCCCATCAAGTTGCATATGTGCTCAGCCATTTGATGCTTCACGTTAAGTCTATGATGCTCAGAATATGGTCAAACCTGAAGGCAAGAATTATTGCATTGGAGAAAATCAGAATTTCTCTCTAAAACAGACTTTACTGACACTATACTAATCCTTTCAACAACTTTACACCAATAAAATTGGTGAGAAGCTGTCACTATAGTTAGCAACCACTTGTAGGAAGGAAAGAATTATTATGAGAAAGAGCAGGCTAATAAAGAAACATTCTCTTATTTAGAAAACCCTGGAAGATAATTCTGATAGCAATACTACATTTCAGACAATATTACTTACATCTATTTTGATTTCTTTGGAAAATGCAATTTTATTAGCATTGGAAGTTCGGCAAGATCAACCCGAGGTTTTCCCAACAATATTCTCTTCAGCTTATCATCACAGTTAACTATGTTTTTGTTGCTTGGATCCTGTAAAGACAATCAAAACCCTTTCAAATTAAAAGTTGCTTTTACTAAGAAAACAAGCATTTGGGAGAAGATACCAATACCAATATCAGCACAGTTAATAGCAGTTGCTTAACTCGCATGCACATTATTCCGCGTCCTTCAATGACAAGGATGGACCAAGCAAAATTTGGAATGAAGAAAATAATCCAAAAAAAATCAAAATCTTCACTTTAAAAAAGTAATATCTAGGATCTTTAAAGAACTTATACACAATTTGAAAGTTTATATCAATCATGTCTATCGTTCAAACATGACACCACATAAATTTGATTTAGTGAACACTCCTATCTTCTCACTCCAAATTCCTAAACCTGTATAACCTGAAAATTGTTAATCAAAAGAGTGATTTATGAAACCCAGTGGATATCAGACCCTTACACATGGCATGGCATATAGTAGACGTGTAAAAACTCATGACACATAAGCATATGCTCAATAAGCCAAGAAATTCTAATCGTATAATCTTGTGTCAAAAAAGAGATATCAAAATTGCATCATAATTACATTGTACTCTTCATTACATGAGAGTTTTTTTACCAAATTTTTATATCTAAATTTTATCCATTTCATAGTTTTATAAACTTATATTCATATCAAACTCATACCTTTCTTACTCATATATATCTAGCTAATGAGGCTAAATCACATGGTTAATTTCCAGCACACTTGGTCGAACCACATAAGCAAATTCCATGGTTGTCAAGGCATCCAAGATGACCAAGGCGGTGGCCCACTGCCTTACTGCTTAGGCAACAAGGCGAGGCGTCTAGACGAAGCCTAGTTTATATAACTAAGTACATTACATGAGAACTACTACTATACATTTTCTACATATAAGTTCTATCTTTAGTTAATAGAAAATTTGATATCCACAAATCTTCAACATATACGTATATTTTAAAAGGCAAAAACAGAATAAATGGCAAACAATAACAAATTAATAAGGAGAAAACTAATAAGAATTACAAATACCTATCAATCAATATAAAAAATGTAATCTAAAATTTGATATTCAAATAGTTATTCTCTATATTAAAAGGAAGCACAAATATGACATTTCTAGGTAAATTATAAGTACATCAACATAATAATTTCATAAGTTTCCACTTATGAATTATCAAAAAGAGATATAAAAATGATCCTAGCTTCAAAAACTGCACCATACAAAAATGGATCATTTTTTGAATGTGTCATACAAAAATGAATCATTGTCCGTATGAGGAGGGGAAGAGGAACCGACAGAGAGAAGAATCTGAGAGAAAGGAGAAAGGGAAATGAAAGTCTTATATTCTCTTTCCAATCTTAACATATCATTTGTCAATTTTTCAAAATTACTCCTGAACTTTTACCCAAATACTAAAACAGATCTCAAAACAAGGAGTGGATGTCCTGCCAAGACAGGCTAGACAAGCCCAAGGTGGCCTATGTACACCAAGACAGCCAAGCTTGTCGCCTAGGTGAAGCCTTGAAAACAATGGCAAATTCATAGCTCATATAACCAAATTCAAATTAGCATATTCTTACCATACCAAATCATATATCACATATCTTATTTGTTGCAAAATCACAATTGTTTTCACTTGCTTAAATAGATATGCATCCAAACCACAACATAAGCTCCCCCCCCAACACACATCAAAGCACCTAGACAATAGCACTAAGATCTTGGCTAATGCACGGAACTAGAGATATCTCAATCTCACAATGACCACCAAACCTAAGTCTCGCAGATTTCAAACTCATTGCCCTTGGGCCATATAATGACATCACATAAAGCAAATGCTAACCATGGGATTGGTCCACATAATCACCAAGCACTGTCCCTTTCACATATTACAAAATGTAATTTTATGATTTTTTAAATTAATTCACATTAAACAGAAAGAATGAAATTGGTCATCTCAACATCCAATGAAATATAAAAATTTAATTTCATGACAATCAATTCCAACAGCTTATAAAAATTTTCCTAAACATTAAAAATCATGTTTTATATTTTAAAATAGATAATTTCATTATGTTCATGATTTAAAATGAATTCTAAAGAAAATATGTTGTTAAAAATCATAATCTCCAGAAATATGTGAATCACAGTTGATCAAAAAAATAACCATATTTTGACACATAAAACTTCATATTTTAACATATTTTATCAAACAATAATGGTGATTAATTTTGCATGAACAATTTTTCCTGGTTTATGAAACTAGTCTACTTTAACATGGTGATTTATACAAATAAAAATCATAACTGCAGAAATAATTACCTTATGAGTACCGGGAAAATCTTGAATATAAATATAGTGTAAAGATCACATTTTTATAGGTTATATATTTATATGACTAACAAAAACCAATTTTGCATATTTTCATGAGTATATTGTCTCTTTATGTTTAGAATTTTGATTTAAATAACCAGAAATAAACATAACTTTTATAACTGCTTGGAGATCATACACCAAGGTCATTAAGGAGGTTAGAGTAAGATTTATGATTTCAAACATATTCTAAAATCATTTTTTCTTCTTTTAAATTTGAAATTTATAAAATAGAACGTACAAACTAAAATAGGATTTAACAGTGGCAAAGGTCATCATGTGTAGCACCCCGATTTATTTAAAGAATAAAATTTTGAGAAAATTAATAAGAAATTCCTTAAGAAATAGGATAAGTAAAAGTTTGACCATTTTATAAAAATTTGGAAAAATTAGAATCCTGTAGAGGACAAAACGTTTAGTAAAATTATCTTCTATGACCAGCCTAAACAAAATTCGTAAACAAGTCGAATTAGCAGATTAAGGCCCAAAACCACACTTAGCCTAATCGGACCTTAAAACGTGAAATTCGAGCCCAATACTTAACCAATTAGGCTAAAACTGGATGCAATTGAAAGGATAGGATTAAAAGATCATTTCCCCTCTGGTTAATCTCCGAAACCCTAACCCTAGAGAACGTATTTCGGATGAGATCGGCGGTGGCGCCCAAATTCACGCGATTCGTGCGCAACCGAATTTGTGGACTCTTATCTCCACGACGGAACCCTCTCGAATGAAATTGAACCTATAAGAATGACCTTTAGGCACCCTAGAATCGTTTAGTTGCTGTGGCGGCCGGAGAGGAGCTCGATCGAGGGAAAATTTTGACGATCATCGGCGGTGTGTACCTAGCGCGATCGGCTTCCCTCTTCTTCCTTCATCCTTCGATTAAGGTAGGTGATAGCAAGCCAAACCCTAACTATTATATGTGGATAGAAGCATCATCCTGACCTCTTTCCATTGATCTAGAAAGCCCTAAATTTTATCTAGTATCCTGCTAGGATTTCGGGTTTTAGTAGAAGCATGCTAGAACTAGGGTTAACTATTTTCCATCTCGATTTAAGTAGGGATTTCAGGCACTAAACGCCCAATTGATCATGCTATGTTGTATAACTTTTCATGCTCGTTCTATTGACTATAAGAGCCATAATTTTCACGCTTTATATTGTGCGTATTTAGTTATTATTGCTAACCCTAGCCAACCCCGCCGGAGACGGACAAGGCGAAGGGGCGCCAGACTGATCTGACTTGCGCGGCCTCTCGATAGACCGCCCATAGTCTGTAGGTGGCCGGTTCTTGACCGTCCATATGTTTTATCTTTGATCAGTTTTGTAGAATGCATGGCAGAACCCTAACCGTCCTTTTTTTCAAGCAGCCAGTCTCGGACAGCTCATCGTCCCCAACGGCACCATACAGACCGCTCATCCCTAGTAGGCCTTCGGACCAGAAAGGGTGTGAACGGCCTGTCGTGCGACCATCGAGGCATGTGAGCGGCTCTGCACTAACCGCCCAACTACACAAAACTACTTTTTTTCACTTTAAGCATGATTTATCTTAGTAGGTTAGTGGCTAATGGTAAGCTAGCAACCCACATGATAACTGGAACTCATGGAAGTAAACAATTATGAATTTTTACTGGTTGTCTTCACTTGATTCATCATGGCCTTAACCTATTTCAATATATTAAGTTCAAACATGATTTCTTAAACCATGCTATTAGGATTGTTTGATAGTCGTTCTACTCCGGTAGGATTGGCTGACCGCTATACTTGGTTTCTGATGATTTGATAGCCTCATTTCCTTGTAATGGTTGGGACTCTCCGCCAGATATTCCTTCCGTCAGACTAGGACCTTCATTACGGGACCTCTGTAAGCCCTCGCGAGCCTGGGATTCCCACTAAGATGTCGGATAGGTTGTACCACCAAGACCTGGACCTGTTTACATGATCAAACCGCTTGGATTGTCATGTTGTGAGTCACGGCTCAACTTGGACCCACTAAGGCTTGAACGGCCCAAAAAGGACCGCTTATCTTAGTGGGCGGACTGGTATGAACCGTGCATCCCTGGCCAAGTGCCACTTACATTGGTCGATTAACCTTGTTCTATCTTCGACCAAATCATGATTTGATCGACCCAATAAGCCCTAGGCTGACCAGTGGAGAGTGGGCTGGACCCTGGTTCAGTTCTGCCCCACTTATGGCAGCCCGGAGCCCATTTTTGGGTGGATGTCTAGTCTTCTAGTTAGGCCCAGTTTGAACGGACTGATTAGGACCATCCATGTACTCGAGCGGATCTTAGTGGACCGTTCATCCATTGAGCGGACCTATATGGCCCGTTTACCTTGTTCTTGGGCTTCCAGCCCTTCTGGCCATGAGCGGCCCATTATTGACCGTCCATGTATTTGAACGGCCCGATATGGACCGTGTATCTTCCAAAAAATGATTTCCGTGGTTATTGTGTTTGAATTCACAGACCTGATTGGTTCTTGATAACTTGAACTTTCTGGTCAAAATATCTCTTCGACTTACCCTTGGAATTCTCCGAGGTAAGTTCTATACCTTGTCATATTGGCCATTTAACTTGATTAATGTCTAGACATAACTTGGGATCTTGGATCCATTAAATCAATGCCAACGCATCATAAGGGCCCGGTCTGGTCTTGGGAGGAGCACCCGAAAAGTACTTGTGCCCCGGGGAGTTTGAATGACATGGTGAGGCATTGCACCGAGTGCATGACTAGCGTGATGTCTACGACAATAATCTATTACTTAAATCTTCTCTTGACTTGGTTAGTTCGTGCTTGTTGGCCAATTTCCAGTTACACAATGGTATTGCCTTCTTTTTGTTATCCTACTTTGTCGTATCATCATTTCATTTCGTTCTTTATTTTTTTGCACTTAAAAAATGCAATTAATTGGTTAAATACTTAAACTTGCTTGTTATTATCTACTGAGCGTTCGCTCACCCTGTTGTTCCCCCTTTTCAGGTAGCTCAGGTGAGTTTTCACATACTGATGGAGACGGGCAAGAGTGATGGCCACGGAGTGAACCTGTTAGAAGCCATGTGAAACCAGTCTTAGTTGTTGTGTCTAGTTATGTTTAGATTATGTGTGTTTTGAAAGAGTTGTAATTTCGAGATTAGCAATTGTAATATTGTCAAGTGGATGTTATGTTGGAAGTTGTTTAAGAGAGTTTATGTAACGTAGATCTTTAAATGTAATTTTAGTTATGGAGTTATTTCTGTTTATGGTATTGTATTGATCTTTAGCTTAGCATAGCATGTCTGTAAATCAACATATTTTCATTAATTGTTTCTACTGCCAGTCCCGATATTCCGCATTGGGGCGTGACAGTTAGGTGGTATCAGAGCCTAGGTTTCTAATATTCCTAGGTTTTTCTAAGTTCTAGGATTTAAGTGATGTTGTAGAACCTAAAATCTTGTTATAAGTCTAAGAATCCAACCTAGTGAGATGTGGGTAGAGACTTGGGTTGAGTTAATGATCTATTTCTAAAACTACCCCTTCTTAATGATCCTAAATTAATTTATTCTACGTGTAGGATGTTCTAATGGCAGCCGAACGTGCGCAATGGCGAGACATGCAATGAACGGTTCAAGGACTTACTCGGGCCTTGCAGCAAGTGGCCCAAGGAGGAGAGGCGAACCACGGAGCTGGCGATCTTCACCGAAACTTCGTGGGATGAATCCCCCGCGTTTTGGAGGCTCGACCGATCCCGATGAAGCCGAGCACTGGCTAAAGGAGATGGAGAGGATCTTCAAAGTAATGCAGTGCAGTGACCAGGAGCGTGTTCTTTTAACGACCTTCCAGCTGGAACGTGATGCGAGAACATGGTGGGATGCAGTGAAGGCTACCCTCGGCGATAGACAAGTTTCATGGAAGGAGTTCGAGGAACTCTTTAACAGTAAATATTTTTCTGATAGAGTACAAGAAAAGAAAGCGGCTGAGTTTGCTGCTTTGAAGCAGCGGAATCTTTCAGTAGCCGAGTATGAAGCTCAGTTCTCTCGGTTATCTCGTTATGCCACCCACTTGATATCTACAGAGAAGATGAAGGCCAAGCGTTTTCTCAACGGGCTGAAGTTACATTATATTAACCAATTGGCACCAATGAAATTCAAACTTATGCGGAGATGGTAAGGAAAGCACAAGTCTTGGAAGACACTTTGAGATGACGGAGAGAATCGTGGAAAGAATGTTAAGAAGGAACAACCTACTAGATCCGGGAGTGTCAAACCTGGCAATGGCAAGAAGAGACCAAATGGCGGGTCTGGATCGTGGAAGAACAAAATGCCGAAGAATGAAGACAAGAAGCCTGGCCCGATTGTGCCGTTTAAGGGCGTGTGCAAGTATTGTGACCGTCCAGGTCACAGGATGGAAGAGTGCTGGCGCAAGCTGGGCGCCTGTCTGCGTTGTGGTAGTAGGGACCATCGTATTCCTGAGTGTCCCCTTTTGTCTGATCAAGCTACCCCGACCAAGCCGCAAGGAAACAAGAAGCAGCAGGGCAAGCTCCAAGCCCTACATGAAGATGATGCAGAACCACCGAGGAGGGTGGACTCGTTGAAGGTACTCTTATTATTCATGATAAGCCAGCATTCGTTCTCTTTGATACCGGTGCCACTCATTCTTTTGTTTCTCAGAAAGTTTGCTAAGTCTTTTGCTGTGAAGCCGGTCTTGATGAATTCCCCGTTAGAGATTTCAACCCCTATTGGTTCCAGTTCAGCAATTAAGTATTTCTATCCTTCTAGTAAGGTTATGATTAATGAGCAGAACTTGCCAGCTGATTTAGTTTGCATGGATATGAAAGATTATGATGTAATTCTAGGAGCGGATTGGTTGGCTAAGTATGAGGCCAATGTTCATTGCAGTTCTAGTTCTATGTCTTTTTCTAGACACCCTAAACTTTCTTTTATAGGGGTTAGGCACCATAAGTCCGTGCCACTTATTTCGGCCCTTCGAGCTGATAAGTTGATGAGGAAGGATGTCAGGCTTTTCTAGCCTTTGTTTTTGTGACCCCTGAGAAGAAGATCGAGATCAAGGATATTCCGTCATTCGAGATTTTTCGGATGTCTTTCTGAGGAATTGCCAGACTTCGCCAGAGAGAGAGGTTATCTTTTCTATTGATTTAGTTCCTGGCGCGACCCTGTTTCTAAAGCTCCTTATCGTATGTCCCCTAGGAGCTGAGGGAATTGAAGCAACAGTTAATGGAATTACTTGAGAAGGGGTTCATTCATCCAAGTACATCCCCGTGGGGAGCCCCAGTATTATTTGTCCGGAAGAAGGATGGTTCGATGAGGTTGTGCATCGATTATCGGCAATTGAACCAGCTGACTATCAAGAATAAATACCCATTGCCGAGAATTGATGAATTATTTGATCAGATAGCAGGAGCTCAGTATTTTTCTAAGATTGATCTTCGATCTGGATACCATCAGTTGCGGATCAAGGATGAGGATATCTATAAGACGGCATTTCGTAGCAGGTATGGGAATTTTGAATTTGTAGTTATGCCTTTTGGACTAACGAATGCACCTGCAGCTTTCATGCAGTTGATGAACAATGTGTTCCGACCCTATCTTGACCAGTGGGTCGTTGTGTTTATTGATGACATCTTGATTTATTCTAAGAGTGAGGAGGAGCATGCTGAACAATTGAGGATGGCGTTGCAAATATTGAGAGACCATCAGCTATACGCCAAGTTTAGTAAGTGTGAATTCTGGCTGCAAGAGGTGTCCTTTCTAGGGCATATTATTATAAAGGAAGGTATTTCTGTTGACCCCTCGAAGGTAGAGGCAGTGAAGAATTGGGATAGGCCTACTAATGTAACTGAAGTTAGAAGTTTCCTAGGCCTAGCAGGTTATTACCGGAGGTTTATTAAGGATTTCTCCAAGATTGCGGTGCCTTTAACAAGATTAACCCGCAAGGAGAACAAATTTGATTGGTCAGAGGATTGCGAGAGAAGTTTTCAGACCTTGAAGGAATGTCTAACTACTGCCCCTGTTTTGGCTTTACCATCTGGAGAAGGAGGTTTTGTGGTATATACTGATGCTTCAGGCATTGGTCTAGGTTGTGTGCTCATGCAGCATGGGAAAGTGATAGCCTATTCTTCTAGGCAGTTGAAGGAAGCATGAAGAGAACTATCCCATTCATGATTTGGAACTTGCAGCTGTGGTGTTTGCCTTGAAGATATGGAGGCACTACTTGTATGGAGAGACATTTAAGGTGTTCTCAGATCATAAGAGTCTGAAGTATTTGTTTTCTCAGAAGGAACTCAATATGAGGCAGAGAAGATGGCTTGAGTATTTAAAAGACTTTGACTTCTCCATAGAGTATCATCCTGGAAAGGGGAATGTAGTGGCGGATGCCTTGAGCCGCAAGCCAATAGCTAAGTTATCGCATCTCATGTTGCAAGAATGGAGACTGTTGGAGCAGTTAGCTAGTTTGGATCTCAATGTTGACAAGGACCGGGTTACGATTGCTCAGATTCAACTTAGACTAGAAATCTTGATAGAAATCAAGTCCTTGCAAGACAATGACCCAGAGTTGGTAGAGATCAAGGAGAGCTTGAGTAACAGACCTGATTTCATGGTAGCTGACGATGGCAGATTATTGTTTCAGGGAAGGACCTGTGTACCTGATGAAGCTGAAATAAAGAATAAGATTCTCGAAGAAGCTCATAGATCCAGATACACTATTCATCCTGGAGGTACCAAGATGTTTAAGGACTTGAAAAGATCCTTTTGGTGGCCGAATATGAAAAAGAAATTGCAGAATTTGTGAGTAGATGCTTGGTATGTCAGCAAGTCAAGGCTGAGCATTTCAGACCTGCAGGGAAATTGAAACCACTTGATATACCTCAATGGAAGTGGGAGAGTATTGGTATGGATTTTATTATGGGTCTACCCAGGACTCGTAGTGGATTTGATGCAATATGGGTTATTGTCGACAGATTGACAAAGTCTGCTCATTTCTTGTCCATTAAGTCTAAGTGGACAGTTGATGTCTTAGCAGCTTTATATATGAAAGAAGTTGTAAGACTCCATGGTATTCCAGTCAGCATTGTGTCTGATAGAGACCCCATATTCACTCACATTTTTGGAAAGGATTGCAAGAATCGTTGGGAACCCGTCTGAATTTTAGTACCGCTTTTCATCCACAAACAGACGGACAGACTGAAAGAACCAACCAGATAGTGGAAGATATGCTTAGAGCCTGCATGATTGATTTTGGAGGTGGTTGGAGTGATCACTTGGCTTTGATTGAATTCGCCTACAACAACAGTTATCAGTCCAGCATTCAGATGGCTCCGTTTGAAGCCTTGTATAGAAGAAGCTGTCGATCTCCATTATGTTGGGATGAGGTAGGAGAGAAGCAATGGCTGGGACCAGATCTCATTTTTGAATCATCCAAGAATATCCGTATTATCAGAGATCGGTTGCAAGTAGCACAATCAAGACAAAAGAGCTATGCCGATAACAGAAGGAGAGCCTTGGAATTTCAGGTTGGTGAGCATGTGTTTTTGAAGGTTTCTCCCACGAGAGGATTCGAAGGTTTGGCATTCAAGGCAAGCTGAGTCCAAGATATGTTGGTCCATTCGAGATTCTGGAAAGAGTAGGGGAGGTTGCTTACCGTTTAGCACTACAGCCTCAGTTATCAGGAGTACATAATGTCTTCCATGTGTCTATGCTGCGAAAATACGTGTATGACCCCACTCATGTCATTCAGCATCGGATTTGAGCTGAAGGAAGATTTGACTTATGAAGAAAGACCTATCAAGATTTTAGATCGTAAGCAGCAGCAACTCAGAAATCGTTCCATACCCATGGTTAAAGTTCAGTGGAGTCGGCGTGGAACGAAGAGGCTACATGGGAATCAGAAGATACCATGCGGAAGTAGTATCCTGACTTATTCTAGGTGAGTTATCTCGCTCCTCGTTTTCCGTAAGTGCAGTGAATTTGGAGGACCAAATTCTTTTAAGTGGGGGAGGGTGTAGCACCCCGATTTATTAAAGAATAAAATTTAGAAATTAATAGAAATTCCTTAAGAAATAGGATAAGTAAAAGTTCGACTATTTTATAAAAATCTGGAAAAACTAGAATCTTATAGAGGATGAAATGTTTAGTAAAATTGTCTTCTATGATCAGCCCAAATAAAATTCGTAAACTAGCCGAATTAGCAGATTAAGGCCCAAAACCACACTTAGCCTAATCGGACCTTAAAACCGAAATTTGAGCCCAATACCTGATCATTTAAGCTAAAACCAGATTCAAAAGAAAGGCTAGGATCAACTCTTCATTTCCCTCTGGTTAATCTCGAAACCCTAACCCTAGAGAGCGTATTTTGGATGAGATCGGTGGCGGCGCCCTAATCACGCGATTCACGCGCAACCGAGTTTGTGGACTCTTATCTCCACGAAGGAACCCTCTCGAATGAATTGAACCTATAAAAATGACCCTTAGCCACCCTAGAATCGTTTAGTTGCTGTGGCGGCCGGAGAGGAGCTCGATCGAGGGAGTATTTCGACGATCATCGGCGGTGTGTACCTAGCGCGATCGGCTTCCCTCTTCTTCCTTCATCCTTCGATTAAGGTAGGTGATAGCAAGCCAAACCCTAACTATTATATATGGATAGAAGCGTCGTGCTGTCCTCTTTCCATTGATCTAGAAAGCCCTAAATTTTATCTAGTATCCTGCTAGGATTTCGGGTTTTAGTAGAAGCATGCTAGAACTAGGGTTAACTATGTTCCATCTCGATTTAAGTAGGGATTTCAGGCACTAAACATCCAATTGATCATGCTATCTTGTAAAACTTTTCATGCTCATTCTATTGACTATAAAAGCCCTAATTTTGATGCTTTATATTGTGTGTATTTAGTTATTATTGCTAACCCTAGCCAACCCCGCCGGAGACGGGCAAGGCGAAGGGGCGACAGACTGATCTGACTTGCGCGGCCTCTCGATAGACCGCCCATACTCTGTAGGCAGCCAGGTTCTTGACCGTCCATATGTTTTATCTTTGATCGTTTTGTAGAATGCGCGGCAGAACCCTAACCGCCCTTTTCTTCAAGCGGCCAGTCTCGGACCGCTCATCTTCCCCAGCGGCACCCTACAGACCGCTCATCCCTAGCAGGCCTTCGGACCTGAAAGGGTGTGAACGGCCTGTCGTGCGACTGCCAGGCATGTGAGCGGCTCTGCACGAACCGCCCAACTACACAAGAACTGCTTTTTTTCACTTTAAGCATGATTTATCTTAGTAGGTTAGTGGCTAATGGTAAGTTAGCAACCTACATGATAACTGGAACTCATGGAAGTAAACAATTATGAATTTTTGCTAGTTGTCTTCACTTGATTCGTCATGGCCTTAACCTATTTCGATATATTAATTTCAAACATGATTTCTTAAACCATGCTATTAGGATTGATTGACAGTCGTTCTACTCCGGTAGGATTGGCTGACCGCTATACTTGGTTTCTGATGATTTGATAGCCTCATTTCCTTGTAATGGTTGGGACTCTCCGCCGGATATTCCTTCCGTCGGACTATGACCTTCATTACGGGACCTCCGTAAGCCCCCGCGAGCCTGGATTCCCACTAGACGCGGGCAGGTTGTACCACCAAGACCTGGACCTGTTTACGTGATCGAACCGCTTGGATTGTCATGTTGTGAGTCACGCTCAACTTGGACCCACTGAGGCTTGAACGGCCCAGAAAGGACCGCTTATCTTAGTGGGCGACTGGTATGAACCGTGCATCCCTGGCCAAGTGCCACTTACATTGGTCGATTAACCTTGTTCTATCTTCGACCAAATCATGATTTGATCGACCCAATAAGCCCTAGGCTGACCAGTGGAGAGTGGGTTGGACCCTGGTTCAGTTCTGCCCCACTTATGGCAGCCCAGAGCCCATTTTTGGGTGGATGTCTAGTCTTCTAGTTAGGCCCATTTTGAACGGACTGATTAGGACCGTCCATGTACTCGAGCGGATCTTAGTGGACCGTTCATCCGTTGAGCGGACCTATATGGCCCGTTTACCTTGTTCTTGGGCTTCCAGCCCTTCTGGCCACGAGCGGCCCATTATTGACCGTCCATGTATTTGAACGGCCCGATATGGACCGTGTATCTTCCAGAAAATGATTTCGTGGTTATTGTGTTTGAATCAAGGACCTGATTGGTTCTTGATAACTTGAACTTTCTAGTCAAAATATCTCTTCGACTTACCCTTGGAATTCTCCGAGGTAAGTTCTATACCTTGTCATATTGGCCATTTAACTTGATTAATGTCTAGACATAACTTGGGATCTTGGATCCATTAAATCAATGCCAACGCATCATAAGGGCCCGGTCTGGTCCTAGGAGGAGCGCCCGAAAAGTACTTGTGCCCAGGGGAGTTTGAATGACATGGTGAGGCATTGCACCGAGTGCATGACTAGCGTGATGTCTACGACAATAATCTATTACTTAATCTTTTCTTGACCTGGTTCTTGCTTGTTAGCCAATTTCTAGTTACATCATGGTATTGCCTTCTCTTTATTATGTTGTTTCGTCATATCGTCTTCATTTCGTTCTTTATTTTTGCACTTAAAAATGTAATTAATTGGTTAATTACTTAAACTTGCCTGTTATTATCTACTGAACGTTCGCTCACCCAGTTGTTCCCCCTTTTCAGGTAGCTCAGGTGAGGATTCACAGACTGATGGGGACGGGCAAGAGTGATGGCCATGGAGCGAACCAGTTAGAAGCCGTGTGGAGCCAGTCGTAGTCGTTGTGTCTAATTATGTTTAGAGTGTGTGCTTTGAAGAATTGTAGTTCAAAGTCAGCAAATGTAGTACTGTCAAGTGGATGTTATGTCGGAAGTATGTTTAAGTGGTTATATGATTGGAACATGGATCATTTAATGTTATTTAGTAAATGAAGTTAATTTCTGTTCATGGTGATGTGTGATCTTTTAGCTTTAGCGTAGCATGTCTGTAAATAACATATTATTATTAATTTTTTCTACTGCCAGTCCCGATTTTCCGCGTCAGGACGTGACTTCATGTGACTACCTTTCCAATTCAAAATTTAAGCAACTAGCATATTTCATGTGGATAACATCTTCCTTACATCATGCTAAACCTTGTCATCCCACCATGATCTCTCAAAGCATCTACCAAGTCTTCTAAAACATCTAGACATAGAGGTCTCCACCAAACATGATTTTCTCTCTCAAGAACAAGAAGGGAAGGTGGGTGCCTAATCTTCATCTCTTCTTCCTAAATAGAAGTTTCCAAGCTGATAAACTGGAGTTGCAATGGGTAGAAGTTGAAAGGGGGTCTCGGTCATGGACAAGAAGCAACTAAACAAATGGAGATAGCTTTAATGATTCAATAAGCATACCACCCAGCCACTCTCTTGTAGCATGAAGAGATTTCAAACTATGAAGAAGAAACAGAAAAACAACGGCTTGCCCGCAAAGGAAGGGTGCTAGCAAGGCATAGGGTTGGACAGATCGCACAGAAGAATAATGCCAGATGGGAGATCATGAAGCAAGTGGAACTATGAAAATAATGTAGTATTTATAGCTTTCTTTTCCAACATTCCTAATAGAGTAAGAGTTAAGCTGGCACTATGTCCTTCCTACTCATACTAGAAAACTCTTTCCACTGTTATCTGGTTTGTTTTTATTAAGTCCATGAAGGAAACTGTTTTAGACATCCTAAATGCATTTGAAGATAAACATGGCATAGAATATATGCATGATATATAGTTATGAACTAACTTCAAACTCCTCATTGCCTTAAAATTGTTAGCAAGTAACGTGAGAGAATCCACCACAGGTTAAGGTTTTGAGTTTCCTAAATTGGATTAAAACTATGTAAATCTTCAAGCCTGAGGCGGATCGGGAGGAATGAAGTTGTTGGACATGATTACCAAAATAACGTCTTTCCAGTCTTCTAGTTGCACTAGGAATGGTGCAAATTGGCCTACCAGAGCTGAGAACCACTTGCTTGGAATGGGAAAAGGGTATAATAGCGTCAGTTGTAAATTAGATGAACAGTGCTATGGCAACTTGGTCTGGTTTTAATATTTATACATAGTTCTGAAATTTTCACATTTTTGACCTATTAAATGCCAAATTTCAGAATGTGTTAAAATGAAAGTTACATAAAGTTCATGATCTTCCCAATGTATCAAGAATCTGGTCATTTGGAGTTTTCTACAAACAGTTATGCTTAAAACACATTAATAAATCATTTTCAATGTTTTTTCTATTTTGGGTTGCAAATGATCAAATCATCTAAAGTGATCAACATGAAAAAGATAATAAGGAATCTTTATAATGAATCTCTAATGAGGTTAATTGGAGGTCTATAGATTAGTTTATGAATTTCCAAGGAACAATCCTTCTTCTAAAAGATATTTTAAAGTAGCTTACAAGCTTCTCAGCAATCTTAAGGACATTTTAGTATTCTTAACTCATTATATACAAAATAAAATTGGGGCAATACATGTTATTACACATTACTAAAAGCAAAGGTGAGTTTGAACACAAAATGGAAAAGATAACATGGAGAATTGAAATTTTCATAGCATTCTTCAGAAGTGATCAAACCAACATGTGGTGAGAGATGAATGGTTCTATAACCAACAAAATAATCAGATAAATCAACCATACAAAAGGTTAGCAGAAAGAGTTTCGCATTCAGCTTCATAAAGTAAGAAATTTGAATGCAACAATCCATTCACTCTCCACAAAGGAAAAGAAAAAGAAGAACAGAAAGAAGTTTTCATGCACAAAATGCCCTTAGCTGCATAAAATTATATGATTTCAACCAATATTCAAGATGCTCCAGAAGTGAGGGGGGCTGGGTTTACCAGCCCTAGGCTACCCAACCCCATCTGGCTAACCTCAGCTGATACTAGCCAACCCACAGTTGGCGAAGATTGGCCAGTCCTAACCCTGGTTTCATCCTACACTAGAGGGGGAAATTAAATAATATAAAAAAATACCAAAGACTACGAAATTAATCTTTGACAATGAAAAATACTTGGCCATAAAAATCACATTTTTGAACATAAAAACCAAAATTCGCGTTAAATGAAATGTAAAACAACCATACAAAGGAGAATGCATGGTTACATGGTTCAAACTTCCTTAAGTCCTGTCAAGTCCACCAACAGAAACAGTGCATGAGATGTACACATAAGTTCATATGCAGGTTCCATTACATATACCTTTCAGACATTTGTTGGTAATCTGAAGCTATTGCTTGTACTCTTCTATGTTAGCTTAAAAGCAAAGTAACTAGTTGAGGAGGGTAAATCTGGTTTGACCCAGAAACGACCCAAACACGAGTGGCCCATTAAGGTTTGGGCAAGTTAGGCCCAGACAAGGGGCGAACATACACGCTCAGCCCAATAAGAAGATGACCGGCCCAACAGAGCATCGGATTCCACGGCGCCGATGAGGCCGGCCCAAGCGCAGTTCTCGCCGGAGGACACTCCGACGACCGACCGTTGCCCCCATGACGTCGGCCTTGACCCCGTAACGGGCGAGCACGCACCATGAGTGCCGTAAGACTCGCCCAGGGACCGGCCGACGCCGAGGCTATCGCCCTCCAACGGGAAACTCCCGCCAACATAGCGGGGAACGTTACTCTACTAAACGGACCCTTCCCTATCAAGGGATGAGGCCCCTCGCTCCAGGACAACCCATATAAAAGGGACATCGACAGAAGAGAGAGCACGGTAGATTCTTCTACTAAACCCCATACTACTACGCAAGAGGAGATACGTGGATACTTCTGCCACTAGAGCTCCTACTGAGAAGAGAGCAACTCGACCTACAACTACGACAGAGAGGCCATCTCTACGTCCAGAGAGCCACTTCCTCCCGCACGGCCTTACCACCCAGCGAGCACTCTCCGAGAGCCCACTGGGAGCGGCGAGCACGCGTGCAGAGGACCTACACGCCTCCTGGATCGACTACTACGGCTTCTACTTCTCTCTTACTCGCTCTTCTCTATTGCTCATTAATCCCTTGCTGACTTAAGCATCGGAGGGTTGTCCCCTGGGTAACACCCGGGACTCCTTCTGACGCCCTTCTGGTTTCTTGGTGTGTGCAGGGCTCCACGGGCGCGAGACGACTTCCCCAACAAATAAATAGAGAAGGTGGTACGTGGCCTAGGAACCATTTTCCTGCCGCTACACTTCTTGGCGCCGTCTGTGGAACACGAGCGAAAAGCTATGGCGCCCCGTGGAAGCCTCCGCAACGCCAGCAACCGGGGGCGGGGTTCCCATCAGGGACCCAACTCTCGCCGGGGATCGCATGAAGCTTCTTCCGCGTGCCCCCGACAAGAGGTCACCCCAGGTGACCTAGATGAGCTCCGCCAGGAAGTCCGAGCCCTGGCGGAATTCTGCCGAGAGCTCCGAGACCAGAGGCCCCAATACGCCCCACCCGAGCGACGGGAGGGCGAAGGAGGCCAGGCCGGAGAAAATTTCGGCAGGTACGGGAGGTATCCCACGCCTCCGTCGCAAGGACCCGACGGTCACGCAGCGTGCCTGCGCCTAAGGTACGCAGCCCACTCCATTCCAACCCGGACATGGACCGCCGGCTCCAACGATTCGAAGAGATAGAGGACAAGGTCCGGTACCTAGACGACGTCCTCCTGGCCGCCAAGAATCGCGGCCTCATCGATGACGACCAAGACTTCCACGCTCCCTTCTCCAGGGAAATCATGGAAGCCCCCATCCCGCCAAAGCTCCAGCTGCCGTCATTCGCCTCCTACGACGGCACCACCGACCGGCCGACCACCTGCACGGCTTCGAGTCCCACCTGGTGTTCCACCGGGCCTCCGGACACCGTGAAATGCTTGGCGTTCGTTACGACCCTCCGAGAGAACGCCCGAGCGTGGTTCGAGTCCCTGCCGGCTGGGACAATCTCCTCCTTCAAGCAGCTCAAGAAGCTGTTCAGGAGAACTTCGTGGGCTGCCGAAAGGTAGCCAAATCTGCTGTAACCTGCTCGCCCTCAGGCAGGGGAAGGAAGAAGCGCTATGGGACTTCGTTTCCCGCTTCCGCGCGGAGGCACTCCGTATCCCCCATCTCGACGTCGGCATCGCCACCACGGCACTCACCCAGGGGACGCGGGACCACATCCTCCAGCGCGCGCTTGGAGTCGAAGCCCCGACGACCCTTCCAGATCTCCTTGCGCTCTCCCAGAAGCACGTGTGTTGCGAGGAGAACACCGCGGCCCTGCGCCGCGCGGCCGGGACCGACCAGCCCGACCGCAAGAAAGCTGCCGACCCGCCACGGGAGGGTCGGAGCAAACGGGAGCGACGCGACGGGGACCACCGCGACCGCTCCGAGAAGGAAAGGGGTGGCTACCGCCACTGTACACCCCTAACGGCCCTGCCCGACTAGATCCTGATGGAGATCCGCAAGGAGCCATTCCTCAAATGGCCATCACAGATGAAGTCGGATCCTAACTCGCGGAATAAGAAGAAGTACTGCCACTTCCACCGGGACCATGGCCACGACACTGCCGACTGCATCAACCTGAAGGACGCTATCGAGGATCTCGTCCGCAGGGGACTCCTCGACAAGTTCCTCGCCAAGGCCACCGAAAGACGACAGAAGACGTCTCCCCCGATCGACAATCGACCCAACGGAAAGGAGATCATGATGATCTCTAGAGGGCCCGCCGAGGGGGGAGATAGCGCAAGCAGAAGACGTCGGTACGCGACGGCCATCAACACGGTGGACCAAGGCGATGGCACCCCAAGGGAACTTTCCCTCTCAGGTCACCCGGGAGACCCCATAGTCTTCTACGAGGATGACCTTGAAGGCGTCACGACGCCCCATTCTGATGCTTTGGTGGTTTCCGCCACCATTAATCAATGTACTGTGCGATGCATCCTGGTGGATAATGAAAGTGGACCCGATGTTATTGTGTACGACTCTCTTGTGCTCATGGGTGTGGATGTGTCACAACTCGCGCCGTTGCACACGCCGCTGTATGGATTCTCTGGCACAACTGTCCACCCGGAAGGACGTATCTCCCTCCCGATTACATTCGTGATGGCACCCAAAGAGGTAACCTTCCTCGCTGACTTTACTGTAGTCCGTGCAATGGCAGGGTACAATGCCATCATCGGCCGAGGAATCCTCGTCACGCTCCGAGGCGTCCCTTCCTCCTACCACCAGAAGCTTAAGTTCCCCACCCCCCCGCGGGGTAGGGGAAGTCCGAGGGGATCAACGGGAATCCAGAAGTGTTACCTTATCTCCACCCGTGATCGACGTCCTGAAGAGATGCCTCCAGAAAAGAAGGCGAGGACCGAAGATCCGGGTCCGAGCACGAGCGCGCCAGCCGAGGATTTATACCTCATCCAGGTTGGGGACGACCCTAGCAGATCACTGAAGATTGGCGCTACTTGGCCGAGCACGATAAGCAAGCGTACGCAAGCTTCCTCACGGCCAATCAGGACGTGTTCGCTTGGTCCGAAGGATGAGCTTCCTGGATTCCCCCGGAGGTCATCACGCACCAACTAAGGTTGGACCCCACCTGCCGCCCGGTACAGCAACGCCGAAGGCGGTGCAACCCCGAGCGACAAGCCATCATCAGAGAACAGGTGGGAGAAAAATTACGATCAGGGCTACTTCGACCTACCCAGTATCCGATTGGGTAGCCAACGTAGTCCTGGTGCCCAAAAGCAACGGGAAGTGGCGGATGTGCGTGGACTACACCGACCTCAACAAGGCCACGCCCAAAGACAGCTTCCCCATGCCATGGATCGACCAGCTGGTCGACGCCATGACTGGGCACGAAATGCTGAGCTTCCTCGACGCCTATTCTGGGTACCATCAGATCAGCATACACCAGCTCGACCAAGACAAGACCGCGTTCATCACCGACCACGGCTTATACTGCTACACTCGCATGCCGTTTGGGCTGAAGAACGCGGAGCTACGTATCAACGCCTAGTCAACCATATGTTTGACTTGCAGATCGGTCGCAACATGGAGGTCTACATCGACGACATGCTCGTGAAAAGCCTCAGAGCAGCCGAACACTTGCGCGACTTGGCGGAGACCTTCGCCACACTCAGAAGGTACAACATGAAACTCAACCCTGCTAAATGTGCGTTCGGGGTACGGTCAGGCAAGTTCCTAGGTTTCCTCGTCACCCACCGAGGAATCGAAGCCAACCCCGATCAGATCAGAGCAGTGTTGGAGATGGAGCGACCTAAACGGGTGAGGGACGTACAGTGCCTCACCGGGCGCGTCGCCGCTCTGGCCCGGTTCTTATCCCGAGCCGCCGAACGATGTCTACCCTTCTTCGGCTGATCAAGCAAGCCAACCTGGCACCGGAGAAGAAGGGATGGATCGACTGGGACCAGGGGTGCGAACAGACATTCGAAGAACTGAAATGCTACCTGACGACACCTCCTATCCTCGCCAAACCCCAAGGGGGGGAACAGCTGCTCTTGTACCTATCCGTAATGCCCAGCACTATGAGTGCGACGGGAGTCATGAAGCCTGTCTACTATGTCAGCCGAGCATTGCAAGGACCGGAATTCGGTATTCGCGGACCGAAAGTTCGCCCTCGCACTGATTACAGCTGCTCGCAGGCTACGGCCATACTTCCTGGCCCACCCGATCGTCGTCCTCACCGATCAGCCCCTCCGGCAAATCCTTCAGAACCCTGATGCGTCCGGGAGACTAGTCAAGTGGGCCATCGAATTGGGAGAATTCGACATCAGGTTCTGACCGAGGACAGCGATCAAGGCCCAGGCTCTCGCGGACTTCGTTGCCGAATGCACCCTACCCGCCGAAGACTCACCCGAGAAGTCCTCGGGGCCCGCCTGGGAACTATACGTCGACGGATCGTCCTGCGCTGCGGGCAGCGGCGCGGGGTTGGTCTTACTCTCACCAGAGGGAGTGGAGCTACAGTACGCCCTGCGCTTCAACTTCCCGACCACAAACAATGTGGCCGAGTACGAGGCGCTCCTCTCCGGGTTGCGCATGGCGAAACACCTGGGGGCGTCAAGCGTGCGAGCATACAGCGACTCTATGCTCATCGCCAACCAGGTCAGGGGGGAGTTCGAAGCCCGCGACCCCTCCATGATGAAATACTTAGAGAAGGCCAAGGCCACGGCAAAAGAATTCGCCCACTTTGAAGTGGTCCACATCCCACGTGAGGAGAACGTCCAAGCAGACGCCCTCTCCCACCTAGCATCAGCCACTACAGTCTCCAGTTCCAGATCGATCCTGATAGAGGAACTGTCAGCACCGAGCATAGATGATCCAACATTCCAGGTAAACGCCATCGACTACGAGCCTTCCTGGATGGATCCCCTGCTCGATTTCCTCCTTCGACAACAGCTCCCGAGCGACCACGCCGAAGCTCAGCGCACGCGGGCAAGAGCGGCCCACTTCACCATGGTGGACGGCCGGCTATACCGCCGGTCCCTGTCAGCTCCTCTACTCAAGTGCCTCTTCCCCACGAAGCCAACCAGGCCATCCAAGAAGTCCATGAAGGACTCTGCGGAAGCCATGTGGGAGGGCGAGCACTCGCAAGGACGCTGATCCGACAAGGGTATTGGTGGCCCACCTTGCAACAAGACTGCCTCAACTATGTCCGAAGGTGCCCCCAATGCCAGAAGTATTCCCACCTGCACCACCAGCCAGCAACGCAGCTCCACGCCTTGACGGAGCCCCGTCCGTTCGCTCGGTGGGGGATCGACATACTGGGACCCTTCCCTGAAGCACAAGGAAGAAAGAAGTTCCTCATAGTCGCCATCGACTACTTCACCAAGTGGATTGAAGCCGAACCATTGGGGAAGATGACAAGCGAGGCAGTCTGAAAATTCATGTTGTGAAGCATCATTTGCCGGTTTGGGATCCCAAGGGTTCTTACTACCGACAACGGCAGACAGTTCGCGAGCACTGTCTTTCAAGAGAAGTGCTCGGAGTTGGGGATCTGGAACCACTACACCTCGGTGGGACATCCCCAAGCCAACGGGCTGGTGGAAAACGCCAACCGTACTCTACTTCATGGCATCAAGACCCGCCTGGACCAGGCAGGCGACGCATGGATTGATTCAATCCCCAACATTCTATGGGCTCACCGGACCACCGCTAGAGCCGCCACCGGAGAGACACCTTTTCATCTCGCTTACGGGGCGGAGGCAGTGGTTCCGGTGGAAATATCCAACCCCTCGTTACGAGTGGGACATTTCGATGAGGCCAGGAACAACCAGGCAATGCGAGAGAACCTGGACTTGCTCGAAGAAGAAAGAACCAACGCCCAGGTAAAACTTGCGGCATATCAGCAGAAGCTGGCTCAATATTACAATGCCCTGGTTAAGGAGCGACACTTCTTTCCCGGAGACCTGGTTCTACGGCGAGCAAGCGTGGTTGACCCACGAGGGGCCGCAGGAAAACTCGCACCGAACTGGGAGGGCCCGTACCGGGTAACAGAAGCACTCGGCAAAGGAGCGTACAGGCTAGTGACGCTGGGGGGAGAGAGGTGCCCAGGACGTGGAACTCCGTCAACCTCAGGAAATACTTCCAGTGAAACGTCACCAACCGTATCCCACTAAGGTAAGTTGCCCACGAAAGGTAACCTAAGGGTTCCTTAAAGGCGCGAGCACTGCTCCCTTTGAAAACAAGAAGGTAACCTAAGGATTCCCAGAGGTGAGCACCGCTCCCCTTGAAAACGAGAAGGTAACCTAAGGGTTCCCTAAAGGCGAGAGCACTGCTCCCCTTGAAAACAAGAAGATAACCTAAGGGTTCCCTAGAGGCGAGCACTGCTCCCCTTGAAAATAAAAAGGTAACCTAAGGGTTCCCTAAAGACGAGAGCACTGCTCCCTTGAAAACAAGGAGGTAACCTAAGGGTTCCCTAGAGGCGAGCACCGCTCCCCTCGAAAACAAGAAGGTAACCTAAGGGTTCCCTAGAGACGAGCACTGCTCCCCTTGAAAATAAAAAGGTAACCTAAGGGTTCCCTAAAGGCGAGAGCACTGCTCCCTTTGAAAACAAGAAGGTAACCTAAGGGTTCCCCAGAGGTGAGCACCGCTCCCCTTGAAAACGAGAAGGTAACCTAAGGGTTCCCTAAAGGCGAGAGCACTGCTCCCCTTGAAAATGAGAAGGTAACCTAAGGGTTCCCTAAAGGCGAGAGCACTGCTCCCCTTGAAAACAAGAAGGTAACCTAAGGGTTCCCTAGAGGCGAGCACCGCTCCCCTTGAAAATAAGAAGGTAACCTAAGGGTTCCCTAGAGGCGAGCACTGCTCCCCTTGAAAACGAGAAGGTAACCTAAGGGTTCCCTAAAGGCGAGAGCACTGCTCCCCTTGAAAACAATGAGGTAACCTAAGGGTTCCCTAAAGGTGAGCACTGCTCCCCTTAAAAATAAAGCGGAAACCTAAGGGTTCCTGTGAAGGACGCGAACGCTGTGGAATACGAGCACGGAGGATCGCCCAGAAAGCACGCAGAGAAAGAAGGATCCTCACCAGACAAAGGGAGGAAGACGCCTACGAGGGAGGAAGACGCCGACCAGCAAGACGTGGATATGGTTTTGCGGAAGGCTCCACAGCGCTTCTTATAAACCGCCCACTACAGTTCGACGGTTGCCCTCTGAGGGTCAGGCGAAGGGACGCCTGCCGCTACGGCGGTACGGATACCGAGGCCAGGCGACCGTTCTGAGCCCACATCCCCAGAATAGGATAAGACCCGGAGTAATAGCCAGCGTGGCCTCTGCCACCGCCAGAGACGCCTTGCGCGCCAAGCAGGTCTCGAAGCCACCAACTCCCGCCGTACGAGGAAATCGTCTTCGGATCACACCCTCCAGAAGAACCCTCTCTTGGGCTACTCTCAGTCCCCTGCGAGTGCTCGGCAACTAAGAGTAGGGGGAAGTGAGGAGGGTAAATCTGGTTTGACCACGAAACGACCCAAACACGAGTGGCCCATTAAGGTTTGGGCAAGTTAGGCCCAGACAAGGGGCGAATATACACGCTCAGCCCAATAAGAGATGACCGGCCCAACAGAGCATCGGATTCCACGGCGCCGATGAGGCCGGCCCAAGCGCAGTTCTCGCCAGGAGGACACTCCGACGACCGACTGTTGCCCCCATGACGTCGGCCTTGACCCCGTAACGGGCGAGCACGCACCATGAGTGCCATAAGACTCGCCCAGGGACCGGCCGACGCCGAGGCTATCGCCCTCCAACGGGAAACTCCCGCCAACATAGCGGGGAACGTTACTCTACTAAACGGACCCTTCCCTATCAAGGGATGAGGCCCCTCGCTCCAGGACAACCCATATAAAAGGGACATTGACAGAAGAGAGAGCACGGTAGATTCTTCTACTAAATCCCCATACTACTACGCAAGAGGAGATACGGTGGATACTTCTGCCACTAGAGCTTCCTACTGAGAAGAGAGCAACTCGACCTGCAACTACGACAGAGAGGCCATCTGCTACGTCCAGAGAGCCACTTCCTCCTGCACGGCCTTACCACCCAGCGAGCACTCTTCGAGAGCCCACTGGGAGCGGCGAGCACGCGTGCAGAGGACCTACACGCCTCCTGGATCGACTACTACGGCTTCTACTTCTCTCTTACCTCGCTCTTCTCTATTGCTCATTAATCCCTTGCTGACTTAAGCATCGGAGGGTTGTCCCCTGGGGTAACACCCGGGACTCCTTCTGACGCCCTTCTGGTTTCTTGGTGTGTGCAGGCATCCACGGGCGCGAGACGACTTCCCCAACAAATAAATAGAGAATGTGGTACGTGACCTAGGAACCATTTTCCTGCCGCTACACTAGTAAACTTCTAAATCATAGTGACCGGTGTCCAACGAGGGATTGTTGAGATGCGATGCGATGTGAGCCTGTAGATTGTTAGGATAAGATATCCAAGTAACGAAAATATCTCATAATATCTTCACACACAGTTGAACGTTACTATCCTTCCACAAAGCTAGAAGTCTCAAAGCTAGGCTGAGACAGTGCATGATCTCTATACTCAAGCAGAGTGTAACTCCATCCACTATGCTCAACAAGGTGTGAAGAATAGGAGATCAGGCTCGGATTGCCCGGCCCAAATCCGATCCGGATTAGCTGGATCAGACGATCCGAGCCCGATCTGCAGCCGATCCAGCATTTTCCCTGTTTTAGAAAGAAAGGGTTAAACTACTTTTATATTAATGAGGAAGGATTTCTATACAATTTCCTCCCCCAGCCCCGTCTTCTCGATAGTTCTTTCAGAGTTTTAGTGGGAGGCGGCAGCTCCTCCCCTCCGAGGAGGAGGCAGCGAACTGCTGCGGCTCCAGCGGGCAGCAGCAGCAATGGCCTCAGCGAAGGTGAGATCGGCGAACGGCTGCGGCTCCGACGGACAGCAGCAGCGACAGCCTCGGTCACGGTTACATCAATGACAGCTGCAGGTGAGTTTGTTTGTTTCCCCCCCACCCTTCTCTTTTTTTTTAAGCCCCCTTTACAGTGTGGAGTGGGGAAGGGGGAGGGGAGGGCTCAGTTACAGGGATCTTGGGATCAGACTAGATTAGCCGATCCTGCACAGGGGTCAGCCATTTCGATCTGATTCCTGTCCAATCCACCCGATCTTGCCGACTCCCTATGAGAATCGGGATCAAAGGTCGGGGTCGGATCGGTTGGGCCTAAAACCAATCAAATCGGCCAATCCTAGCCAATCTGATCCAAATCTTCCTTGATGCTCAGATGAATGCCCTGAGGTGTCACTTTTTTTCTTCTCTATGTCTTCTCTAGAGTCTATTGTGTCAATACTACAATTTTTTGACATGAAGACTGGATCATACATTGAACTATTCTTTTGCCCGTTATCAAATCAACCAGGTCAAACTCCAGTAGACTGGCTGTGCTTGCATCCACCAATGCCTTGAGTAGGTTTAGTTCATCAATATGGTATATAAGTCAATGGCCCCTTCTCTTCGTGGCTCTTCTCGAGTGAGTCAATCTTTGAGCAGTCTCTCTTTCTTTCCTTACTACAGTCTGAACTGTGACAACTCTACAGCTTCAGCCACACGATGTCATGGCAAAAATACCAACTTCTCCATCTGCAAAAAATCTAGTCTATGTCTTTCCTTAGTATGAATTAGAGAAGAAGTGCCCAAGTTTCTTTCACACCTCAAAACAAATCCATCTAACTCTGGAGTCTGGAATCGGTTCACTAAGTATGCAAGATCAACATACACAGAGGACTCTCCCATGATCAAGCCATCAAATTTGACTGCACCACTTCTAAGTATGAAATAAAATTAGTGGTATAGTCCACATTTTTTTTAAAAAAAAGGTCGTCAATCAGCCAAAAAACATAGGTTTAGTGAACTGGATAAACAGAAAGCTAATAGTCACTTAGCATAATATCCCACCTTGCACGACAATGTTTATTACCTTGGCTAGAAAGAATCACTAACTATCCTTTGTGCAATATAACATTCAAAGATATAACTTTAAACTACAATCATGCATTTGGCAAACAGTCGGTCGTCATCGTCGTCATTAGCCTTATCCCAACTATTCGGGTTCGACTACATGACTCCTATCCTGCCATTTTAATATATCCACGGCCACACTTGTAATTAAGCCTGGGAAGGTTAAGTCTTTTCTAACTACATCCAATCATCAAGCGGTCCAGTTCAGTATAATGAAGTGAAGCAGTGGTAAAAGACAAATGCATAATTCAGAAACAACCAGAAGCAAAATCCTCCAAGCTGCTTTGCAAAGTAGAATGAGGACTCTTCGTTTCACATGGATTTTGTTTTTCTTTAATTCTCTCCCTATCATCGGAGAAAAGGAATTCAACGCGCACCTGCAGTTTGTGGTCCTTGATGTAGGACCAGACCCGGATGAAGCATCCCAGGGCGGGAGATCTGCGACTGGCCCATGAACTCCCGGAGTGTGGACGGGAGGTTGGCCAGGTCGACGAGGTCCGCCACCTTCTTCGGGCTGCCTGCCACCGCCTTTGCCGCCCTCGTCACCATGGCTGCCGCGCAGCGCCCTCCGGTTCAGCTGCCGAGCTGCCCGCCCTAAAAAACAGAGAAGGGAAAGAGACTCGGCGAGCAGAGCAGAGTCAGCAGACACGTAATAGGGGATTTGGAACCGAATTTAATAGGCAAGGGATCATTCTAAATTGATTCTTCTCTCTCTGTATATCTATAAAGAAAAAAAGGGAACATACCATGAAAACAGTTTGGCGGCGCTGGTGTATCTACCAAACACTATTAACTACTCATCTGCTGGGATTGAGAAGGAGGAAAACGAAAATTTATAACCATTAATATCTTGATTTCAAACAATTATTTTTTTCAGTGGCTATTTTTTTATTTTAACAGGAGTAAAATAATCAGATTTGAGACATTCTCAGATGAACAAATGAGGGTGACGAACTAACTGCATTAAATAACTAGTTCTTGATTTCAAGCAACTAGCTGATCCGCCGTCCAAATTAGTTGGTTTTTAAAAAAATTACTTATTTTGCATAAATACCACCTCATTATCCATTGATTTGTTGGTAGCTATGATACCACTTGTTGGTAGCTCAGATATCACGTGCGTAGCTAGGATCTAAAGGGGGGGTGAATAGATCCCCTATAAAAGTTTATGCCCTATTAAAAACTCTATATCAATAGAGATGAAAACCACCGGATAAAGATGACTAAGCAGTAAACTAATGCACTTGCCGGAAGCAAATCTATCAAGTAAAGCATTTGACTCATGAAGTAACCTGCGAAAGGAGGAAGGAGACAAGGAGCCATCTCACAAGTAAACCACACTTGGACAGTAATTTTTAGGTGGTTCGGTCTCCTAACCATAGACCTACGTCCACCCCTCACTCAACCCGAGTGAGGCTTCACTAGTGCAACACACTAAACGCTGCCTTACAGCTTGTAGGCACACAAGGCCAAAACAGAGAACAGAGAACAACCTCTGTCTGTCTTCCTACAATACCCGGTAGGGACGGATCACCACAGACCAGAGCTCACCCTCTGTCTGTCTTCCTACAACAACCGGTAGGGACGGTTCAAAGTTCCAACAAGGTAATAAAAAAAAACAAAACTCAAACACCATACAGGATATGGAACACTTCAAGCAAGATAGAAAATACCCCTGTCTGGAATCTGGACGGCACTCTTGGCTTCTTCCAGATTGGTTGCTTCCATGGAGAGCAGCTTCTCCTTTGCCACAGGAAACTGGAGATGAAGCCCCTCCTTCTCGCAGGATGAAGACGGCAGGTACTGGATGAAGACTCGTGTTTCAGGCTTCAAGGTTCTCTGCAGCTTGCTCTGCAGGCTTTCTTCCTTCTTCTCTCTTCTTTTTAGCTTCTTCTCTTTCCTTCTTACTAGCTCACGACTCTCACTCTTTTTAGAAATCAAGTCACCCCGGAGACATCTAATTAATCCAGGTTTAGACAAACCAGCTTATTTGGCTTATTGATTACATGGTTCATCTAACTCTGTTATTAGCGTCAGAAGTCACCCCGGAGACGAAGAGAGAGTATCGAAACGGTACAATGACGCGATTCGGAGCGAAACCAATGCAGTACGCGTAGATGTGGAACTTGAAACGGCACGGGAAACGTAGGTAAAAGCCTATAACGGCGCCGTTGGAACGTGGGTATAAGGGATAGGTTAAAACGGCGCGATACTTATTTGAATGTTAAAACGGCGCGGTGGCCAAATGGGGTTAAACCGGCGCGATAGTTAGCTAAGGCTAATACGGCACGATGGTTAACTGAGCTAAAACGGGCGCTGGCCAGAGGGGAGTTGAATACGGCGCACCCTAGGCACGCCGGATAGGGGCTCAGTAAGTTCAAAGAACTTATGAGTCTAGTGTTTAAAACGGCGCGAGGGGGGGGGGCGCGAGAAATTGGCGCCCCAGATTCGAGACGACCAGATTAGGGGGGTTTAAGGTTTAGTCAAGTCTGATTGAAACTTATGCATATCTATTGAGACCTTGTTGATGTTTTAGAAGATTAGAAGATTTATTTGGCCACAGAAGCACTGTAATCGAGGCAGTCATGGACTTATGCGAGATTCCTACTCAAGCATAGTCGTTAATCGATGTGTCATAGCAAATTTGACTAAGTTACCAGTTAGAATTTTGGCAGCACCTCCCCATGACTGGGGGGTTTACAGGGGCGAAGCGGAAGTCCCACCAGTTAGGGGTACGCTCCTTCAAAGTCGAAATGCCAAGCGGTGACCGGTGGACTTCCTCAGAGAGGAAAGACCCCGAGGACTAGCCTGCTAGGGGTATCCAACTCCACGAGTCAAAACAATTAAGGGACGGCCAAGATGAGACATCACCTCGAGGGCCAGCCTCGAGAGGTGATCTTCTCACAGCCACCACCCCTCCCTCGAGAAGAAGGTGGATTTGATGTTGGGTTGGGGTCAACCCTATTGATGTTCATTATATGAAACACAGAGTGCATATCATCGGGGGATATGACTCCGTGCCTCGACAGTGATTGAAGATGATGGGGATGTTCCCCTCCCCGGGCAGCGAATCCCTCGAAAGGATAAATCACTAAAGAACACTATGATTGGAATGCATTTATTTAGGGAACGAGCATTAGATGACTATATACATATGCATTCATTGAAGGGGCAGGCTAAATAGGAGCCAACAGACCGGACTTAAGACCCAGGGGTCGGCCGTAGACTGAGCTTCTGGAAGAGGCACAAGGTCGAATAGCTCGATAGCATTTCCAATACACACATCTATATGACAGGAATGGCGGAGATGTTCATTCTCTTAACCCTGAATCGTGAACAGGGACGGACTGAGGAGCTACCTCCAGGGACGAAGGATGATGCAATGATACGCGTCCCTCCAGCCATGGGAGAACATCTAAGCGCGTTGACTCATTCATATCATTTATACGACGGAGAAAGAACCCCGGAGAGGGAAGATTATTGATATTGCCTCAAGGATCTGAGGCGTATTCGGCGATCGAGAACTCAAATGAAAGACATACTATAAGGTAGCAGTAACACACCCTTTCATTGATTCAATCGCATAGTAAAACACTACAATATATATATTCGGCTCGACGTTGTTGCCTGAGACCGATTGCATTCCAAAAAAAAGGAAGGAGCAGAAGAGAAACAGAGATGACCAGAGGGGGGAGTTCGAATAACATCCCGGGCTCATATCATCGCCCTTCGGGATGATGCTCCGTGGAGCTACATTAGCAGAGAAAGAGAAGAAGTAGCCGAGGTGGACTCCGTCGAGCTGTCCAACCAACCTTGAAACTTCGCAGCAGATGGCGGGAGGAAGAATAGGGTATCGGAACGAGACGGGCACTCTGCTCCCCTTTCTTCTTCTCCAAGCTCTCTCTCTCTCCTTTTTTTCTGATGTTCTCCTCTTCGATCCCTTTTCTTCTATTTTTTTTTGTTCTCAAACATGATGTCCCTTATATAGGAAACCATTCAAATGAGCTTAATCCGGTGCGGGGTTTAGCGCGCCGGTTTACAACCATCTTGCGCGCTAGATTCGAGCTGAACGGGGCGCGCAGGTTTAGGAGGCTACCCAAGGTTATAAGGGGCGCGTCGGATTTGCGGGACGCGCCGGTTTAGCAGGAGCGCACCGGATTCGAGCCATTTGATCGCCTTAACCCGGTGCGGGCCCGATAACAGGTTTCGAACTAACCTCGAGGGTTGCTGTGACCTTTCATTTCTCCATAGTCTTGTCGGGTCATAGAAGAGGCCATAGATGAGAATTCTGGGCCAACAAATGGTTGCTTTTAGCATTCGTGTGCCTTAAGCTTGAACACACGGGTTTTTCGCTGACACGGCTCTCGGCATCACGGCTTGTATTGCCGACTCGTCTCGACTTGTATTGGTAGCTCCCACGAGTAGTGATATGCCGCCCGGCGTGTTTTCGCCTCGACCGGGAGATCATCTGGCCGCCGATGGGCCCCATGTGCTGAGAAGCCGTACCCGTTCCGGGTAATCGGGGTCTTCTGCTGACAGAACCTTCGATCCTTTGCTTTGAGGGGTCGAGGGCGTTCTTCCACCTCAGAGAGTCTTCATTGAGGTGGCGAGCCACCGGGTAGACCGTCGTCCTTGGTTGGGTGACGGGTGTGGGGTAGCGGCATGATGGAGTCGACGCCGGATCATTAGGCAGGCTTGGTCGCGCTGCCGGTTGGTTGTGGATTCATCTCGACTTCCCGAGGTGAAGTCCCCGGTGTTCATCCCAGGTGACCCGAGGCTCTGGCGGCTTGAGAAGTCTTCAATGTGTTGATCTTCATCGGCTTCTGTGCTTCAGTGGGCCGTATCATTTGTCTTTGCGGCTTGATCACCGTTGATCATATTTTGCGTGCCAACAAATGCCCCCCAGCCACGGGTGCTGCGGGCGAGTCACGAGCGAAGTGGGGCCCGTAGATGAGCCTTATCTGGGCAGATTTCCGTCTGGCTTGACACAGTCTTGGAATGGCCTTTGAATACGGCGTGGCCTTGGGGCGTGTGCTAAAACGGCATGTGTTTGCACACATAAGCCTAATCCGGGGCGCTCCGTGAAGAGGGGGGCCAAATTCGGCACGCCCTTTTGAGTGGAGGATAATTCGGCATACTCTCTCAGTTTATTTAAGAGAAGGCCTAATTCGGCACGCCATTTTGCGCGCCGGATTAGGATGAGTCTTCTTCTTTTAAAGTTTGAAATTCCCTTTTCGAGAGGGAAACGTTAATCCGGCGCGCCCTTTAGTGCGCCGGATTAGGGCCGTCGAGCCCTTCTCCATATCTTCCCATTCTTCTTCTTTTTTCTTCATCCTCATCCCATTTGCATCTCCAGCTTCTCTCTCCTCCCTCCTTTCTTCCAGAGCGCGGCGACGAGAGCGAAGTGGTGAGTGAGGAATTTTGGGGTTCAACCCCCCTTTGTTTTCTCAGGCGCCAGGAGCCTCCTTTAGGCTTGTCCTCGGAGCTATCCCCCTGGGTGTCCTGTTTGGCCCCGGCGTGACGCCTATGGCCTTATGTAGGGATCGTTACTTAGTGGATGAGTTCCCGCTTCACCCAAGAAATCTCCCAAGCTGGGGAGACTCGGTCGAATTTTTTTCAGAAAAGACTTCACCTTGAGCAGACCTTCTGACTTTGTTTGCTTTCTTTGTGGCTGCCTTTTGTGCAGATATTATGGCATCTGATCGTCTTCCTCCTGTGCTATAGTAACGTGGAGGGATGTTCACTCCTTGGACAGGGGTCATGGAAAGCTGGCCATAGTAGCTGAATCTTCTGATTCTGAGACTGAGATAGTGGATACAGACCGTCTGGTGATCATCGGCAGTGATTCCTTCAAGAATGAACGCCCCTACGGCTCCCAGGTGGACCATCCTAAGGACAAGCATCTGATGTCCTTTCTGAAATGGTTCAACCTTCAAGGGAAGTGGGACCTAATCCTTGTTCGCAGGGCCGAGCTAGCACTGCTCGAGGGACGGGACAGTCTCAATGACTGCGTCGTAAGGGGAAGACCCATTTATCTACCCGGGGAACCGAGGAAGTGGGGCCCTGTGCTCGGGCTTCAGGAGCTATCTCTACAGGATGGGTTGCTGACCAGAGCCCCTGAATTCATTCCGGCTAGGTGGAACGAGACTGCGGGTCGGGTAGACGGGAGAAGCCATCTTTTGGGTTATTCCTGGCTCCGCTCAAGTGGGGATACAGGACGAGCCTTTCTTGTTGACTGTCTGGCGGCTCGATTTAAGCACCAGATCTCTGTGGGGTGGTTTGCTGACCTGAAGGCCACCGACGCCCATGCTTTTAGGCCGGGAGCAGTTGAATTCACCGACTTTGTCTTGCAGCAGTATGCACCCATTCTGATCAGGGCGGGTGTATATCATAGTGTATACGCATCCAGATTCCGCTACCCCATCTCAAAGGGTCTCTGTTGCGGCATGATTGAGGTGTTTTGCCCGGAGTACACCACCTTTTATACTTCGGAAGGGGAGACGTCCTTAGACCTCTGGAGTCTCTCGCAGCTGAGCGGCCTCCCGATAGACGGCGAGCCGTATGAAGAAGTTTGCTGGCCAGACTGACTGAAGGACCAGACAGACGGAGAAGGGTGATATTTGACGGGTTTCACCTACCGCTACTTGATGAAGGCGTACTGCAACCTCTGCCGTTCCTCTCATGAAGCGAAGGGGGCGAGGAAGCCCGGAGATAAGAGGCGCGTGCGGATGGGCACATGGCTTCAGTATTTCTTCAGAGGAGAGCAGAAATATACGGATTTCCACTCTATGGTGCCGGCTCCAGTTGAGCGGAAAGAAAAGGGTCCGGCGGCAGGCTGCTTACCCCTCGACTTCGGAGGGAAGTCAACCCGGAGGCCCCAACCCCAGGGGTGTAGACGCAGTCACTCATTGTGCCGCATTTCTTACTTATTAGATTTGTTCCTTCGCTCTGCCATAAGGTGACGAGAGCGTGATTAGGGCGGAGGCTATCTATCCCGCCTGCTTGATTGCTTGGGTCATGAAGCTCTCGCTTTGCCCTGTTCCACTGTGCTGATATACAAGTTGCTGGGAGACCTGCACCACTCGTGTCTTCCCAGAAGTCTTCGAGGGTCGGCCCACTGCATTTCTTCAACGCCTGGGTCTGTACCCTATTTCGGAGGCTGCTCCTCGGTCGCTTCAGTCAGCACAGCTGGTCCCCAAGGATGATAGAGTTCGCCAGCGTTGAGCCGACACGAGTAGCGACCAGCTTTTTGCCATACGTGGAAAGCTTACAAAGGTTCCACTGGATTCCCCGGGAGTCCTGCACTTTTGGAGTTTGGTGGCTCATTCTAGCCCCCTAGTGAACAGGATGAGGGGGTGCTGCATGCACGAGGTGGAAGAGTATGTCCACCCTATTTCTGATGCCAAGTGTACAAGGCCGATCTTGGAGTCAGAGTTGATCGATTGGGCGCTGTCTATAAGGCCGAGCGTCCTAGTTTTTCGCAAGAGCGGCACCTTATGGCTGGAGCCGTATTATCCTTTCCGATTCAGTCAGAATTTTGGCTATGACCAGCATATCCCAGCTACTTCCACCCAGTTTGCGCTGCCGAATAGGGCTCGAGCCGGCCAAGTATCGAATGATGAGGCTCACATTTGGTGGGATTACTTTCACCGTCGAGAGGCGGTTTTGTTCAGAGTTCCAGTCCCTGTGTGCTTTCCCCAGGTGACTCCGGAGTACATCAAGTGGTGGAATGCACGTACAGGCTTCTACAGGAACTCAAGGAGAAAGTGCTGGGCTGTTGCAGAATGTAAATTTCTGGACTCCCAGCCAGTGCCGACTCTGGACATCGACTCGGCTTATTTGAAGCGGCTGAAATCCCGACGAACGCTTCAGTATCGAACTACCTGGAGGCGAGGAAGGTTGCCAAACATGGTACGTCTAAGGTCGATCCAAAGCTGTCGAAAATCAGCAAAGATGGCTTTTTGAAGACGCTCCAAGGCCTGTGCCGTGTGAGCAGCGAGCGACTGGTCCTCCAACAAATCCCTTTTCCAGTGGAGGAGCCGACGCCTTCTACGGCTTCTTGGCACCCTGAGAGCGATCGATTTATCCATACAGAACTTTTATCAGGAAAGAGGACCGAAGGCCGGAGCTTTACGATGGCACCCCTTGGTTGTTCGCGCTGCTACGCTCCCATGGGATTTCAGTGGGTGGCCCCAGTGAGGGCATACTTGGGCCAACCCATTCTTTTCTCTTTCAAGTATGCAGATGGGTGGCGGTTGGACCACCTCAGCTTATACTACCATTCATCTTCACGCGGCCATGAGGACCTTGGGTTGCTGGCTGACCAGTGTGAAGCAATAGGAGACATATGTTGGCTGGTCCGTGAAGCTGCTTCTAGGGACAAAGAGCCCTCGCTATTCTATTGGCCGCTTTCCCCTTTTTATACGGGACCGACTAGTATATTTCTCCCTTTTCTTTTCTTCAGCTTCAGGCTTTCTTTTCTGCTGATGTGCACTGTCATTTCTCCTTGCCTGTGTGTAGTGCGGCTTTCTTCGGAGGAGACCAAGCATCTCCGGGAGCTGCTGATAAAGGCTAAGAAGCCGGCACACTTTGAGGTCCCGGAAGCTCCCCCGACCACGATGCCACTTCCCCCAGGTGATTCTTGGAAGCGGACGAGGTCCTCGGTTCGGGAGGTCATCACCCGAGCGAAGCAGGCTCATCGGAAGAAGACTGCAGAGGTAGCACCTGTGGTTGCTCTTCCAAAAGTGGTCTCATTTGAGGAATTTGAGGCCTCTCGTCCTTCAGCTCACATGACCCGAGGTATGCCTCTTATCTTGTGTCCAGTCGTCACCTCGGCCACATAGATCAGTTCTCATTCTCGCAAATGCAGCTGCTTCATCTGCAATGGCCGCCCAAGCGACCGTCACCTCAGTTGGAGCCAGAGAGAGAGAAGATGCGGTGCAGATAGAGATGCCTTCTCTGATGCACAGTCATGAAATAGAGGGTAATTGATGGCTCATCTCGTTGCAGACATCATAGTCTGTTGTCCCTTGTGCTTACATGGGCGCTTCATTTTCTTCAGCTTCTGTCGAGATTCGACCACCCTCTCCCCCTGTCGTGGAGTCTACTGAGGGAATCTCTGCAGCACCACTCATGGAGTCCATTGAGGGAATCTCCGCAGCACCAGGAGTGACTCCAGGAAGCCAATCTATCCCTGAGGCCAGTTCGCCCGTCATCCCTGCCACCGAGTCGGTTGAGCAGGTCCCCATCGAGCCAGAAGCTCCGACAGGAAGCCCTCTAGGTGGAGGACAACCGGTGTTGAGAGAAAAAGACATGTTGGTGGTCCAAAGTTCATCCTCGTCGGAGCAATTGGACTATGGCAGTGGCTCAAGCGATGAGGACTTCCTTTTTATGGGAACCGAGGCGGAGGATGCCGCAGTGTCTTCCACCTACGAAAGTGACTTCACGACCTTCAGTCCTCCAAGGCTGACGCCGAGTAGTTTCGGGCCACCAGGTCCTTCAATAGGGAAAGGGTCAGGAGGGGCGGAGATAATGGCTCCCGCTGCTGTAGATCTGAGCCTAGTGCTAGCTGAGGTAGGGACTTCACCTTCCCGGTCTTGTGCTCATTCTCGTCCGACCATTGTGCTCGTCTTCCGAGATTCTTATGCTCCTTTTCCTTTTGCAGGCCCCTGCTGGACAGGCCGAGGTCGCCCCGCCGGTGATAACCATGAAGGTACCTCTGCCATCTCTCAGTGCAGATCCGCCCTTGTTTCCTCTGGTCCTGAGGCCCATAGCTCTGAGGTATCCGAAGGATTATATGATGGTAATGGACCCGAAGGCGCTGAAGATGATTGTCGGGTGTGAGCCGTCGGCTGTGGCTCCAGAGCAGCAGTAGCTCGTCGTTGTTGACGAGCCATTTTAGATCCAAGAGCCCTTCCTGGGGCAGAGGAAGGGGAAATTGTGGAAGAGGAGGCCGTTGCTTCTAAGGCTTTGGCCGCCATCGAGGAATCTCCTCTCGTGGAAGCCAGTGGGACTGCACGCGAGGAGCAAGTATCTTCAGCTCTCGAGACGGCCACCACGGGCTCACCTCAGGGGGCAGGCAAAGAAGTCGCCTAGCAGGGACTCCTTCGGTTGTATCGGCTGCTATTGTCGAGTCCAGCGCTGGTGCCCTACAAACCATGCCGTCGACGTCCTCTGGGGCAAGCGGCGATATTTGGGCTGAGGTAGACAGCAGGGTGGACTTTCAGCTTCCCGAGACTTCACCGCTAGGTTTACAATTTTCTAGCGACATGGTATGGCAGTCTTGGATAATCTTCAGCGAGCCATGTCGGCTTCCCCAGGCTTGACTTATGTTCAGCTGAGGAGTCTGATAGAACACATCTCCCGCTCATTATTAGCATTCGGGTGTCCAATGGATGATTTGACCCCACGGGTTACAATGCTACTGAAATACGCCAATCGGCGGGCTATTGCCACTTCATTGAGTACCTTAGCCAGGAGGTATCTGACCAGTTGGCGGCTGTTAAATTAGAGAGGGCTGATTGCCGAGCTATTGCCACTTCATTGAGAGGGACCGTGGGGTAACTGAAAGATACTGCCAGCGCCACTTCAGATCGCCGCTCCTTCCTCACAGTGCGTATAGCGGAGCTGCGTGCAGAACTTGCCAGGGTCGAAGCTGAATTGCAGGAGGCTGAGTGCCTGGAGGTTCGGACTATAGAGGAAGCTGACCTAGCTGAAGGGCGGCTTGCCTCTCTTGATGAAAAGTTATCGCAGCTGCAGCTACCGAGTCTCGGCTGCAAGAGCTGACTCAATATCCTTCCTTGGGCCTCTTGGAATTGGAAGACATTTTCCGGCGCCCTCTGCAGTAGCTTTATTCCATTTCCCCTTTTTCTTAGTTTCACCTTTTTGTCTTCGGAGCTTATGTATCTCGGGGAATGCCCCGAGTATGGATGTATTCTGACACCTCATATCAATGAAATGTCTTTGTTTGTCGCTTCAATCGCTGACTCCTTTCTTTCTTTTCTTTTCTTTCACCTTCCGGCCGATTAGCTCAGTCCAGGGATGTAAATTACTGGCGCAGGAGAGCGCTCACGTCTTCAGCGAAGAGGTGAGGTGTTCGCTCCACAGCGGATTAACTACTCCCGGCATCGAGCTTCGACCAGGGTGGGACATGGGTAGAGTAGGCAGATGCGTCCCACTAATTTCGCGATGGTGACGAAAGCTGAGAGTGCGGTTTATTCATCGACATGGTTGAAATGTCAAAGTAATGGTAGTTTGTCTATCGATGAGGACGGAAGGTCCAAGTTAAAGGATAGTTGACCGGGCTCGCCGATGGTGACGAGGGTCGAAAGGTAGCGACCGATCTTGCCGATGGTGATAAGGGTCGAAAGGATGGGCGTCTTACCGATGGTGACAAGGACCAAAAAGGTAGCGACCGATCTTGCCGATGGTGACAAGGGTCGAAAAGGATGGCTGGTCTTGCCGATGGTGACAAGGGCTGAAAAGGGTGGCGACCGATCTTGCCGATGGTGACAAGGGTCGAAAAGGATGGTCGGTCTTGCCGATGGTGACAAGGGCCGAAAAGGGTAGCAACCGATCTTGCCGATGGTGACAAGGGTCGAAAATGATGGCTGATCTTGCCGATGGTGACAAGGGCCGAAAGGGTAGCGACCGATCTTGCCGATGGTGACAATGGTCAAAAAGGGTGGCCGGTCTTGCCGATGGTGATAAGGGTCGAAAAAGGGTAGCGACCGATCTTACCGATGGTGACAAGGGTTGAAAAGGATGACCGATCTTGCCGATGGTGACAAGGGCCAAAAAGGGTAGATGATCTTGCCGATGGTGACAAGGACCGAAAAGATAGCAACCGATCTTGCCGATGGTGACAAGGGTCGAAAAAGGATGGTCGGTCTTGCTGATGGTGACAAGGGCGGAAAAGGTAGCGACCGATCTTGCAGATGGTGACAAGGGTCGAAAAAGGTGTGGCCGGTCTTGCCGATGGTGGCAAGGGCCGAAAAGGGTAGCGACCGATCTTGCCGATGGTGACAAGGGCCGAAAAGGATGGCCGTTCTTGCCGATGGTGACAAAGGTCGAAAATGATAGCGACCGATCTTGCCGATGGACAAGGTCGAAAAAGATGGCCGGTCTTGACAAGGGTCGAAAAGGATTGCCGGTCTTGCTGATGGTGACAAGGGCCGAAAAGGGTAGCGACCGATCTTGCCGATGGCGATAAGGGCCGAAAAGGGTAGACGGTCTTGCCGATGGTGACAAGGACCGAAAAGGTAGCGACCGATCTTGCCGATGGTGACAAGGGTCGAAAAAGGATGGCCGGTCTTGTCGATGGTGACAAGGGCCGAAAAGGGTAGATGGTCTGCCGATGGTGACAAGGACCGAAAAGGTAGCGACCGATCTTACCGATGGTGACAAGGGTCGAAAAGGGTAGATGGAAGTGGAATGACGAACGAGGGTAACCTCGTTACTACATCATCTTTTCATTTCATTCATTTTTTTGTCATTCATTTTTTTATCACATTACTGACTCAAGCGCCCTTTCGGGTTTTCACCGAAGCCAGCCCCCTCTTGCTTTTGCCCACGCGCCCTTTCCAGTTTTCACGTGGCGGGGTACCCGATTTTGCCTGCAACGCCGTCTTGGGTTTTCAGCCGCAGCCAGGTGATAGCCATTTTTGCCCTTGTCCTGGTTTAAGAACAAGGCTGGCGGGGTATCTCTATTTTTAACCCCATTTTTCTTTTTCTTTTTGTACTGCGTGGAGAATCCGGAACACGGGAGAGCTTGCGTACTAAAGTGCCGACCGGCCTTGTCGATGATGACAAGGGTCGGACCCTGGTTTAGTTCGTCGACATTGGTTCAATGTCGAAGCAAAGGCTATATAGCTCGCAACAGGGACGAAAGGTCCAAGTTAAGGGATAGAGATCGACCTATCTCGCCGATGATGACGAGGGTCGAACACGGGTTTATTCATCGACATGGGTTACATGTTGAAGCAAGGGTATGTTTATTAACAGGGACGAAAGGTCCAAGTTAAAGGATAGAGGTCGACCGATCTCGCCTATGATGACGAGGGTCGAATATGGGTTTAGTACGTAGGGGATCTCCGGTGGGACCTTTGATGGTTATCCCTTGGGAGTTTCATTAGGAGGAGAATAAAGAGGAACTTTTTAGATTACCACTTTACTGACCTAAGCGCCCTTTCGGGTTTTTGCCGAGGCCAACCCCACTCTTACTTTTGCCCACGCACCCTTTCGGGTTTTCACATGCCGGGATACTCGATTTGCCTACAATGCCCTCTCGGGTTTTCGCCGCAGCTGGGGTGATAGCCATTTTTGCCGTTGTTCCGAATATAGGAACAAGTCCGGCAGGGTATCTCTATTTTCAACCCCATTTTGTCTTTTCTTTTTTGCTCATATAACAGAAGGACGTTGAGAGAGTCGGCTAGGACATGAAGTCTCGTGCCGAGAAAGAGGGTTTACTCGTCAGCACGAAGGCAATGCTGACGCAAGGGATAGATTTGTGCCGATTCGGGCGTAAAGCCCGCAATGGCAATGCTGTATAAGGGTCGGCTAGGGCACGAAGTCTTGTGCCGAGTGTTGTGCCCCTTGTGCTTTGATGATTATGTGGTGTTTTAATGATAGCAACATGAATGAGTCACCATATTGCTTTGCTAAGAAAATCACATTGAATGACAGCAACATGAATGCATATGACTGATATATTATCTGGAGAATGCTTGAGTGTGTTATATCTGATTTAATCTATGGAGATTGCATGAGTGTGCCATGTCTGATTTGTGAAGAATGCATGAGTGTGCTAAATCATGCAGTGTTCCATACTAAGTGCATAAAGTGTTTTGTGCTTGCTTTAAGATCGGTGTATTGCTTCTTCTGTGCATATATAGCATCGGTGCACTTAGATGGGTCGACCCCCCTCAGATGCATTTCTAAAGTCTATACAGCCACAGTCAGTCTATTCACTGTGTTGCATCACATGCATTACCTAATGTCTATACCACTCTGCTGCATTGGTCAGCAAGTCTATACACTCATCTTCATGCATAGCAGAGTCTATACAGTGCAGCTCATATAACTAGCAAAGTCTATACATTGCATCGTGGCGTTTGTGCTCTAAGTCTATACACTGCATGGCGAGCCCAAAGTCTATACATTGCATTGGCTAAAGTCTGCACAACGTCTGTCTCATTTAGAGTCTAAGGCAATGTCTATACACTGAACTTGAAGTGTGTACACTGAGCGTCTCATTGAGCGTCTCCTGTAAGTCTATACATTACATTGGCCTTCAAGCTTTACAAGTCTGTACAACGGCCTGTTCATGCATTCAGCCCAAGTCTATACATCGTTCGTCTCATGCATTGTCTTAGGCTAAGTCTGTACAGCGTCCAACGTCTTTCTAAGCGTCTTATGCATTGGCTAAAGTCTATACAGACTTCAGCGTCTCATGCATTGTTCTTCATAAGTCCATACATCGGACTGTGTTAGGTGAAGTCTGTACATCGGACTATTTCAAGTGAAGTCTGTACATCCGACTGTTCATGCACTCATCTTAAGTCTATACATCCGTCTGTGCATTGTCTTGGCCACCATCTCACAACCATCAAGTCTATACATTGGTCGGTGGCAAGTCTGCACATTGGACTCTCACTCAAAGTCTGTACAACGCCATGTTCATATGATTCTAAGCCTAAAGGTGAAGTCTGTACAGCCACCAGTTCGACTTGCAAGTCTATACACTGCACTGTAGAAGCTCGAGGTGAAGTCTGTACAACCACCAGTTCGACTTGCAAGTCTATACATCGGTAGCTTTACCGACGTTGCACTCAAAGTCTATACACTGATAGCTTTACCGTCGTTTCCCTTGGCAAGTCTATACATCGCAGTTGAGTGGAAGTCTGTACAGCCGTTGTGTTGCCAAAGTCCATACATTGTAAACCTCAAAGTCTGTATAGACTTTGCCTTGTTCAAGTCTGTACATCGACCCTTTGGCAATCTATACATTGAAAGTCTATACACTCGATTGCCTTGATCAAGTCTGTACAGAGCTTCATTGTTCACGACTGTACATCGCTCAGTTGGCAAGTCTATACATTGGAAGTATATACATTCCTTTGCCTTGCATCGCTCATCAAGTCCATACACTGTCAAGTCTTAACATTGCCTAAGTATGTACAGCGGTTGCCTTCTTATATGAAGTCTGTACATTGCATTCGAGTTCACAAGTCCATACAGTCTGAAATCTATACAATGCAGTTCAACTTACAAGTCTATACATTGGACTGTGCTTCGCAATGTCTATACATTGGACTGTGCTTCGCAAAGTCTATACACTGGACTGTGCTCGTAAAGTCTATACATCCTTCAAGGGGCCAAGTCTATACATTGTGTCGTTCACATCTGCAAGTCTAGACATTGGAAAGTCTAATACACTACATTGTGCATACTATGATGTCTGTATAGGGTTTAGACTTAAACTGATAATTTGATTCTCTGTCTGACAGGCACCCTTCGCAGAGCCTAATGAAGGCACGTGATCCAAGGAAGGACGAGGTTCCCTGATCGTGACACGTGGAAGCACTGTGCTGAAATGCTGCCACGTGGACAGAGGCTTCTTGGCGGGAGATGTGGAGAGCACCTGCCACCCTAATCTGATGCTGCTATATATATATATATTCTTCCTCAGAAGAAGATAGATAGTGAGCAGAAGGAGGTAGCTCGAACAAGAGGTGAAGTCTATACAGAGAAATAGAAGGAGAAGCAGCAGAGAGCTACGATCCACAGAGAGAAGAAAAAGAGAGAAGAAGCAGAAGAGAAAGAAGAAAAGGAGAGTGATAGAGAGCTCGAGCAGAGTGTGAAGAGAAGAAGAAGAGAGAGAGAGAGAGAAGAAGAGAGAGAGAAGAGAAGATCAGAGAAGATCGTTCCTACTAGAAGTTGGATCAGATCCACTCCAGTCAGCTCTTTAAGAGCCACATTGTGCTTCATTGTTTACAGCCTTTCGATTGCTATTTGTTTCCCATTTTCCTGTTTTCTTTTTATACATTTCTTCAAGTTGTTTGTCAGCGGAGCAAGCTGTGTTGCTCAGCATTTGTAGTGGAGGATTCCACTGCACGGCCAAGCTGTATTGCCCAGCGGAGCAAGCTGTGAGGCTCAACAGGCGAGGAGGATTCCTCGGACAGCAAGCTGTGAGGCTCAGTGGATTGTATGGCAAGCTGTGATGCCCAGCTGTTCAAGCTGTGAGTCAGCAGAATCCACACTCGGTTTGAGTGTGGGGTGGACGTAGGTCTGCAGGACCGAACCACCTAAAAACCTATTGTGCAGTGGTTTGATTTCTTCTATCTGATTGGCGCTAGATGAATGCTTAGGTGCGCTTTGCCTTGATTGCAAATTGTGTGTTTGTTTAATTCCGCAACTGCTTATTAGCTTTCAGGTTTGTCTAGTTAGCGAACTAGCAATTTTAGTGAGCATTAGATTTTAAATTGGGCGAAGTTTTTAATGGGAGATTCATTCACACCCCCTCTGAATCATAGCACCGAACCCAACACTTGGTATCAGAGCGGTTGCTGTGCATAGGATCTAACAATCCGCAGCAGATCCTGCTAGCTGTTGGTGCATTTCAGAGTGGGTCTTTTGAGATCGTGTTTTGTTTCACTAACTTGTGCCTTGCTTTGCTCATTTGGCTTTGGTGCGATCTGAGTTGATTCATTTGCTTGCATTGTGTGTGATTAGTGTTCTATTTAGTACTCTTATTCTGTCTAAGCATGGAACTCACTGCTGATCCTTCGAAGTTTGAAGGTCTAGGTTTTTACAAGTGGTTTAATGAATTCAAAGAATATGTGATGCAGACTAATCCAGATCTGTGGATAGTCATTGCTCACAGTCCTTATGAAGTTCCAAAGGATGAATCCTATGGAAAACTTCAGACAGACGAAAATTCTCTGCAAATCAAAGTGCCCTGAATCTAATCAAAAAGGTGATAAACACTGACAAGTTTCCTTGTGTAGTTGATTGCTGTAGTGCCTCCGAAGTGATCGAGATAATAGCAAGCAGCAGAAGCCAGGGTAAAGCGAAATGTCTCATGGCAACAGAAGAAGACGAAGATTATGTGGAGGATACTTCGTCACAGGTAAATTCTGACACTGACAATCCTTCTCTGGAAAGCATGATTGCGTTGAATGAGCATTTATTGAATAAATATGATAGACTAAAATATGAAAAGAGAAAAATAAGTAAAGAAATGTTGCATGAGGTCAGAAGTCTGAAAGCTGAAAATGAAAACTTGAAATCTGACATGATTAAAGAAAACGATGAGTTGAACAGGTTGAAATCTGAAAATGAGAATATTAGAAACAAACTCATCGGTGAAAATAATTCTTGCAAAGCATGTGCCATTCTCGAAGACATGATTAATGATTTTGATTCTGATGACAGTTTTCAAAAAGAACAAATCAAATCTCTAAAAGAAGAAAATGCCTACTTGAAAGATCAAAATAAAAAGCTAATGGTTCTTAATACTGTCTTCTCTGAAAGATGGTTGTCAATTGAAAAAAGAAAATCAGTTGTGAAGGAAAATGAGAACAATATTGAAATAATGGTTCAACAAGAAAATGAAACTCTGAAGAACCTGAATGATGCTTTGCAACAGCAGCTGATTATTTGTGAATCAGAGCTATCCAAGTATGAAGTGAGTAGTGCTTCATTGAATTCTGAGATTAAAGATCTGAAAAATTCTATATCAAAATTCGTTAAAGGAAAAGACAATTTGAATAAGCTGCTTGGTTCTAAAGTGAATTTTCAGAAACAAGGGATTGGATTTGTGCCTGTGAATGAAAACGACAATGATAAGAGAAAATCAACTATTTTCGTGAAAAGCTGTGAACATGCTAACTCATCTAGCTCCTCAATTTTTCAATTCACTGCTAAGAAGGCTGAAAATTCAGAGAGGAAACAGAAAAAGATTCAAAAACAAAAGAAAAATGCTGATTTGAATAAGTCCAAATTTATCCTTGATTTACATGTGCATGCTGCTCACTGCTCACAGACACATTCACACTCTCATGAGAATGTCAACTATGTCAAACAAGTGAATGTGAATAAAAAGGGTAAAACATGTCACTATTGTGGGAAGGTTGGACATATTATGCATAACTGTGTAGCATTGATAAATGATGAAAGAAATACTGTTAGAAAGTATCCTAGAAATCATCTTAGGAAACATTCTACTGATCAGGAAAAGAAAATTCAATGCTATTGCTGTGGGAAGTTTGGTCACATTGCTGCCTTCTGCTGGCATGCTCAGGGAAAGAAAACTAACTCTGGATTTGTTAATTTCCCTGTTAATAAAAACATTGTTGATAGAAAGAAGTTTGGTTCTAAAAGCAAGCACAATGTATGTTTCGAATGTGGTAAGCTAGGCCACAAAGCTGCCAACTGTTGGCTGGCTGATTATGGAAAGAAAAATTTTCATGTTAATAAAAGAAATACTCATGCTCATCCACATGGGCATCATGCTTCTGCTAATTCTGTGGCTTCATGCTTTAATTGTGGAAAACCTGGCCACAAAGCCTCTGAGTGCTGGGTGGCAGGGTTCAAGAAACAAAATGCCCATGCACATAACAGAAGTTTTAATGTTCATGCACATGAATTTAATGCTCACAATAAGGTGCATAATAGGAACTTAAATTCTGTTGGTTATCATGGTAAGTCTGGTCAATTTGGTTATTCCTTGTCCAGCCATAAGTTGATGGGCTATGATGATAATGCTGCTAAGAGATTGTTCAGAACACCTGTCAGGACTAATGCAGGACCCAAGGCTGTTTGGGTCACTGCAGGATCAAAATGATTGTCTTGCTGCAGGTGTGCCTTGGAAATGAATAAAAGGGGTTGAATTTAGCCAAGGCACTCAAAAAAGGAAAACCCCAGGATTCTACTTATCAGGTCAGTTCTGAACATTGCTTATGTTTCATTATCTGAAAATTACTTGTTTGAAATGACTGCATATCATAATGATCTGTCTATGCTAAATTGATTTATCTTGAAAAGTTGATTGCTCTCTCATGATGCTATTTGAATAAAGAATGCTCTGATGTTTGAGTAAACATTCTGCATAGCATGTTAAATCTAATTTTTGAATCTGAGTTTTGCACATTCTTACATGTTCAGCATTGTCAGGTTTAGATTTTCTGAACTCTCCTCATACATGATTTGCATATTGATGATTGTCTGAAATTGCATATGCATATATGTTGTGAATGCATTGCCCATCATCATACTGAAAACTCCAAAAAGAAGTAACTGGCTGCATATTGGACTGCTTTGCACTGCATTTCTTTGCATGACCACTTTGGTATATATATGGTAAGCTACTAAAAGGTAGGGAAATCTGCCTGGAGGTTCTTACTATGTGTCAGATGGTCCTTGAGACCAGATTCTCCGCCAAGTACCAAGGGTCTAGTTTTCATATAGAGCAGTGTACTAAATGTCATAAAATTTGAAAAATCTGAAAAATTGAAATGAAATTGATGCATATGATAAAGTCTACCACTGATTGAACAAAGCATGAATTCTTCTTGAGCATATCCTAAAATCATGAACAGTTCATTAATTGTATTTCATGCACTTTGTCAGGGGGAGTTTGTCTGATGTTGCATATGAAGAGTAGTGCAGTTGAAAAACCTAAAAAGAAATTTCATTGCATCTAGACAGGGGGAGCATTTAGAATTGGTGATTTTAATTGTCATATGTTGATCACCTATTGTCTAGTAATTGATCAACTCTCATCTGTTATCATATTTCTCTCTCTTTTGAAAATGGATTCTGCCTTCCATTCGTTGAGCTGTTAAAGAAGAGTCTCCTTCAACTCTCTTCATGATACTACCTATCAGCTGATCTGTCTGAACTCCAGACTCAGCCACTGTGTGTTGATGTTCACTCTTCTGAAATATTTCTCTATTGGTGATTTACTCTTGCACCAGCTTATACTCACCTTTCACATTTGTCTCAGCTAGTGTGACTGAATTGTTTCTACTATTGATTGTTGGGAGCTGAACTTATTGTTTTGATCTGAGGAACTTATGGTGCATGTCATGCAATTCAGTCTGAGAAATTGGTAGAAACTCCTATCATATAGGTTTACGAATTATCACTGAATCAGACTGATATAAGATTAATGTATTATCATATTTGTAGTTAAATGAATTGAAAGTATCTGAATGATAAGGTTTAATAAACTTTAACCACATGTGTCATGTAAACCTTAGACTCTCTCATCAGATATCTGAAAATTTGAATTCAGGGCTACTTTGGTTAAGATGCATAGAGTGTGTATTGTTGTTAAACATTAACATAAAAAAAAACGTTGACTAAATGAAAAATTGTGAATTCAGAGCAATGACTGGGCCATTGAGAAACTGAGTTCTTTATCAATGAAATAAAGTAACTCATGTCATGAGATGCCATAGTTATCTCTGATAAAAATTTAGTGAGACAAAACCTTACAGAGCAATGGCTTATTTGTGTTGAGTAACTGGGGAGTCTGGCCTCTGATCAAGGTGTCTTCTCATGTAAAAAGACACTCATATTGCTAACTCTGTTCTCAAAGTGAGAGGCAATGACAATTATCACACTGAGTAACTGGGTCACTTCACCTGAGACGTGTTGTGCCTCATGTAAAAAGGTGTTGATCAACCTAAATTGCTTAGGAAAAATATAATGTGCTTCAAATGAAATTATCATGAAAAATCTGTCAACTCATGTTCTTGAAAAAGTGTTTAACTTCAGTACTAATCTGTATATTTTTCAAAGGTGCTATTGAGATCATATGTGTAAGATAAAAGATGATTGTTTCTGAGTGTTATCTGATTATTTGGTTCACCTTTATTAAAACTTGGATTCAGATATGAGTATTGAGTTTATTTTGGAAAATTTGGTATACATCAAAATTAAATCAGATTGGTTAAGTTGCCACTTCATAACCCTTTATGATAGAAGTGTCTACACTTCTTAAGACTTATTGAAGTGGTGCAAGCATTAAAATCCCTCATGATCAGATTTCTAGATAGCCTGATCAGATTCAGACTGATTATTCATTGAGATGTCTGGTGATGATTGTTGTCTATTATTGCCCTTCTATCATCAATCACTTTACTCTCCACACTGTTGGAATCTTCCATCTTGTTCTGCAATAAGTTCTGATTCTGTGGTCTTTTCACCAGAATTCAGATTCTTTGTAATGGCAGATTTCAGATTGATTTATTGGATAACCTGAGTCCATTCCTATGCTTCAGGGGGAGTTATGGTTTATTTGCATCTAGAGGGAGAGTAGTCAATCATACATGTTGATAGGGGGAGAGCTGTTTCATTGTCATAAGAGAGAACTTCATTTTAATGAACCATGATTTATTCTTTGACTTTATGTGCTGAATTTTATCTCTCAAACCATTTCCTCTTTTTGATTATGTCAAAGGGGGAGAATAGTTTGACGAGTCAGTGTGACTCATTATGTTACCATCATCAAAAAGGGGGAGATTGTTGTGCCCCTTGTGCTTTGATGATTATGTGGTGTTTTCATGATAGCAACATGAATGAGTCACCATATTGCTTTGCTAAGAAAATCATATTGAATGACAGCAACATGAATGCATATGACTGATATATTATCTGGAGAATGCTTGAGTGTGTTATATCTGATTTAGTCTGTGGAGATTGCATGAGTGTGCCATGTCTGATTTGTGAAGAATGCATGAGTGTGCTAAATCATGTAGTGTTCCATACTAAGTGCATAAAGTGTTTTGTGCTTGCTTTAAGATCGGTGTATTGCTTCTTTTGTGCATATACTGCATCAGTGCACTTGGATGGGTCGACCCCCTTCTTAGATGGGTCGACCCCCCTCAGATGCATTTCTGAAGTCTATACAGCCACAGTCAGTCTATTCACTGTGTTGCATCGCATGCATTACCTAAAGTCTATACACTCTGTTGCATTGGTCAGCAAGTCTATACACTCGTCTTCATGCATAGCAGAGTCTATACAGTGCAGCTCATATAACTAGCATGTCTATACATTGCATCGTGGCGTTTGTGCTCTAAATCTATACACTGCATGGCGAGCCCAAAGTCTATTCATTGCATTGGCTAAAGTCTGCACAACGTCTGTCTTATTTAGAGTCTAAGGCAATGTCTATACACTGGACTTGAAGTGTGTACACTGAGCGTCTCATTGAGCGTCTCATGTAAGTCTATACATTACATTGGCCTTCAAGCTTTACAAGTCTGTACAACGGCCTGTTCATGCATTCAGCCCAAGTCTATACATCGTCCGTCTCATGCATTGTCTTAGGCTAAGTCTGTACAGCGTCCAGCGTCTTTCTAAGCGTCTTATGCATTGGCCAAAGTCTATACAGACATCAGCGTCTCATGCAGCGTCTTATTTGAAGTCCATACATTGCATTGCATTGGAAGTATGTACATCGAACTATTTCAAGTGAAGTCTGTACATCCGACTGTTCATGCACTCATCTTAAGTCTATACATCCGTCTGTGCATTGTCTTGGCCATCGTCTCACAACCATCAAGTCTCTACATTAGTCAGTGGCAAGTCTGCACATTGGACTCTCACTCAAAGTCTGTACAGCGCCATGTTCATATGATTCTAAGCCTATACACTGCACTGTAGAAGCTCGAGGTGAAGTCTGTACAGCCACCAGTTCGACTTGCAAGTCTATACATCGGTAGCTTTACCGACGTTGCACTCAAAGTCTATACACTGATAGCTTTACCGTCGTTTCCCTTGGCAAGTCTATACATCGCAGTTGAGTGGAAGTCTGTACAGCCGTTATGTTGCCAAAGTCCATACATTGTGAACCTCAAAGTCTGTACAGACTTTGCCTTGTTCAAGTCTGTACATCGACCCTTTGGCAAGTCTATACATTGAAAGTCTATACACTCGATTGCCTTGATCAAGTCTGTACAGAGCTTCATTGTTCAAGACTATACATCGCTCAGTTGGCAAGTCTATACATTGGAAGTATATACATTCCTTTGCCTTGCATCGCTCATCAAGTCCATACACTGTCAAGTCTTTACATTGCCTAAGTATGTACAGCGGTTGCCTTCTTATATGAAGTCTGTACATTGCATTCGAGTTCACAAGTCCATACAGTCTGAAGTCTATACAATACAGTTCAACTTACAAGTCTATACATTGGACTGTGCATCACAATGTCTATACATTGGACTGTGCTTCGCAAAGTCTATACACTGGACTGTGTTCGTAAAGTCTGTACATCCTTCAAGGGGCCAAGTCTATACATTGTGTCGTTCACATCTGCAAGTCTAGACATTGGAAAGTCTATACACTACATTGTGCATACTATGATGTCTGTACAGGGTTTAGACTTAAACTGATAATTTGATTCTATGTCTAACAGGCACCCTTCCCAGAGCCTAATGAAGGCACGTGATCCAAGGAAGGACGAGGTTCCCTGATAATGACACGTGGAAGCACTGTGTTGAAATGCTGCCACGTGGATTGAGGCTTCTTGGCGGGAGATGTGGAGAGCACCCGCCACTCTAATCTGCTGCTGCTATATATATATCTTCTTCCTCAAAAGAAGACAGATAGTGAGCAGAAGGAGGTAGCTCGAACAAGAGGTAAAGTCTCTACAGAGAGACAGAAGGAGAAGCAACAGAGAGCCACGATCCACAGAGAGAAGAAAAAGAGAGAAGAAGCAGAAGAGAAAGAAGAAAAGGAGAGAGATAGAGAGCTCGAGCAGAGTGTGAAGAGAAGAAGAAGGAAGAGAGAGAGAAGAGAAGATCAGAGAAGATCGTTCCTACTGGAAGTTGGATCAGATCCACTCCAGTCAGCTCTTTAAGAACCACATTGTGCTTCATTGTTTACAGCCTTCCGATTGCTGTTTGTTTCCCATTTTCCTATTTTCTTTTTATACATTTCTTCAAGCTGTTTGTCAGCGGAGCAAGCTGTGTTGCTCAGCATTTGTAGTGGAGGATTCCACTGGACGGCCAAGCTGTATTGCCCAGCAGAGCAAGCTGTGAGGCTCAGCAGGCGAGGAGGATTCCTCGGATAGCAAGCTGTGAGGCTCAGCGGATTGTATGGCAAGCTGTGATGCCCAGCTGTTCAAGCTGTGAGTCAGCGGAATCCACACTCGGTTTGAGTGTGGGGTGGACGTAGGTCTGCAGGACCGAACCACCTAAAAATCCATTGTGCAGTGGTTTGATTTCTTCTATCTGATTGGCGCTAGATGAATGCTTAGGTGCACTTTGCCTTGATTGCTCACTGTGTGTTTGTTTAATTACGCAACTGCTTATTAGCTTTTAGGTTTGTCTAGTTAGCGAACTAGCAATTTTAGTGAGCATTAGATTTTAAATTGGGTGAAGTTTTTAATGGGAGATTCATTCACCCCCCCTCTGAATCATAGCACCGAACCCAACAGCGGTCCGGTGTCACCTGGGACCTTTGCCCGTCCAGGCGAACCCAGAGGGTCTCGACAGTTATAGTTTTCTTGGAGTTAGACATGCGGCACCCCGAGACGGCGCCAGTGTTGTTCCTCCAGAGCCTCCTCCGATGAGATGCCGACCCTTGGTGGGATGGGCCGGCGGTTTGGTGCACATGGTGCACATTGCAGCTCAGCGTCATTGTCGGGACGCCGTTGTTGTTCTTGGCCACAGCTCGGCCGACAGTAGCTTCAGTGGCCCCCGGAGCAGGAGCGTTGGTCTGGGGCTCGTCAGGTGCTTTCACATCGAGGATGTTGACAAAGGCCACCCCCAAGAAGTTGGGGAAGCCCACGGTGGGAGGGAAACTCCCGAAGTTGAGGGGGACCGCCAAGTAGCCACCTCGAACATGGTTGCCGACGACCTGAGGGACGCAAGTGACAGCCATTGTCGGCACCATGATGCGATTCTTTTGCATTTGAGAAAATAACGCAATTAGTGTTACAAGAAGGGGGCCGTAGGGCCCCTAATTCCGGTAAAGAGATGAAGGGTGGATTGGTCCCACCGGGCGTGCCAGACTTGTGGACGCACTTTTTATTTAACACTTATTTTATTCGTTTGTTGGTTTATTAAGTGTGTGGGCGTGCCAGTCACAAAGTGACGATTTATTCGGGCTTCGTGGAAGCCCATGGTGCGCTCAACCTAACTTCGTCAGACGATTGTGTGGTTCGTGTCGGGACCAAAGCCCGCCATGCCATAAAAGGTCATGGCGTCATTTACATCCCCCATACGAGGGAACACCTTTGATTAATTACCGAAATTAGGGGCACTGCGGCCGAAAGAAATAATACTAACTGCGTAAGAAAGGGACAGGAATAAATCATACTAAAGTCCGCATCAGGATACGAGCCATTAGCCATGTCGGTCACTCGTGGACCCTTTTCATATTCGGACACGGGTCTGTGATAGAAACGCGACGAAAAACTCGGGGTGAATCCGTTCAAATGTCTGCCGAATGCACGGCAATTTTAATAGCGGCTCGGAAGGGCTCCGGGGCGAGAAATGAATCTGGTCTGATTGGAATGTCGGCCCAAGACTAGGTCGGGCCCTTTCCATGTCAGGATGATTCCTAAGACTCGGGCCCGGCATGAGAGGGCGACGTTAATGTTCCTTCTGCGTCGGGTCACGGAGAGAGATGGGGCTGCAATGTGGACCCTAGCATTTTTTTATCTGAGATTTTAATTATATGTTCCTCTCTTTCCTCTTGCTATTCATGTCTTCTTTATGCATTTATTCCGAATGATTTCCTCTCCCCCTTTTGTTTATTATTATTTTTTTATCATCACTGTTCCACATTTTCGTTTGTTTCCTACGTATATACGGATTTCTTTATTTATCACAACTTCCATTAATTTATTTATTATCATTGTTATTATTACCAATATCATCATCATTATATGTTATATGTGTATGTTTCCCAGAGAGAGAGGGCCGCTGGAGAGTGTACCGGCAAGGGGTATGGGGGGGCGTGCCGATGAGGGCATCCCAAGGTGTACCGGTGAAGGGAGAAGAGGATGCACCGGGGAAGGCACCAAGGAGAGTGTGCCGGCAAAGGTAGAAGAGGGTGCGCCGGGGAAGGCACCAAGGACAGTGTGCCGGCGAAGGTAGAAGAGGGTGCGCCAGGGAAGGCACCAAGGAGAGTATGCCGGCGAAGGTAGAAGAGGGTGTGCCGGGCTAACTCAAAGTCTGTACATCGCCTGCTACAGTCTGCACATTATCTATTGGCTACAACTCAAAGTCTGTGCATTGGTTGCCAGCACACACGCAGAGTCTGTACGTTGTCCATGTACAGCAACTCAAAGTCTGTACACTGGCTGCTAGCACACATGAAGTCCATACGTCCCTCAGCCCGAAGTCTATTAATGTCTGCTCGACAGTCGTTGTTAAAATTGCCGTGCCACACAAATTTCAAATATTTATAACCGCACTCACTCACTTATGGATTTGAAAACATGAGTATAATGGTAAGTACGGGTCGATCCCACGGGGAAGGAATTTGGTTATTTTTCTTAGTTGAAAAATATTCTTGTGTTTTGAAAAATCAATTGTTGGAATTTGGAGTGCGATTATGAAAACTTAAATTGGAAAACATAACAGAATTCAAGTGAAAATAGGGGTTGGAAGAAAATGCATAACTTCAAATATAGACAGAATGAGAAGAAGTGTAAAACATGAAAGTTGTAGAGAATTGAAAAAGGAAGAACTTTTATGAAGAACACAGAAACAGAAAATGAAAGGAAGATAAGGAAAAACTTGAAAAACTATGACCTATTGGTTCGGATGAACAGTAATTGACAGAAAACCAGCACCTTGAAAACTTAATTCTAAAGCTCAAAAGAAGAGGAATTTGACAAAGTACAAGAAGAATAAAACTTAGATATACAAGAGAGGAACAACTCTTATGAAGAACTCAGAGTTATTTGAGGACTAGAAAGAGTTTAAAATGAATAAATGGAAGAAGGTATCACCACGGATGAACAGTAAATGCACAGGATAACACTTAAAAAAACGGACCAGAACTCTATGAAATAGGAAGAATTTGAGGAAATGATAAACAGAGAAGTTGAAGAAGACTTGTAAATAAACAACTTTTGTGAAGAAAGCAAATTGAAATAAAGATTACAACCATGCGAAATAAGGCTAAGAACAGGCTGAATTCAAAAATGAAACTTTTATTGAAATAAGAACAACTTACAACTTTGACTTCAAAAGCTTTGAAAATACAACTTGATGCACTCAACAACTTCAGAAATCTAAAGAACAACTTACATTACAAGTGACCAAAGCTAGCTCTCCCCCTACTCAACCTTGCCATCTTGCTAATTCTACTTGCTAACTAACTTGCTAACTCCTCATTCAAGACCAATGCACCCTTTATATAGGGGTTACAAAAACACTCCAAACAAGTGTACCCAATTTTAGCCTAAAATGGTAGGCAGGTAGGTTCTGCCCACTTTGCCATTTTTTTCGGATTTTTCTGAATTTGTTTCGTATTTTTTTTTGGCCTTTTCGTCTCTCTTTCTCTCATTTTCTCTCTCTGCCGGCGTGTTGCGCCGACCGACCGACCGGTTAGGCGGCCGAACCCGTGGGCCCGCCGTGCGCCCGCCCGCTCCGCTGTCGCCACGCCGCTCACGTGTCGCACGGCGGGCGCGTGCGCCGCGTGCCCGCCTGCATCGCCTTCCGCTCACGCGTCGCCACGCGTCGAGCCCCCTTCGCCGCTCCGGCCGCCACGACCCCCCTCCGTCGCCCGAACCGCCTTCACGAACCCCCCTCCCGCCTTCGCCCTCCCGGCATCGTCGCCCGTGCCCGGGCGGGGAAGGCGGGAAGGCGGGGCGGGGGATGTTTGAATATATATATATTTTTTAATTTTTTTATTATATATAATATATATATATATATTTATATAGGATATAAATAGTTAGAAAAATCTAAAAAAATATCAAATAATTTTATTTTTTTTTCTAATTTTTTTTCTTATCTTTTTGAACAAGTTTCCGGGCTTTTGGCCCAGTTGAATATATATATTGTTATTCTTTTTTTTTCTTTTTCTTGGAGCTTTCCTCGAACTGCGTGCCTGCATAAATACATAAAAATTATCATAAAAATTTATTTAATTTCAGATAATTAAACATTTGATACAAAATCAACAATAAGTGTGAGAAGTGTATATTGATCATAATTTAAGCTCATAAAAATGTGAATAATTATGAATTAACAAGGAAAAATACACACTTATCACACCCCCCAACTTACTCATTGCTAGTCCCTTAGCAATGCACATAATGAAAAAAATTTAGGACTAACAATAGTTTAGAGATATTCAGGCCTCATTTCCAGTTCATCTTTCATAGAGTCAACTAATGATCAGGAATCTGGAGTAATTATCACAGATTAGCCTTATGTCGGAAATTCAGGTACATGATCAAGAATCTAATCAAAATTCAGTAGCACTTGTGCAAGTGGAATACTAAATTCACAGTAGAGACAATTTGATCCTCCAGTTGCTATTCCGAACAAATGCCTTTCAATTCTGCACTTCTTACTTAGAGCGTTCAATGCACACTAGCTTTTTGTCTGCCTTATTGATATGTCCCTTTTGGGATCACTATATATATTTTTTTCTTTTCTTTTTTTTTTCTTTACACACATGATGCTGCACTACCCTTCACTGTTTTACACGAACCTCAACAAGTCTTAGGTGAAGGAGGCCCGGTTCCACAGATCAAAATTCCCTTTTCCTTTTGACGCGAACCTCAACACGTCTTAAGTGAAGTAGGCCCGGTTACTCAGAATCGGAGCATTTTTCATGGTGTGTATTTTTTTTTTCATAATTTTATATGGCAGAAAGCTTATAACGAATCTCTTTTTCAAGAAATGCAGAATATCCGACACACACCCAAAATAGCAGAAGGCTTGTCCTTCTTGTTTCATTAGCGTGCAAAGTGAGTTTCTTGTTTCTAAAGTGCATATGAACTTTAAATAGATTCTTAAATCAGTTTTCCATAGCGAGAGTAAAGAAATTATCCATCATCATTTTCCCAGTTGTTTCTATTCAGAATCACTTTTCATGCGACATGAATCAAGAAATTCAACTCGGGGAAAACTGTTGGTTAACATGACAATTCAAGAAAGTAAGAAAAAAAAATTGTTGAAATTTTTGAAATTTGTGAAAATTTTGAACTTTATCTCCCCCCCAACTTAAATGACATTGTCCTCAATGGCATAAACAGTAGAAAAATCAGAGGACAGGTAAAAAGATAATATAGTTGGGATGGAAGGAGACAACCTGATGGGTCGGGCGAAGTGATGAGGGCTTCATTGCGTTGTGGCCTGAGAACTGTAAAAGAAACACACTAAAATAAATCATCAAATCACAAAAATCGTGGGTGACCTCCCAAGAAGCCATTTATTTGCACACCAAACTGTGAAAACGTTGGGCTGCCTCCCAAAAAGCGCTAAATTTAACGTCTTCAGCCAGACGCACTGTAGCTCATTAGCTCATTAACCAACGCGTGGCATTCAGAATGAGCCACCACGTGATCTTGTCTTCCTTCAAATTCCAGCCCTTAATCCATTGGAAGACAAGAGTAGACATGTATAGACCGGAGCTAGAAAGAGGCAGGACTCGCACATGATTGTTTGTAACATTAACCCTGTGTGCGATCCAGTTTTCAGCTTTAGAGATCAAAAAATGATCTATGGCCAATAATTTGTCAAGATCAAGGTATAACCCTTGCATAATATCAATCCATCGGTCCCCTTCACCTGTATTGTCCCTCCAGATGACCTCTTTATTGACTACTTCCTCCTTGGGAACTTGGTCATCGAACGGTGGCTTAGGGATAAGAGTGTCATTATTAGCCACAGTCTTCCCAGTAACAGCCTCATGTGTTAGAAGGGTACCAATCAACTTGTCTTCCTGATGGGGAGTTAAATCAAAAGTGAATATTGTTGGTCCATCCCCCTCAGGTCCCAGAATGTCATATGGAAGAGGCTCATCTGGTAGGGGTAGCACGAGCCCAGAATCAAATTGATCCAATGATTCAAACATGAGGGGATCGGGCTCAATGGGTAGATCAAATTTGAAAGTTTCTAATAAAACCCCTTTATCACACTCATCATTTAATAGAAAATTGTGAATCAAATTTCCCAATAATGAAGTGGGAAGATCAAATGTAAATTGTTCCAGCTCGGCCCCTTCATCAAAGGTAAGATCAAATGGGAATTTTTCAAAGACGGAGCTTTCATCATACTCATCACTCACCTGAAGATTCTTAATCAAATTTTCCAACAATGGGGTTGATAGAGGAAATATAAACTTTTCGAACAAGGCCCCATCATCAAGTTCTTCCAAGGGAGGAGAATTAAGTTCCACTAAATCAACATGATTATTAATCATAAAGCAATCCTCCTCGACATGTAGATCCTCAATTAAGTTGTTTGGGCCACTAATTTTCTCAGTGATATTCTCAATCTCAAAACATTCATAGAATGGGGTGATGATATCAATAGGATCATTTGTATTCTTTAATTCATCCCTTAATTCCGTCCCTTCCTTCATCATGGTATGGCTTGCGCACTCCCCCTCACTCCCAATAATGATATCTTGACCCAAAATGCCAGGCATCGGATCATCATCATCATCATTCACGTATCGAGGGGGTTGGTTGAATTTTGACGAAGGGTCATGGTAAGTAGACTGAGAGTACACGCTTTGAGCTTCAAAGTAGTGGCCCGATGAATCACCCTTAGTATGGACATTGAGTCCGAAATTGGGGTGAGATGAGTTGAGATGAAGTTGAGTATACATGGGCTGCTCGTGAATTGCTTGGGGTAGAGGTGTAGACAAATGGGTTTGGATTGTTGAATCCAGCCAAGGCAAATTTGTGTGATTACTCCAGCCAAGATTATCATCATCTGCAACATGCTTGAGCTGAGAGAATCCTAGGGAATTTTGGACATGTGCTTGGATGACGGGAGAGAGTCGGGCTATAGTAGGGCATTCACTCACATGGTGAGTGAGACTGGCACAGAATTCACACACTTCCATGAAAGTGTGGATTGGATTTTCCGCCTGTTTGACATGTCCTACAAGTTGTTGATGAGATGAGATAGAGGCACGATTTATTGAATTTTCACTCAAAATCTCAAATAGATCATATGCCTCATCTTCACTTTTGCTTAAAAATGCCCCTCCACAATATATGTCCACCATCTGCCTATCAAAATTGGATAACCCCTCATAAAATGTAAAGATAATTTGCCATCTGGGCAACCCATGATGTGGACATTGACTCACTAGCTCCTTTAATCTCACCCAAGATTCATGAAGTTGCTCTCCCGGACGTTGAGTAAATCCTGTAATCGCCCTTCTCATCATGTTGGTTTGGCCTATGGGGTAAAATTTTTTTAAAAATTCTGACTGCATATCTTCCCAAGTCCTGATAATCTTTCGAAAACTCCTTAACCAACATTTTGCTTTTTCTTTTAACGAGAATGGAAATAAAATTAATTTAAGGGCATCATCATTAAAATTCTGAATTTTGATCAGTGAGCAAACTTCTAGAAAATCATCTAGATGCCTATAAGGATTTTCATTGAGATTCTCATAAAAAGATGGGAGCATCTGGATGAGACTAGGGCGAATCTCATATTGATCAACGTGAATATCGGGGAGTTGAATACAGGTGGAGGGCTGGTAAGAAGAAGGATAAAAATGCTCCTTCATAGGCGTGGATTTCCCTCCAAGATGAATGGCCATAAAATGAATTTTTTTTTACATTTTTTTTAAGTATTTCAAATTATATATATATTTTTTTCAATTTTTCAAAACTTTTTTTATGCAAACACAAACAAGTTAACACAAATTATCCTAATGACCTAGATGCGACTCAGACCTACAAATGTGGTTTCACAAAGTGATTAAAATGAACTTAAATTTACCCTCAGTATGTCCACCGGCCAGGTAAGGGGTGGGGAAGTGGGAGGTTCCCCCTACTTTCGTAGGGACCTTATTATACAAAATCACAATCCCGCTTAAGGCGTTTGCCAGCCGACCGTCTTGCCTTAGACACCAATTTTCATAAGAGGATAAACCTAAATATCACAGGAATCACAGTGTGATCCTAGGGCCAACGTCTACTGGCTTTTATTAAGGCCTAGGTAATGCAGAGATGCAAGGAAATTGTGATTTTCGGGCTAAGGGAGGGTGATGAAATCCCCACCTTATCTTGTTAGGGGTGTTGCCCTTAAAGTATTTTGAAATGAAATGCACACCACAATTTCAAACAAGGGGTTCTTTATGCAAAAATGAATGCCAGACTGGGATCAGTAGAACGTACCTTACCCCTCGCGATCTTCAAAATGTAATGCAGAAATTAAACAAAGACAAATTCTAAGCTAAATGATGCATGACCTAGAGCATGAAAGTGTAGTTTCTACTCTTGCAATGAGGTCCTTTATTTAGTACAAATGAAGATTTATGTTTTTTTTTTAGTTAATGAACCTAACTAACCAGCATGAAAATTTTTCTTTTGTTTTGATTGTTTTTTTATTTTTATAGAGTTTTCAAGAAATTTTCAGATTTTTGTAAAATTTTTTCAGAAAGTGGAAAGATACAACCTGTTTCTTGATTTCAGCCCTTTAGCAATGCTGCCGGGCTTTCAACAACGTTTCCTATCCTTGGAATTTCAGATTCGATCTTCCTCTTTCTTTGTTTTTCAAATTTTTTTTCGTTTTCCTGCACAAGTAAAGAAAGCAAAAATCAATATACAAATATACAAAGTAAACACAAGAGTATCCAACTATGAAAAGTATCTCCATTCCCCGACAACGGCGCCAAAAATTTGATGTCTGCTCGACAGTCGTTGTTAAAATTGTCGTGCCACACAAATTTCAAATATTTATAACCGCACTCACTCACTTATGGATTTGAAAACATGAGTATAATGGTAAGTACGGGTCGATCTCACGGGGAAGGAATTTGGTTATTTTTATTAGTTGGAAAATATTCTTGTGTTTTGAAAAATCAATTGTTGGAATTTGGAGTGCGATTATGAAAACTTAAATTGGAAAACATAACAGAATTCAAGTGAAAATAGGGGTTGGAAGAAAATGCATAACTTCAAATATAGACAAAATGAGAAGAAGTGTAAAACATGAAAGTTGTAGAGAATTGAAAAAGGAAGAACTTTTATGAAGAACACAGAAACAGAAAATGAAAGGAAGATAAGGAAAAACTTGAAAAACTATGACCTATTGGTTCGGATGAACAGTAATTGACAGAAAACCAGCACCTTGAAAACTTAATTCTAAAGCTCAAAAGAAGAGGAATTTGACAAAGTGCAAGAAGAATAAAACTTAGATATACAAGAGAGGAACAACTCTTATGAAGAACTCAGAGTTATTTGAGGACTAGAAAGAGTTCAAAATGAATAAATGGAAGAAGGTATCACCACGGATGAACAGTAAATGCACAGGATAACACTTAAGAAAACAGACCAGAACTCTATGAAATAGGAAGAATTTAAGGAAATGATAAACAGAGAAGTTGAAGAAGACTTGTAAATAAACAACTTTTGTGAAGAAAGTAAATTGAAATAAAGATTACAACCATGTGAAATAAGGCTAAGAACAGGCTGAATTCAAAAATGAAACTTTTATTGAAATAAGAACAACTTACAACTTTGACTTCAAAAGCTTTGAAAATACAACTTGATGCACTCAACAACTTCAGAAATGTAAAGAACAACTTACATTACAAGTGACCAAAGCTAGCTCTCCCCCTACTCAACCTTGCCATCTTGCTAATTCTACTTGCTAACTAACTTGCTAACTCCTCATTCAAGACCAATGCACCCTTTATATAGGGGTTACAAAAACACTCCAAACAAGTGTACCCAATTTTAGCCTAAAATGGTAGGCAGGTAGGTTCTGCCCACTTTGCCATTTTTTTCGGATTTTTCTGAATTTGTTTGGTATTTTTTTTGGCCTTTTCTTCTCTCTTTCTCTCATTTTCTCTCGCTGCCGGCGCGTTGCGCCGACCGGCCGACCGGTTAGGCGGCCGAACCCGTGGGCCCGTCGTGCGCCCGCCCGCTCCGCTGTCACCACGCCGCTCACGTGTCGCACGGCGGGCGCGTGCGCCGCGTGCCCGCCTGCATCGCCTTCCGCTCACGCGTCGCCACGCGTCGAGCCCCCTTCGCCGCTCCGGCCGCCACGACCCCCCTCCGTCGCCCGAACCGCCTCCACGAACCCCCCTCCCGCCTTCGCCCTCCCGGCATCGTCGCCCGTGCCCGGGCGGCGAAGGCGGGAAGGGGGGGCGGGGGATGTTTGAATATATATATATTTTTTAATTTTTTATATTATATATAATATATATATATATATAGGATATAAATAGTTAGAAAAATCTAAAAAAATATCAAATAATTTTATTTTTTTTTCTTATCTTTTTGAACAAGTTTCCGGGCTTTTGGCCCAGTTGAATATATATATTGTTATTCTTTTTTTTCTTTTTCTTGGAGCTTTCCTCGAACTACGTGCCTGCATAAATACATAAAAATTATCATAAAAATTTATTAGATTTCAGATAATTAAACATTTGATACAAAATCAACAATAAGTGTGAGAAGTGTATATTGATCATAATTTAAGCTCATAAAAATGTGAATAATTATGAATTAACAAGGAAAAATACACACTTATCATCTATACATTGGTTGGACGCTGCGACACGAAGTCTGTACATCAGCTGGTTGCTGCACACAAAGCCTGTACATTCATCAGCTCAAAGTCTGTACATTGGCTGGTTTATCGGCTCGAAGTCTATACATTGGCTAGTCACTGCAGCACAAAGTCTATACATTCATCAGCCCAAAGTCTGTACATTGGCTGCATTCATCAGCTCAAAGTCTATACATTGGCGGGTCACCGCAACACAAAGTTTGTACATTCATCAGCTCAAAGTCTATACATTAGCTGACTCAAAGTTTATACGTTGTCCATTGGCTGCAGCTCAAAGTCTATACATTGGCCAGCTCAAAGTCTATACATTGGCTAGCTCAAAGTCTATACATTGTCCATTGGCTGCAGCTCAAAGTCTACACATTGGCCAGCTCAAAGTCTATACATTGTCCGTTGGCTGCAGCTCAAAGTCTATACATTGGCCAACTCAAAGTCTATACATTTTCTATTGGCTGTAGCTCAAAGTCTATACATTGGCCAGCTCAAAGTTTGTACGTTGTCCATTGGCTGCAGCTCAAAGTCTATACGTTGTCCATTGGCTGCAGCTCAAAGTCTATACATTGGCCAGCTCAAAGTCTGTACGTTGTCCATTGGCTGCAGCTCAAAATACATTGGCCGGCTCAAAGTCTGTACGTTGTCCATTGGCTGCAGCTCAAAGTCTATACATTGGCCGGCTCAAAGTCTGTACGTTGTCCATTGGCTGCAGCTCAAAGTCTATACGTTGTCCGTTGGCTGCAGCTCAAAGTCTACACATTGGCCAGCTCAAAGTCTGTACGTTGTCCATTGGTTGTAGCTCAAAGTCTATACATTGGCCAGCTCAAAGTCTATACGTTGGCCAGCTCAAAGTCTGTATGTTGCTTGTTGCTGTGTTCGTGCATCAATCTGCCAAGTCTATACATTGTGTTCTACTTCGGAGAGACGGTGGAAGAAGAAGTGAGACGATGAGAGGAGTGTGCCACTGAAGGGCCGAGAAGGTGTGTCGTTGAAGGGCTGTTAGAGCGTACCGCTGGAGGGTCGATAGGGTGTACCGGCGAAGGCTGGAACATGTGTGCCGATGAAGGCCCACTTTTCCTTTACTTATTTTAAGGCTTTTCTTTTCTTCCTTTCTTTGGTTTTTTTGCAGTTTTATACAAGTCTTTCCTCCCCTTTTTTTTGCAATCTGTTATTGTTCTATTTATTTGTTGCTTTTGTTGTCTTTTGGTGTGTATTTATTATCCCATTTGTTTGTTGCATCCTTTTTCCTTTTAACGCCTTGTTACTTTCTAACAAAAATTCGGCAGCATCTCCCCTTGACCCGAGCGTAAGGGAGATAATGGGAACGCGCCCACATGGAGTGGCGGAACCCGACAACTGGAGGTGGGCGCCCGAGGGCGGCAACACCTTAATAAAACATCAAAAAAACACGGGGAAAACAACGAGCCGAAGACCTCTAAGACTGGACATGGTGTATGGGGGGTTAGCCAAGGCGTGCCGGCTAGGGACGAGCACAGGGTGCTTGAGGGGTGTACCGGGCTAGGGAGAGGCCAGGTGTGCCGCTGGGGCACCAAGGGGGAGTGTACCGCTGGGGGGCTACTATGGGTGTGTCGGCCAAGACGTCGGAAGGGTGTGCCGCTGGGGAAAAGTGCAAGTGCACCGGACAGGGCTCCAAAAGGGTTGGTCTGCTAACGGGGTGGGGTGTTAGACCGATCAAACCCTCAGGGACTTCCGGTAAGAGGAAAAAAAGGTTCAAAGGGGCAGACACAGGTGAAGGCACTGGGCTTTACAGGGGGAGGTTCGTGACCTCAAACCATTCAAGATGATGCCACATCCGGAGGAAACCATCGGCATGAGGGATGAACACAAACACCGGAAAGTAAAGGGAAAGATGATCAAACGCACTGTGGCTCAAAACCAACGAGACAAAGAGACAACCCACTGAGGGGGACGATCTTCATTCATGGGGGAGCAAAGGGCCGTAGCCGTCCGCATGCATTACAAAACACGCCCGAGCTAAAGCTACGGGCAACAAAGAAAACCAAAGAACAAAAGAACGAAGAAGGAGAAAACAAAGAACAAAAGAAGAGGAGGTGTTGGGGATCAAGGGAGGGACGACCGTCCACTGCTCTTTTTCCCACCTTCCCCTGCTACATCAAGCCCTCTCTCTCTCTCTCTTACTCTCTTCTCTTTGCCTGGTGGTTGTCGGAAGACTCCATGCCGGAGTCCTCTCCCTTCTCTTCTCTCTTCTCCTTCTTCTCGTAGGTGGCTTTGTGTCTCTTCGTCTCTTCTCCTTGTGTGCCTCTTCTCTGTGTATAGGCCTCTCCTCCTTCTTCTTCGCCGGAATGGGAGTGGTTTTATACTCCCAGCAGCGGGAGCCCTCGAGCACGGCAGTCGGAGGTGGGAAGCGACTGGTCATGATGGGGTTTGACTTCCCCCGTCCTGGATGTCAGGGGAGTAGCCTGCGTGGCCCAACCTCTGGTTGACACCTCGGACAGCTCACTGCGCGTCAAGGATACGTAGGGCATGGGTGTCACGTCGTTCGGCCGTTGAAACGCCTTCACGCTGTGCCACTGGCGGGCTCAATAAGTGTGCCGCAGGAGGGCCAATAGGGCGTGCCGCAGAAGCCCCAAATGGGCGTACCACTGAAGGCCCAACTGGGCGTGCCGCTGAAGCCCCGAATGGGCGTGCCGCTGAAGCCCAAAAGGGTGTGCCGCTGAAGGCCCAACTGGGCGTGCCGCTGAAGCCCCAAATGGGCATGCCGCTGAAGGCCACCAGGGGTGCATTTCTGAGCCCGTTCTGAGCCCGTTGTGAGCACGAGTCATGGCCCGTTTGATTTCCTCAGTGGCCTGTGGTTTGCGAGGCCCTTGGTGGTTGATTTCTCTTCACTGTCGTGACTCCATAGATGACTTCACGGCTGTGTGTGTATTCAGAGAGTCCGGATGGCCTTCCCTTCTTCACAGTCTCTTCAGTTGACGTTGTTGTTGATGCTGGACTAGTTGGGACATATAATAGTGCAATTTTGCATGTCCACACTGCCCACTCCACGCAGGGAGGTAAAGGGCTACACAAGGGGCCCGGGAGGACCGATCTTGGGTTGACGGGTAGCAATTCGGATGGCTCTGGTGGTACCACACACCGGCAACTGTGGGGCCCACGTTCTGGTCGGTGGGGACGAGTGGGCCCGGAGTGGCACCCCTGTGACGGGGACGCCTGGAGAGACGATCCCTGGATAGGGGTCGTACTGGTTCACCTTGTGGAAGGCCAGTCGACCGGCCGGGCGGTCAATGTGACTTGCTATCCACGGGCTGGTTCTTCTGTCCCTAAAGGGCGCGACCCGATGAGAACAGCTACTGCGATCAGCCCCAACCTCTGATTGACGCGAGATTGGCACCGTTGGAAATCTCTTTCAAAGAGCTGCGACCCAAGGCCAGAGAAGGAATTTTCTCTATCTCTTTAATAGCCTTGGTCGAATATACAACCTGCTGGTTCACAGAACTAGATCTCGCAGGATAGGTTTGGATCTTCCTGTGAATGGGCATTGACCGCGACTAAAACTTCAGATCCAGGAGTTGGCCCCTTTATAAAAGTTAGAGAGGGGGAAGTAGGGAAGACGCCAATATTTTTTGTGGATTTTCTAAGGGTGGTTTGACAGGGGAAATGGATTTTGGACAGGGCAGGGGTCAGATCTGGACTGCATAGGACAGAACAGATTTTGGCCTGTGTTTTAATTTTTTCATAGGTGAAAAATAACTTCTAAATTCGTGGAAAAATTTGTGGAGGTGGGTTCTTGGTGGGTAGAACACCCAATCCAAATTTGAGCTCAATCAGAAATGGTTAAGGGGGTCAAACAAATGAAGAACAGGGTTGTTGTAACAAGATCTGCACAGATGGCAGGTTGCTGGGGGTGGAAAGAAGGAAATGGTAAAAATAGCAAACATACGTTTAATGGGTTGAATTTTTTGTGGAGGATGGGGGGGACATGGGGAACTCACCCTCTAATTTTGGACACGACTTGAGCTCCTGATGGAGAGTTAAAATTCATGCTTTACTGTTCTATCTAGGGGTGGACAGAACACCGAAGAAGCGGCGGTGGCGGTGCGATGGCGGCGGCGGCGGCGGAGCTGAGCGTCTCACTCAGAGAGGCGGAGATGGGGGAGGCTTCACACCTCTAGCATTGGCAGAAATCGATCTGCAAGGGGAGAGGAAGAGAGAGGGGCGCCCTTGGCCAAGAGCAAGCTCTTGATTTTTCTTATCATTAATTCTCATAAAATGGGAAATACAAGGTATTTATATGAAAATACAAATGACCTAAACTATCCTTAGATCTAGGTTGGGGGAGGGGCATACAAGGGATATAACATATTTAATTCTCCCATGTGTTTTCAAAAAATAAAAATCTTTTTTTAAGGGGGGTGCCCCCTTGACTTAATGGGAGAGGAATCTAGGCTTTTCCTCCTCTTTGTCCCCTTGAATGGTCAAGTCTTCTAGAAGCCCACCTTGGACATTTGACCAGCCCCACATGGGCCCTATGGCTTAGGTGGACCAATGGGAGAGAGGATGAGGGGCCCCCGCTGGACCTACAGGACTTTTGCAAATAAACCCAAAGACTTCTAAGGACTAACAAATTGGCTTATAAAGCCTTACAATTGCAAACCCAATAATGCAAGGGTATAAATGCAAACTAAAAGGACATAAATATAAAATAAAAATGTTAGTGCTCGGTGTTGATTCCCATCAGGCCACCCGTGAAAGCCTGCGAACACTAGAAAAAGGGTGTCAAAAGGAGCCCTGGGGATGACCCTAGGTGACAACCCTCCAATGCTTAAGTCAGAGACATCCTTCAGAGAGAACTATAAGAAGGCGAGAGGTAGGAGTGCTTAAGAGTGGAGTGGACAAGCCTGTGTGTATGAATGAAAGCTCCTAGAGTTCTCGGAGAGCCAGGGGAGTGCTCGGAGCAGTGGGCGAATGCCTCTTCTCTCTATTCGTGTCTCTATCTCTGTATGCCTCCGTCTGCTTCTTAGGTCTGATGGGGGACCTATTTATATGGGTTGTCCTGGCGGTGGCCGTCCGATCCTCAATGAGGAAAGGGCATGGGTCATGGAGTAACGCCACCTTGATCGTGGGGAGAGTTGTCCCTTATGCACTTGCCTATTCTAGAAGAGGGGCCTTGTGGCGGGAATCTCAGTGTTGTGGGCGTGACCTAGTCCATTTCGGAGAGCGTCTCGTGATAGTGGTGGCGTCTGCCCCATTGGGCGGATGTTACGACACTCATACCGGACACGATATGTAATGACCCAAGATCCGGATATCGAAAATTACCCGATACCATTCGAATCCTGACCTGCCACCCACGAGCTAGAAGCCTCAGAAGGGTTATTAGGCGTGTGGCGGTACATTTAAATTTAAAATAATGGCAGAAAAACTACATAATTAAATGTTCAAATAACAGGAAATAAATTACATTTTCAATTAATAAACTAACTACAGAGTCCAGTCCAACAAAGTATAGTCTATAGGGAGAGAAACGTACTCAAGTGTCGGGTATGCCCCCAGATCTGGCGAGCTGGCAACTACGAACCTCAGCGCTGCACCTTCGAACCACGAGGAGGAACCACAACACCTGAAAAGAAAGGGGTGAGCCTCATCTCATTGGCGGATCCCCACCATAAAACCACGGCAGTAAACAACATTGCTTAACAATAACAATGATGATAGGAACATGAGTAGTAGCAACAACAATAACAATGGAAGTAACAGCCATAGTAAGAATGGAAACAACGGCAGTCAATAGAACCACGACTCTCTAAGCTACTCCTAACGGTAAAGAAAAGCAAACCCTGATCTCATAGTCGGGGTCCGCCAAACCAACGGGAAACCCTGGCGACACAACCAGGAAGGGAAATCCATGACATCACTATCGTGAAGGCTCGTCCTTACAGACGGAGGCCCAACCCAAGACCACAGGGTCCAGGGGTACAGTCATGACCACACAGTCGTGAACCCTACACTATCTACGGGTGAAACTTTGGTAACCCCACCGGGAACAATAGACATCTACATCGGGAAACGTATGTAGAAGCCACCCGAAGAACCACATCTTACTGATGGGATACTAAATCTTGAGTCATGAGAGTCACGTGTCACGTGAGGGGAGAACTTTCCCACTAGAAGCAAGGCCAGATGCGTCCACTGATAACTTAGACTGTGCCTCGGGTGTCTCCCTACTCACCCCAAGCGGAAACTGAGACACCGTACAAGTAACACAAGGACAAGGGTCTAGTCGGGGTCGTACTCGTGTCCCCGATCACGTGTGCACACATTGACTGACTATGCTACGTCAGGCCCTCTAGATGGTTTTCCTCCCGACCTGAACTCAAGCCGCCACAGTGGGAGGCCCTGCGGTAACTAGCCTAAAACCGTCTCTCTCGGGTCAAACTCTTTGCTTCTCCCAAGCGGGTCGGCATACGCGTGCCCAGGAAAGCTACGACTAGTGGGAAAGCCACTCAACATAAGAATCTCAAGAGAAACCATCGGAGTACTAACATGATACACACAAGCTCATCATATGTAACTCGAAACACGGGATGGCACGGTGCCACCAGACTCAGGATGACTAGCTAGACTCACTAATCCAATGGCCATAGAGTCACGTGACTCATCCCAAGGCCGTTGTACCATACGGCACCATGCCGTCAAACTATCATAGTCTAAGAGTCAGAAACAACATTTAAAAGGACTCTTAAGGTGGCTTACAACCACCGGATCCACTCCCTCTCCACGGGAGACTAGGAAGCTCCCAGCCCCTGGCTGGGTCACTGGACTCTCGGTCACTAGCCATACACGTGGCCCATACAGAAAATCACTTTTCGAGGAAGCCAACATCATGTGGGGAGAGCCCTCCACACCTACATCGGTACACGGTGACTCGATCTAGCACAATGAAGAAGCCCGGAATGCACGGGGTTACGCGGACCCTTAAAACAACATGGGCATGCTAATCGAGGTATTATGATTCCTTCGAACACCCAAAATCATGCTCTCGGTCCCCGCGGGGTGTCAGGGACATCCACGTGGCCAAAGGTCGACCAAAGGGTCACAACTGGGTTGACTGGAGGCCAAAATGAGCAAAAGATGCTAGGTTTATTCGACCTACCCCTAGGGTCGATCGACCTACCAGCAGAAGGTCAGTCGACCGACCCTCAGGGGTCGGTCGACCAAACCAACTCGATCACCCTCACCGTGGCAAACCGGTTCAGTCAACCGGACTCCCCCGATCGGTAGACCAAAACCGGCGAACCTGCATTCTGACCCCAACCGTGGGGTCCCATTCCACGCCTCACTAGATCCCGATCGAGGGGGAAAACATCGGGGACCTTACCCCGGGTCCCAAACCACTAAATGAACGAAAAGAAATGATGAAACATCGCCCGATTCGGTGAAAACCGTCACTCTCCTTAAACCTGGAATAACTATCTCGATTGAAGGAAACCCCACTCTGGACCTTGTCTCGGCCTACAAACCATGGGAAAATGGAATACAAGGGCCAGGGATCCATCCCCCTACCTCCACCGATGATTTCCCACGCCGAGGACATAGATTCCTAGCGAAAATGAGCCTCGAACCCACGCCGACTTCATGAACTCGCAAACAAGCTCCACCACGCCATCGCCTCGTTCCTCGCTCCATCCTCGACCACTCGTCGCCCCCACGTCACCTCCGCCTTGCCCGCCTCCAACTTTGTCGGCCGCTTGGAGAAGAGAGGGAGAGAAAGAGAGAAACAAGAGGAGAGAGGGAGAGAATGAGAGAATGAGGAAGAGAGAGGGGGTGGAAGGGTATATATAGAAAAAAATTTGGGATTTAAAAATCTATAAAATAAGATAAATAGGGAAAAATCACCCCCACAATCCTTGAAAAATGCACAATGCACCTGCCATATCTCGGAGCCCGAAAACATAACGTTTCACCCTACACAAGGGTCCGAAGGCCCAACAGCTAAAAATTTGATTTAATTTCCAAACTCGATCTGGGACCCGCGAAAGCGCTCCAAAACCCATGGATTCTGATCCAAAAATTCGGGGTGTTACAGTCTTCCCCACTTACAAAAATTTCATACTCAAAATTTGAAGCAACGATCGTCTCACAGGGGAAGAACGATTCATCTAGCTAGCAACGCTCCCAAAGCTCCAGGTACAACCTCAATTCTCGCAAAAACACAGTTCCTGAGGGACATAGCCAGACCATGATCACGAGTAAAATCATCCCGCTACATATCCCAAAACACACTGATTCTCAGAGCAAGCATGGCACAAAAAGAACCCAAGTCTGGCACCACCTCAGGTACAACAGAACCATGGCATTGCTGCCACCATCTCGCACACCGAGGAGACGCGACCCTCATCGTGTAACTTGTTATCGATGAAATTCATGCTCGCTAGACCAACCAGCCATCAGCTTCTCAACCTGCTAACAAACCTCACGCCGTTCACAGGGGACAACAATCTCTGAGCCTTGACCAGCTCACGCAGTCCCCTCTATTAATTGCCACAACTATGTCGGCTCCTTGCCATAGACACTCTCAGATCTAGCAAGCCGAATGCCAAACGTCACTGGACCAACTCCAATCCCAGCATAGACCTCCTATAAACCCAGATCCAATCCAGAGAGAAGGCACATTATAATCGACCCCCAAGGCCTCGCTTGCACATGGCTCTTGCCATTCTCGATTCACTACAATCCAGCCATTAGTTACTCGTCAATGGGGAAACTCTTACTTGCTCGACTTTCCTTTACATACTCCTTCACCAGGGCCGATATCGACATTCTAAACCTCAATAGCCCTTCTGTTGACTCTTGCATTGATCATTATCATTTCTCGAGTCAATCCTCACTTGGACACCACATCTGATTCTGATCCTCACACCAACTCTACCCTCTCAGGGGAGTACGACGAACCTAAACGGCAAGATTTTACAATCCTTAGTCCACATCAACTCTGGACCCAGACTTACAGGGAAATCCTCCCATGCTAGCCACAAGGCCAAGGCTCTCATTGACGACATCCCTCCTGGAACCTCCTTACTAAGGCCTTATCCATTATACAGTCTCATCGAATCTTCATCACAATTATTCCAAATGGACACCTGCCAATCCCAGCTCCGCTCTTGCCACAGAGCCACAGGACACAACCTGAATAATCCAGAGCACATATCTCCAAGATAGACGAGTGTCATCCTCTACCATAACAACCTGGTTGACAATGCCACAATCAATCTAGATGGACCTCCAAACATCACAGATTCTTGCCACAACTGGGTCCTTCCCACAGCATTCTGAATTCTCAGACTCAAGTGGGCCTCTTCTAGACATTACCACTATTGACCACTCGGCTAGCCTCACCAGCCGCTCACAACTACCAATTGAGACTTACAAATCCTTCTCTCGGAAGCCCCGTCTCTAGGACCAGAATACTATCCCGAGGACACGGCTCCGAACACCAGTCGAGCACCTAGCTTGCCGACTCTGAACATCACGTCCTCATCCTCTGACAGGTTGTTCCTTAGCAAGCCCCAACTAGGTCTATCACCAAACACCTGACGTCGCTTCCAAGGGAGCACAGGGTACTCATCCGACACACTTGCCATCATATTTTCCTAACTCTCTATCCTACCAGTGCCACGAACCACAATGCCTCAAGTAATGGCATGACAACGACATGGCTCACATAGCCAAAAACAACCTCGTACCTAGAAAATGACCTTTTCTCATCGGTTAGAAACCTCCAACACTCTACTAATTCTCTGGGATCCTTCTAATCCTATCATCAACATGATTCTAGGCCTGTGGGTTATGAGCCCACCAAGCTTCCGCTGCGCCCTCTGTGCAATGCACATAATCATCATAGACAACTCGAGATCCGCCATCCCGATAATCCTCAACTCGGTTGGCTAACTCCGGACAACAGGGTAAGGAAAGCTTAATTGCCTCAAACCTAGAGCACAGACTCTCTCTTGGTCTGACAATCCTCTTGCAACTCCGTAGGCTCCGATCCACAACACATCAGAAAACCCAACACCAGCCACGAATTCTCGCAAACCAGCCCAACTGGCACTCATCCTTCCATGATAGCACCAACGCGCCCTTACGCATCAAGGGATGGGCATGAATCCTTACGCGTTGTTGCACTACAAATGCACAGAACTGTAGGTGCCGGAAAGGGCGGCCGTAGGTGCGGTGCTGCCTCTCTCTCCCTTCTCACCCGAGCGGTGCTACGGCTCTTGAGGGCATACAGTGCATGGATTAGAAAGAAAAAGAGGGAGTGATCGCCAGAGGCTTGTACCTAAGCCTCACAGGGGTTGATGATCACCTAAGGGTGCCTTAGTAGGGGAGTTTGTGGGAACCTGACTTCTCCATGCTCGGCCGGCCAAGAATGGAGAGCCCTGCACGGTCCGAGAATGCTAAAAAGTCCTGCAAACAATACCAAAGCCCACAAACACAAAAGAAAAATGCCAGTTAGAACTATGAAATGCAGTAAATGTTCTAAACAACACAGAGACACAGAGATAATGGTGGCGTGATTACCTGGGGGTGGTTGAGAAGGGGGGGTCGACACTTTCGACCACCCGCCTTCCTGATTGTTTAGATATGAAAACCTCTATGAAAGGGATCTATGATTTTGCTTAAAATGTGATGATTATGCAGGTGTACGTGAGTGTTATGTAAACAAAAGAACAGTGGGACAGAAAGCAAACCATGGGACGGCCAAAATCTTGGTCGCCCAGGAGCTGATGGCGGCCTGATCGACGGCCACCCACCACTTGGGTAGAAATATATGAGTGTCGTGCAGTGGGCGTTGAGACGGCCTTCCTTCCGGTTCTACCTTCTCGTGAGAGGGACTCCACGAAGGTCTGCTCTTCCCATTCTCTCCTCTCCTTTTTCCAACGAGAGAACTTCTGCACCTCCACTTCTGATCTGTTCCTTCTGCTCCATCCCTCCTTCCTCATCGTTACCGTTCATTTCTCCTCTCCCTCCTTCCAGCTTCGTGCCTGCAGACGTGGGTGACGGGGCTGGGAGTGGGGTTGAACGGGGCTCGTGCGAGGCGAGGAAAGTAGACGTAGGACACGATCTTGTTGACCAATGGTTATAGGAAGGCGGCCAAACCATCGGCTATTCACAAACTGAAGGCGGCCAATTGTCTAGCCATCTACCAGACCTGGGCGGCCAGAGGCATGGCCGCCCAGCCCATGGGCCTCTCATCACCCTGTCCTTCGACTAGGGCCCAATAGTGTGTGGTAGGTTGGAATTTAAGACAAAACATCGATTAACTCGAGTGAAACAACAGCGTTACCCATATGACAGTCTAACTGGGGATCCGCGGGATGTCCTAAATTAGGCATCTACAAGAACACCTCTCACAGGCTGCCATCCCGCCAATAAGCAGGGCGCCTCTCACACGGACTCCTTAGCATACACGAGGAGACCAATCAATCTGATCACATGATGCAAGATGACATAATTTACCCAAACACAATTCTCTCCAACCAAGGAGACACCAACATACCTTCCACGAAGCTGGAGGTCTCCACCCTTGACCTGAACTTGAATCTCATGCAAGCTGGGAACCTTTCTAGCACCAGGAAAAACCATTGCCACCATCAGGTCGGCTCCTCCAACAACACTCGCAAAGTGTCCCGTCGGACCACACGGGTAGCATCTCTTGGCACACCATTGCAATTCCCCGAACTACAATTCACCACACCTCAAGCACTGACTTTGTTGATTTCCAGCCACACTCTATCACATCAGTTGAGATAGACATTGCCACACGCTCCCGACCTATGCCTGTCACTGACCCCGGAGCCATTAACAAGTCAAAACACTTATCGAGGAGCGAAGAAACCACTAAAGATGCCAAGCTTGAAGGCTGCTACACCTCTAACCACCAGACATTATTTCCTCGAATCTGTCCTTGCTGACACCAATCCATTCTCAATTCTTGGGTCCTCAAAACATCCATCTCATGGGATGCTACCATGTAGACCACTACGCCAAGATCCACGACACGAACCATGATCAGCACCTACATCAGCTTAACCTCAAATCCCGAATATACCGTTGAACCTTCACATCTCACCTGCCACCTCACACGGTGCATTCAGTGTGGTGCATAATGGCCTCAATGCCACAACCTGGGCCCCGAACTAAGTCACCGCCACACTATCTCGAACCAAATCCAAAACTAGCATAGCACATTCACGCGAAGACGCGCAGGACTTAGAACTCACTTGGGCGTCTCTACCCAATCCTACCTCAAAATCCCCAAAAGTGATCGAGACAGGAACGTCATCCTCGACATCACAAAGCATGATGAGAATGTCAGGCTCAACGATTAATAGCTCACCAGGAATATCCTCCGCTCGTTCGAGCACTCTCACAATTATGGCATCCGCTATGCCACCTAAATTCATGACCTTGACGCCTCAAGGGCTGGCTAAATCTCAAGTTGGGGTGTCCAAAAAGACACTAGCTACCCCGGAGCACACTCATGGCCACCCAGCCACAAAACATCCTTGCCAGCCACTGGCCTCGTCGCTAGTATCTCTGATGGTGCACCAAAGCTCGCACATGCTGGCAAAACTCTACCTAAGTCGGCGTGACTGGGACCACGACCACTGAGGTAGGTAACTCTCTATCTCATTCCTCAGGCCCCCCATCGGCACACTGACAACGACCGAAACCACCTTTTCAACAACCCCACCATGCACTCTAGCTCTTACACGAGAAGCAATGTAGTAAACAAAGACAAAAACCCTATGCCAGCTGCCGATTATACTAGACCAAATGGACTCTGGTACACTACAATTATCTTAAATTCCCATGTACGTCCAAAACCATGCTCTGATACCAACTGTAACGACCCAAGATCCGGATACCGGGAATTATCCGATACCATTCGAATCTTGGCCCGCCACAAATGAGCTGGAAGGCTCGGAAGGGTTATTAGGCGTGTGGAGGTACATTAAAATTTAAAATAATGCAGGAAAAACTACATAATTAAATGTTCAAATAATAGGAAAAAAATTACATTTTCAATTAATAAACTAATTACAGAGTCTAGTCCAACAAGGTATAGTCTACAGGGAAAGAAACGTACTCAAGTGTCGGGTACACCCCCAGCTTTGGCGAGCTGGAAACTATGAACCTCAGCGTTGCACCTCCGAACCTCGAGGAGGAACTACAACACTTGAAAAGAAATGGGTGAGCCTCATCTCATTGGCTCAGTAGGGGTCCCGCGGATCCCCAACACAAAATAATGGCGATAAACAGCAGTGCTTATAGTTAGGTCCCTTAGTGCAGCAAGGCAGATCTAGAGGGGGGTGAATAGATCTTCCAAGAAATTGTGCCCAATTTAAAACATAAAATTGAGATTGCTAAATCTCAGAAGAAACACACAGCGGAATTAGTTCAAACACATTGAGTATTACTGAAGTAGACTCAAAATACCATGGAAACATCTTTTGGAGATATATGTTTAGTTAACAAATAGACTTGTGAGTATAATGTGTGTGGAGAGAACCTTGAACACAAGCAATGCAGGATACAATCACCGATCAGATTGCTGCACACTACAAACTGATGTAATATAAAACATTCAACCAAATACCTGTGAATGGGGCATGGGGAATATTCTTTTTATCTTATTTATTTGTTTATTAGTTTCATTTATTATTTTATCTTTTGGTTTATTAGTGTGTGGGAGTGTCATTCATAGAGTGACGAGTTTATTATGTGCACCGTCTGACAAATCAGACGAAGGTGAGTATCGTGTCGGAACTCGAAACCCGCCGTACCATAAAGGCTACGGTGTTAATTACGCCTTTCCAAAAGAAGGACAACCCTTGATTAATCACCAAAAATAGAGGGACCACGAGGCCAAATAATTTGAAGAAGAACATGATTTGGAAGACGTTTATTGAATAAAATGACCTTTATCATGCAATTAAGCAAATTGTGAGATGATGTTTATTTAGGTGGATTGACTCCCGGTACGAGGCAGAGGGCTTAGGTCCGAAGATCACCTTACGCTTAGTAATAGCTTCTAGTCAAACTTAATCCGACCTTCTACGAATCACCATTTTATATACCGAAAAATCAAGATATGCAGGCATATAGGATATGCGCACCTATACATATATGTGTATATATGTGCGAACATGTGTAGGTAGACTTAGCATATAGAAGTTTATTTCCTTATTCAGAAGTGCGTGCAGAAGTTAGCTTCCGATAGAATGCATATGTTGTAAGCAACCACGAGTGCTTATGTACAATTTGAAAATTTTAGTGTTGGTTGATTGAAGGTATGCTATCATTGTATTATCCAACCATTTACTCGTTTATTCATTCGTCATATTCTGGGAAGATTTCGGCAGCACCTCCCCCGTCCCGAAGTGTGTCGGGGAAGGTATAGGAGACTCATCCATGAAGCGTCGAGACGGTCCCCTCACTAACAATCATGCCTAAGTGGCAGACCAATACCCCATGGTAGGTGGAGGAGCCCGAGGGCCAGCCCTCTAGGAAATCCCGATCACCCGTGAGTCCGTCGATCAATGCTTGCCTTTTATTGTGGAACCGCCTTTATCATTGCGGTGTATGCATGTGGGTTCATGAGGAGAACCAGCATGACTGTGCTCAGACGTGTTAACATATCTCCGGGACGATGTATGCCGAAGGATGGTACTTGTTATTTGTTTTTCCTCTTTATTGGATACTTTGCTCTCACAATTCGGCACGGATAGCCGGGGAGCCATTACCACAATAAGGGATGAGAATCGAGCGAAAAGTCGGGGAAAACATGATGCAGAGTAGGAAACGAAACTCTGATTTCCAAGAATATTTTGGCAGCATCTCCCCCTGCCCCAGAACAAGTTGGGGGAGATGTATAGGAGGCTCGTCCACAACAAGCTAAGACGGACTCCAAAGAAAGACAAGAATGTCAGAACGGCAGTCGGGCCCTATAACGGATGCCAAATCTCCGAGGACTCGCCTACTATGAGGCCTGTGTCACCTGAGGGTTATCGATCACATCTTGTCAGCTGTGTCAACCCATTTCGGTGCCATGGCATATACATAGGGGCTCCGGGAGCGTCGGTATAACCATGGGTCAGTGGGTCTAGAGATATCTGGACACTATTCTACAATGAGGTGGTTTGTTATTCACTCGGGGAGTGATCATAAAACCAGAACATATGGAAACAGATGGAATGAAAATAGATTCATATACCGGTGGCTAATCAAAAATGGGGAAATGCCATGAACCGGCGACCATGAAAGATGGGGAATGCCCCTTGATCCGGCGGCCAGCAAATGGGGAATGCCCATATGACCTGACGGCTATGCAAGTGGGGGGATACCCCATGTGATCCGGCGGCCAGCATAGGAGGTGATCCGGTGGCAGATAAAGGGTGATCCGGCGGCAAATAAAGGGGTGATCTGATAGCAAATAAAGGGAATTGTCCCCTTGTGATCCGGCAGTGCTCATTGCCATCGAATCATTCCCTCCGGATGGCTTCGGTTAGGGAGAAAGAAATGGCATGCAAAGGGGTCATCCTTGGTCACTCAGAGTGCCCCAAAGAACCAAAAAGCTTTGTGTGAGTACGCAGAAGACAACTGGCACTTATAAATGATAGATTGATGCAACAATTCGTGAAATGGTAGCATACCCTCCACTCTGTCTCATACATAATTCTATGCATGCCATGTTCCTCACGTATATGGGCAGCCAGGGATCATGCCTAGGAAACTCGCAAACCCCTGGCCCCATTTGAGGAGATAAATCACCTTCGGAGCTCATCGAACATCAGTAAATCCGAAAGACGGCAAGGGCATGAGGAAACAGAGACAAAGGGAATCCGGCAAGGATAAAACTCTGGCCACCGTCGAGACACAGTAGGAGAGGAAGAGAACAATAGCAAACCACAAATCTAAATAAGCTATTCATAACATTAATTCATCCGAGACTTTTATTCCATGTAGTAGAATAAAAAATACAACGCTGATCTAATTATCTACAGGGAAAATGGGAGGGGAAACTATAGCCCGATGAGGGCGTAAAGCGATGGAGACCCACCTAGAGGATTCACAGACAACAACAAGGTGTCGCCCTTACTACTCCTTCACACTCGAATAGCTCTGGAACTCTGGATAGAGGAGGGGCTCTCCCTTTCTCTTCTATTCTCTCCTGTTCTTCTTCTGTTCTCTTTTTTTTCTATGCACTCCGTTCTATCCCCTCTCTCCCTCTTCTTCTTCACTGGTGCCCTCTCTATGTTCTCCTATCTATCTTGTTCCCCCTCTTCTGTTGATCGATTGAATTTGGTTTTATAGGGGCATTTGATCTTGACACGGCGGCTGGAGGCAGAGGGGGCCTCACCCTGCGGCATATGGCGGAGGGAGCTTCATGCTGTGGCTAGGGGGAGGTGCTCACCCAACGGCCAGGGGCGGAGGTGGCCTTGGCCGCTGGATCACCATGTGGCCACCGGATCAAGGCCTTTCTGTGATGTTTTCGGCTCAATTGATATATTGCCGGCCCAGTTAAATAGTCTGCCCTTGTCACTTGGAGTGTTTTTGTTGAGCCAGAGCTTTTGAAGGCCCATGTTGCTGGGGGCCCCTTGAGTTTCAGTATTTGTCCATGCGGCCACGTCCCGCTGTTGGAAGCTCACTTGCAATAGTTTTATCGGGCGGATGATCGCCCGGGAGTTCTTTGTCCTTGGGGGATTGCTCTTTAACTCTGCTCGGCTTGCTCGCTTCTATGGTAGACAACGATTCTGTCGGGCATTGGCTTTGCCAGAAAGGCGTGGCCGGACAAGTTTCTTCATAATGTAGTGAGCTTGAGGCTGGGACTTTTTGAAAACTCCTTCAGAGATCGTGCAGTAGCTCAGGCAACTTCTTCGACACTCGACTTGGCCGTTGTTGTACCCTCAAAGTGCACTGTAACGCATCTATGCACTTTTTCGGGTGTCAACAAATGCCCCCCACCCGCAGGTGTCGTGAGCGAGGGATGACTGAGTGGGGCCTGCGGGTGTAGCCTTCCCCTTTCCCGATGCTCTTGCGACAGTTATTGCTGTAACACTATTTAGACGATAAGTTAGTGGGGATAAAACTCATTCATCATTCATTTTATTTTTTAATTCATCATTCATTTTTGTTCATCATTTTTTTTATATTTTTATTTATTTTTTATTTATTTATTTTATTATGTATATTTTTTGTTTGATTGATGATTATTCTATGAAATTTCAATCAAGCATGCAAGCATTCATCATGAACAAGTATAGAGTAGATATGTAGTATAGTTCCCCTTTGTTGGGAGCGGGATAAGGACAACGCCCATGATTTATGGACAGAGTTGCGACCCACGAGGCACAACTAAAGGAGATGTGCATTTGTAAAGAGGACACTACATATTCTATGTGCATAGTTAAAATCACAGTCTGCACCCGAGACAATTTCTCCGTGGTATGAAAGTGCAGGTATACGAACAATGTACTCTAAACATAGGGATATACAGACGTCCTAAGTAACGCTAGAAGATTACTCTATCGCCTACACGTACATTTCGGGCTTTCGGCTTTTGATATCTCCACACAAGCCCCCTTGTTTATCCTGAAATCTGGACTTCACCGTTCGGTGCGAGTCTCCTCGTGTGTCTCAATGGAGATTCCCGGCTACTAGGATTCACCCTTACTGTAATTTTATTATGGAATTGCTTCACCATTTCACACGAGTCTTCTCATTTGTTTCAGTGGAGATTCTCGATTACTCGGATTCACATTCCTTATTGCAATTTTGTTGTGAGATTTTACTTCACCGTTTCACACGAGTCTCCTCATTTGTTTCAGTGGGGATTTTCGGTTACTCGGATTTACATTCCACTTATCCATTTTATATAAAGGGGGCATGCGGCTTTTTCCTCACGATTGCCCTCCATGTTTACGTACAAATTCGAGTATCCATAAAGTGTTAAGAAGAATTTCTGGCATCCTTACACTTAGAGATCCTCGATCACATTGTGTGTGACGCATAGGAGTCTTGCCTCAGGTGTATTTTATGAGTTATGCCAGCAACATAGCTATGACTCTTCCCCTTGACTCATGCACCCACCAAAACTGATTTTCCCCTTTAATATATACCGTGACACATACCTATCCAGAATTGGGGCAACATTGTTTATTCAAGGGATATGGCCCTAGAAGATTCAAAGGAAGTGTATTAAACTATATTATAATCATACATGCAAACAGGACGAGCAAGCATTCAAAATCAAGTTCATGCGATTTTTTTTTAAGGGCTTGGTGGGAACACCTAAAGCATGGAGGAAGAGTTTTATGTATTGAAGTGGATCTTGGTAGGACAAGGAGTTGGTATCATCTGAAGGGGGGGGTCATTTTATTCATTGACTCAGACAGGAGATCTGGGCCAAAGGTAGGACATTTGTTAGCTTAAACAAAGTGTTGTGATGTCGCGACAGAAAGGGTCTTTTTATTCATTGGTCCGGATGACAGTTCCGGGCCAATGATAGGATAATTGTTGACTTAGACAACATGTCATGACGCCAAGGCTGAAAGGGTCTTTTTGTTCATTGGTTGATTTGATTTAGCAAGTTTCTTTGGGTTCATTGAGTTCATTGGGGTTTACTAGGTTTGTTAGTTTATTGGGTTTTATTGGGTTTGTTGGTTTATTGGGTTTGTTGGTTTATTAGGTTTTATTGGGTTTATTGGTTTGTTGGGTTTTATTGGGTTCATTGGGGTTTATTAGGTTTGTTAGTTTATATTGGGTTTATTGGGGTTGGACGGGTGTTAAGACACCGCACAACTCGGCTTAGACGGAAGGTCAAGATGCCAAGACAGAATGTTAATTGGCTTAGATGAAAAGTCATGACGCCAAAGGACTTAGCTTAGACAGAAGGTCATGATGCCAAGGCAGTATATTAATCGGCTTAGATTGTCACGTCCCGAGATTATGCAGCAGAAATAATCGGGAACGTGAACATCCGACTAGTACACCTCGAGCAAACAATATAATCATAGCACAAGACAATCACATAAAAGTAATTGCACAATTAGGTCAATCAAACCTTTAACTTTATTCCTTCATAAAATAATTCCCAAAGTACATAAAATTTCTGACTCTTAATATCTCTTACATCGTAGACTCAAGAAACTCAAAAATTACATAATGACATGACTAGACACATGGCAACTAAGGCTTCTCTCGATCACATGTCCTTTAATCGCTCTTGGACCCGTTGCTTGAGTAATCCGAATCCGACTCACTTGTACTTCCTGAAAACGATTGGAAAGTAGGTAATGAGCACACTCGCCCAGTAGGTATCTTCGTATCAACATGAAGGTAAATTTAAGTGATTAACATTTTAGCTCTAGAGAATAAGACAAAACATGCAGATACGATGAAAACATGCGAATAAAGCCAAAGTAACAAGACATGATCAAGAGTGACATATGAGAATATGATTGAGCAAGTATATATCAAGAATGTAAGTTTTGGCCTTTTCATGAACAAGAATGTAACAAGAATGTACTTTTCATAACCATAAAGGCTATGCACTAGAAAGTCATGTAACAAGCAAGAATGTACTCTTCACTTAGTAACAAGTACTTCGTGAATTCATGTGGATTCCCCTTGTGGATATTTCACTTATTTATAGAGAAAGTACTCCCAGCGCAATGCGACGCCAGTAGCATCATACCCCATGGTTTACAGTATGTTTCCGACAATCAGCCGATGGGACTAGCATAGAGCCCTTGAATACAATCAGTGCTCGAACTACATCTTCAAGTATAAATCAAGCTACTTCCACGTTTATATCAAGAATGCGGCCAATAATTCACAAGATATAGTAACCAAGAATATAGAACGCACCAATGACTGATTTTGAGAAGTCAAGAAATGCATTAATAACTAGGTCATGCCATGGAAAAATTCGGCAGCATAACGGTACATTCAATATCTTTCATATTCTTAACATTGACTTATTAACATCAATTTAGAGTCCTTATAATCCATGAACTCAAGAAAACCAACCCCAAAGGTTAAACCTTGGGTTAGACATGATCAGGATGCAAGCGGTCTAGCGCAGGACCGTTTGATACAGAAAGCGGTTATACGCTGGACCGTTTAGGAATTCAAGCGGTCTAGTCTTGGACTGTTTCCTGAAACAGAGTCGACATTTTTAAAATAGAACATCTGGAGTCTTGGCGGTCTAATGCATGGACGTTTAGGATCCATTAGTAGTCTAGTGAAGGGCCGCTAGCAGAATCTGGCGGTCAACCAGAAGGTCGCTAAGTTCCAGAATACATAAAACACTGGTAAAAGTTCTTTCTAGACAATGGGATTTAATGGTACAAACAGCTCGGTGTCCTAGTGGGAATCCCAGGCTCGCGGAGTCTTACGGAGGCTTTAAAACAAGATTTCCTAGTCTATTGGAAGGAATATCCAAAGGAGAGGTCATCATGTCCAAGATTGTGTTCTTAAGGTGCAAAGTGTAACTAATGACAACATATCGGGATATGTGCCATGTACTTAAGAATATGACTCTTTAGAAGAGAGAGAATCGTGACAAAAAAAGTGATCAAGTTAAACCATGAATCTCCTATCATTTGAAACATGTATTCATTACAAAAGTATATGATTTTTTGTCATAAATTAACATAAGTTAAAATAATGCTAATGCGCATAAAAACATGAAATCTATCGTGATGAACAATGAAATAAACTAAGTACATGAAACCAGTACTCAAATCAGGAATAAAACTTAGTTAATTGGACTTATCATATCATAATTATGGCAAATCTGTAATATGTTTCGATCAACAATATTACAGAAATCGGTAATTAAAAACGGTCTAACAGGTGACCGTTATACAGTGGCTAGCGGTCTATCGTACGACCGCTAGATTTCCTGGTGGTCTATAGGAAGACCGTTTCTTCATGTGTAAATCCGAGTGCAAATGATAATAAAATAAATGCTAAACTAAGACATATCATGCTTGGAAATCAACATATGTAAACTTTCTATGGCATGATAGAACAAGGATAGGCCAACAATATGCATAGGTTCATGTAATTAACAAGAAATTTCCTTTTATTCTCATTAAGGCTAGTTCATGCATGAAGACTTAACTAGATGCATAGTCCTAGTAAAAACATGAAATTCTCAAGATATAATACACGAAATCGAATGAAATCAGAGGGCTTTTATTCCTGACTTCATGTTTGAGCCATTCATGAGATAACCTACGTTAATTAGTGCTCCCAGACTACCAATTCCTGACTGAAAGTAAGCCCTAGTTCTGCACATCATTTGCTAAACCAGTAACTTCACGTCCTTGTATCTTTTGATTCTCTTGACCTAAAGACGTGAAATTTTGAGGGTAAGAAGAGGATACTAATAGGAACAAATTGTTCTAAAGAACCTCTATCTAATTACCTCGTTTGGGGCTTCTAATTCCCTGATCTTCTTGGGTAGGACGCACAGTTTCCCGAGTGATTGATGTAGGACCAGCAACTTTGGAAACTTCTAACTCTTTGTAGACTTGATCTCCTAAAACAAAATTCGGAGGGTAGTTAGTTCTAACTATAATAAACAAATTCCTAGAAGAAACTTATCTCTAATTCTACCTCCTTACCTTAGTTCCATGCGTGCCAAAAGTAAGGGTCACACACGTTAATTTTGGGATCTATTTATAGGGTTAGCTAGGGTTTTGAGGATTAGAACGATCCTAGAGTCCCAATTAGACTTTCAATTCGATCCTCAAGCCTTCTAGACTCATCTAATTAGTAGATAGCATCAATACTAGGCGATTTGGATGCCAAAAATATAATCTTTTCATGCTTCCTTTCTCTCACGGAACTGACAGAGCTTAGCGGTCTAGGACTGGACCGCCAATCGTCCCTTCGCGGTCTCGCGATAGACCGTTTTCACTATTGGGCACCGAATTTGAAATACATAAAACTCTTTTGATATTATCCCTTTATTTAACTACCAAGGAGCAATTATCTCCTTTAATTTCGTGACTACACTAGTTTTAAGGTTCTAGAATATGGGCTAAAGTCCAAAACAATCCTTTTGGCCAATTTAAATGGGCCCAATCCTCTTGGATCAGTGTAGCGCCTTAATAATTAGATTTAATTAAACATAATTCGTTTAATAGCCCATTAAATGCTTTTTTTTAATCTCAAAAAAGTTCTAGAAAATTCTCGGGCGTTACATAGACGAAAAGTCATGACGCCGAACAACTTGGCCTAGACGGAATAGTCATGACTCCAAGGTAGAATATTTCTCGGCTTAGACAAAAAGTCATGTCGCCGAACAACTTGGCTTAGATAGAAGGTCATGATGCGAATGCAGAATATTAATCAGCTTAGACATAAAGTCATGTCGCCGAACAACTTGTCCTAGACGGAAAGTCATGATGCTAAGGCAGGATATTAATCAGCTTAGATGAAAAGTCATGATGCCGAACAACTTGGCCTAGATAGAATAGTCATGATGCCAAGGTAGAATATGTATCGGCTTAGACAAAAAGTTAGGACGCCGAATAACTTGTCTTAGATGGAAGGTCATGATGCCAAGACAGAATATTAATTAGCTTAGACATAAAGTCATGAAGTCGACAACTTGGCCTAGACGGAATAGTCATGATGCCAATGTAGAATATTTATCACCTTAGATGAAAAGTCATGACGCCGAACAACTTGGCATAGACGGAAGGTCATGACGCCAAGAAATAATATTAATCAACTTAGACATAAAGTCATGACGCTGAACAACTTGACCTAGATGGAAATTCATGATGCCAAGACAGAATATTAATCAGCTTAGATGAAAAGTCATGACGCCGAGGTAGAATATTTATCGACTTAGACAAAAAGTCATGACGCTTAAAGACTTAGCTTAGACGGAAGGTCATGACACTAAGGTAGAATACTTATGAGGTTAGACAAAAAGTCATGACACCGAACAACTTGACCTAGATAGGAAGTCATGATGCCAAGGCAGAATATTAATCGGCTTAGATGAAAAGTCATGACACCGAACAACTTGACATAGATAGAAAGTCATGATGCCAAGACAGAATATTAATCGGCTTAGATGAAAAGTCATGATGCCAAGATAGAATATTAATCGACTTAGATGAAAAGTCATGACGCCGAACAACTTGGCCTAGACGGAAAGTCATGATGCCAAGGCAGGATATTAATCGGCTTAGATGAAAAGTCATAATGCCGAACAACTTGGCCTAGACGGAAAGTCATGATGCCAAGGCAGGATATTAATCGGCTTAGATGAAAAGTCATGACGTCGAATAACTTGACCTAGATGAAAAGTCATGACGCCAAGGTAGAATATTAATCGGCTTAGACATAAAGTCATGGCGCCGAACAACTTGGCCTAGATGAAAAGTCATGATGCCAAGGCAGAATATTAATCGGCTTAGACGAAAAGTCATGACGCCGAACAACTTTGCCTAGAATGAAAGTCATGACGCCAAGGTAGGATATTTATGTTGGCTTGCCAGAATGTCAAAGCCAACCAACCTGTGAGAGACGTGAGGTCTGAGCCAAGTGTAGGATATAGACGTCGACCTGACGGGATGTTGAGGTCAACCAACCTTGTCCAGACGAGGTCTAGGTCAAAGGTAGAATATGGATGTCGACCCGACGGGATGTCGAGGTCAACCAACCTTGTCCAGACGGAAGGTCTGGGTCAAGGGCAGAATATAGACGTCGACCCGATGGGATGTCGAGGTCAACCAATGACGACCCGACGGGATGTCGAGGTCAAGCAACCGTGTCTAGATGGAAGATCTGGGTCAAGGGCAGAGTATAGATGTTGACCCGGCGGGATGTCGAGGTCAACCAACCGTGTCCAGATGGAAGGTCTGGGTCAAGGGCAGAATATAGATGTCGACCCGATGGGATGTCGAGGTCAACCAACCTTGTCCAAACGGAAGGTCTGGGTCATGGGCAGAATATATATGTCTACCCAACAGGATGTCGAGGCCAACCAACCTTGTCCAGATGGAAGGTCTAGGTCAAGGGCATAATATATACGTCGACCCGACGGGATGTCGAGGTCAACCAACCTTGTCCAGACGGAAGGTCTGGGTCAAGGGCATAATATAGATGTCGACCCGATGGGCTATCAAGGTCAACCAACCTTGTGTAGATGGAAGGTTGGGTGAAGGGCATAATATAGACGTCGACCCGATGGGATGTCGAGGTCAACCAACCTTGTCTAGACAGAAGGTCAGGGTCAAGGGCAGAATATAGATGTCGACCCGATGGGATGTCGAGGTCAACTAACCTTGTCCAGACGGAAGGTCTGGGTCAAGGGTAGAATATAGATGTCGACCCGACAGGCTGTCGAGGTCAACCAACCCTATCCAAACAGAAGGTCTGGGTTAAGGGCATAATATAGACATCGACCCGATGGGATGTCGAGGTCAACCAACCATATCCAGACGGAAGGTCTGGGTCAAGGGTAGAATATAGATGTCGACCCGATGGGATGTCTAGGTCAACCAACCTTGTCTAGATGAAAAGTCTGGGTCAAGGGCAGAATATAGATGTCGACCCGACGGAATGTCGAGGTCAACCAACCTTGTCCAGACGGAAGGTCTGGGTCTAGGGCAGAATATAGTGTCTGGAAAGTCTGGGTCAAGGGCAGAATATGGATGTCGACCTGATAGGATGTTGAGGTCAACCAACTTTATCCAGACGGAAGGTCTGGGTCAAGAGTAGTGTTTGACCCCGAGGGTATGATGTGTGGAAATATATGTTTTGATGATTAATGAATGCCATGTGTAAACTTGATTAGTGCAAACTGGATTCATTCTCTTATGAATATCTTTCTGATCGTGTGGTGAAGTTTGGCTTACACTCAAAATGCTTTGTGAATGTCAATTTAACAAATGAGCAAGCTAACTGAAGACCGATGGTGAATTCAGGCAAACTGTGGAAGGAGACATTCTCATGTGGTTTGTTATGGATCTTTCATTCAAATGGGAAATGGAATAAGTTTTGAATTGGCCTACCTTGGCAATATCCTTTAAGTCCTACTTTCATTAAAATAGAGTTGAAAAGTATGGTTACTTTATGAACACTATAATGTTTTACCAATCTAATGATCACTTGGTGTTTTTGCAAGTTGGAAGACCTCATAGTAATATCTTTTTATCATGTCTTCAACCTTGGAGGAGTTCTTAGTTCAATCCTTAGCTTTTTTGGCTTTTTAACCTTCTGGCAGGGCAGGAGTCGACTCCAAGTGTCGACATCTGTTCTTGATTGAGCTTTCCAACAGCCAGTCCAGGAGGTGTCGACACCTGCTGTCGACACCTACCTGTTGGAAACTTGGCAGCAAGCAAGGACACCAGGTGTCGACACCCAGCGCCCAGAACTTCTTTTTTGTTGTTTTCTCGTTCTAATGCCCCAGGTGTCGACACCTTCACAGAGCCGCATTCTTGGACTTCTTTCATCCACGGTTTCCAAGTCAAATCTCTCCTTCTTTGCACCTGGAATCTCTCCAGGAATTGCGGATCTTGTCCCAAATGCATCCCTTGTCCGTCCTAGAGGGATATAACCCTCTCTCTTGGATCAAAAACCTAAGAAGGCAAGTGAGAAGAGTGTGGTTTTTGGAGTTCTAACCTAAGTGTGTGCAGGTTCGTAGCAGCCACCCCAAGCTCGACCTCCACCTTGCTCTGAAGCTAAAATCGAATGGAAGGAGCTTGAATCAAGGTTCAAAATCACATACAACTGAAAGCTGCATCGGAAATCAAGCTTCAACCCCTATTTGTGCTGCCTTGCTTCACACTCCAACAAAGTGTGTTCATCATCCTGCTGAAGTATCAAAGGAGATTCGAAGAAGACAAAGGGGGAGTTCTATCTAGAAATCTTTTCTACTCTGATCTTCTTTAGTGCTTATTGTTGAATCTGGAAAATTGTTGTACTTTAAATCATCTTGAAACAGATTTGTGAGTGTGTGCTCGTGATTTGTGACACGAGAGAGAGTGTGTGTGTGTGTAGTGGCCAAGAAAGGCCATTGAGTGTGTGTTGGCTGTTGATACAGCGTGTGTGTGGCTCACTTTATAGTGGAGTGTTATCCTCCTAGTTAGGGGTGGACGTAGGGGACACACGTGTGTACCCGAACCACCTAAAAATCTTGTGCCTCCTCTGTGGTTTGTTTTTCATGGTTTGCTTCGAGTGGGCTACACGCTTAGCTGAGTGTTATCTTGTAGTGCCATACCTCACTCGCGTCTTATTCTGTTCTAACGAGAGAGACCTTGTTCCGGTGAGCTTGAGTGCTTGTTTGCTTTGAGTTCATTTGTATCCTTGTTACTGCTTTTTGCATGTCGCGGGGTAATTAATTTTTATTGGCCAATCAATTCACCCCTCCCCTCTTGATTGCCGCCTTTCGGGACCCAACAATTGGTATCAGAGCTTTGGTCTCTATATCGCCCAACCTCACGGTCGAAGAGTAGATCTCTTTTTATGGCAAACAGAGGGATGATGCCCGAAGGGCATTCAGTTCATAGACCTCCATTCTTTGATGGAACAAATTACACTTATTGGAAAAATAGAATGTATGTTTTCCTGCGTGCACAAGATTATGAAGTGTGGAATGTTATCAACAAAGGTCCTTATAAGTTGCCTGACAATGAAGATGATTGGGATGATGACCATATCAACAAGTGTTCAGCTAACTTTAAGGCCATGAATATAATTCAGTGTGCTATCCATCCGAATGAATACTCACGCATATCTATGTGTTCCTCTGCACAGGAAATGTGGGACAAACTACGCTTGATCTATGAAGGAACCTCTGAAGTCAAGGTGACAAAAGCAAATCTGTTGCTCCGAGATTATGAATTGTTTATGATGAAGCCAGAAGAATCCATTACTGAAATGTTCGCGAGGCTGATGGAAATTACAAATGGTTTGAAGGCTCTTGGCAAGGAGTACTCAAATCGAGATCTTGTAAGGAAGGTGTTAAGATCCCTTTCACCACAGTGGCACACAAAGGCCACAGTGATTGAAGAATCAAAAGATCTCAGCACTCTGACCTTGGACGAGTTAGTTGGCTCCCTGATGACATATGAAATCAACATCAAAAGGAGCGAGGAGGACAACAAAAAGAAGAAGATTGCCACAACATTGGCATTGAAAGTAAACCTGATGCGGGACGGACACGGGGACCGACTCTACGTGGTATGAACCTCAGACTCTATATGCGGACACGACCAGCAACACATGATGGGAGAGACACTAGGCCCGACACGGAGAGCTCCTATGGGCTATATGTCGCTAACAGAAACGCAAGCTCACTCGTCGTCCCAAGCGAGGGAAACGCAGATCGTGCGCGGTTGAAGAACCGGCAGAGTTCATGGGTAGTCGACTCACTTCCGGACTCGGATCGAGTCACGGGACGGGTCACTCTCACACTCACAACAGTGACATGGACTCACGAGCTAGTACCTATCGCTCTCGGCAGCGGCAAAAGACCATATACTAAACTAGCAAGCGAATGCTGAGAAGTTGAGACCTTTACCTCCACGCACCCGACGTGGCGAAGACAACCCCGGCCAATTCACGGACTCCCGGTTAACAATATTACAACAGTACAATAATTTGACCCACTCCACGCAGGGAGGTAAAAGGTCACATGTGGGGCCCGGGAATCACGCAAATCGGGTTGACGGGCAGCATCTTGATGTCGCCCGGCGGTGCCGAACTCCGCGTTTTCGTGCTTTCCGAACGGTGGATTCTACGGGTCCGTGGGGCCCACGGACGGCGCTGTCCTCCGGATCTGCGGGGGTGGGACCCGCTGTGATGGGGACCCCTGGTGGCGCGCCTCCACGGACAGCGGTCGGCCAGAAACACCGATCGGGGGTCGATCAGCCCCGATTCCCAATTCGTGAACTAGCTGCCCACAGATTTCTGGTTCTGTCCTCCGACGCGCGCTCCGGCGAGAATGGCCGCTGCGATCAATCCCGACGTCGGATCGGGGCGCATGAGCTATTGCTGGAAATCTCTCTTGAAAGTCTTCGATCTAGGCCCAGAGAGATCTGCTGGATCTGGTCGGATCTGGACTTTACTGAATTTACAAGCTCCTGTTGTACAGTACCCGAAACCTCAGATCTACAGGTGAGTTGTCTGAGAACTGCCATTGACCGCAAGGTAATTGGCAGATTCAGCTCCTAAGCTCTTCATGAAAGTTGTAGGATTTCGAACAAGGAAAACGAGGATAGTTTTTGTGGACTGATTGGAGGTGGCTGTGATTTATTATGATTTGTTTACTGGAAGGTGGTCGGATCTGGGAACAGGTGGACAGCATTGTAGCTAGCTTTGAGAATGAATTTTGAAAAATAGGTGGAGGGCAGATCAAAAATCAAGAAAAATCATGGGTGGAGGGGTTGATGGATGGAACTCCCAGTAAAGTTGGGAGCTCCAGAAAAAATCAAAAGATGGGTCGGAGATGTGAAACTCAGGAAAGGTGGAAATCAGAACAGGAAGCAGACAGATCTGGTAATTAAAGTTGGACGAAAATGAAAAAATTATCAAAGGGGATCTTTATGACCAACCAAATTTTGTGAGACGTTCTTGACACCTCCGGAACATCCCCTCAAAATCCCAGATCGAAAGGAGCTCGTGGCTGACTGCAGAATTTCGTGGAAGGGGCAGTGGTCAGCTAAAGACAGAACTCCGGCGATCCCGATGGCGGTGCGGTGGCGGCTCGTAGCGGCGGCGATGATGACCGGAACCGATAGGGAGGAGTCACACCTCCAGAAGGTAGCCTTCTCAGCTGGAAGGGGGAGAGGGAGAGAGGGAGAGGGGGGGGTGCCCAAGGGCTACTCCAAGGATTTTCCAAGTTCAAATGGCATTAATTCATCAAAAATGAAAATTACAAGCATATATAGGTTACATGTCTAATCAATCCTCAACCGTTGGATCTAGGGATTGGAGATGGAGGGCTGGGATTGCATGTGACCTTCCAAAAAAATTAAAATTAAAAATATAAGGGGGGGGCAGCCCATTGATTAGCGAGGCAAGGGGGGGACATGGTAGGTGGGGGTGGGTTGGAATTGTTGGCATTTTCATTCCAATGTCCCCCACTTGGCCCACCCTTCTAGAAGCCACCATTTGAATGGTTGACCGACCCCACATGGGGCCCTAGGGATGAGGTGGATCAATGGGAGGGGGCCTGGGGTCCCGTGGGGCCCAGGGGTCCCATTTTTACAAATAAGCCCCTCTTACAATCAAAATTACATACCGAATAAAATGAAGTAAACACACATTAAACACAAATAAAGTCTAACTAAATATGATAAATGCCGGGAGTCATGGGGGAGTCTCCAGGCTGTCTCTGAGCCAGATGGATGCTGAGGTGGCTCGAGTCGTGCTCCGTGTGCGGTACCGGTGGCTCGGCGTGTCGCGCCGCTCAACTGCTCGGGTGTCCGCACCAATTCTCCCCAGGTGGGAGAAACTCGACCCTGTGGAGTAAGGGTCTACATCGCTCCTGTATCGCTCCAGAAGGTCTGGATCAATCCGCTGTAACTCTCCATGTGTGATCCACGTGTCCTCGGTAGCGGGCCGTCCTCTCCATCGCACTAGGTAGCGCGGGTAGGATCCACTCCTGGTAACTGTCACCTGCTCATCCAGTATATGATCTATGTGCTCACGCTGCCGTCACAAGGGGGCTGGATGTGGACACTCAGGTGTGGGATCACTCTCAAGGGGAGGAGATGGCTCGAAAGGCTCACTAGGGATCACCGCTGGGTCCCTGTATGCAACTAGATCCGATACATTGAAAGTAGAGCTTATACCGTATTCCTCGGGCAAGTCCACAACGTACGCATTGGATCCAACGCATTTCAACACTTTGAATGGACCGGCTCCGCGAGCTTGCAACTTCTTAACGGTTCCGGAGGGAAACCGCTCAGGTCTTACCCTGATCATGACATATTCACCCTCTTGGAACTCTCGGTGGTGTCGGTGGGCATCGGCTAACTCTTTGTACCGTGCATTGCTGGCCTCAATGTGACGACGGATGTCGTCATGCAAACTCCTAACATGCCTAGCAAACAACTCGGCTGACTCTGACACTCTATCTTGGATAGGCATGGGGACAAGGTCAACGGGTTTCCTAGGCCTACGACATGTGACAATCTCAAATGGACTCATGCCGGTAGACCTATTCACCGAATCATTATATGCAAACTCAGCCATGGGTAGAATGAGATCCCAATCCCAATGCGATCCCTAACAAGACACCTCAAAAGATCTCCCAGACTCCTATTGACTACCTCGGTCTGACCATCTGTCTGGGGATGATATGCAGTGGAAAACTTGAGGTGCGTACCCATCATATGCCATCGTGTCTTCCAAAAATAGGAAGTGAATCTAACATCATGGTCAGACACTATAGTGCGAGGCAACCCGAACTTGCACACCACATGAGTAAGGAATAGGCGGGCTACCCTAGAAGCATCCGAAGTCTTCGAGCAAGGGATAAAGAGGGCCATCTTCGAGAAACGGTCAACCACCACATAGACCGAATCATGCTTCTTGGAGGTACGTGGCAATCTCAAAACAAAGTCCATGCTAACATCCTGCCATGGGGCATCAGGCACGGGAAGAGGGGTATAAAGGCCCGAGCTTTGCTTCTTCATCTTGGCCGTAGCACATGTATGGCACTGAGCCACGATGTTAGCGACATCGCACTTCAAGCTCGGCCAATAAAATCTATGCTCAACCGCCTCGATAGTCTTGTTCCGACCAAAGTGGCCGGCTAGACCTCCCGCATGTAGCTCCCACACTAAAAAATCTCGAACCGAAGTTCGAGGAACACATAGCCTGCTACCTCGAAAGAGGTAACCCTCCTAAAGCACATAATCATCAAGGTCTCTCGAGCGTCCGGCCTGGAGAGTGGTAAAAATCTAACCGAAGTCAGGACAATCAACATAGGCCTCCTTCATCTTCTCTAACCCTATGACCTCGGCACTCATGGTGGTAAGCAAACATGCTCGCCGGCTCAAGGCATCAGCCACCTTGTTCTCCACTCCAGCCTTATGTTTAAGCACAAAGGTGAACTGCTGGAGATACTCGACCCAATGACTGTGACGCAAGTTAAGATTCTTTTGGGAATGGAGGTACCTCAATGCCTCGTGATCGGAGTATAGGACAAACTCCTGATGTAAAAGATAGTGCCTCCAATGCCTAAGAGCCTGAACAACTGCGTAAAATTCCTTATCATATGTGGAGTATCGCAGTTTCGCGTCATTCAGCTTCTCGCTGAAATATGCGATCGGGTGGGACTCCTGACTCAAAACTCCTCCAATTCCCACGCCCGACGCATCACAAGAGACCTCAAACACCTTCGAGAAATCAGGCAATCGAAGGATAGGTGTCTGGGTCATGCGCTCCTTGATGTCCTTGAAGGCGGCAGATGCGGCCTTCGTCTATACAAATGTGGCCTTTCGGATACAATCCGTGATCGGGGCGGTGACGGAGCTAAATCCGCGGATGAAGAGATGATAGAACGTCGCAAGGCCATGAAAGCTGCGGACATCATGAACCATACGGGGTTCTGGCCACTCAACAATGGCCCGGACCTTCTCCGGATCGGTGGAGACCCCAGTACTAGACACAATGAAACCCAAGAAGGTAAGCTGAGATGTCATGAAGGCGCACTTCTGTGAGTTTGCAAACAACTGCTCTCGCCGAAGAAGTAGACAGACCTGCCGAAGGTGGTCTAAGTGGTCCCCCGTGGTGCGACTATAGATAAGGATATCGTCAAAATACACCACTACAAAGACTCCAATGAAAGGTCGAAGGACCTGAGTCATGAGCCGCATGAAAGTGCTAGGGGCATTGGTCAACCCAAAAGGCATGACCAACCACTCATATAGACCATCCTTGGTCTTAAAGGCGGTCTTCCACTCATCACCTGGCCTAATCCTCACCTGATGGTAGCCACTTTTAAGATCAATCTTTGAAAAGATAGTGGCACCTGCCATCATGTCTAGCATGTCATCCAGGCGGGGAATAGGGAACCTGTACTTCACGGTGATTTTGTTGATGGCACGATTATCAATGCACATTCTCCACGTGCCATCCTTCTTCGGGGCGAGTAATGCGGGTACAACACATGGACTCATGCTGTCCCGAACAGACCCTCTCTGCACTAACTCATCGACCGGCCGTTTAAGCTCGGCATGCTCCGTGGGACTCATGCGATAATGAGGAAGGTTGGGAAAGGAAGAGCCCGGAACAAGGTCGATGGCATGCTGAATATCCCACATAGGTGGGAGTCCCTCGGGAAGCTCATCGGGAAAGACATCAGCATACTCCTGCAGAATGGGAACAACCTCGGGTGGAAGCTCACCCTCGGAGTCCCGCTCCACCTCTCGGACCGTAATGGCGAACACCGGACATCCCTGACTAAGCTCCTGCTCCATTTCCCGGGAGCTAATCATCATCAATCTCCTCGTCGAAAGCTCTCCTGGGCCAGAGGTAACGGTCATAGCCCGAGCTGGGGATGGGGTACTAGGCCCGGGGATGGAAAGCTCCGGGATACTTGGGCCAGTAGGACCCCTGAATGATGGGCTCCTGGGCCGAACGGGGTGGAGGGTGACCCGCTGGCCGGCGTGGTCGAAGGTACAAGTGTTCGACCGGCCATGGAGGGTGGCATCCCGGTCGAATAAACACGGCCTACCAAGAATGATACTGCCCACTTCCATGGGGAGAACATGACACCAGATCTCGTCACGGTAGGAGTGGAGCTGCAGCGGGACCAAGCACCGCAGCCTGACCGAAATGGAAGTGGTATCCACCCATGATACCTGATAGGGGCAAGGATGGTCTACGGGTGTGAGACCAAGACGAGTGATAGCGCTCGTGGAGATTGCATTGATACAACTCCCGCTATCGATGACCACCTTACAAATTTACTTTACCAGCCTACAGAATACATGAAGGATAGTAGTCCGACGCCAGTCATCGCTGACCTACGGCTGGGTGAGGATACATCTGACGACCCCCACGTGAGTATCGTCTGAATGCTGGGCATCCTGGGTCTCACCTCCCATCTCATAGTACTCGTCAGCTAACTCCTGATCTGCCTCATAGCTGACTAACTCGAGGCCCGTAGTGGTGTTATCCTCGGCCTGTGTGTCCCCGATGATAAGAGATGGGTGGGTGGGACACTGGTTGGCGAAATGGCCAAACCCATTGCAGCGATAACACTGCTGCCGTGATCCACTAGGCTCCCCAATCATGGGTCCTTTCCCCTTATCCTCCGACGGATAGGAGGTGTAGGTAGCAAAGGATGTGCAGGAGGTGCGGGTGCCGGTGGACGGGTTGTGGATGGAGCCGTGAGATGCTGGGGACGAGGAAGGTCCCTCAGGGGTGGAGGACGAGGCCTAGGAGCAAAGGGCTCAGGGCGAGCGGGCTCTTGAGGTCGAGCCATGGGGGCCCTCGGATACATGCCAGATGAGCCACGGGGCTCGACACTACGAAGGGGAAAAGAGCCCAACCGATGGGGAGACTCGAACTCGGCCTCGAATTGCTCCAGTTCGAGAGCAATCTGATACGCCTGCTCCAAAGTGGTCGCGTTGCGGCGAAAGAGTTCATATTGATAATTGGGCCGCAGACCTCTCCGAAAGCGGGATATCGTCATGGTGCTCTCTTCCGTGACCCCGCACCGCAAGTAATACTCATCGAACTCGGCGGTGTACTCGGTCACGGATCGGTTCCCTTGGGAGATGCTTTGCCATTTGTCTATGAGACGCTGGCGATATGAGGCAGGAAGGTATTTCTCCCTCAATTTGGATTTCATATCATCCCAAGTACCGATTTGGGGTTGACGTCACTGGTTGAGCAGGCTCTCCATATTGGTCCAATAAGTTTGGGCCTGCCCTTGCAGCTTCATCTTTGCGTATCGGACTCTTCGGTGGTCCGTCATCTCAAACCACTCGAAATACCGGTCCATGCCGGCCTCCCAATCTAAATACACCCTAGGGTCCAAGGACCCGCTAAAAGTGGGAGGGTCCGCACGCACGCCCCTAAGAATGCAGTCGTCATCCTCGTCATCACGATTCCGTCGATGATTCCGATGACCGTAACCCCCTTGATCATTGTCAGATGCATAATCATCCACCACGTGCACCTGTTGTCCCCCAATATTCTCGCCTGAGCTCTTGGTACAGCAAGGTGCTGAACCGGCTCTTGCTGACCATTGGTCGGCGCGGGTTGTGTAGCCGCTGGGGCCCTCTCAAGGACGGCTATTCTCCCAACAAGACCCTGGATGGACTGGTCTGAAGCTTCGGCCCGATCCTCGAGGGCTTTCATCCTCCCTTCTAGACCCGTCCCTACTCCATCTAGACGCGTACTGAGGCCATCCATACGTGTGTCAAGACGATCCATGAGGGCTCGGAACATCTCGGCCGTCAAAGGCTCATCGGAGCTACGGGCTCGGGAATCCACCATAGGTGGTGGTGGCGAGTATTGGGTACCTCGACGAGTGGGCATGCAACTGACACATGACCCTGAAGACACCGACTAATGCAACACTCACTAGATGATGCATTTAGACCTAACCAATATCCAGTACGAGGCGGAGCTAATCGATCCGAAGATCACTCGCGCAAATCCGCCACCTTCCCGATAGGCATAACCTAACGTTCGGGCAACGTCTTTTGATATACCGGGTTATTGCGATGAAAAATGCAAGTTTTAAAACACTTTTTTTTTTGTTTTAAAAATAATGATCCTAGACTTGACTTAAACCATGATGCATGCAAGACTTATGCAAAGACTACCCTAGACTCGACTCACTCTGATACCAAACTGATGCGGAACGGACACGGGGACCGACTCTACGTGGTATGAACCTCGGACTCTAGATGCGGACACGACCAGCAACACATGATGGGAGAGACACTAGGCCCGACACGGAGAGCTCCTATGGGCTATACGTCGCTAACAGAAACACAAGCTCACTCGTCATCCCAAGCGAGGGAAACGCAGATCGTGCGCGGTTGAAGAACCGGCAGAGTTCACGGGTAGTCGACTCACTTCCGGACTCGGATCGAGTCACGGGACGGGTCACTCTCACACTCACAGTGGTGACATGGACTCACGGGATAGAACCTATCGCTCTCGGCAGCGGCAAAAGGCCATATACTAAACTAGCAAGCGAATGCCGAGAAGTTGAGACCTTTACCTCCACGCACCCGGCGTGGCGAAGACAACCCCGGCCAATTCACGGACTCCTGGTTAACAATATTACAACAGTACAATAATTTGACCCACTCCACGCAGGGAGGTAAAAGGTCACATGTGGGGCCCAGGAATCACGCAAATCGGGTTGACGGATAGCATCTTGATGTCGCCCGGTGGTGCCGAACTCCGCGTTTTCGTGCTTTCCGAACGGCGGATTGGTGCGGACACCCGAGCAGTTGAGCGGCGCGATACACCGAGCCATCGGTACCGCACACGGAGCATGACTCGAGCCACCTCAGCATCTATTTGGCTCGGAGACAGCCTGGAGACGCCCCCCTGAGTCCCGGCATTTATCATATTTAGTTAGACTTTATGTGTGTGTAATTTGTGTTTATTTCATTGTATGCGGTTTGCTATTTTGATTGTAGGAGGGGCTTATGTGCAATTTGGACCCTGTGGGCCCCACGGGCCCCCCAGGCCCCATCCCATTGAGCCACCTCACCCATGGGCCCCATGTGGGGTCAGTCAACATGTCGAATGGAGGCTTCTAGATGGGTGGGCCAAGTGGGGGACAAGTGGCTTGGAAAGTCCACATTTTGGCCACCCACCCCATCTACCAAGTCAAGCCACTCTCCTTGGTCCAAGGGCCGCCCCCCTCCCCTTATTTTTTTATTTATTTATTTTATGTGTGTGTGTCACATGCCATCCCAGCCCTTCATCTCCCACCCCTAGATCCTACGGTTGTGGATGGATGTGAGATGTAACCTATTTAAGCTTGTATTTTCTATTTTGATGAATTAATGCCATTTGAATTGGAAGAAATCCTTGGAGCTCCAACTTGGTGCGCCCCTCCCTCTCCCCTTGAAGCTGTGAAGGCTTCCTTCTGGTGGTGAGACTCCACCCTATCAGTTCCGATCACCGCCGCCGCCGCCACGAGCCGCCACCGCACCGCCACCGCCGTCAACGGAGTTCTGCCCGTGCAGTACCACAGAAGGTTCCACGAATTTCTTGTCTCAGCCCCGAGCTCAGATAGATCTGGGAATTTTAGTGGATGTTTCAGAGGTGTCAAGGACATCCCAAAAATTTTGGTTTGCCATTCAGATCTCGTTTCATATTTTTTAATTTTCGTCCACTCTTCCATTTCAGTTCTGCCAGAGTTCTGTCCAGATTCATCCCCGCCCTGAGTTTAATGTCTTAGGCCCACTTTTTGATTTATGTTGGTTCGCCCAATTTTATTGGGGATTCCACCCATCCATTCCTTCATCCACGATTTTTCTCAATTTTTGATTCGCCCATCTCATATTTTATAAAAATCATTCTCAGACCCATCTACAGTTCTGTCCACCCATTCCCAGATCCGACCCCTGCTCAGTATAAAAATCCTTACAAAGAGCAGACACCTCCAATCAGGATAAAACAAATATCCTCGTTTTCCTTGTTCAAAATCCTACATATTTGATGAAGAGCTCAAGAGCTGCATTGGCCAATGTTTTTGCGGTCAAAGGCAATATTCAGACAACTCACTTGCAGATCTGAAGTTTCAGCCACTGTACAACAGAAGCTTGTAAATTCAAAAAAGTTCAGATCCGGCCGGATCCAGCAAATCCCTCTAGGTCTAGATTGAAGGATTTGAAGAGAGCTTTCCAACGATAGCTCATGCGTCCCGATCCGACGTCGGGATTGATCGCAGCGACCATTCTCGCCGGAGCGCGCGTCGGAAGACAGCAACCAAAATCCGTGGGCAGCTAGTTCAACAAGTGTGAATCGGGGCCGATCGACCCCCGACCGGTGTTCCCGGCCGACCGCCGTCCGTGGAGGCGCGCCACCAGGGGTCTCCATCACAGTGGGTCCCACCCCCGCAGATCCGGAGGACAGCGCCGTCCGTGGGCCCCACGGGCCCGCAGAACCCGCCGTTCGGAAAGCACGAAAACGAGGAGTTCGGCACCGCCGGGCGACATCAGGATGCTGCCCGTCAACCCGAGTTGCGTGATTCTCGGACCCCACATGTGACCTTTTACCTCCCTGCGTGGAGTGGGTCGACTTAGTGTATTGCTGTAATCATTGTTAACCGGGAGTCCGTGGTTCGGCCGGGGTTGTCTTCGCCACGCCGGGTGCGTGGAGGTAAAGGTCTTAACTCCTTGGCATTACATTGCTTAGCTAGTATACGGTCTTAGGCCGCTGCCGAGAGTGTAGGTACTAGCCTGTGTGTCCATGTCACCACTGTGAGAGTGAGAGTGACCCGTCCCGCGACTCGATCCGAGTCCGGAAGTTGAGTCGGACTACCCTTGACCTCCGCCGGTTCCTTAACCGCGCACGGTCCGCGCTTTCCCTCGCTTGGGACGACGAGTGAGCTTCCACTTCTGTTAGAGACGTTTCGCCAGTAGGAGCTCGTAGTGTCGGGCTTAGTGTCTCCCTGGTGTGTGTTGCTGGTCGTGTCCGCATCTAGAGTCCGAGGTCCATACCACGTAGAGTCGTCTCCCGTGTCCGTCCCGCATCACGGATTCTACGGGTCCGTGGGGCCCACGGACGGCGTGTCCTCCGGATCTGCCGGGGTGGGACCCGCTGTGATGGGGACCCCTGGTGGCGTGCCTCCACGGACGGCGGTCGGCCGGAAACACCGATCGGGGGTCGATCGGCCCCGATTCCTAATTTGTGAACTAGCTGCCCACGGATTTCTGGTTCTGTCCTCCGACGCGCGCTCCGGCGAGAATGGCCGCTGCGATCAATCCTGACGTCGGATCAGGGCGCATGAGCTATCGCTGGAAATCTCTCTTGAAATCCTTCGATCTAGGCCTAGAGAGATCTGCTGGATATGGCCAGATCTAGACTTTACTGAATTTACAAGCTCCTATTGTACAGTACCTGAAACCTCAGATCTACAGGTGAGTTGTCTGAGAACGGCCATTGATCGCAAGGTAGGTTGCAGATTCAGCTCCTAAGATCTTCATGAAAGTTGTAGGATTTCGAACAAGGAAAACGAAGATATTTTTGGTGGACTGATGGGAGGTGACTGTGATTTATTATGATTTGTTTACTGGAAGGTGGTCGGATCTGGAAACAGGTGGACAACACTGTAGCTAGCTCTGAGAACGAATTTTGAAAAATAGGTGGAGAGCTGACCAAAAATTAAGAAAAATCTTGGGTGGAGGGGTTGATGGATGGAACTCCCAATAAAGTTGGGAGCTCCATAAAAAATCAAAAGATGGGTCGGAGATGTGAAACTCAGGAAAGGTGGAAATCAGAACAGGAAGCAGATAGATCTGGTAATTAAAGTTGGATGAAAATGAAAAATTATCAAAGGGGATCTTTATGACCAACCAAATTTTGTGAGATGTTCTTGACACCTCTGGAACATCCCCTCAAAATCCCAGATCGAAAGGAGCTCGTGGCTGACTGCAGAATTTCGTGGAAGGGGTAGTGATCGGCTGAAGATAGAACTCCGGCGATCCCGATGGCGGTACGGTGGCGGCTTGTGGCGGCGGCGATGATGACCGGAACCGATAGGGAGGAGTCACACCTCCAGAAGGTAGCCTTCTCAGCTGCAAGGGGGAGAGGGAGAGAGGGAGAGGGGGGTGCCCAAGGGCTGCTCCAAGGATTTTCCAAGTTCAAATGGCATTAATTCATCAAAAATGAAGATTACAAGCATATATAGGTTACATGTCTAATCAATCCTCAACCGTTGGATCTAGGGATGGGAGATGGAGGGCTGGGATTGCATATGACCTTCCACAAAAATTAAAATTAAAAATACAAGGGGGGGGCAGCCCATTGATTAGGGAGGTAAGGGGGGGACTTGGTAGGTGGGGGTGGGTTGGAATTGTTGGCATTTTCATTCCAATGTCCCCCACTTGGCCCACCCTTCTAGAAGCCACCATTTGAATGGTTGACCAACCCAACATGGGGCCCGAGGGATGATGTGGATCAATGGGAGGGGGCCTGGGGTCCCGTGGGGCCCAGGGGTCCCATTTTTACAAATAAGCCCCTCTTACAATCAAAATTACATATCGAATAAAATGAATTAAACACACATTAAACACAAATAAAGTCTAACTAAATATGATAAATGTCGGGACTCATGGGGGAGTCTCCAGGCTGTCTCCGAGCCAGATGGATGCTGAGGTGGCTCGACTCGTGCTCCGTGTGCGGTACCGGTGGCTCGGCGTGTCGCGCCGCTCAACTGCTCGAGTGTCCGCACCAAAACCCACAGGAGCCGGATGAAAGCGAGGAAGGATCCATGGCTAATACTGAAGATGAGGAGATTGTTGCTATGATCACCAAAAGAGCAAGAAAATTTGTCAAGAATACCAGGAAGTTCGGTGGTCAGTTTAGAAAAGGACCAAGAAGGCAAAGTCTGAAGAAGAATGAAAGCAGCAAGAAGGATGAAGTTATTTGCTACGAATGCAAGAAACCTGGTCACATGCGGGGAGAGTGCCCAGATCTGAAGAAGAAATTCAAGAAAGGAAAATTGAAGAAGCCAAAGTCAATGGTCGCCACATGGAGCGACGAAGATGAGGAAGAATCTGGAAATGAAGATAACTTGGATGAGCTCGTTCAGAATCTATGTTTCATGGCTGATGAAGACAACTCAAATGAGGTAGATTCTGAATCCGAAAATCTTACATGTGAACAATGGCAGATTGCATATGAATCATTATATGGAAAATGTAAAAAATTTAAATCTGAAAATAAACTTCTGAAAAAGAAGATTGAGCATCTTTTACATGTTGAAAATCATTATGAAAATTGCAATTCCTTGAAATCTGAAATTGATACTCTCAAACAAGAAAATGAAACTCTAATGTCCAAAATTGAATTGTTTGAAGAAGAGAGCTCATGCATGCGTGAAGATCAATCTGCTTTTATCAAAATGCATGAAGAATTGAAAAAGGATTTGGAACAAGAGAGGTTTGAAAAACTCACATGTAATCAAACCAAGGAGACTGCTGAAAAGAAAATTGAAATTTTGTTGCTTGAGATAAATGAATTGAAAAATGATCTTGCTGTCTTAAAAAAGGGGAAATAGGTCATGAACACCTGTGTAAGTCCTCATGAAGAAAGTTCTCTACTAACATTTGAAAAGAGAAACAAATCTCAGTCCAAAATCTACATGACTCCTTGGGTTCCAAGAAGTTCATTTCCCTCATCATCGAACACACAGATGCATAATTCATTTATGAATGTGAACAGAAGAAGAAACCGTGATAACAAAATCACTACATGCTTTTATTGTGGAAGATTAGGCCATGATATGTATGAGTGCAGAACCATGAGATTTGATGATGAAAAATTTGCTAGAATGATGAATAGATCATACAGGCCTTTTCTGTCTAACCACCGAGGACCCAAGCTTGCTTGGGTACAAAAAACCCCATAAGTATTCTTCTTGTGTTTGCAGGTCTGCCTTGGAGCTCAAAAGAACAAATGGTACCTGGATAGTGGATGTTCAGGGCATATGACGGGAAACAAGGAAATGTTTGCAGACCTGCAAGAAAAAGATGGTGGAATGGTAGCCTTTGGGGGAAAGGACAAAACAAAAATTGTTGGAGAAAGTAAGATAAGTAAGAAGGAAACTCAAGTAATTGAAAATGTTTTGCTTGTCAAAGGCATGCATCACAATCTTCTTAGTATAAGTCAATTGTGTGACAAAGGTTGCAATGTGTCTTTTGATTCTACTCACTGCACTGTAGTGGATAGAAATTCTCATGAAATCAAGTTCATAGGGTTTAGACACAACAATGTTTATATGATTGACCTTGATGATGCTTCACATAAAAATCTTTGCTTGGTTGCAAAAAATTCTGATGATTCATGGTTATGGCATCGCCATCTTGGGCATGCTAGTTTCAATGTGATGATGAAGTTGTTTAGGAAAAATCTGGTCGTTGACTTACCCAAGTTGAAGCTTACAAATGAAGACATTTGTGGGGCATGCAGCCGGGGCAAACAAACAAGAACATCATTCAAATGTAAGAGTGAAGTAACCACTTTCAGGCCCCTTGAATTGATCCATATTGATCTATTTGGACCAAGCAGAACTCACAGCTTGGGTGGTAAGCTATATGGGTTTGTGATTGTGGATGACTTTTCGAGATATAGCTGGGTGTATTTTCTCTCTAACAAAAGTGATGCTTTGATGGAGTTTGAGGCGTTTTGCAGGATGGTTCAGAATGAAAAAGGTTGGTGCATCAAGACCGTGCGGAGTGATCATGGCAGAGAATTTGATAACCATGAGTTCAACAATTTCTGCAGGAGTCAAGGCTACATACACAACTTCTCCACACCAAGGACCCCCGAGCAAAATGGGGTCGTTGAGAGGAAGAACAGAACACTAGTTGAAATGGCCAGAACTATGCTAAATGAAAATAACTTGCCGAGGTATTTCTGGGTTGAAGCCGTGAACACTGCATGCTACATAATAAACCGAGCTATGGTAAGGCCATTGTTAAAGAAAACATCTTATGAGCTATATCGAGGTAAGAAACCGAATATTTCTTACCTCAAACCTTTTGGCTCTATATGCTACATTCATAATAATGGCAAGATGGACCTGGCAAAGTTTGACCCCAAGAGTGATAAGGGGATATTTCTCGGATACTCCCTTAGCTCAAGAGCCTATCGAGTGTATAACTTGAGAACTCTTGTAGTTGAGGAAAGTCCCCATGTTATAGTTGATGAATCATCATCCAAAGACTCCAATAACAAACTTATCTTGCAGGAAGAAGAATCAGAAAATGATGATGCCGAAGAGAGGTCAAAGAAATCAATTAACCCAGAAGGAGAAAATCAACAAATTGATGACAAAAATCAGCAAGCCCAAATTGAATTACAGCTGCCTAGGCAATGGACGTTTGCAAAAGATCATCCGCCAGAGGATGTCATTGGCAATGTGGAAGAAGGAATAAGAACGCGTTCCTCGTTCATGGAAGTTGAAAATCTAGATTACATTGCATTACTTTCATAATCTGAACTTCACTCCTTAGAAGATGCATTAAAGGTTGATTCCTGGATCTTGGCCATGCAAGAAGAATTACACCAGTTCCAAAGGAACAAGGTGTGGTTCCTCGTACCTCGTCCTAGAGACACCTCTGTGATTGGAACCAAGTGGATCTTTCGTAATAAAACAAACGATCAAGGGGTTGTAACTAGAAACAAGGAGAGGCTTGTTGCCAAAGGTTATAGCCAAGAGCTAGGAGTTGATTTTGATGAGTCATTTGCTCCTGTAGCTAGATTTTGATGAGTCATTTGCTCCTGTAGCTAGACTCGAGGCAGTAAGAATTCTTTTGGCATTTGCATGTTGCAATAACATTAAATTATTTCAAATGGATGTGAAAAGTGCATTCTTAAATGGTTTTATCTAGGAGGACGTGTACGTGGAGCAACCACCGGGGTTTGAAGATCCGGAACATCCAGACTATGTGTACAAGCTTGACAAGGCTCTCTATGGTCTGAAACAAGCACCCCGAGCATGGTATGGATGATTAAGTGATTTCCTTGTTCAAAATGGTTTCAAGCGAGGTAATATTGATCAAACACTTTTTACACAATTGAATGGTAAGGAAATACTAATTGTTCAAGTGTATGTAGATGATATCATTTTTGGCTCCACTAAGGATTCTCTAAGTAAAGATTTTGCCAAATTGATGCAAAGTGAATTTGAAATGAGTCTAATGGGTGAGCTAACATTTTTCTTGGGATTGCAGGTGACTCAGACAGTTGATGGTTTATTCATAACCCAGAAGAAATATGCAATGGACCTGCTCAAGAAATTCAATTTGACATCAACTAAACCACAACCCACTCCCATGTCCACATCTCTGAAACTTGATCAAGATAACCAAGGTAAACCCGTCAACCAAACACTTTTCAGGAGCATGATAGGATCCTTGTTATATTTGACAACAAGCAGGCCCGACATTCAATATGAAGTATGTCTGTGTGCAAGATTTCAATCGAATCCCAAAGAATCACACATGTCAGCCGTAAAGCGGATTTTTAGATACATTGCTTAAACTTGTGATTTGGGTTTTTGGTTTCCGCGTACTTCAGCTCTTGAATTAGTTGGTTACTCCGACGCTGATTACGCGGGTTGCAAAATAGATAGGAAGAGCACTAGTGGGTATTGTCAGTTCCTCGGAGGTTGCTTGGTTTCATGGGCCTCCAAGAAACAAAATTTTGTGGCATTATCAACTGCCGAGGCCGAATATGTCGCCGTAGGTAGCTGTGTTGGCAAAGTGCTCTGGATACAGCAACAATTGATTCATTTTGGCATCACACTACAGCCATTCTTTGTGACAACACTTCCGTAATAAATTTATAAAAAATCCAGTGCATCATTCTCGCACAAAGCATATTGAGGTTAGGCACCACTTTCTGCGTGATCATGTTAGCAAAGGAGATGTTGAAATCAAATTTATTGATACAAACAATCAAATTGCTGATATCTTCACTAAACCTCTCAATGAAGACAAATTCACTTCTTTTAGGAGAGAGTTAGGCATTTGTCGTCTAGAGAGCTAGCTTGTGCCATTCACTTGTTTTAGACTGTCTCATGCATTTGCATCTGCATTTCACCACTAGATTGTGTGTTGCATAATACCCTTGGACCATGCATATGCATCATATTTGCTTTTGTGAGTTACATTGCGTGTGCTTGTATTGTCATATCCATATGCTTGGTATGTATGTATATATTTATGTCCTTCAAAAAATCCAAATTCAGAGAATAACTTTTGCTCTTCTATAGCTATTTATATGAACTCCTTATTTAATAAGGCATTGCCACTAGAACAGCGGGATAAAATCTTGTTCGGAAATTTGGTTATGGAGCAAGGCTCTATATGATTTAAAATGGCTTCGAACTACACCATTTGACAAAAACATCATATATCCTCTTTACATTAATCCAATTTTATTTCTAGTCATTTGGGGCTTCAAACTTGATTCTTGGAATATTCATTCCCTGCACTAAATTCATTTTTGACTCGCTTACAGGCAGGTGTCGACACCTAAAGTCGACACCTGGAAAAATCATTTCTGGGCAGATTTGGGCGCGGCAGGTGTCGACTACTAAAGTCGACACCTACCGGTCACGGTTCCTCCGTGAACCGGTTTGCAAGGGGTTAAAACCCCTCTTAACTTCTCAAAACCATTTTATATTTCGCCCAAACGCCCCTCCTTCAACAGTGTCACGATCCTTGCTCCCTTAAACCTCTTCTTGTTCTCCCTTCACACATTCCAGCCCTAGAACAAGTGGACTTCACTGTGGCACCCGCGATTCCTCTTGGACGAGCATCCATCGCCCTTCCCCTTCGGCCGCAAGTCCCCTGGAGCGTGGATGAGCTGTGGAGATTCCTCCCATCCGTGGTAAGAGCCCTAGAGTCGTCCCAAACTCATCCCATCTCCTCCTCTTTCGTCTCCCTTGAAAATCGGTTTCCTATGGCGCCCAAACGCCGTGCTCTGGGCAAGGAACCAGTTGAGGAGTCCAGCCGCAAGAGGGAAGCTCGGGCCAAGAAAAAGGAACACGAAGCTATTCTGGAAAAACCTACTCCTGCTCAATTCAAAATGATGGATCGGAAGGTTCTCCGACCCCGAGCGGTTGATTTCAACAATCTTCACCAAGGTCTGCCGGAGTTGCTTCCTCTGGTAAAGAATCAACTGAATCTCATCGCATTTATGGCTTATCACAGAAGGGTATATCATTCCCTTGTTCTTCAATTTTATGGGAATATGTTTCTCAAGAACAACAAATATATGACTGTGGTCAATGGACACATATTGGGGATTATCGAAGAACAGCTAGCCCGTGCATTCAAAATGCCAGCTACAGGTGAACTTCATGGCGAGGCCATGATTGATGAAGACGTGGCCTATGAACTCCTGACCGGTGAAGAAATGCAAAACCGGTCTGTTAGTGGCTTAAATGCCAATCATTTTCCCCCGTTGCAGCGCATTCTACATCATATGGTTACTACCATCCTACTTCCCAAAGTAGGAGGGAGAGAGAAAGTCATTGATCAACAGATTTTTATACTTGCAAATTTGATGCTAGGACAAATGATCAATTTTCCAGTCCTTTTGTTCCAGCACATTACAGCTTGTCTCCATAATCGGAATCGCACACTCCCGTATGCCGCAGCACTAACTGCGATTTTCCGAATGGCTTCTATTGATTTGAGCAAGGAACCTTATCAAACCTTGCGTGACGGAGACATCACACAGTTCATTCAGTTTGCCATAATATGAGCTATGAGAAAAACGCACAAGGCCAATTGGTTCGGCATCTAAAATCAATGAAAGCAAAAGAGTCTATACTTGACTCTGATGCAGAAGACGATGAGGACGATGAACCGCCTGCACTGGGTGGAACTTCTGGGACTTCTGCTGAGTTCCCAGATGATCAGGGGATTCGATTGACTTTGGAGACTTTGAGTGGTGATGTCGGTGAAATGAGGGAAACTATGGATGTTCTTACTCAGGATGTGGCCAAATTGAAGCTTAATCATGCCACCTATCTCCAGACTTTTCAGTCCATCAACACCTTCATTGATTCTCTTAAATCCGCCATGGATGCTCAAACCCAGCAGTTCCAAGACATTGTGGATTATATTCGCCGACCTCCTCCACCGCCTTCCTCCAGGTCTGATTGAGTCCTGCTGTTACTCGCTGGCACTTGCTACTTGTACTCCCGGCTCCCCTTTCTTTTTGCTGATGCCAAAGGGGGAGAGTTATCTAGCTACTAGCTTTAGCTATATGCTATTATAGTATCTATGTTATGTATGTGTGCCTATGTGTGCCTGCATGTTTGTTGCTTTTGTTGCCTGTTTAGACAGTGTTGCTTGCATGCATGTCTAGTCGTCTTGTCCGTGGTGGGTACTGTGATCGTGTTGTACTTGTTGCATTATCATACATGATCATTTTGTCTCTTGTAATCCAACTCAACGTTGTTAAGAAGGCTTTTTAAGTGTGGCTGTGAAACTCCTCTTTATGGTTGTGAATGTCATTTCAACTCAATGAATATTTTCATTCGTGGTTTTATGTATGTTTTCTAGCATAGAAACCATTTATATGTGATGGAAGTGCTCTCAATTGCAACAAAGACTACGCCCTAGTCACCGGGCTTTTATCATATCACATAGCATCATTGTCATCATCAAAAAAGGGGAGATTGTTTGACCCCGAGGGTATGATGTGTGAAAATATATGTTTTGATGATTAATGAATGCCATGTGTATACTTGATTAGTGCAAACTGGATTCATTCTCTTATGAATATCTTTTTGATCGTGTGGTGAAGTTTGGCTTACACTCAAAATGCTTTGTGAATGTCAATTTAACAAATGAGCAAGCTAACTGAAGACCGATGGTGAATTCAGGCAAACTGTGGAAGGAGACATTCTCATGTGGTTTGTTATGGATCTTTCATTCAAATGGGAAATGGAATAAGTTTTGAATTGGCCTACCTTGGCAATATCCTTTAAGCCCTACTTTCATTAAAGAAGAGTTGAAAAGTATGGTTACTTTATGAACACTATAATGTTTTACCAATCTAATGACCACTTGGTGTTTTTGAAGGTTGGAAGACCTCATAGTAATCTCTTTTTATCATGTCTTTAACCTTGGAGGAGTTCTTAGTTCAATCCTTAGCTTTTTGGGCTTTTTAACCTTCTGGCAGGGCAGGAGTCGACTCCAGGTGTCGACATCTGTTCCTGATTGAGCTTTCCAGCAGCCAGTCCAGGAGGTGTCGACACTTGGTGTCGACACCTACCTGTTGGAAACCTGGCAGCAAGCCAGGACACCAGGTGTCGACACCCAGCGCCCAGAACTTCTTTTTTGCTATTTTCTCGTTCTAATGCCCCAGGTGTCGACACCAGGTGTCGACACCTTCACGGAGCCACATTCTTGGACTTCTTTCGTCCGCGGTTTCCAAGTCAAATCTCTCCTTCTTTGCGCTTGGAATCTCTCCAGGAATTGCGGATCTTGTCCCAAATGCATCCCTTTTCCGTCCTAGAGGGATATAACCCTCTCTCTTGGATCAAAAACCTAAGAAGGCAAGTGAGAAGAGTGTGGTTTTTGGAGTTCTAACCTAAGTGTGTGCAAGTTTGCTGCAGCCACCCCAAGCTCGACCTCCACCTTGCTCTGAAGCTAAAATCGAATGGAAGGAGCTTGAATCAAGGTTCAAAATCACATACAACTGAAAGCTGCATCGGAAATCAAGCTTCAACCCCTATTCGTGCTGCCTTGCTTCACACTCCAACAAAGTGTGTTCATCATCCTACTGAAGTATCAAAGGAGATTCGAAGAAGACAAAGGGGGAATTCTATCTAGAAATCTTTTCTACTCTGATCTTCTTTAGTGCTTATTGTTGAATCTGGAAAATTGTTGTACTTTAAATCATCTTGAAACAGATTTGTGAGTGTGTGCTCGTGATATGTGACACGAGAGTGTGTGTGTGTGTAGTGGCCAAGAAAGGCCATTGAGTGTGTGTTGGCTGTTGATACAGCGTGTGTGTGGCTCACTTTACAGTGGAGTGTTATCCTCCGAGTGAGGGGTGGACGTAGGGGACACACGTGTGTACCCGAACCACCTAAAAATCTTGTGCCTCCTCTGTGGTTTGTTTTTCATGGTTTGCTTTAAGTGGGCTACACACTTAGCTGAGTGTTATCTTGTAGTGCCATACCTCACTCGCGTCTTATTCTGTTCTAACGAGAGAGACCTTGTTCCGGTGAGCTTGAGTGCTTGTTTGCTTTGAGTTCATTTGTATCCTTGTTACTACTTTTTGTGTGTCACGGGGTAATTAATTTTTATTGGCCAATCAATTCACCCCTCCCCTCTTGATTGTCGCCTTTCGGGACCCAACATGTAGAATATAGACATTGACCTGACGGGATGTCAAGGTCAACCGATGTCGACCCAACGGGATGTCGAGGTCAACCAACCTTGTCTAGACAGAAGGTCTAGGTCAAGGGCAAAATATAGATGTCGACCCGACGGGATGTTGAGGTCAACCAACCTTGTCCAGACGAAAGGTCTAGGTCAAGGGCAGAATATAGATGTCGACCTAACGGGATGTCGAGGTCAACCAATCTTGTCTAGACGGAAGGTTTGGGTCAAGGGCAGAATATAGATGTCGACCCGACGGGTTGTCAAGGTCAACCAACCTTGTCCAGATGGAAAGTCTGGGTCAAGGGTAGAATATAGATGTCTACTCGATGGGATGTCGTGGTCAACCAACCTTGTCCAGACGGAAAGTCTGGGTCAAGGGCAGAATATAGATGTCGACCCGACGGGATGTCAAGGTCAACCAACCTGGTGAAGACATGAGGTCAAGCCTAGGGCAGAATAGATATTGATTAGATGTTGACTCAACGCTGTGTCGAAGTCAACCAACCCAACAAAGATGAAAGCTCTGAGTCGAGGGCAGAATAGACGTTGTTTTGATGAAATGTCAAAATCAACTAACCTGGTGAAGACATGAGGTCCAAGCCTAGGGTAGAATAGACATGAGGTCCAAGCCTAGGGTAGAATAGATGTTGACTCGATGCTGTGTCAAAGTCAACCAACCTGGCAAAGACGGAAGGTCCGAGCCGAGGGCAGAATAGATGTTGATTCGACGGAATGTTGAAATCAACCAACCTAGCAAAAACATGAGGTCTAAACCAAGGCAGCACAAATGTATATGCCGACTTGATGGAGCGTCGAAGTCAACGAACTCGACGGAGATGAGAGGTCTAAGCCAAGGTAGTATAGATATAGATGTTGACTCGATGGAATGTCGAAGTCAACGAACTCGGCGAAAATGAGAGGTCTAAGCCAAGGCAGTATAGATATATATGTCGACTCAATGGAGCGTCGAAGTCAACGAACTCGGCGGAGATGAGAGGTCTAAGCCAAGATAGTATAGATATAAATGTTGACTCGACGTAATTTTGAAGTCAACGAACTTGGCGAAGACGAGAGGTCTAAGCTAAGGCAGTATAGATATAGATGTTGACTCAACGGAATGTCGAAGTCAACCAACTCGGCGAAGATGAGACGTCTAAGCCAAGGCAGTATAGATATAGATATTGACTTGACGGAACGTCAAAGTCAACTAACCTGGTGAAGACGGGATGTCTAAGCCAAGGTAGTATTGTTGTAGAAGTTGACTTGGCGAAGTGTCGAAGCCAACCAACTTGGCGAAGACGGGAGGTCCAAGCCAAGGAAGCATGGGTGTAGATGTTGACTAGATATAATACCGAAGTCAACCAACTTGGCGAAGATGGGAGATCTAGGCCAAGGCAGTATAGGTGTATATGTTGACTCGACGGAGTGTTGAAGTCAACCAACTTGGCGAAGACGAGAGGTCTAGGCCAAGGCAGCATAGATGTATGGTGGGACCAAGGGTTGTTGCCTGCCAAAGGTATTTTCTTCTTTTTGTTGATCATTTATCCTCATCATTTGTATTCATCATTTCATTCACCATTTTTTTGCCATCATTTGTTCATTCTCATTTTCATCTCATTATTAATTTTTTCATCTTCTTCTTTTTGTCTCTTTTTTTGTCTCTCTTTTTTTGTTCAAATCACTGTGCTAATAGTCCTTCTCAGCTGGATTCTCGAGCTTTCTTGGCCATCATGGCTTCATCTTATTCTTCGTCAGGTTCCTCTTCCCGCTAGATGGACTTCCTGACGTAGATTTGTCCACGATGTGGGGCGCTTCATGGGATTGTTAATAGATTTGACCGCTTTGCTATTGCACCGGCGGGACTATTAAGTCATATTTCACTTAGGGGATATTCGATAACAACTATGCATAGGATTAGCGACTGCGCCCTTGTTGTCATTGGCTCATGCGGGACACGGCCCAAAGAGTCGGGGCTTCTACAGGAACAAGCTTCTAGCGCTTACGCCAAGTGCTATTCTCCTGGTCTTTTGCGTTTATAGTTTCCGTTGCGGGGTCTTCTTAGCTCTGCAAATGGCGCAGTCATCTCATGTTCCCTAGACATTCACTATGTAATGCTTCCAAGGATTCTTGGCCTGTGAAGGAGGATGTATAGACCATGTATGTCTCATTTTTTATTGATATTTATCCCCGGAATAGTATTTTTGCTGGCGGGCACTAGAATTTAAGCATCGTAGGCATGCTGGTTGCTGGCTTCAATTATGCCTTCAGGGGCCAGCTGATATAGTGAGGCCATGTTAGCCGTTTGTCTTTAAGACAGGCATCTGGTGAGGGCACGGCGGGTCCACTCTGTACTCGCTCATTTGTAATTCGCCTTTATTGATCAGGCCTTCAATAATGTCCTTGAACACGTAGCAATCCTCAATAGGATGCCCCACTCTTTGGTGATAAGGACAGAACTGGGGATCATCTTTTCTTCCGACATCATTCGATTTCTTAGGCTCCGAGAGCACAACTTTGCCATATTCTCAGGCCCATTTGAAGAGAACCCGAGTCATGTTTCGGGAAGGAGTAGGGTTTCTTCATCTTCTCCCTTAATGAGGATCCTTGCTTGGCAGGCTTAGTGGAAGAAGCCCTTGATGCCTCTTTTGTTTTGTTCTTTTTTCGCTCGAAAGCTTCAAAAGCTATAATGGAAATCTTTTCTTGTGCTGGGTGCTGATCAGTTGGCTTATTCTCTTGACTTGATGCAATAGCAGCCAGGCAATATCTTGTCAAAAAGGCTTCAACATTTGCTACCACATAATTTAGTTATTCAAAGGATTTTACTTCGATGTCAATCACCCTTTGTAGAATTCCTTTATTCAGATTTCGCTTGCATATTCGAATGGAACCCTCATAGTTTGGTAGACGCCTGCATCTCTTGCTGAGATTTCTCCTTCATTTTATGTAGTCCAGGGTGAACTCATCATCTTTTTGTTTGGTTATTTGTAACTCAGCCTCGGTGATTTCTCCCTCGGTTGTCTTCACCTCATTTGTTCGTTCCACCCTTAACGTGCTCGTCGTCATCGAACCTATCAGGCTCGGACGTTGGATGGCTGGTGGCATATGTGGGCTTGTTAACACCATTGTTTGGGGTGTTGTAGTTGCCCCCTGACATGCTCAAGAAGTTGAAGGACATGTTGATGTTGCATGTTGCAGTTGCTGAAGGAGAACGCCTCCTTCCTGGTCATATGTTGTTCGAGGCATGGTCGGCTCTGATAAGACTTCAGGTGACATAGCACCACCTTGTGTAGTCCCAGACAGGAGTCCTACCTACCCGAGGGTAAATGGACACATACTCATTTCATTTAGCTGTCTTCGCAACATTTCAATTTCTTGCTGCTTTTGACACAGCAACGCCATCACAGCAGGGTCTTGCCAGAAGGAGCCAGGAGTGTCATCTGCCGCCTTGATTTTGGATGGGATGAATGGCATCCTGCTATCATTACCGGTCATGACCGATCTCTGAGATACAACATCTCTCGACTTTATGTCCCCAGGTGGAGGAGTATAATAATGCACTTCATCATTAGTTGATGGAGGATGTCTCTGTGTTATCTTGGGCCCAGTAACGTGGTGGGAGGTAGAGTCTTTACCCTAATTTGCCCCCATCGGCACATAGCATATTTCTTCATCTTCATCTTTAGTAGTTCAGCTGATGCTGGGCAAAGCCGATAATGTGTTGCAAGAGAGAGTGACCCTCCTTCTTTTATTCTTTGCTCTCTTCCTTTTGTTTCCCTTGGCAGCTGGCGTCTGCCCCTGCAGTTGGTCACTTTGTCTACTCGGCACTTTCAATTTCTTTTCAGCCTCTTGCTTGAGGTCTAGGGACTTGAAGTGTTCCCAAGAGAGATATTCCTCCGGCTACACAGGCTGGATCTTAGTTTGTTCGTGTTCATTTGGCACATGTATAATGACCTGTAGTTGTTCCATGGCTGGGCTGACTTCTTTGTGTTCCCATAGCGGGGCTTGTTTCTTCTTATTGTTAATTGGCCTTCTAGCAACTGCTCGAGGGGTTGTTTTATGCCAGCTTGGGGCCATAGGGGGTGGAATGGGCCGGGTCATGACGCCACGAATTTGGACCCTCGGGGCAAGGCTCGGCACTAGCCTTCTTCTTGTTCTTGTTGGCATTGTCCACCAATCTTCTTGCTTCTTTGTGGGTGTTCGAGTACATGCTTCATAAGTGTGTTGGGCACAAGCCTCTGACACTTCTCTAGGCAATTGTTGGTATATAGATATCATGTTGATTGATGCCCCCAGAATTGGCATTTCATGAGGGCGGGGGATCGACCCTGTACTCCCCCAATTGCAACTCCCCTTTTTTGATCAGGCTTTGGATTATGTCCTTTAATATATGGCAATCCTCGATGGGATGCCCAAGCATTTGATGATAAGAGTAGAAGCGAGGATCGTCTCTTCTCTTGACATCATCTGGTCTCTTCAGCTTTGGGAGAGTGACCTTATTATATTTAATGGCCCACTCGAACAGTGCTCGAGTCCTACCCCTGGGGAAGGCGTTGAACTTCTTTGTCTTGTTATTTAGGGAAGGACCCTCCCAATGTTCAGCGAGAGAAGGGTTAGATACCCCTTTGTGTCCCCTGGCTTTGAAGCCAATAGTATGAACTGCTTGAAGTGTCGGCCTTTTATTAGTTCGCCTGATTTTCCGGCTTGGGGGAGTAGAGGCGGAGGGATACCTTGTAAGGAAGTCTTCAACCTCCATCACAACATCATTTAGTCGGTCGAAGGACCTGACTTCAATTCCGATTATCTTTTCTAGAATTTCTTTCTTCAAATTCTGTTTGTAAATTTGAACTGCATCTTCTTAATGTGGAGGACGCATGCATTTCATGCTGAGGTCCCTCCATCTTTTAATGTATTCTATATCTGTTTCATCATTTCTTTGCTTAGTTGCATTAAGCTCAGCCAGGGTCACCTTTGTCTCGACGACGTGGAATCTTTCTCTGAATTTCCGCTGCATGTCTAGCCAGTCATTGATAGACCCAGTTGGCAGGCTAGAGTACCATTCAAAAGCAAATCCCGTAAGTGAAGATCTGAAGAACTTCAGAAGCTAGGATTCGTCAGCTACCAATTCGCCCATCATATTGATGTAATGGGCTATATGTTCTTTTAGTGACCCTTACTCGTCGAACTTGTCAAATTTCGGTAACTTATTGACGCCGGGTGGTAGTCTTTTGGCAGCGTGCAGGGCTGTATATGGTACTTTGTACACATCGAAGGAGGCATGATCATCACTGCTCCATTTCGTCAGTCTTGCCTCAATCACTTGTTCCACCATTAGCTTATCCATTATGGTCGGTCCAACCGAGCTTGGATAGAGGGGAGCTTGTTGTAATTGCGGTGTCATCAGCGCCGTTGCCTGGGGCATTGTGGCAACCCCTTGGTATTGAAGGGCTGGAGGTTGCTCTAGGGCCATATGTTGTGGTTGCTAGAGAAATGTGCCCTTAGCGGAAATAGGCGCCGACTGAGATGCGGCTAGAGAGATGCCCCCAACAGAAATAGGTGCCGGTTGAGATGCAGCTAGAGAGATGCCCCTAACAGAAATAGGTGCCGGCTGAGATGCGTCTACTGGTGGCAAAGTTTCAAAGACTTGGCTAATGCCCCTTGATGTCTCGGGAGGGACTTCAGCCTACTTGGATGTAGATGCATGTGTATTCTTTTCATTTAGCTGTCTTCTCTGCATTTCCATTTCCTGCTAATATTTTTACAGCAGTATCATTATAGTAGGGTCACATGTGGAGGGGTTGGGAGCTTGGTTTCCCCCTTCCAACGGAATATCCAGAGGAATTGTTAGTCTTGTGCCATCATCTTCGGCGGTAATCTCATTTGCAGTCATTGTGACTAGATCTATACTTGTTTCGTCAGCAAGGGCTTGGACCGCTTCAACTGCAGCCTTCCTTTTTCCGGTAGCGGGACCTAGCTTTTTGGCGAGCCTAGTCACCTCATCATGATTTGTGGGCAAAGCTTCATAGCATCCAACCACTCCAGTCATATTATAGCTGGCACGACGAGATAGCCATATGTAGCATGACCGGCCACCACCTGGGGGCCGAAGACAAGTCTAGACAGTCCGTTCGCCATTACTTCAACCTATACAATGAAGAACAGCAAGACGAACAAATAGTCAGTATTTGGATGGGGGCCTCGAGGCCCTCTATTTTGGAGAAAAGATGAAGGGAGGTTGAGTCCAACCGGGCGTGCCTACTTGTGGGGAATATTCTTTTTATCTTATTTATTTGTTTATTAGTTTCATTTATTAATTTTATCTTTTGGTTTATTAGCGCATGGGTGTGCCAGTCACAGACTGACGAGTTTTTTTTTTTTAATCCAAGAAACCCTGCCTAGGAGTTGGTGGGAGAGTGCTCCCTTTACCAGGGGTAAAGAGATGAACCACTCCACCATCATCCCCATAGGAGGTAAATTTTATTTAAACAGATAAAGCAAATATTACATCAATCTAAAACTAGGCATGCCTAGTTTATCAAGCCTGACCTCTCCCCTTATAACACTGGGAAGATCCTTGGAAGAAAAGAACAGATTACATTTAGTATTGCATGCATGAGAGGCCAAAGAATCCGCAACTTTATTCCCTTCTCTATAAACATGCTCAATTTGGTCTTGCTGCGAGATTAAACTCCAAATTTGGCGAACATATGGGAGGATAGACCAAGGGCAATGAAACTTCTTTTTGATGATCATAACAAGAGTGTAAGAGTCACATTCAATGTGAGCAGGTTGATCACTGAAAGTTTGCAAGTACTTGATACCATCCAGAAGAGCTCTAGTTTCTGCAATTAAGCTATTGGACTGACCATAGAAATGCGAAAAGGCAAAGACAATGTCACCACAATGGTTTCTAATGGCCCCCCCACCTCCAAAAATTCCATTGTGCTTACAGGCACCATCAGTATTAAGTTTGAGAGATGGCCAAGGAGGAGACACCCACCTAACAGTTTTCAGCAGCGGACCAGAACAGGGTTTAATGGCAATACCCAAAAATTGCATAACTTTTTTGTTGTTTCTGTCCCTTTCTGGAAGGTTTGCAATGGCACAGTTCTGCTTGACTTGGAAATGCATTTGATGAAGAATGCTGGTTTTGGATAAAGGGGTGCCTTCGTACTTTGCACAGTTCCTAGCCCGCCAGATATTCCAAAGACCATATCCAATAATAGTAAGCATGAGATGACCAAAACCAGATTTTGGATTAGCTATGCTAATAGCCTGCAAGATGAAACTCTTAATGGAATTTCTAGCCAAAAGCAAACCAGCATTTGTGTAGTGCGACCAGATATGAGCAGCCAAATCACTGTTGAGGAATAGGTGATTAATGTCCTCTTCTTGCGGTCTCTGGCAGCATAGGCATCTGGAGCATAAATGGATACCCAGTTTCTTTATATTAGAATCAACCGGGATACAATTATGAATAAGTTTCCACGGATGAACAGATATCTTGGTCAGAAGATATGCAGACCAAAGCCGGTTCCAGGGAATAGTGGACTGGTTGTGACTGTGATCAGCCAGTAAATTATAAGTGGAAGCAACAGAGCAATCGCCAGAAGTAGAAAGACTCCAAGCCTGAATATCAGGATCTTTAGTGAGATTGGTACTCTCAATGGCAGTTTTGAGAGTAGAGGGAACCGATCTGCTCAAAACATCATAGTCATCAACAGGTAAGAGAGTGAGGAATTCATTCACCGTGGAGTTAGGGTTCTGAATAGCCGAATCTTGAACAAAACATGATAGACTGTGATCTCAAATCCAGTTATCATACCAGAAACTAGTGGTGTTCCCATCACCAACAACAACCTTTTTGTATTGTAAGATGATATTTTTAGCCTTGGTCCAGCTTCTTCTATAAAAGCCATTCATGTTTTTGAAATACACATCCTGAAGATGAGCATTGCCAATATATTTTGCTCTAAAAAAAGATGCCCACAGTGAGTTTGAATGCAGGGCTTGCCATAGCATCTTTACTCTGAGTGATGTTTCCATATGCCTAAGAGAAAGTATTCCAAGGCCTCCTAGTGAAATGGGCTTACAGATAGACTACCAAGCTCTCCAATGTCTTTTTTTCCCATTAGGAGAAGAACCCCAAAAGAAGTTGGCAAATGATCTTTCTAGAATTTGATGAATTCCAGTGTGCAAAGGAGAGGATGAAAGAGAGTAGATGGGCAATGAAGTGAGAACATGCTTGATCAAAACTAGTCTAGCACCCTGAGATAACAGTCCAGATTTCCAGCCAGAAATACGATTCTGAATTGAGGAGATGATACCAGCATAGTAGACCTTTTTATTTCTGCCAAGAACCAATGGAAAGCCCAAATACTTATGAGGGAAAGAGTGCCTTGCAAACCCTATGGCATTATGAATGCGAGAGATGGAAGAACCCTGAATCTTGGAATGAGTGAAAAAACCACTCTTAGAAATATTGATAAGCTGACCCGAGGCCCTTTCATATATGTGAAGAACACTAAGTAGATTTCTGATGGAGACCACATTGCCTTTGCTAAAAATGAGAGTGTCATCTACAAATAATAAATGAGAGATGGGAAAGCAGCTTCTGGGACCTTTATACCACTCAATAGAACCATCCATATAAGCCTGCTTAAGAGATCTGCTAAGGCTCTCCTCAGCAATAATGAATAAGGAGGGAGCAATGGGGTCACCCTGCCTTACACCTCTAGAAGATTTAAAATATCCAACAGTGTCCCCATTAAGAAGGACAGAGAACCAGCAATTCTTTATCAGCTTGCCAACAAGGTCAATAAAAGGCACAGAAAAACAGAATCTGTAAAGAACAGCAAATAGAAAATCCCACTCAAGCCTGTCATACGCCTTGGTCATATCAAGCTTAAAAATAACATTGTTACCTCTAGTTTTCCTTCCCAGATCCTGAATTAATTCTTGAGCCAAAGCAATGTTTTCAACAATATGTCTACCTTTAACGAAAGCAGTCTGTTCCAAAGAAATAATCTTCGGTAAGATAACAGCCAGCCTTTTGTTAACAAGGGATGAGACTATCTTGTAGAAAAAGTTGCAAAGGCTGATGGGTCTGTAATCTGAGATGTCAGTGGCTGAGGACTTCTTGGGAATCAAGGCAATAAGAGTAGAAGTCACACTTCGAGGGAGGTCAACCTGGGCAGTAAAAGCTTCTTGAACAGCTGCCACAACCAGAGTACCAATAATCGGCCAGGCCTTTTGGTAGAAAGCACCAGTAAATCCGTCAGGCCCAGGAGCACTATCAGGGGATAAATTGAAGACCACATCCTTAATATCCTGATCAGTGGGATCCGCACAAAGCAGTGCATTATCTTCCTGAGTGACCAGAGAAGGGATGCAGTTTAAACATGAATCCTCTATATAATGAGTTTGAGAAGTGAAAGCTCTTTGGAAGTGAGAAGCAGCAATATTCTTCATATCCTCATGACAGGAAGTCAGAATACCAGCATCATTTTGAAGATGATTGATTCTGAATTTTTGTCTCTTAGCCATGGTGGAAGAGTGGAAATATCTAGTATTTCTATCCCCCTCAAGCAGCCACTTAACACCAGATTTTTGCTTCCAAAAAAGTTCTTCCTGAAGTAGTCTGGCAGATTGCATGGACTTTGCCTCTTCAAGAACTCGATAATTCTCCTCATCCAGGTTAAGGTCATAGAGATGCTCAACTTCAAGAACTGAATCATCTGCTTCTTTCAGATTCTGATGCACATTTCCAAAAATATTCTTATTCCAGGCTCTCAGCATCTTCCTTAGATTCTTTAGCTTCAAGTATAAAGTAGTCATGGGGGAGGAAGCTAGTGGACTGTTATGCCAACAGGCATTCACATCCAGCAGAAATTTCTCATGCAATGTCCACATTTTCTGAAAGCAGAACCTGCTCCGATATCTATTCTGGGCTGTAGACTTGATCAATAAAGGAGCATGATCTAAAGCTTCCCTAGATAGATGCTCCACAGAAATGGGTAACAAGTTCAGCCAGGAAGCATTTAGGAAAACCTTGTCCAGTCTAGCCCAAATGCCTCTGTTACCAGCCTGATTGTTATGCCAAGTATATTTTGATCCCATAAAACCAGCATCTAGAAGCTCACAATCAACAACACAGTCATTAAAATCCAAAAGAGAACTCTGAGGAGGATGATTACCACCCAGTTTTTCATCAGCATTCAGAACACAGTTGAAGTCCCCTGCTACTAACCAGGGACCATCAAGCTGTGAGTGGAGCAAACATAAGGAAAACCACAAGGATTGTCTCTCCGCAGCTGTACATTTTGCATAAACCAGAGTGGAGTGAAAAGCTAGCAAAACATTACTAACCTGAGAAACAGTTAATTGCTGGTCATCATTGCTGACGAGAACAAAGTCTAGAGGATCCTTCCACATAAGCCAGATGTGAGCCATATCAGAAGAATTAGCTAAGCAGTTACTGAAACCCAATTTAGAGCAGATACTTTGCAGTTTACTAACATGAATTTTTGGTTCCAAAAGAGCCAGACAAACAATACTATGATCTTTGATAAGAAGTTTAAGCCTCCCAATGGAAACATCATTACCAACTCCTCTGATATTGCAAATAATAAAATTCATTGGGAATTTGAAGAATGCAGCTGACCCTCAGATCCTGACCTTCTCATGGATCTAGTGATAACCCGGGGGCAATTATGAGATAAAACTCTTACATTTTCAATAGAAGCAGCTTTTGCAATCTCTTCTCGAACTGATTCCAAAGCAACACTATTTTTAATCTGAACATCACAGGTGTTGGTGTCATCAGAATCCTCCAATGCTCGAAATCCACCCGGAGCAACAGGAGCTAAACCAGGAGCCTGAGCGGATAAATATGGATTGAAGGGAGCTCCAAAGGAAGAGGATCAACAGAAGAGACCGGAGGTGGTCCATTGCTTAACCCGGAAACCGACTTATCAAAGTTCTAAATGTGCTGGGAGGGAAGTTCCATCACCACTGGATTTATGCCCAATCCCTGAGGAGTTGGATTATTACTTTGAATATCATTTCCAATACCAGTATTAGGATTTGTCCTCTTGAGTAAAGCTCCAGCCATAAGACTAGAGTTCTGGATGGATATCGAAAGGTCAATACCAGCACCTCCATGAGCAGGTTGCCTCGTCTCCACTTGAGCTAAATCACTAGGAGCTTCATCAGATGCATTCACCACTGGCTTCCAAATGTATTTAGAATTCTGAGCCGGCCTAGTATCACCTTTAGAAGGGACTTTGACAGGGTGGGCCTGAGACACTTTACCTTTGCATTCATCTAAACAATGACCAAGTCTGGAATAACCCGAACAATACTTAGGAAGCACTGGATAAGAAATATCCTGCCAAATTCCTCCACCTGGAATCCCAATCCACGGCATATGAGGAAGAACCTTCGTGATGTCCAATTCAACGCAAACACGGGCAGCGGCAGTGTTTGTCAAATTAAGAGAAGATGGATCAATTTTTAAGACTCCACCAATATTTCCAACTATGGAACGTAGCATCGGTTCAACAAAGAGATTCACCGGAAGCCCCGGAAGCGAAATCCAAACAGGAAGAATGGGAGAATCCTCCAAAGGGGAAAATGACATGGTCTATTTGAAAAACCTAAACAGCCGACCATGAACAAAAAGTGATTCCTTTAACAGAAGCTTCAAATAATCCTCATGATTGCAAAATCGGAGCAAGAGGTGCCTGGTATCCAAAGCACTGATGATGAAATCTTCCCTGAAAGCGCACCACTGGGAAAGATGAGCTCTGATCATAGGAAAAGCCGGTTTGCCATACGGAGTTCGAGCCACCATAGAGAAGTCAAAAGGCTTGAGGGAGGCCGAAATTTCATCAGCGCTGAAGAAAATAGCAGGTTCCCCTCGATCCGTCAAAGCTAGTTCATGGACAGCACCAGGAACAGACGGAGGCTTCATGGACGACGAGAGAACTTCAGCAAAGGAGCGACCATTAACCGCCGGGATAAAAGGAGAGGCAACCGGTGCAGGCACAACAGAGCTGGGTGAAGAGGAAAAGGGAGCGGGGGCCACCGAGGGGCCCCCCGAGGCCTCCATGGAGGCAGAAACGCTTTACCAGCGTGCCGCCATGGGACCCAGGGCTTCACAATGAAGGTGACTCTCTGTATAGGTATGCGCACCGTCTGACAAATCAGATGAAGGTGAATATCGTGTCGGGACTCGAAACTCGTCGTATCACAAAGGCTACGGTGTTAATTACGCCCTTTCGAAAGAAGGACAACCCTTGATTAATCACCAAAAAATAGAGAGACCCCGAGGCCGAATAATTTGAAGAAGAACATGATTTGGAAAATGTTTATTGAATAAAATGACCTTTATCATGCAATTAAGAAAATAGTGGGATGATGTTTATTTAGGAGGATCGACTCTCGGTACGAGGTGGAGGACTTAGGTCCAAAGATCACCTCACGCTTAGTGATAGCTTCTAGTAGGACTTAATCCGACCTTCTGTAAATTACCATTTTATATACTGAAAAATCAAGATATGCAGGCATATAGGATATGTGCACCTATACATATATGTGTATATATGTGCGAACATGTGTAGGTAGACTTAGCATATAGAAGTTTATTTCCTTATTCATAATTGCGTGTAGAAGTTAGCTTCCGATAGAACGCATATGTTGTATGCAACCACAAATGCTTATGCACAATTTGAAAATTTCAGTGTTGGTTGATCGAAGGTATGCTATCATTGTATTATCCAACCATTTGCTTATTTATTCATTCGTCATATTCTGGGAAGATTTCGGCAGCACCTCCCCCGTCCCGAAGTGTGTCGGGGAATGTATAGGAGACTCGTCCACGAAGTGTCGAGGCTGTCCCCTGACTAACGGTCATGCCTAAGTGGCAGACCAATACCCTATGGTAGGTGGAGGACCCCAAGGGCTAGCCCTCTAGGAAATCTCGGTCACCCGTGTGGTCGTCGATCAATGCTTGCATTTTATTGTGGAACCACCTTTATCATTGTGGTGCATGCATGTGGGTTCATGAGGAGAACCAGCATGACCCCGCTCATACGGGTTCGCATATCGCCTGGACGATGTATGTCGAAGGACGGCACTTGTTATTTGTTTATCCTATTTATTGGATACTTTGCTCTCACAATTCCACACGGATAGCCAGGGAGCTGTTACCACCATAAGGAATGAGAATCGAGCGAAAAGCCGAAGAAAACACAATGTAGAGTAGGAAATAAAACTCCAATTTCCAAAAATATTTCGGCAGCATCTCCCCCTACCCCAGAACATGTTGGGGGAAATGTATAGGAGGCTCATCCACAGCAAGCTGAGACGGACTCTGAAGAAAGATAGGCATGCCGGAATGGCAGCCCAGGCCCTATAACGGAAGTCGGATCTCTGAGGAGAAGAGGCCCGTGTCACCCGAGGGTTATCGATCACATCCTGCCGGCTGTGTCAACCCATTTCGGCACCATGGCATATACATAGGGGCTCCAGGACCGTAAGTATAACCATGGGTCGGTGGGTCTATAGATATCGGGACACTGTTCGCCAATGAGGCGGTTTGTTATTCGCTTGGGCAGTGATCGAAAAACCAGAACATATGGAAATAGACAGAATGAAAATAGATGCATATACCGATAGCTAATCAAAAATAAAGAAATGCCATGAACCGACAGCCATGAAAGAAGGGGAAAGCCCCTTGATCCGACGGCCAGCAAATGAGGAATGCCCATATGACCCAACGGCTATGCAAGTGAGGGGATACCCCATGTGATCTGGCGGCCAGCATAGGAGGTGATCCGACGACATATAAGGGGTGATCTGGCGGCAAATAAAGGGAATTGTCCCCTTGTGATCTGACGATGCTCATTGCCGCCGGATCATTCCCTCCGAATGACTTCAGTCAGGGAGAAAGAAATGGCATGGGAAGAAGGGGTCATCCCTAGTCACTCAGAGTGCCCCAAAGAACCCAAAAGCTTCGTGCGAGTACGCAGAAGATAACTGGCACTTATAAATGATAGATTGATGTAGAAATTCATGAACGACAACATACCCTCCACTCTGTCTCATACAGAATTCTCTGCATGCCATGTTCCTCATGTATATGGGCAGCCAGGGATCATACCTAGGAAACTCGCAAATCCCTGGCCCCATTTAAGGAGATAAATCACCATCGTAGGTCATTAAACATCAGTAAATCTGAAATACAGCAAGGGCACGAGGAAATAGAGACAAAGGGAATCTGGCCGAGATAAAACTCTGGCCACCATAGAGACACAGTAGTAGAGGAAGAGAACAACAGCAAACCACAAATCTAAATAAGCTATTCATAACATTAATTCATCTAAGACTTTTATTCCATGTAGCAGAATCAAAAATACAATGATGATCTAATTATCTATATGGAAAATGGGAGGGGAAACTATAGCCCGATGAGGGGGTAAAGTGGTGGAGACCCACCTACAGGATTCACAGACGAGAACAAGGTATCGCCTCTACTACTCTTTCACACTTGAATAGCTCTGGAACTCTGGATGGAGGAGGGGCTCTTCCTTTCTTTTCTATTCTATCCTATTCTTCTTCTGCTCTCTTTTTATTATATGCTCTCCGTTCGATCCCCTCTCTCCCTCTTCTTCTTCTCTAGTGCCCTCTCTTTATTCTTCTATCTGTCTTGTTCCCCCTCTTCTATTGATCAATTCAATTTGGTTTTATCGGGGCATTTGATCTTGACACGGTGGCTGGAGGCGGAGGGGGGCTCACTCGGTGGCATATGGCGGAGGGAGCTTCATCCGGCAGCCAGGGGGAGGTGCTCACCCAACAGCCAGGGGGTGGTGCTCACCCAGCGGCCAGGGGCGGAGGTGGCCTTGGCCACTGGATCACCATGTGGCCACTGGATCACCATGTGGCCGCCGGATCAAGGCCTTTCTATGATGTTTTCGGCCCAATTGATATATTGCCGGCCCAGTTAAATAGTCTGCCCATGTCACTTGGAGTATTTTTGTTGAGCCAGAGCTGGTGAAGGCACGTGCTACTAGGGGTCCCTTGAGTTTCAGTATTTGTCCCTGTGGCCACATCCTACAGTTGGAAGCTTGCTTACAATAGTTTTATCGGGAGGATGATCGCCCGGGAGTTCTTTGTTCTTGGGGGATTGTTCTTTAAGTCTGCTCGGCTTGCTCGCTTCTATGGTAGATGATGATTCTATCGGGCATTGACTTTGTAGGAAAGGCACGGCCAGACAAGTTTCTTTACAATGTAGTGAGCTCGTTCCGCTGACGAGGTTAGGACTTTTTGATAACTACTTCAAAGATTGTGCAGCAGCTCGAGAAACTTCTTTGACACTCGACTTGGCCGTTGTTGTACCCTCAGAGCGCTCCGTAACGCATCTATGCAATTTTTCGGGTGTCAACATGAGGATAGGAGAAAACAAACAATCGCACAGGCATTCTCAGAGGCACAGTAATTTTAAGGTGGTTCGGGACCACACCGGGCTCCCTAGATCCACCCCTCACCAAACCGATGAGGCTTCATTCGCTTCACAATGAAGCACACGGGGTACAACCCCAACCACACATGCATGCTAACACCTACACACACAGAGGGAACAAGCTCTCATGAGGATCACACTCCTCACGCTGTTTACACAGCAAGACACAGGGACAAGCCCTAAACGCTCTGGGTCTGAAACCCAGCAGCACACACACACATACACACACACACACACACACACACACACACACACACACACACAAATGTGCTAAGACGAGCTGAGCTTGTGCCAACATCGCACAGTTACACACACACACACTAGAAAATAGAGAATCATAAATGTTCACCGACAAGCAGAAATGAAAAATAAGCTGTAGTTGCAAATGCAGCAGATTTCTTCTGAGCAAGCTCTTGAACTTTCTCCTGACTTCAGTTGTTTCTCTCTCCCTCTCTTTCTTGATGCTCTTTGCTATCTCAGCAGCCTTCTCACTCTATTTCTTTCTTCTTCCTTCCTTTCTTTCTCTCTGAGATGAGCTAACTTGGTCTCACACTTAGAAGTTCTGCTCAGCCAATCTTCTAAGAAGACCATCGTGTTGTATTTATAAGGAGAAGATTTAATCTGAGCCCTTCAATTTGGAAGATGCAATCTGGGTCGTTCATCCCTTTGGAAGACTCCAAAACTAAGGTACGAGGTCTAGAAATCAATGGCCACTGATTGGCCTTCGAATGAAGCTCACGTTGCCTCGCGTGACTGCTTCTTCTCCAAGGTAGAAGGATAACAGATAACACCTTTTTCCAAGCTTGTTCTAATTGGTCCACGTGTAAAGAGTCAATATTCTCTCCTGGGAGCTTTCCAGAACCCAAGGCACGTGTCTAGGATTGTGTGCCAATGATTGGGTTTCGCTGCCACGTGACCAACTTAAGTGGCTCACGTGCTGCCCTGACCAAGTGCAAGTCAGTCGACTGATTTCATAATTCAGTTGACTGAATTCTTCATTGTCTGTTGGCTTGTGCTGGCATGAGCTGACTTGCTGTTGTTGCTACTTTGATGGCCATATGAGTCAACTCACTTAGCAAGTGTGTTGACACACTTCAGTTGGTTTAACGAGAGTGCCTTTGTTGCTGCTATTGCTGACTATTGCTGGCTTGATGCTAGCTTGAAGTTGTTGTTGCTACATACTGCTATTTTTTTGCTGACTTCTGCTGGCATTTGCTATGATGTGTCGACACATAGCTTCATTGCGTCAACTCATGTTGCTATTCATACTACTGGCTACTTCTATTTTCATCATGCAGGTCGGTTCATATTTAGATCATGTCGACACAACAGTAGAGTAGGGCGACGCAAGATGAACTAGGCTTTTGTTGTTGTTGCTTGCACTGCAGTTGTTGGCTTTGTTGCTGTTACTGTAGGTGTTGCTTGGATGCTGCTGTTGTTGCTAGCATTTGCTGACTAGCTGCTGTTGAAGTGATCTTCAGGCGATAAGAGTTGACCCAATGCGACCTCTTCTTATAGCTTTGCTGCTGGCATGATCTCTGCTGAGTGGCCTTTTCATATGGCACAACATTCACAGTTGTGTCGACTAAGTGTGTCGACTGGAACAAAAAGTCAGTCGACTTGACTGAATATCTATCAACTAATTTCCATATCAGTCGACTGATTTTTACTTAGGTCGACTGATTTTACCTGTCTCTGCCCATCTTTATTCAGTCTTCATTTAGTGTTTATTTTTTAGCCAAAATGTCATCTTCAGCTTCTCCTTCCACTACCTTGGGTCTTGTCTCAACCCTCAAATTCTTCAACACTTCATCTTTGCCTTTCTGCAGATTTCAGCTGGCTAGTCTGCTACAGCAAACAAAGTCTGTCGACTTGAAGCGAAAGTCTGTCAACTGAATTTTTGAAATGTCTGTCGACTGAATGCAGTTCAGTCGACCGATTTCTCCTTTGGTCAATAGATTTTTCCTTTCTTTCTCAACTATTTTCTCAACTAATTAACTTAATCTTTTGGACTTTTGTGGACTGTTAAGCCTACAAAATATTATGACATGGAGCATGTTTTGGTCCTAAAATCTGAATTTGATTGTTCAAATAATATTCATTATTTCTTCACATTCATGACTCAATAAATCATTGAGTCATAGTTAGACATCATCAAAATTAGAGATACAACATTCTCCCCCTTTTTGATGATGGCAACTATGAGTCATTGCTTGCATTTAAAATCAACATTCAAGAATCAACATTCAAGTTAAGCAAGTAATCCAACAAACATGATCAACAAACATAATTCCTCATTATCAATGAGCAACAAGCATGATTGTTTATTATCAATGAGCAGCTAACATAATTGCTCAGCAATCATGATTTCAAACATGACTTTTCAGCAAACAAACATGATTCCACCTTTTATCAAACAAACATGATTCCACCTTATCAATGACTCCACATTTTCTCCCCCATTGGCATCATCAAAAACTTGAATAGACAGGCAAAGTTGGAGAGGTGCAGGAACATAGAGTTGCAGGAACATAAGTTTGAGTAGCTGATTAAAAAGTTGAAGGACGAACTAAACAGTATGATTCTATATTTTGGATTTTCTTTGATTTTTAATTTTTTTATTTTTCTTTTGAGATGCATGAAGCTATATGCACATGAGAAACCATGCAGGCATTCAGAGTACTGGCAATATTGACTTGCATAATTCAAAGCAATGAGCATGTCGGTCGACCAAGTAAGATGATCCGGTTGACCAGATCCAAATATAATTCTTCTGCAAGAAACTCCCAAAGAAGATATATATAAATGCAACATATCTATCCCTTTCTTATTAAAAGGATGGGATAGGTGTATGAAAAGTGCAAGTGAGTCAATGTAACCATATTGCTCATATTTAACACCAAGGAGAGAGTGAAAATGTCTAAGAGAAATCATGCAGCAGCCCATGCAATCAATCATATTTTCAGAATACATATCAAATCAAATTCCCATCTGTGTAAGTGAATAAATGTGCTAATGAATCTTAGCCATATGGATATTTGGATTTTCAGTTCAATATAAAGGGAGACTATTAAAACTGTACATCATTCTCAGATTTGAGCGTATTGGAGGCTTCGCTCTGCCCTATTTGGCTCTCTTCAATTTTTTTGATTTTCAAAATTGTTCACAGTAAGAATATGAGTTTTTCTAAAGGTTTAGTCTATTCCTTTTTATGCGAGGAGACACATGGATCACATGTCAGACTCCCCGGTTACTCGGAGTATTAACCATTTCACTTCAGTCTGAACAGAGATACTTCAGTACAACACTTTTTAATATGAACCATGTCACGTCTTAGGTGACATGCATCCAATGTACTTAGTGAGACTGACCATTGCTCTGCCTTTATATTTTATTTTCATTTCATTTTTTATTTCAGATTCTTTCTTTTATATGAGGCATGCAGCTTTTTCCTCAACTTTCCTCTTCAAAATCCATGCATCAAGCTTAGTTTCTCTAGAGTGTTAAAAAGAAAAACTTATATCCTTATGTTAACACCCATTCTCACATTTAGGTGCAAGACAATGTGTGGATTTGATTTAGCATGTATGCTAAAAATTTTAATTGAAGGCATGACTATGCAACTCCCCCTAAATAAATGTACTTTATTAAAAGATTTCCCCCCTGAGTGTCTGACATGAGACACACCATCTATGACTCAAATGTAGCATTATTTAACAAAAGGTATATGGTCATAGAAAATTTCAAGGAAGGGGGTTGAATAGCATATAGTATCATGCAAGCATACGATGGGAACATGCAATATGCAGTGCATACATCTGGACATGCACACATAAAACTATGTATCTGGATATGCAGTTCAATTTTTACTAGAAACGCAATATGCTTGAATGTCTTGGATGCACCTAACTCATGGATTTTAATGCTGCCTTAAATGCATGACTAAGATGCATTTTACTGATTTATCTAACATGGGAGTTATGAAAATTGCACAAGATTGATCAGGAGAAATTGAGACTGATATCAGGTAGACACGACCTTGAATCAGGTTACAGATCTGTGCATACAGGAAACACTCAAAGCACAAAGGTTGGACAAACAAGCTCAAAGACCAAAAAATAGAACCGTGACTCAAATGGGTGGACCCTGGGGGTTGTTGTGTCTCCTCTGGATTTGATGAGGTGTTTTGATGCTGGCAACAATTTGTGTTTTGATGATAGCCACAGTCAATATATATCTTATAGTTTCTCTCTAGAAAGATTGAGTCTCTGGTCATTTCCAGGTCGATGCATGTTCATGTGTAAGTCAGATAAGGTCGATGCATGTTTACATTTGAAGCATGATAGGTCGGTGCATGCTCATGGATGAAGTATACAAGTCGATGTACATTTCAATCTGAAGCCTGTCAGGTCGATGCATCATGTACCTCGTTGAACTTAAGGTCGATGCATGTTTATGCTTGCACCTTGATAGGTCGGTGCACATATTTGCATTGACAATGTTAGGTCTGTGCACATGATAACTCTGAGCCTAGAAAGTCAGTGCATATGCATAAGTGTTCAGTTATAAGGTCCATGCATCCTCCACTTCATTAAGCTACCAGGTTGATGCATATATGTCATTGAGTCTAGAAGGCCGATGCACATATGTGTTACAGACCAAGAAGGTCGATGCACATATGTCACTGAGTCTAGAAGGTCGATGCACATTTGCATGTTCATCCAGAAGGTCGATGCACCTTATACACTTTATGCACAGTCAGGTTGGTGCACATTGAACATAGTACACGCTATTCAGATCGATGCATCTTATGCACCTTGTTCACACCTTGTGCTATAAGGTCGGTGCACAGTGTACACAGGTTGATGCTAGCAACCTAGCGGTTGGAGAAAGATCAATGCTAGTGACCTAACGAATGCAGCTTAAGGTTGATGCATGTTTTGAAAAGGTTGATGCCAGTCTGTTAGCCTATGCAGCATTATGTCAGTGCAATAGAAGTCATCACTATCAAGGTCAATGTACCTTGTGCATTCACTATAAAGACAGGTCGATGCACCCTCATTAGGATCTACCTTCATCACATTAGAGGTCGATGCTTCTAGTCAAACATGTTGCATGGGTTAGTTATACATGCTGATGCATCTCATTTATGCATTGATGCTTCTACAGAAATGTGTGCAATCATTTGACATGTCTGAATATGTTGAAGCAATTAAGATTGAATTTATGTTTATACTTATCATTTGCTTCATAACTAATATCTCTTTTTCTTTTTTCTTGACAACCCAGATCCATGATCAAACACCTGGGTTACATAAAGGCAGACCACATCAATCTCACGTGGAACTTAAGTAAAACTGATTTAAGGCACGTGATCGAAGGTGGGAAGCTGTTCTAAAAGCCTGCCACGTGGATCGTCTTTCTCTCTCTCTACCTCTGACACGTGTACTTTCAAAGTGCGCGGGAACGTGTTCTCCACGCGCCAAAATCAAGAGCTCGTGGGACCACATGACTCGTGCTCTATAAAAGGCAATCTAGTGTTCGAAGATAGACATATATAGAGAAGAACATAGAAGAAGAGAGCATAGATACAGATCAGAAGTAGATAAGAGAGCAAGAGAGATCCAGAAATCTGAGAGAAAAGAGTCTGAGAGAAATCTGAGAGAAAAGAAGGAAAAATAGAGTGTCGTAATTATGAGAGAGAGAAGTGGGCTTGAGCAGAAGAATTGTCCTGACTTCTGGATCAGATCCAGAGTTAGATCGCACTAGTAGAGCTACAGTTTTCTTTATGTGATTATTTTTCATTATCTCTTTTATTTCCTTTTTGAAATCACTGTAAGCTGTGTATCAGCGGAGCAAGCTGTGGTGCTCAGCAGGTGAGGTGTGATCTGTTGCATCCCTACGGTTTTGATGATGTCTCACACTATAAATCAAATTTGTTTTAATTACAAATCAATTTGTTTTTATACGATGCATTTCTTTGTTTCTAAGCATGAAGAAGGTCTATGCTTATAGCATGATATAGGTCCGTGCATTTCATGTCATTCATCTTTTTGCTTAATGCATATTAAGTCAGTGCAAGTTCTGCATCTCTCACATAAAGTGCTTGCCTCGGTGCAAGTCCCTGTTCATGCACAGGTTCTGCTGACATACTTTGTCTCTGTGCATTTCTCTAGGTCATGTCCACTAAGGTACGTGCATATCGTGTCTATGCATCTCAACTCTTGGGTCGGTGCAAATCCATCTCGGTGCAAGCTTTGTCTTGTACTTCTCTTGGCCATCTCGGTGTAGCTCCTGTTTGGACTGCATATCTCGACTTGGTGCACACCTTTACCTTGTGAATAACATAAACTCGGTGCATCTTCTATTGCATTACCACTCTCGGTGCAAGGTTTGATCTGCACATAGTCGGTGCAAGTCTTGGTTAGTCAAAGGGTTTGGAACTCAACTCGGTTCATACTTCGCTTAAGACAAAAATCATGTTCGGTGCATAGCCAAGCCTTTACAAATCCCTGTAGCAACGAGGTCGGTGTTGCTCCTGTTTCAGGCTTATTAGACTCGGTGCAAGTCCTATAGATAGCTAACGTAGATTGGTGCATCCTCTGCTTCATTCCACCTCGGTGTTTTTCTTGCTCGTCTTAGTCGATGTTTATTCACTTTAACTCGGTGCAAACTTTTCTCTCTGGCAAAATAAATTTAGTACAACTTTGTGTTTTGTTAATTCTTGTCTGTGCATATCTGTTGCACGATTAGACTCTATGGTCTGTGCTAATGACGTCATGCGTCTTCTCAAGTCAGTGCAATTGTTGATTTGGGAACTTCTACTCAGTGCAGTTTCTGGCTTCTTACTCATTTCACTTATTCGAATTGTGCTAAGCGTGTGACAAAATGACTATTTCTTCTCTAATAGTTTGTCTGTGCATTCACCAGGATGGCACGTGATCTGAGGAAGATGAAGGTCCAGAACTTTCTGACATGTGCCCTAACATTTCAAGCGAGAAACGTGGTATCCACACGCCTAAGCTTCTGGGACAAACATATGTATATATATATATATATATATATATGCTGAGGAAAAAGGGTTCGAAGAGAAGGATGGAACAGTGAGAAAAGAAGAGCAGCTTGAGAGCAGTGGAAAAAGAGAGAAGATCAGAAAAAACCCACTCCATCCAGAGCTGAGAGAAAAAATTTCTGAGATAGAGAAGTGATTGTGAATGTGAAGTTCTGCTTCTAAGGAAGCTATATTGCTTTTGTTTTCATAAAAAATTGCGGTTCATCGATTGTTTTTATTTTCAAGTTTCTTTTATTGTCATTCCGCTCTGATACCAATTGATACGCACAGCGGAAAGTGAGATAGAAGGGGGGATGAATAGCTCACTCCCAAAATTCGATAAACTCAAATCCGATTTATCAACCCCTCAAATAGCAGTGAAGAAGACTTCAAAAATAGGCAACAGTGATGACTAAAGTAAGAAATGAGATCGAGAAAGCAACCCACAAAGATGCAATGTGTCAAGTAGATGGAGAGCAGCACAACGTGAGCAAGCAAGACCACAGAGAGACAGGGAATTTTTTAGGCTGAGTACGTGGCTGCACGGAGTTGTGGTACACATGTCATTTGGATTCTCTCCACTGCAGAGGCTGAGTATGTGGCTGTAGGGAGTTGTGGTACACAAGTCATTTGGACTAAACACTAGCTTCAGAACTATCAAGTAGACCTGGGGTGCACACCCATTTATTGTGATAATACCAGTGCCATCAATCTAGCCAAGAATCATGTCTTGCATTCCCGCACCAAACACATAGAAATAAGGCATCATTTTATAAGAGATGAAGTTTCTAAGAACACCTTTGAGCTGATTCATGTAGGCACTGCTAATCAAATTGCTGATATCTTCACTAAGCCACTGGACAATGACAAATTCACCACATTAAGGAGAGAATTAGGCTTATTTAAATTATCTTAATTGCTAATCTTCTGCTATTGAATTGATTTATCTTGGCAAGAGTTTGTGTGAGAAGCCTGTCCTAACTATGAGGGGGAGTCTTGAGAGTCTGCTGATTAAATTCCTTTAGTGCATCGATTGAGGGGGAGCCAGGTAGTTAGTGAAATTTTGACTGATTCAAAAGATTGACCAGACGTGTGTCATTGCTGGTTCTGATGATTGGATGAGTGCGGTTCAATCTCAGACTATGGAATCTCATTCATCTCTTAAGTCTATAAGTCTGTGTTACTAAAGTCCTGCTAGAATCTTTCCTCTAGTAGTCCATCAGAGATCTGGATTAAGTGTTCGAAGTATATCTTCCTACATTGTAAATGATTCCGGTTCAGGCTAAAACCTGTATGTCTTGACATCTGTCCAGATCAACTCAAAATCTAGACTTCAAGATTCATTTCAAATAAATAGTCCTTCTGGTATTGTTTTCAATCACTTCATCTCCATAATATAAGGGATCAACCAAATAAACAAAGGTCTATGGTTTGATCACTGAGAAACTGGGAGCTTCATCAATGAAGTGAAGTAATTCCCATGTCATGAGGTGTCAAATTCAAGAAAAAAAGGGGAAGAGCAATCTCTGCAAAATGAATTTGTGCTTCTGATCATCACAGAGCAATGGTGACAAGGTGGTGAGTAACTGGGGACTCTGGCCTCTGATCAAGGTGTTTCCTCACGTAAAAAGCCGCAGTTACTAACTCTGTTCTCTAAAAGGGAGAGGTAATGAGGTACTCACATTGAGTAACTGGGGATTCAGGCCTCTGATCAAGGTGTCTCCCTAATGTCAAAAATGTGATTTACCAACTTACTCATTGGTCTTATTGAAAAACTCTATCATATCCCTTGTCTTTGTGCAACTTACTAGAATGCTTGTCCTCAATACCATGAGAACACCTTCTCTGCCTTTGTCTCTTGTCGTCTACTGAGTATTGTTGTTTGTTCAGCAATGTCTTGCCATACTTGTTCATCCTTGCTCTACATCATATACCCTGTATGTGGATACACTTCCCTCTCTTTCTACTTCTCTATTGATTACCAGAGATCAAGAATCTTCTCTTGAGTTTAGCACCTCACTTATTCTCTTAAGATATGTTCTTGAGTCCTTCTACACTAAGAAGCCACTGTACTTCTCCCTCATGTCTCCAGCAATTTAATATATCTTTTATTTTCTTTTGATGATGTCAAAGGGGGAGAGAGGTCCTCTGTCAACTAGAAAGAGGTCATCTGAGAGGTTCAGGGCATTAGTTCATCATTGGTTCAGGGTATCTATTACATCTACGAGTGAAGCATTTTTGGAGAGAGAAGAGACTCAGAAGATGGTGTTTCAGGGAGAAGTCTTCTGGTTAAACAGTATGCTCTTTTTGGTTTTGCTCTTGATTGTTTTTGATCTCCTTCTTAATGCCCTGACATTGTTTGATTCATAATGTTGCCATCATCAAAAAGGGAGAGATTGTTGCATCCCTACGGTTTTGATGATGTCTCACACTATAAATCAAATTTGTTTTAATTACAAATCAATTTGTTTTTATACGATGCATTTCTTTGTTTCTAAGCATGAAGAAGGTCTGTACTTATAGCATGATACAGGTCCGTGCATTTCATGTCATTCATCTTTTTACTTAATGCATATTAAGTCAGTGCAAGTTCTGTATCTCTCACATAAAGTGCTTGCCTCGGTGCAAGTCCCTGTTCATGCACAGGTTCTGCTGACATACTTTGTCTCTATGCATTTCTCTAGGTCATGACCACTAAGGTACGTGCATATCGTGTCTATGCATCTCAACTCTCGAGTCGGTGCAAATCCATCTCGGTGCAAGCTTTGTCTTGTACTTCTCTTGGCCATCTCGGTGCAGCTCCTGTTTGGACTGCATATCCCGACTCGGTGCATACCTTTACCTTGTGAATAACATAAACTCGGTGCATCTTCTATTGCATTACCACTCTCGGTGCAAGGTTTGATCTGCACATAGTCGGTGCAAGTCTTGGTTAGTCAAAGGGTTTAGAACTCAACTCGGTTCATACTTCGCTTAAGACAAAAATCATGTTCGGTGCATAGCCAAGCCTTTACAAATCCTTGTAGCAACGAGGTCGGTGCTGCTCCTGTTTCAGGCTTATTAGACTCGGTGCAAGTCCTGTAGATAGCTAACGTAGATTGGTGCATCCTCTGCTTCATTCCACCTCAGTGTTTTTCTTGCCCGTCTTAGTCGATGCTTATTCACTTTAACTCGGTGTAAACTTTTCTCTCTGGCAAAATAAATTCAGTACAACTTTATGTTTTGTTAATTCTTGTTCGTGCATATCTATTGCACGATTAGACTCTATGGTCTGTGCTAATGACGTCATGCGTCTTCTCAAGTCAGTGCAATTGTTGATTTGGGAACTTCTACTTAGTGCAGTTTCTGGCTTCTTACTCATTTCACTTATTCGAATTGTGCTAAGAGTGTGACAAAATGACTATTTCTTCTCTGACAGTTTTTCTGTGCATTCACCAGGATGGCACGTGATCTGAGGAAGATGAAGGTTCAGAACATTCCGACACGTGCCCCAACATTTCAAGCGGGAAACGTGGTATCCACACGCCTAAGCTTCTGGGACAAACATATGTATATATATATATATATATATATATATATATATATATATATATATATATATATATATATATGTGCTGAGGAAAAAGGGTTCGAAGAGAAGGATAGAACAGTGAGAAAAGAAGATCAGCTTGAGAGCAGTGGAAAAAGAGAGAAGATCAGAAAAAACCCACTCCATCCAGAGCTGAGAGAAAAAAAATTTGAGAGAGAGAGAAGTGATTGTGAATGTGAAGTTCTGCGTCTAAGGAAGCTATATTGCTTTTGTTTTCAGAAAAAATTGCGGTTCATCGATTGTTTTTGTTTTCGAGTTTCCTTTATTGCCATTCTGCTCTATTACCCTCCGCTGTTCGGAGGAAGGGAGAGATTCTCCAGTTTCCTCCATTGTCTTGGAGGAAGATAGGTTCGATCCTCTGGTTGTGTGAGTTACTTGGGAGTAACTGCACAGGGTTCCCTTTGCTGCGTGCAAAGGAAGGGAGATTGGTTCTCCAGTGTTTCACTTCTGGTTGATCAGAAGTCTGAGGAGGGTATTCCTCGGGGCAAGCTGTCTGGCAGCGGTTGTTGCAGACTGAGTCTGCTGTGTTGCGATTGAATATTACAAGGAAACCTTACTCGCCTGAGTAAGGGGTGGACGTAGATTGCGGATAGCAATCGAACCACCTAAAAAATTCCATGTCTCTCTGTGGTCTTGCTTGCTCACGTTGTGCTGCTCTCCATCTACTTGACACATTACGTCTTTGTGGGTTGCTTTCTCGATCTCATTTCTTACTTTAGTCATCACTATTGCCTGTTTTCGAAGTCTTCTTCACTACTATTTGAGGGGTTGATAAATCAGATTTGAGTTTATTGAATTTTGGGAGTGAGCTATTCATCCCCCCCCCTTCTATCTCACTTTTCGCTGTGCGTATCATGATCCTCGGACAGCAAGCTGTGTTGCTCAGCGGGAAAGCAAGCTGTGAGGCTCAGCTGGTTGTAGGGATTTCATTCCCGAAGCTGTGGATCAGCGGCTTCAAGTTGTTTAGCAGCGGAAGCCTTACTCAGTTGAGTAAGGGGTGGAAGTAGATCTCAAGCTCGAGATCGAACCACCTAAAAATTGATTTTTCTTATGTGTGGTTGTGTATATCTTCTGCTCTGTGAATAGGTGAATGCTTAGGATCGTCCACTGCAATTCCCTAATAATTTAAACCTATTCATATGTTGCTTACTCTCAAGTTTTTAATCTGTCTGTTTGAATACATTTTGAATCTGTCTGTGATGTTTCATCTAAAATTGACATTGCTTTGAATTGTTCAGTAGACTTACCATCTTCATCTAATTTGTAATCGTTAACTCAATGGTATATAAAATTGGTTCAGTCAGAAGGATAGATTACATCTATCTAAAAACTGACCTTTGCGTGAGGAGATTTTCTAATCAACCCTCCGCCAAGTACTATACTGAGTTGAGTGTTCTATTGTTTGGGTGTTTACTGTGGTTAACAGCAATTTCATAATAAATTCTCTTGTTGATAATTCAAACTGCTTTTAGTGTTTCTATTCACAGTAGTTTACTTTAATTCCGCACTGTTATTAACTACTATAGATTCCTTAATTTGGGGTTGATTTATTCACCCCCCCTCAAGATCTGTAGTTTATCCCTTTTCACACACTTCAGGTGTCGACTCTTGATAGCCAAAAAACTCGTCGTTGAAAAGTCGTGCCACAATTTAAAATATAACCGCACTCACTCACTTAAAAAGATTGGAATTAAAGTAAAGTGGTAAGAACGGGTCGATCCCATAGAGAAGAAATATTTTCAATTAAGCATGAGATGGAAAATTCTTATATTTGAAAGATCCGAATTTTGAGTGAGATTAAACTAATGAAAATAAATTTACATGAAAATAAACCTATCTAAAGAATATGAGAGGGTTAAAGAAGAGAAATTAGAAGGAGATAGAAAGAGAAGAACACAATTTCCAAAATATGAATTTTATTACTAAAAAAAGGTGGCAAGTACAACTCTATGAAAATAAAAAAATTACAACTTGGAAATAAAAAAGAAAGGGGAAGAATAAGAGCCAAGATGATGAAAAGTAGCACCGCCGTCTTCGCCATGCCGAGCCTTGGAAGTTTACCCCGCTTTGGAAGTAGACCCCGCAGAGAGGAGCAAAGGAAGAAGATCCGCCATAGGGATACGAGAAGAAATATGGAGGAGGGAGATAGAAGAATGGAGGAAGAAAACTTAAAAACTATATGTAAGAACCTGTGTGTGCGTGTGTGCTTTGAATAGAGAGAGAAAGAGAGGGAGAGAGGAGTTACAGTGGAGGAAAGTGAGAAAACACAGTAAAAAAGAATTAAAAATAGAGGGAGATTAGAAGAAGAATAACTTTAAAATTAGAGAGATTTAGAAGTTGTTGAAGACGAGAAGTTGTAGATATGAGAAAAATAAAGAAGATTGATGAAGAGAGCAAAGGCAGAAGATGTGAGGAAGAAGGTGAAAAATGAGGAAGAACATGGAGTGGTTTGCGGATGAACAGTGAAAAATCCTAAAAATTGAACTTTGAAAAATAGTGAATAACTTAAAAATGAGAAAGAATTGGGGGAAGATGAAGAAGAGAGATTTGAAGAGCACTTAAAAACGAAGAAGATTGCAGAAGAAATTTTTTTGAAAAGATGAGCAGAAAGGATGAAAATAAGGCTAAAAGGCTAATTTCTCCCACAGTGGCTCTCGGGCAGTTTATATAGGGTGCAGAAGCTTTCATGATCGAGCCCTTTTGGATTAGCTCAAATCCGATTTTCTATCATCAAAGCTTGATCAGAATAGGTGGCTTGCCATGTTTAGAGTCCTTCTTTCCTCAAACAAGAGGAGATAATCCAAAAAATTGGAAGATAACTATGATCGGGGGCATGCCGGTTCCGTTTCAAACTCTTGTGAAAATGGCGACTGGAGTGATGGGCGTAGATTAAAATAGCAGCTTCCACAGTGGTCGCTCATTCATGTTTCCATATTTTGACATTTTTCTTTTTTTCATAAATCCAGTAAATTCTGACTTTCCAAAAAGTCGCTAATTCTTTTTTCATTTTTCTTTGATTTTTCGCATAAATGAATGAGCGGTTGCTTGGACGGTCGCATATTCTTTTCTAAAGAAATTGTGCCTGCTTGGACGATCTCCATTTCTTCTCATTTTGCAGCTTTTGTTCTTCTTTTTTCTATTTTCATCAAATGAAATAGCGCCCACGTATGCAATCGATAATTCTTCTTTTTCTTTTTCTTTTTCTTTTCCAAAATAAATGAACGCCCATTTGATCAGTCGTTAATTCTTATTTTCCATAAAAATCTTAAAAATTGGCGTCTGACCATCCAGTCGCTATTTCCTGAAAATTCAAAAATTCCAAATAATCAACATATTTCATCCAAAAATGGCTTTCAAATAATTATGTAAATTCTTGAATATTTCTCACATTGTTATTTTTTGGCTAAAAAGATGATAAAATGTGTGCAGACTCAAGTTAATGGTGAGAATGATATTTATCCATATTAATGCACAACTTTATTCATTTAATGCTCAAAAATGATGAATGTGATGCAAGTTATGACATGAAATATAGCACTTATCACACCCCCTAACTTACTCATTACTAGTCCCTTAGCAATGTAAATAAATTAAAATTAGGACCAACAAGAGTTTACAAAAGTTCATACCATTATATCCAGCTCTCCCTTCACAGAATCAACTAAAGATTAGGAATCCGGACACATTAATGCACACTAGTCTTAGATTGGAAATTAAGGTACATAATCAAGAATTCAAAACAAAGTTCAATAGCACTTGTGCATGTGTAACTACCAAATCCACAACGTAGATAATTGCATCCCTCATTTGCTATTCCGAACAAGTGTCTTTCAACCCTACACCTCCTAGATGAGAGTATTAAACACAATAACCTTTTGTCTGCCTTATTTCATTGTCTCTTTGAGATCTTTTTATATATTTTTTTTTCTACAAACATGATGCTGCACTACCCTTCACTGCTTAACATGTACCTCGACTCTTGCCTTAGGAGAAGTAGGCCCAATTTTACAAATCAAGGTTCTCTTTTTCGTTTTACACGAACCTCAACACGTCTTAGGTGAAGTTGGCCCAGTTACTAAGATTCGAGGTATTTTTTATGATGTTCTTTTTCATATTTTTTTCTTTCTCATCATTTTTTCATTGCGCCATTTACACTTATTTAACAGATAACTCGGCAGAAAAGTTTATAAAAGATCTCTTAAAAAGTGCGGAGTATCAGACACATACCCAAAATAGCATAGGGCCTGTCCTGCTTGTTTCATTAGTGCGCATAGTGATTTCTTTTCTAAAGTGCACATGAAATTTAAAGAAATTCTCAAATCAGTTTTCCATCGATAGATCGAATTATATTTCTATCATTCTTTTCTTAGTCTTTTCTATTCCAGAATCACTTTCAATAAAAGCATGAATTAATAAAACTCATTTTGGGTCATTTTTATGCACAAATACAAGATATTATGCAAGAACGCATATCAGGAACGCATATCAAGTTGTACAATATGCATCAAAAAAATTTCTCTCCCCCCAACTTGAATGACATTGTCCTCAATGGCATATAAAATAGAAATAAAAGAACAATGTAACAAGAAATATTACTGAGTAGGAAAGAGACAACCTGATATGCGGGGCGAAAGACTCCTTTAGAATAATGGCGACAGCTCTTTTCTCCTCAACCTACCTACTGAAACATATTCAAATAAAAACATCAAACAACAAAAACCTTGGGTTGCCTCCCAGAAGCGCTAAGTTTTTCGTCTTCAGCCAGACGCATGCATAGAAGGTGTAAGCTTCATAACCAACGTATTGACTTGAGAATGAGCTACCACAATATCTCATCTTTATTGAAAAACCAAACATTATACCACAACAAGACGAGATTGAGCGTGATAGCGTAACGGCTAGAGTGGTTGTTATTACAATTAGGTTGATCATGCAATGCATGGGTTAACAACCTTACTTTTAACGGGGTGGTATGAGGTAAATACCATGACAGATCAGTTAGGCCGAACGGATTCCCCCGATCAATAATCAGAAAAATTTTCTTCCCACGTGTGGTCTTTGTAAGTGTTGAAAATATTAATGAAGACCTTATTATCAAACAAAATGTCATGTTCTTCCTCACTTTTAGAGATTTCATAAACATTAGTGAGGTGAGAAGAAATCAAAGGGAGAGGAGTTTCAAGCAAAGGATCAGTGTCAAAGAGACTAAGAGAACCAACGGTGAAAGAAATATACTCCTCAACACTATGAAGCTTGGAAGGTTCAATGGAATCAGACAAATCGGCAAGATGTAGAGCAAGATTAGATCAATCAGCTGGAAAAATATCAGAAGAATCATTGTGATCAAGAATTAGCAAAAGCTCTACCCTCTCCTTCAGATTAAAGGTATAAAAATTGTCATGTGGCAAATTTAATTCCTCATTAACCCCAATTTCTTTGTTCAATTTTTGTTCCATCTTCACTTCTTCTTCCTACCCATCTTCAAAGAGAACTTCATTAAATTCAGGGAGAACCAGCGGAGGAGTTTGATCTTGAATTTGCACATCACTTGCTTCTCCTCTTCCCCCCAACTTGAGATCATTGACTTCTCTAGCACTCTCCTCATAAGGACAATCAAACACAAGCTCCTCAATTTTAAATTCAGGAGGGTGAATATGATCATTCACTAATTCATCACCTTCCTTTATTTCTTTTCCAACAAATTCTTCAATCCCCTCAAATTCCCTAAGTTTCTCATTTAAAATCTGCTGACATGATCTCTCCATAATACCTTCATCTTCTGAATCGCAATGGATCTGAGTGTAATGATATTGAGGAATCATCGATTGATCACAGTTAGTATCAGGAATTTGACGACAAAGATTGGACCCAGAGCAGTCAAAGAATTGATCTCCCTGCATTCTCTTGACTTCCTCAATCATCCTATTGATTCGCTCTTGGAGGGATTGACTTTGGAGAATTAATTGATTGAATTGATCCTCCGGGTCAGTATTTGAGGACAGAAGAGATGAATACCAAGGAGAAGAGTGATCATTTGGAGGTGGTGGATGGGATATGAGCCATCCTCCAGCATGCTGGGCTAGATCATAATGGTTATCAGAGTTTGGAGCCCAAATTTGCGTTTCATTATTCTCTTCTCCCCCCAACATTGGGGGATATGGATATATTGGGTGGCATTCAGACTGTGGTGTGTAAAGATAAGAATCAGTCCAGTACTGAGGTGAATGGGAATAGATGGGTTGTCCTTGATATTGGGCTTGAGAATCATTGGAGTATGAAGCCCAATTATAAAAGTGTGAGCTTGAAGGACTTTGCATGGGGTCTTGGTAAGGTGCCCAAGAGGATGATTGTTGGTTTTCCCACCTAGGATATGCATTTGTTTGAGAAAAAGGGGTGGAAAAATCCCGTGGCAATTGGTATTATTTTTGGGTAAAAGATGGATTGTAAACTCCATTGTGGAAGAATGAAGGATCTTGATGATATTGGGTAAATGAGATATGTAAGTTCAAGTGGCCCGCATGGTTAAGCATGAATTAACCTCTTAATTTTACTAATGGGCCCTAACAATTATGGATGTAGGGATCTCCTACCTTGCATGTAATGTAAAAGGGCCCAAGAAAAGCTAATTATTTTTAGATTTTTTGAATTTTTTTTCAAAAATAATGTAAATGTAACTACAACTATATGAATTATGTATGCAAAAATGAGGATTTTTTTTGAAGAAAAGAAGAATTGGCACTCACTAGTAAATTGGTCAACCGACCAGGTAAGAGGTGGAGTTGTGGGAGGCTCCCCCTACTTTCGTAAGGACCTAATTAAATAACCACAAACTCGCTTGGGCGTTTGCCACTTAACCTCTAGCCTTAGATGTCGATTTTTCAAAATAATAATAAAATCTAAAATTCCTTTCTTTATTTTATGTGACCTTCCAAGGGCAATCTAACTCTGGGGTACTTCGTGGTACAACCTGCCCGACGTCCGTGAGAGAATCCACGAGTGCGGGGACTTATGGAGGTCTTAGAAAAGGAAATTCATATCCAAAGAGATGGAATGCTCAATGGAGGGTCCTCCCAAATGCAAGAGAGGTGTAGGAACCTAATTTGCCCTTAAGAAGGGGAAATAGAAAAGAAGAGAAAGATTTTTTTTAAATGATGATGATGCAAGTAAATGAGAAGTCAACTAAAATGCACAATACATGAAAAGATGCAACTAATGTGAAGACATGCTAGTATGAAAAAAAAATTATGATTTTTTTTCAGAGATTTTTTTTGAGATTTTTTTAATAAGAGATGAATACAAGGAACCATCAACTAAAAATAACAAAGAACATGCAAATTTATTGTAAAATGAAGCATAAAATGAAGTTTTTGGTGTTTCCATGTTTTTTTGATTTTTTTAGATTTTTTTGGAATTTTTTTCAGAATTTTTCAAAGAATGACAGTTTCCTACGTTTACTTACCTTTAGTGACGCTTGAATTTCATGAATTTTCTGAATTTCTATATTCTGCTACCGTTTCAGGCTTTCAGCAACACTTTCTGTGACAGTTTATTTCATGGGATTTTTAGGTCTGAATTTTCATGGATTTTTTGATTTTTTTATTTTTCCTGTAAAATAAAAATAGAAAAATTAGTATTCACATATATACATCAAACACAAGAAATTTCAACTATTAAAAATAATTTCCTCCCCGACAACGGCGCCAAACATTGATAGCCACAAAACTCGTCATTGAAAAACCATGCAACAATTTAAAATATAACTGCACTCACTCACTTAAAAAGATTGGAATTAAAGTAAAGTGGTAAGAACGGGTCGATCCCACGGAGAAGAAATATTTTCAATTAAGCATGAGATGGAAAATTCTTATATTTGAAAGATCCGAATTTTGAGTGAGATTAAACTAATGAAAATAAATTTACATTAAAATAAATCTATCTAAAGAATATGAAAGGCTTAAAGAAGAGAAATTAGAAGGAGATAGAAAGAGAATAACATAATTTTCAAAATATGAATTTTATTACTAAAAAAAGGTGACAAGTACAACTCTATGAAAATAAAAAAATTACAACTTGAAAATAAAAGAGAAAGGGGAAGAATTAGAGCAAAGATGATGAAGAGTAGCACCGCCGTCTCCGCCGTGTCGAGCCTTGGAAGTTCACCCCGCTTTGGAAGTAGACGCCGCCGAGAGGACCAAAGGAAGAAGATCCGCCATAGGGATACGAGAAGAAATATGGAGGAGGGAGATAGAAGAATGAAGGAAGAAAACTTAAAAACAATATGTAAGAACCTGTGTGTGCGTGTGTGCTTTGAATAGAGGGAGAAAGAGAGGGAGAGAGGAGTTATGGTGGAGGAAAGTGAGGAAACACATTAAAAAGGAATTGAAAACAGAGAGAGATTAGAAGAAGAATAACTTTAAAACTAGAGAGAGTTAGAAGTTGTAGAAGAAGAGAAAATTATAGATCTGAGAAAAATGAAGAAGATTGATGAAGAGAGTAGAGGCAGAAGATGTGAGGAAGAAGGTGAAAAATGAGGAATAACAAGGAGTGGTTTGCAGATGAACAGTGAAAAATCCTAAAAATTGAACTTTGAAAAATAGTGAATAACTTAAAAATGAGAAAGAATTGGGGGAAGAGAAAGAAGAGAGATTTTAAGGCACTTAAAAACGAAGAAGATTACAGAAGAAAGAATTTTGAAAAGACAAGCAAAAAGTATGAAAATAAGGCTAAAAGGCTAACTTCTCCCACGGTGGCTCTCGGGCAGTTTATATAGGGTGTAGAAGCTTTCACGATCAGGCCCTTTTGGATTAGCTCAAATCCGATTTTCTATCATCAAAGCTTGATTAGAATAGGTGGCTTGCCATGTTTAGAGTCCTTCGTTCCTCAAACAAGAGGAGATAAGCCCAAAAATTGGAAGATAATCATGATCGGGGGCAAGCCGATTCCGTTTCAAACTCTTGTGAAAATGGCGACTAGGGTGCTGGGCGCAGATTAAAATAGCGGCTTCCACAGTGGTCGCTCGTTCATGTTTCCTTATTTTGACATTTTTCTTTTTTTCATAAATCCAGAAAATGACGACTTTCCAAAAAGTCGCTAATTCTTTTTCCATTTTTCTTTGATTTTTCACATAAATGAATGAGCGGCTGCTTAGACGGTCGCATATTCTTTTCCAAAGAAATTGCTTCTGCTTGGACGGTCACCATTTATTCTCATTTTCCAGCTTTTCTTCTTTTTTTCTATTTTCATCAAATGAAATAGTGCCCATGTATGCAGTCGCTAATTCTTCTTCTTTTTTCTTTTTTCTTTTTTCTTTTTCTTTTCCAAAATAAATGAGCGCCCATTTGATTATTTTCCATAAAAATCTTCAAAAATGGCGTCTGACCATCCAGTCGCTATTTCCTGAAAATTTAGAAATTTCAAATAATCAACATATTTCATCCCAAAATGGCTTTCAAATAATTATGCAAATTCTTGAATATTTCTCACATGATTATTTTTTGGCTAAAAAGATGATAAAATGTGTGCAGACTCAAGTTAATGGTGAGAATGAGATTTGTCCATATTAATGCACAACTTTATTTATTTAATGCTCAAAAATGATGAATGTGATGCAAGTTATGACATGAAATATAGCACTTATCAACTCTCTCAGGATACCTTCTTGAGACATTCTGAAAACCTGCAGAACATAAACAACACAAGAGAGGGTCGACCCTTGGGGTCGACACCTTCAATGCAAAATGTGACAGAACAACCAAAGTGTTGTGTTAACATGCCCATTAGCAGAAATTGACATTTTCAATAATCAATTGCAAAAAATTTCAGTAGTCTTCAACTTGAACATGCAGCACAAAAGGTGCTTCCCTAGGAATGAGTCAAAGCCTTAATTTCAGACAATTTAGCTAGCAACTCCTCCTCAATATGTGCATGAATTTCTAAGAGACTCAGTAAAGTTTTGACAGAGGAGTATGCAGCCTATGACCTATATGAACACTTAACTTATGGTATCAGGCGGAGGCATATTTTCTCGCATAGTGATAGTTTTCAGACAGGAGTGACATGCCCATCCTCATGTCACCATTTGATACACCATGAAGTCATGCAATGATGATCCATCAAAAATACAGTGCATTCTCATATGAAAAAAAAATTCTTCAAACTCCCCCTTACCATGACGTGCATGAAAATGCATGAGAGCATAGAAGGATATTCATTATGCAAAACACATGCAGACTCAAAATATGTATGTAGTGTACTCTAATTTGGAAATTTTCAAACTCTAACTCCCCCTCAACAAGATGCTTATGAACACTCAGATATACTGACAGTAGAACACATGTTCTCATGAGTGATGAATGTAAATTTCAAATCTGCCCCAATAGTTTTTCACGATGAACATTGAGCAAATTTTAGAGTCAAGGACTGCTATTTACATAACGTCAGAGCAACAGTTCAGACATTGTATCAGTCAACAAATTTACACATAAAGGCATGTAAAGATTATCTAAAGAACTATAGAGCAGCTGATAGTAAGATTGTGAAGGAAGCAAACATTAATTTTTGAAAATTTTGACAAAACTTTATTACCAAACCTGGGCTTTGAGCAGCCATTATTTTTCAACCTTTTTATTCAACCTCAAGGCATTCCTACAACCAAAGTTCTCCTTTGAAAAGTTTAGGTACCCAAGTCTTCTTGGGTCCTAAATGGTTAATATGAGCTTCGTCAAACATTTTCAATTTTCTTGTAGCATTCAAATCATCAATTTCCATCTAACAACAATTGTGCATCTCATGTCCATTTTTACCACAGTAATGACATACATAGGACTTCACATTCTTCCTATACATGAAATTGGTGGATTTTTGTCTATAAGTAGAGAATTTATCATTTTGAACATGCGACTTGTTTTTTCTCTTTTAATAATCAGCAATTTGACACTGTGTGACTTGGTTTTCCACAGTGATAACAATAATTCGAGGAGTGTCTTTTGACTGAGTTTTTATTGTACGAATGATCTTTTCTAAACATATTTTTCTTATCTGAAAATGTTCTTTATCTTTCAAAGGAAGCTTTCTTTCTGCACACATTCTGGTCATCATATTTCATGACATTGCAATTACTCATTTGATGACCATGCCTACCACAGTAAAAATAAGAAGCATTTCTCCTTCTCTTAGAAATAGATTTATTTCTGCATTCTTGTAAATCATCTTTCTTCATGATGTAACAATCATTCATGACATGACCATGCTTACCATAATAAAAATAGGAAACATTCATTCGTTTTGAAGCATGGTGTCTCACATGGGAATTCCTAGCATGCATATCACATCTAGTGAAATTATTTTTTTATTTATGTTGCAGCATGGTTTTCTTTTTCTGGTTGTTGTTTTGTTTTTGATTTTCCTTATCAGCAGTTTGTTTTGGGAATATATTTGAGGTGCTGGCTACATCCGAACTAGAGACAAAAGAAGTGTACATCTTGTTCTCAACAGACTTTTTATTTACAGGAGTATAGCCAAGCCCTTCTCTCTAAAAATTTACTTTAATCCCTAAGATTTTGTCTAGATTTTTTTTGCCCTCACGAAATTTTGATAATGAATCATTCAAATCACTGATTTCATTTTCAAGTGATGAAATGTGCAATTCAGAGTAATGTATTTCTTCCTCACACTCAACCATCCTATCATGCAATATTTCATTGACAATTTTATAATTTTCAATTTCCTATTCTAGCACATGTAATTTTTCAGACTCATCAACAACTACACATTTTTCTTTTTCAAGGATAAGCAGTCTCTCAGACATGGCATTGTTTAATTATTTTAGTGTTCCATTTTCTTCAAGAAGATTTTTGTTCACAATTAATTCATCAAGTAGCTGTTGATCATCTGACTTTGAACTTAGCTTTTCTTTTAGCTCTATTTGAATTTTCTCCAACTTAGATATTTTAGGTAGAAGAGTTTCATTTTCATTTCTCAAACTTGAAATGGTTTCTTTCTAAATGTCAACATCGTGCCGTAAAATTTCATTTAAATTCTCAAGCTCAGAACATTTATCACAAGAGAGATTTCCATGAAAAGGGTTTTCAAGTTTTTTTTTAATCTTCTTATTTTTAGACTTAATTTTCTTGTATTTTTGTCACGCCCTGACGCGGAATATCGAGGCGCGACGAGTCGTAACACTCGTGTCGATCAGTGCATGTATATAAAGGGGAACCAATTACAAAGGAGATAACGACAAAGGGACACTATTATTTCATCGAAGTAAAGTTTACAACATCATTAAGCCTTAAGAGGCATATTACAAACTTCAAAGTACATATAATTCTAGCAAGAACAACACTCATAAACCTAGGTAACTAAGATAAACTTGATCCCTTGTTTCACTCTTGCCCATCCCCATGTGTTTGGGATTCATTGTCGCAACTACCTACATTATTAACCGAAAACGTAGGGTGAGCGAAACGCTCAGTAGGAATTTATATCTCTATATCATGCAACCTAAAGTAATTAACATTTTTGGATAAAGTTACTATGCTATGCCGAGAAACGTAATTAAAACATGGAACATGAATAGGAGAGAGAGTAAAGAAATGCAAGTAACTGGAATCGCAAGTAGACAAGACATCAAGAGTAAAGTTCAAGTAGAGAACGATCATGTAGAAAGAATTATCATGAAATTGGCTCTTTCATGCAAGCATGTACAAGTCACGTATTTCACGTAATTCAAGTACTTCATGTATTCAAGCAAGTCAAGTGATTCACGAACTATGGAATGTCATAAATGAATCTAGCAAGTCAAGCACTTTGGTGCAATGCCACACCAGATCAATCAACTCTCATGGGCACAAGTACTTTCAGACGCTCCACCTAGGACCAGACCGGGCCCCATTAACGTCAGGCATTGGGGTTATGGATCATAGATCCCAAGTATATTTAGACATCCACATAATATGTATGGCCAAAGAATTTCAAGGTAAAGCTTACGAAATAAAGTATAGATCAAACAAAAATTATCATTCAAGGAACAAGTAGTACAAGATTACAAGTAGTTGTAATAGAAGTTCCAAGAGGATTTAAGGCATCATGTTTAACGACATTAAGTCGATAAAGGGATTGAATTGCCGGATAAGGCACAATCGGCCCTTGCGAAAAATCTCGTAAAATGGGTTTAGATCAAGATCAAGTTTTTCACAATCGGGTACTTAACTAGAAAATTGAATAATCACGGCCATGTAAGAGGTGGGATAGTGGGAGGTTCTCCTCGTATTTGCGAGGACCTAATTAAGTAACCACTTATCCACTTAAAGCGTTTACCCATGGATCTCTTTCCTTAGACACCGTTCTTCCTTGGAAATCTAGCGAGCTACACGACTTGTCAAAAACACGGTAACATAGAAATCGTTAAACTTGTATCGATCAAGATTATGCAAATAAGCCCACGTAGTTTTAACAGATGGTATCTACTCCATTTAACAAGCTAGAAAGATAATATAGTCATGGAGACCCAAGGATATCATGAAGATAACAAGAATTAGGAAGGAAGTATAAGTTTATGGAATAGAATTATTATCTTCCATATCCTTAACTTAATTGTGTATGAATTTAAATGGTATGCAACTTAACATGACATATCTAACATGTTAGATGATATATTGGTTCATTAGAACCTGAAAACATCACGATCGGGGCGGAGATCGCGCATACGGTCCTAGAAAGACACCGTGATCCTAGACGGATCTTCCGGGGGTTAAAAATATCGGTTAAAATCCTATGTCCAGTTGTATGGACATTCCCAAGGCTTGTGTTATTGTCAAAACATCAGGAAACAACACACGGTGAATTTTCCTTCTCTTTTCTTGAAGCCCAGAAGAAACCGGACTCTTTCCTGAGAACGTGGTCTCTATGATGACCGTGGTCCAAAACCAACCCTTTTTTGTGAGCATGGTGATACCCTTCAATAAACGCTTCTAGCATGCTTAATTATAATGCCCCGGGTTTTTCAGATATTTCTCGGATCTGGATCCGTGGGTTTCAGATCGTTTTTGTGGGTCCCAAGTTGAGTTTAGCGGTTTACGCGTATTTTTGTCTATCGGACCTTCGGAACCCCGTGCAAGGTGAACTGTTGCGTTCTCCGACTCTGGGACATTACCATTGCGATGTGTGTTTTTCGAGGATTAGGGAGGTGATTTTTTCCTATTTTTCATATTTTTCAAATTTTCCCAGATTTTCTATATATTAAACTCTCTCCCCTCTCCCCTCTCATTTCTCACTCTCTCCCTCTCTCTTCTCTCACGCTCTCCCTTCTCACCCTCTCTTCTCCAGCGGCTGACGGAGCGGGATGGGGTGACGCGGGGGATGAGGACGGCGAGGATGGGTCAAGGATCGGGGGACGGAGGCGCGGTGAAGCCCGGCCGTGAGTTCGTGTCTCGGCGAGGGTTTAACGCCATTTTCTTCGTGGATCGGCGTCCACAGCGCATGATATCTTTGGTGGATGCAGGGAGATGGATCCCTAGCTCGTGTACTTCATTTCCCATGATTTTGGTAGGCCGTGGTGAGTCGAGCGGGCTTATTTGAGCGTTTTGGGGAAAATGTGTATTTTTGGGGAGTGAGCCGGATCTAGCATTTTAATGCGTTATTCCGTGGTTTGATGGCACCATTTGATGCCTTGGGGCATGGGGAAGGGTTTCCCCTTTGTTTCCCGTTCGCGTGGGTGTGAACGGGGCATGGAATGGAGTTTTCTATGATTTTCGCCATTTTCGGGTTTCCGGAATAGAAACGGCCTTAATAGGAATCGCCTTCAGGTTATGCGGTCCTCAAGGAGACCGCTATTTGTCCGTTTCACCATGTTTTGGGGCTACGGTCTTGCGATAGACTGTGATAATTGGAGTAACGGTCCAGGGTAGACTATTTTTCATGGCTGGGTGTTGACGCCTAAAATAAAGATAATAATAATAGCAGCAATGAAATAATAATAATAACCCTAAAATACCTTTATAAAATGTCTTATTTCTGTTATCTTGTTTTCAGGAATAAAAGAAGAAAAGAAGAGACAGTCGGCTCTAATAGAGAACCACTGAAACGAGACACAAGACCTCGGAAGATACTCGGGACCATCCCCGAACGAGCAAGAAAGAAGCTCAGCCAACAAGATATGTCAGCCGATGAGTCAGCCCTCACAACTGAAGAAATGAACACAAGAAGCCCAAAAGCCTTAAATGGGCCAATACCTGTGGCACCGAGAAGCTGCTGAAGAGGCCCACTGCCACCAAAAGGCGCACCGATAGTGGCCACGCCGAAAGCCCAACAAGGCCCATATGGGGAAGGGGCGCCGGGAAGCCTACTGCTTCCGCCTGAGGCGCGCCGGGAGCTCATCGAAAGCAGGCCGAGATGATCATGCCGATAGGGGGAGAGGGTTGTGCTATAAAAGCCCCTTCCTCTCGAGATAAAGAGGAGGATCGAAAAGAAAGAAAAAGAAAAGGATAGCCAGATAAAGAGACCAACAGAGAGAGAGAGCCTCCTCCGCGGAGAAAAGAGAGAAGAGATCAATCAGAAGAGAAGGAGGAGAAGAAGAAGCTCCAGGTGGGCAGGCAGCTGGGGAGGGAGAGGAGTTAATGCTCCGCCCTCCCCCATGTTTTCTTTTCTTCTTCATGTAATTATACGAGTTTTATCTCGATGCATCGGATGTAACCGGGATATCCCGGCCTCTGTTTTATCTCCTTTCCCTCACTCCCTCCTTGTAACTGGTCTGAGTCTTGGAATGATATTATGAAATGAAACGCTCCAATGGCCCGTTTGGGCGCTGGGTGATTGAAGTATCTACCGACTATCTCTCCGTCTGCTGCCATGTCTTTCCTTTATATGTTTTCATCTTTATCTCTACCAAAGCTCTGCCCTCTGTCTTTCTATGCATATATCTTTTATTTAAATGTCCAGATGATTCGGGTTTCAGAGTCGTTTCTATGAGTCTGTTCTTCGAAGAGGAATGAAGATAGGGCCCCTACCCTCATCTAATGGGTTATTGGGTTCTGTTTCCTTCTCCCCTCCTATCTCGATGGCAGATCCCCGATATACATTCGAGTTTTCCTTCGAGGCTTCCCCCTTTATGCCGTTCAGGAACCAGATACATCGATTTCTCGGTTCCCTGAACTGCTGGTTATGAGATATATGCTTAATCTGCAGATGAATGCAACCCCACGAGGTTATGATACGTGATGACCTCGACCCTTGGGCCCTCCATTCTAACCCGTGAATGATTAGGGCCTAGAATTCCAGTGTCGAGGGTTGTGTCATTCCTCCATCGCTGGTTTGTTTCCTCGATGCCATTGGGCTCGTCCAGGTGATCAGAGGCAGTCATCCCTTGATCTCCTCGGACGGCTGGCGACAAACAGATAAAAATTTCCACAGGACATTGTGAGACGGTCTTATTTCATCTACTGACTTCGCCTTCCAATTCCCTTGGCATCCCTCCAGCAGAAATCTTCATGTAATCCCAGAAATCTCTAGAACAGAGTACTGTAATCAAGCCATAAACCCTTTCTGGCCTTGAGCCCTTTCACCTTCCCGGCGCGGCCGTTGCCACGCCGAGAGCTATGCGGCCGAGAGGGCTTCCCCCTCTTCCCTTCAGTATGTTGACAAAACCCTCAATCCGGTTCATTTTCCAAGAAAACCCTTTGCAATACAGCCTTCCCGACCTGGGGGCCTCCCGGTGCCAGGTTCCCGGCGCGGTGACGAGCGCGCCGAGAACCCCTGCGCCGAGAACCCCCCTTGGCTAATAAAAGCCACGCCGAGAACCCCTTGGTCGATAAAAGCCGCGCCGAGAGCTTCCCCCCGGCCACTAAAACCCATGCTGAGGTTCCTTCTTTGGCCAATAAAACCCAGGCCAAGATCCACCTTCACACCATCACCCCCCAATCCCTTTAATCTCTCCACACATCTGCCCAGAGGATGTTCAGAGACCATCATATACGCCCCGAGGAGATACAGTAATGGGGAGGACCTCCCCTACATTCCTATGTCCCGAATTGGATTCACATGCAACCCCGTGGGTTCGGTGGACCTTGTCTTTACAAGGGTTTCGTCGGTCTCCGAGAAGGGGAATAGTGACCGATGCTAGAGACATGTACAGTCTCTTTGAGCCTTAGTGCTCCCTCATCTTCCGGCTTTCATCCCGGCACTCCGTGGATGTCAGCCTATATCATTCCCTGGCAAATGCTAAGTCCAGGGGAGGTGCTGCCAAAATTCTCCCGGGATGATGAAAGACAATATTGAACTGTCCCCGGGACTCTGCACATCAATGGTGAAAGAGGTCCTCTATGCTGGATTGGTCTTCCTCAGTTCCTCTCAACCTCTGGCCTTCTTTTGAAGCACAAACCAAAATCAGTTAAGGCCCGATGAATAGATGCATTTTGATCACCCAGGGCCCATCTACTTTGACCTGGATCTCCAGGAAATCCTCTGACCCGCCAGCAAACCCCGGCGCAGAGTATCGTCAAACCTTGCCGGCGTCATAGCTCCCGGCGCGGCCCGCGTCGGGAACCCCACGCCGAGAGGCCCACCTCCTTGGCCTCCTGCCGAGAGCCTTGCTATTAGCGCGCCGGGAACCCCTGGCCGTTTGGCCCCCGAAAACCCCCCCTTGGCTTCCCTTTGCGCCGAGAACCATCTCTTGGGCGCGCCGAGAACCCCCTTTCTCGGGCGCGCCGAGAACCCCATCTCCTGGGCGCGCCGGGAACCCCCCTTCCTGCGCCGGGAACCTATGCACGGCTGAACTGCACCGATAACCTACTCAAATTGTATTACTGAGTCTTCAATCCAAATTTTGTTCTGGGGGCTCCGCCCCCAGAAACCCCCGCAAGGGGCGCTGCCCCCCTTGACCCCCGCGACCTGACCGGGCAGGTCGATCCCCGCGACCTGACCTCGCAGGTCGATCCGCGTGCGAGGGGTGCAACATTGAGCGTTCACTTACATTCCGTCATCCCGCATCGGATTTATGAGTAACCCCTTTAGCTCGGGAGGGCTATGCCACTGCATGAGTTCCGTCGGCTTCCCTAAGGGAAAATCAAACATTGCCCCATGGCATATATATATAGGTAGGGAGGCTTGGCCTCTCTCTTTCTCTCGGCTTTCATCCCGGCACTCCGTGGGTGATAGCCTATTTCCCCCTGGGCATAATCCAGATAAAGGGGAAATGTTGTCGAAATACTGATCGATGCTTTAAACCTCCATCATGGCCACGGCTCAGTCTTTGAACCGCTGACTTAACGATATCGTCTCTGAGCCGCTGACTTAACGATACTGTCTGCTTTTACAGCTGATGTTGTTATCTTGCCCGCCTTCCTGGCTCTGGTATGAAGTTCTATTTTTGCGCACATGAATATATTTTTGCCTCTCGAGGCCTCCTATTTTGGCGTTTAATCAAGGGTTGTCCTTCTTTAGAAGGGCATAATTAACGTCATAGCCTTTATGGTATGACGGGCTTCAGGTCCCGACTCGGACTTCACAATCGGCTGACCAAGTCAGATCGAGCGCACAATAAAATTGTCACCCCGGTGACTGGCACGCCTAATAAATCAAAAATCCCAAATAAAATATAAATAAATAATATAATGAAATAAAATAAAATCCGCGTCCACACTGGGCGACCATGGGCCCGCCGCCATTTCTCCCCCCCCCCCCCATGTCGGTTGGTTAAACGGTCGTACGATAGACCACCTGAGGGACTTAGCGGTCTGATGTGGACCGCCTGGCTCCTTGTTGTGGTCCTAGGGTGACCGGTCAACCCTTTTGGCACCCCATTGTGTTGCGGTCAGGTGGAGGTCATTTCTGCTTGGAGCGGTCTAACGATAGACCGTTTCATTCCTTGAACGGTCTGGTGGTAGACCGTTGGTTTTGGGAGTTACGGCTCATGTGAGACAGCTTTCTTCTCCTGGCCGTCCAGGCTTGACCGCCTTGGCCTTAGACGGTCCGGGGGATGCCGCCTATTGGTTTTCGTGCCATTTAGCGTCGTGTTGGTCTCCGGTCGACCCGGTTGTGACCCAGTGGTCGACCATCGGCCTCGTAAGTGTCCCAGACACCCCGTGAGTTTCATGCCCTATTTCTGGGGTGTCTAGAGGTACCGTGTTGTGTCGATTAGGGTGCCCGTAGATTTAGAGGGTCCAAGCGACCCTGTGTGTGTGTTCCGGGCTTTGTGTTACGCTTGATCGAATCACCGTGTATCGGTACAAGTGCGGTGGGGTTCCCCCGCATGTCGTAGGTTTCTGCGGAAGAGGGTTCCCGACTGGGCCAAGTGTATGGCCTTGGACTGTGAGTCCAGTCATCTAGCCTGGGGTTGGAGGTTTCCCGCTTTTCCCAGGGATGGGGAATCAGCGTGGCGGCTTGTGAGCTACCTTGGGAATCATGCTTCTGTGTTTTCCGTGTGGGCCGTGTATGTGGCCTGTGGATTGTGAGTCCAATTACCCAGCTTGGGGATGAAGGGTTTCACAATTCCCTTTATGAGGGAATGGTCTCAGCAGCTCATGAATTGCCTCGATTTTCATGCTACCGTGGTTTTAGACCTAGGGATTAGGCAAAATTAATGACGTTGTGCCGTTGCGTACGGCGGTCTTGACCCCAAGTCTCGTGACTCAAGGACCGTTGGATTCGGTGAGTCTAGAGGACTGTCCAGAGTCTAGTGGCTCGGCGCCACTTGGTTGTTCTCAACTTTCGCGCAGGGTGCATGCATGTTTCTCGGAGTTCTCCTCGGAGAGTGGTCACATCAGTGACTCCCCACAAGTCATTGCCTTCCAACATGCGGGTGGTTCCACCAGGGAGTGGTGGCGAGGCTACCCCAGGGAGACGGTTTTTAGGCTGGTTACCGTCGGGCCCCACGTCTTGCAGCTAGAGTCCGGCTGAGGGGAAAACCAGTCAGAGGGCCAGACCTAGGACGCATGGTATGTGTGTGCACACGTGGTTTGGGGCAGTTGGACCTGCGCTGACAAGTGTGACCCCAGCTAGTTCTTGTTCTGTGGTTACTTGTACGGTGTCTCAATCTCCGCCAGGGGCATTGTAGGGAGACACCTGAGACGCGGTCTAAGATGCCAGGGGGCGCATCCGGCCTTACTTCTAGTGGGCAGGTACTCCCGTAACATGAGGCGTGACTCTCCTATCTTCGGTTTCTTCTCCCGTCTGTGAGACGTGGTTTTCGGACCGTTCCAGCATTTTCGGGGTAGTAGCCAGGGTGCTGGTGGCTTTAACAAGGCTTCGTTCTATTAGAGTTGTGTTCGTGACCAGGCAATCGTGACTTGACCTGGGACAGCGTGTCCATGTTGGCCTTGTCTTGAAAGGTAGGCTTCTACGGCAGCGTTTCCGTGAGTGTTTCCTTGGTAGGCTTCATGTTATAGTGGTACGGTTCCCGATGGTGAGATTGGGAGTTCCTTCTTCCCCGTTACCAATAGGAGTAGCTGTAGTGCCGAGTTTTGACCGGCCATCGATTCGCTATTCATACTGTAGTTGTAGCAATTTTTCCTTTCCGCGACCGCCATTATTTTCGGTTAGGGTTCCGCGGGAACCCTACTGAGCCTTTGTTTGGAGGCTCATCCCTCCTTTTCAGGTGTGGCGATTCTTCCTTGAGGTTCAAGGGTGCTGTTTGGAGGTTCTTAGTTGCCAGCTCACCAGGCCGAGTGTTCACTCGGTGTTCGGTACTTTTCCTACCTTAGACTGTACTTTTGTTGGACTGGACTCTACTGTTGTAGTTGTTTATTTATTTCTATTAATTGTTGAATTGTCCTACCTTATTTCCTATTTCTTTGTACCTCCACACTCCCTTTAGCCCTTCCAAGCCCTCCCGGCTAGTGGGCGGCGGGCTAGGATTCAAATGGTAATGGAATCCTCCCGGTATCTGGATCTTGGGTCGTTATAGTAGGTATCAGAGCAGTGGTTGTGGACGTACATTGGAATTCAAGACATTACAGTGATCAGAGTCCATAAGGTCCAATACAATCTACAGCTGGCTTAGGGTTTTGTGTTTTGCTTTCCGCTTCGTTTCTCGCTTGAGAGCTTGAGTGCGTCGCGCGGTGCTATGAAGGTGGTTGTTGTTCGTGACTTTCGTGCCGGTGTGGGGCCCAAGGGATGTGATAGAGAGGTTTCTTCCCGATGCGTTGTGGCCCCGGTTGTGTTGGGTTGGGCAGAGGTTGCCGGCAGGTGCGTCGCTGCGGTGCTGTGTTCGAGGTGTTTGCCGCGAGGTTAGGTGGATGGCGAGGACTGTTCATGGTTATATGGCTGTAACCGTGCTCTGAGGGCGTTGTTATTGGTTTGGCCACTCCAGCATGGGATTTATCTAGCCTCTGAGGTGTTAAGGTCATGGTTTGAGGTGGCAGAGCGGGTGCTCTGATCGAGAAGTGTGCTCGGGTGAGGTGAGGATCTTCTTGGTGAGTTGTTGTTTCATCAAGCCTGATGTTCCAGTCGTGCTCTGTGACGTCAGAAATGATGTGTCAGTCCCGGTTATTCTTACAAATTTCGAGACAGGATTGGGCTGTGGTGACCCATTAAGTCTTGCTCCTGCGCTCTTGTATGCGAATGGGCTGTGTTCGCCTTGGATCTGGTTTGAGATGAGAAGGTTTCGCGGTGGTTTCGAGACTCGAGGATGAGTGTCGACGGTTGTGGATTATGGCTCGTGTTGCGGCTCTTGACGTGGCGTGCTGCAATTCAAGGAATTACAGTGGTGGTGCATCGGGAGATGCTGTGATTATGGTCCAACGTAATGCACGCCGAGTGTGTTGGAGGCACTGACCTGATGGAAGCAATGGTTTTCTTAGTGCTGGAAGGTGCTGTTCCAAGAATGTGCGAGGTTCGAGGTCAGGTCGAGCGTGGAGTTTCCCGTTGGTCAGAGATGTGATTGGTTTCTCCCTTTGTTGGAGAGATTATGTTTGGCTAAGGTTCATCGTCTTGCATTGTGTGTCCGGATTGGTTGGCCTTTGCGTGCCATGAGGTCCGTGCGAGACGCGTCCTGCATTATGGCAAGGTGGTTGCCTGTGAGAAGTCCTGCCCAATTCCCTAGTTGTGTGAGGGTGCGTCGGCACTGCTCCGAAAGGATGAGTGTTGTTTGGGCGATGTCCGCGAGAATTCTTGGCTGGTGTTGGAACTTTCCAATGCGTGGCTGTTCGGAGCCTGCAGAGTTGCAGAGGATTGCCAGATTTGGGAGTGAATCTGTGCTTGGGGTTCAAGGTAAGGGAGCCTTCCTCACCCTATTTTTTGAAGTTGACCAACCGAGTTGTGGATTATCGGGGTGGCGAGTCCCCAGTTGCCGTGTTTGGCTGTGCGCATGGATCTGAGTGCACAGCGGAAGCTGTTGTGACCCCTCTATGTTGATGATGTTGACACTTGCTTTATTTCATTGGCAACATCATTGTTTTGATTGATTGGCAACTGTATTGATTTCATGAAATTGCTCTATCAGATTGACTATGTGTTCTTTGCATTTAATACACTGTTGTTTGCATTTCTCACTGTCATGGGTCGACACATCCTCTGATGGGTCGACTCCTTTAGAAGACTTGTTTAAATTGAGTCTATACACAGGAAACTCTTCAATCGATTGAGTCTATACACTGTGCATGTTAGGCTAAGTCTATACAGCGTCTTAGGCTAAGTGTGTACAGCGTCAGTCACTTACATTGTCTTAGGCTAAGTGTGTACAGCGTCAACGCATTTCACTAGCACATGTTACAGCGTCAACGCACTAAGTCTAAACACTTGATTCGCCTTTGAATTGGTCAAGTGTGTACATTCCTTCACTGTAGCTTTTACGTATCAAAGTCTACACATCGTGAAAGTCTATACATTCATCACTTACCTTTCGCTCAAGGCAAAGTCTATACACTGGGGTCTTCTCCTACATTTCTTAAGTGAAGTCTGTACATTCGTTTCTGAAGCCTGAAGTCTATACACTTCAGCCTATTCCTACGATCAAGGCTTTAGCTACACTCAAGTCTGTACAATGGCTTCGCTTCATCAAGTCTGTACATCGGTCTTTCAGCAAGTTTGAACATCGTCCGTCTTTGTTAGCGTCTCAGGCATTGGGCAAAGTCTGTACAGAGTCCAGCATCTCACGCACCGTCTCACCAAGTCTGTACAGCGTCTGCATTGTCTCGCTCACACTTGCCAAAGTCTGAACATCCACAGTGAAACTTGAAGTCTGCACATTGGTCTTCGAATTCAAAGTCTGTACATTGGGCTTTCACATGAAGTATGTACATCCGTTCGTTCTGCATCGTTATCAAGTCTGTACAGCCACTCTTTGAGCATCAAGTATATACATTGGTATTGGGTGAGCATAGTCAAGTCTGTACACTGCACTCGAGTCCGTTGTCTTCAGTAAAGTCTATACATTGGCATCGGTCTTCACCTTGAGTATGTACAATGGCTGCTTCATATAGGAAGTATATACAGCCGTTGTCTCTTCATATAAAGTCTATACTTTGGGCAAGTCTGTACACTGGTTTTCCTTCTTATGAAGCCTTTATATTCACTAAGTCTATACACTGTCTTCAGATGATGAAAACAATGAAGAATAGGGTCGACGCTGGGAATTCAATGCGTCCACGCTTCAGTTGAAGAGGATTTCAGAGCTTCACCTGGCTGCGTCAACTCCATGCTATAGCAGCGTCGACGCAGTAGTTAATAAGGCGGAGTCCATAGCTCACTGGAATACTGCAGTGCGTCAACGCCATTGCAAGACAGCGTCCACGCAGTAATTGAGTCTGATATACATTCAGCTCTGGAACACCACTGCGTCAACGCTATGGAATAGCAGCGTCGACGCAGCACGGCTATCTGCCGAAGACCTTGATCACTGGATTGCCGATGCGTTAACGTAGCTGGCTGATGGAGTCAACGCATCAGACTTGAGTTTCGTAGGAAGAAGATATCAGAAGGCTACGTCAACTCCTTGGAGCAAGAGGGTTCACTCCATCTAATTCCAGTTGCTGAGCACGTTAAGGCACGTGATCCGAGGATAAGAATAGTGTCCAGATGAGGACACATGTACTGACAGCATGCTGGATGCTGCCACGTGGTCTGAATTCTTAGGGCGGGAACTGTGGAAGCCACACGTGCCCTGGCTGCTGCTGCTGCTGCTGCTATATATACATGCCTTCTTCCACAGAAGAAGAGAGATCGAAGAGAAGGATAGAAAGTCTATACAGCCATAGCAAGGCTCCTTCGATCCATAGAGAGATAAGAGAGAAGAATAATATACAGAGAAGAAGAAGAAATAGAGAAGAAGAAGAAAAAGAGAGAGGAAGAGATCGAGAGAGATTGAGTTGAGAGAGAGCTGATTGAGAGTGAAAGTGAGAGAGTTTGTATCTCAGTCTCGTGGTTCACAACCAGAGCTGAGCTTTGATCTTTAGAGCTACATTGCTTTTGGGTTTTGCTTTTTCATTTTGATTCTGTCTTTTCAATTCCGAACATTGTTTCTTCAAGCTGTGCGTCAGCGGTTGCAGTGGTAGTCTCCACTGGACGGGTTAAGCTGTATTTCCCCAGCGGTTGCAGAGGATCAGATCCTCTGGTCGGCAAGCTGTAGTGCCCAGCGAAGCTGTGTATCACCGGGTTGTTTGGCCAAGCTGTAAAGCCCAGCGGACGCAAGCTGTGCTACGCAGCAAGAAGCCATACTCGATTGAGTGTGGGGTGGACGTAGGTCGTTGACCGAACCACCTAAAAATTGTGTGTGCAGTGTGTTTGTGTTTTTGTTTGATCTGTGTGCGATGGGAATTCTTCCTTAGCTTATTTGGTTTCATCGCTCATGCTCATGTCTAGCTTTCGATATATAGGTATGGTGAATGGCTTTCATGGGTCGACCCTTTGCTTAGCATTCTTCCTTTAGCTTAACTGATGTTTGCCTGAATTCCGTTTTAGAACTTACAGTAGTTTTAAATCAGGCAAGTTGATCTATTCACCCCCCCTCTAGATCCACACTCAGTGGAGATAGACTGCGTCCATCTAACCTAACACTTAGTATCAGAGCCTAACTCTTCTGCAGGGACTCATCGCCCGAAGATAATAGGCAGAGATGGATGCTCGAGGGATGATTGCCGAAGGTCACTCAACAACGAAGCCCCCATTCTTTGATGGATCAAACTACGCATACTGGAAGAACCGTATGCAAGTGTTCCTTAGGGCTAAGGATTATGAGATTTGGAAGATTATCAGCAAGGGACTTTATGAGCTGTCCCCGAATGAAGATGTATGGACCAAGGAGGAGATCAGAAGGTCCACGCTGAATTGGAGTGCTATAAATGCTATCTAGTGCGCTCTGCATCCTACAGAATTCTCCCGTGTGTCTGCTTGCAAATCAGCTAAGGAGATATGGGATGCGCTGGAAGTAATTCATGAAGGTACATCTCAAGTAAGAGAGCAAAAGGCCAATCTTCTTTTATCTGAGTATGAAGCCTTCAAGATGAAGCAGAACGAGTCCATCAGCGAAATGTACGCTCGGCTGACTGTCATAACCAGTGGCCTCAGAGGTTTTGGGAAACCTCAGACAGAGTATGATGTAGTGAGGAAAATTCTGTGCTCCCTGACTCCCATTTGGCACACCAAAGCAATAGTGATGGAGGAGTCAAGGGACTTGCGTAATACTAAAGATGATGAGCTGATTGGCTCACTAATGGCATATGAGATAAACATGCCAAGGACAGATGAAGCCGAGAGGAAGAAGAAGCCGATAGCACTGAAGGCTAGTTCCAGCAAATCAACAAAATCCAGCTCCAACAGCTCTTCATCATCAGAGGAGAGCCTAAATGAAGAAGAAGATGTGACTCGATCTGCGATAGCCATGATGACTAGAGAGTTCAGGCGATTTCTCAGAAAGGGAGCAGGACGGTTCGGCCAGAAGAAATACAATGGTGGCCGAAAGGATAAAAGGTATAAATCTAAATCTGTAAAGAAAAATGAAACTAATGTCTGTTATCAATGCAGGAAACCAGGGCATCTGAAAGCTGACTGTCCAGACAATCAGAAACATAACGACAGGTCAAAGAAGAAAACCAGGAAGGGAAGAGCTATGATCAGCACATGGAGTGATGAAGATGAAGGCTCTTTCAGCAGCAGCTCAGATAGTGAAGCCGAATCTGAACAGCCCATTTGCCTTATGGCAACAAGCTCCGAAGATAGAGAGGAGGACACAGATGAGGTAATCACTAGATTTGAAAACTTCACAATTGCTGATTGGGTAGATGCTTATCATGACATAGCTGATAGAGCTGATGATATTAGAAAAGAGAATAGGCATCTTAGAAGAAAAATCAATTCCATGCAAAATGATAAAACTCTATCTGATAAAATTGCATGTTTGGAATCTGAAAATGATAAACTGAAACTCACATGCTCTGAAGTAGAGGACATCAAAATTGAGTTAAAGGTTTCTAGGGAAGAGAATCTAAGGCTTGAAAATGAAATTGATGAATGGAAGCTGAAGATTCAAAAATGTGAAAGTGAAGTAAAAATTATCTCTGAAAAATATGAAGTTATCCTCAATGTCAACAATGAGCTGAAAAAGTATATTGATGAACTTCAGAAAGATAATGAGGATAAAATGAAAACCATTGAGAAAATGACCCAAGGAACAGATAACTTAAATGCTTTGTTATGGTCAAAGGTTAATTTCAGAAAAGAGGGCCTAGGATTTAGTTCTAGTGCAACAAAAACATTTGGGATGAGAACAATTTCATTTGTTGCTCAAAAGGAAAAGGGGCCTCTAATTAGCATGAACTCAACAAATTTGATGAACAAAACTGCTAATCTAAAAAAGCCCAGTGCTGAGGAGAAGGGCAAACGAAAGGTTAATGAGCCTAGTAGAGCCAGCACATCCAAGCAGAATCCTAGGGCTCAGACTCAGGTTAGGGGTCAACCTACATAGTCCAGTAAACCCCAGGTCAAGGTAACCAAGTCTCCACCATCAACTCCACCTCTGAAGAAGACCCAATACGAACCTGTGTATAGGTCAGCAGGGTCCAAAGTACAGGGGAGACAGAGTGCTGCTAGGAGTCAACCCAATTATTTTTATCAACCCAGAGCTCAGACCCACTACAATGCACAGCCAACCTACTTCAATAGGTCAGATTGGTCTAGAACTCAGGGTAGGTTTACAGGTCTTGCACACCAGGGTGCTCAATATCAAAGACCTTACAGTAGAAATTGGGTCAATGGGTATGGTTACTGGACATCTAGAAACCAATATTTCCATAGCCAGCCCGGGAACTACTATGGCCAAAATTTTGTGAACACACCCTGGCCAAGGCACTGGCACAGAAATAATAATACTGCCAACAATCATGCTACTGCCAAAAAGAAAAAGAACAATAAAAAGAAAAGGAACAACAACAGAAGAGAATCTGTAGGATCCACTGAACAAAGTTCATTTAAACAAATGTGGATTCCGAAACATCTGCTTTCCTGCTTTGCTTCTAGTTCATTTATATTGGAGCCCAATCAGTCTTGGGTTCCAAACTTCTCTACCTAATTGTGTATGCAGGTATGCCTGACAGCCAAGAACAACTTGTGGTACATGGATAGCGGCTGCTCCAGGCATATGACAGGAGATAAGGCCAAATTTTGCATGCTGACTGAGAAAGTAGAAGGCCTTGTCACCTTTGGAAGCAACACAAAGGGTAGGATTATCGGATCAGGTAAGGTAGGTAAGTGTTCTACCTGCTGCATTGATAATGTTATGCTGGTTGAAGGGTTAGCCTATAATCTACTTAGCATCAGCTAGTTATGTGATAAAGGTTACAATGTTTTATTTAATTCTCAATGCTGCAAGGTTTTTGAACCTGATTCTGATATTGCCAAATTTTCTGGAAAAAGAATAAATAATACTTACATGATAAATTTAGATGAAGTTCAACACACTAACCTTTACCTTACTGCCAGTAGAGAAGACATAGCATTTTTATGGCATCGTAGGTTAGGTCATGCTAGCTACACTGTTTTGCACAAATTAAATAAGCATGGCATGGTTAGAGGACTTCCTAAAGTCTCATTCAAGAAAGAAAATAAAATCTGTGATGCATGCACTCAATCAAAGATAACTAGAAAGTCATTTAAGTCTAGAACTGAAAATCTGTCTTCCAAACCCTATGAGCTGATACATATGGACCTTTTTGGGCCAACTAGATCTGTCAGCCTATCAGGGAGGAGGCATGGGTTTGTCATGGTAGATGACTTTTCTAGGTATACTTGGGTTTATTTCTTATCTAATAAGAGTGATGCTTTCTCTGAATTTCAAGAGTTTTATGATAAAACAAATCAGAAAATTGAAAACATTTTGTCTGATCATGGAGGTGAGTTTGAAAACTCACAATTTGATGAATTCTGCAGGTCAAATGGAATCAACCACAGGTACTCCTCACCAAGGACACCTGAGCAGAATGGAGTTGTGGAGAGAAGGAACATAACCTTAGTGGAAATGGGTCGTACACTCCTTATCGAAGGTGGTCTACCAAGGAAATTTTGGGCTGAAGCAGTGAACACTGCCTGTTATGTAATTAACAGAGCCATGGTAAGACCTTCTACCCAGCAAACACCATATGAGATCCTAAAAGGTAAGAAACCTTCTATTGCTCACTTCAAGGTCTTTGGTTGTAAATGTTTCATTCACATAAATGATAAGAAGGACCTTGATAAATTTGAACCTAAAGGAGAACCAGGAATTTTTCTTGGCTATTCTGAAAACACCCGAGCATACAGAGTGTACAATCTGAACTCTAAGACTGTTGAAGAATCTCCACACATAGTTTTTGATGAATCCTTGGTAAATTCTAATGTTGGTCAATGCAGGAATGAAAACAATGGTGAAATTCTGAAGGAAGGAGATATTGCAGACAAATCTGAGGATGAAGAAGGACATAAAGAGCTTAATGAAGAGGAGCCTACAGTTCAGGGGGAGGTGTGGACGCACTAAAATTTGGGGGGGAATCTGTTCGTTTGTTGGTCGGGGTTAATTCTTCTATTTAGTGCGAGGGCGTGCCAGTCACAAAGTGACGATTTATTCGGGCTTCGTGGAAGCCCATGGTGCGCGCGATCTGACTAATCAGACAATTGTGTGGTTCGTGTCGGGACCGAAACCCGCCGCACCGTAAAGGCCACGGCGTTATTTACATCCCCCATACGGGGGAACACCCTTGATTGATTGCCGGGAATAAGGGCCCTATGGCCTAAAGAGAATACTAATAATGCAGGAGGATAGTGAAAGATGAACTATGCTAGAAACCCGTCTCGGGACGTGAATGTTCAGACTATGTCGGCCACTCATGGGCCACTTCATGTTCGGACGAAGCTCCGTGCTTGTAGTATAAAAGACGGTGACAAAACCGCATGAATGTTTGCCACGAACAAGGCAAGTTTAATGAGAATACGGGATTGGATCCCGGTAGAAATGGGTCAAGTTGATAGACTGTTGGCTGGAGATGATTTCGAACTATGGCCATGTCGGAAATTCCGTAAACCACGTCCGATACCATAAGGCATCATCGATTTTCTCTTTGCACCCAGTCCAAGGGAGTGAATTATTAAGTGCATGGCCCGAGCTCACTAACGTGCGCCCTCACACGCGGATCGACCTGCGCGGTCAGGTCGCGGGGTTCGACTGCCCGGTCAGGTCACGGGGGTCAAGGGGGCAGCGCCCCTTGCGGGGGTTTCCGGGGGCAGCGCCCCCAGAACAAAATTTAATTATGGGGGGGTATGCTATTGCCGTCGTTCCGATCATTGATTTAAGTGGTTTATTCCCATTCCATTCTTTCTATTTTGCTTACTGATTTAGTCCTTATTCTCTCGTTTATTCTTTAATTTCAATAGTTTTCTTTCTTCTTTTCATTCTTTTAGTTTTCTTTTGCCACGCCGTATTAACCAGTTGCAAGGAGATGGGCGCGCCGGTTAAGGGGCGCTGGGTTAAGAATGTTAAAAGGGGGGGGGGCGCCGGTTTAGCCACGCCCTGTTAGCAATTTGCAAGGAGAGGTGAGAGTAGAGGAGCGCGCCATTTTTAGGCGTGTGGAGGAGTGGGAGGGGCGCGCCGGTTAGATGGATATGAAGGAGTGGGAAGGGCGTGCCATTTTTAGGTGTATGGAGGAGTGGGAGGGGCGCGCCGTTTTTAGGTGTATGGAGGGCAAGGGAGAGGGCGCGCCGTTTTATCCTTTGGAGAAGAGATAGGGGGATTTTGTGAGAAGGGTTGAGGCGGCGCGGTGGAACAATGGCCACGCCGTTTTAACCCGTGCCGGGATAGCTATATGGGGTTGTTTCAGAGCTCTGTTACTGCGTTTTCTTTTCCTTTCACCCGTAGGTCGATTCCAGGTTTGATTTGCTCATTCTGTTGATAGATCAAGCTGGTAATGAGGAGGTTTTAAGAGCTTTAACCATTTTAATCGTTTATTATGATGAAACAGTATGAACGTCTAAGTGTTTTACTCTAGCAGTTTGCTCACAAAGTCCTCATTTTGTTCTTCATCAGTTCAACACGTTCACTTGTTGTTGGGCGTTCTTAGTCTTGGCGAAAATTGGGCGGCACCTCCCCTGGACCGAGACTTGCCAGAGATAAAGGAGAGTCACCAATCGGATTGCTCCGGGGTAGACCCTCAAAAATCGGAGTAGCCTCACGGCGGTCCGAACCCAAATGTGAGTATGGAACGTTCGAGGGCCAGCCTACAAGAACGACCACAGCTCACGGGTGATGATTTCGTGGAACGGGACAGATGTAGGCCGTAGGTGGCCATGACTGTTCACCCTTCGAACGGGTTCCCTCAGAGTTCATGCCATAGAAGGGCAAGCTTCTGAGGACCCCAGGTGATGTTGAAAACCGGGAGGGAGAAAATGGAAGAAAAGGGGAAGAGGTGAGAGCAATAGAATGCCGTTTACGCCCACAAGAGTCACTCTTTTATTCATCCTCAAGGGGAAGGAGATCTACCCCCAAAGCACGGGGGAGAATACAACGGAGAAGATAAAAGAAAAGCTAAGTGTTGAGGTGGGGGAAAGAAGATACATCGGTGGGGGAGAAGGAGGGACAGAGCACAAGCTCTTCCCCCTCTCTCCCCTCTCTCTTTCTCACCCTCTCTCTCTCTCTTTTCTTCACCTTGCAGGTGGGAATGGATGGAGCTTCTTCTTCTCTTCGGATGCCGGAGACCCTAGCCGAACCAGCCAGCCTTCCCTTCAGCCTCTCTTCTCTCAACCCTTTCTTCTTCTAGCTCCTTCTATCCGTGAGCTCCTTCTGTCTGTCTGTCTGTTCCTTCGGCTTTTCCAAATGCTGCCCCTTTTATAGAACGACCATCCTGGGAGCGTCCCTGCCAATTCCACCTCATCCACAATGAAGTCAGGAATTGACTGGCTGTGCTGGACACCGTTGATTCGTCTCGTACACTGCTGCTCGTCCGAGGATGGGACGCTCAGAGATTTGTCGGAGCTTGCCTTGCTGCTGCTACTTATGTGCTGTCGAACGGAGGTAGAGGAAGGGCCATGGGCATTGAATGTTCTCTGCATGCCATAATGATGCAAAACAAAGCATCGGAGTGTAGATGGGATGGCTTGTTTGCGCGCCGGGGAAGCGCTTTCGAGAATAGAATGAGGGGTTAAAACGGCGCCACATTCAAAGGGGCGCCGTTTTAAGCATCAAATGGGGAGGCCTCTTCGATAGGAGCGCGCCGTGTAGCCAAATAAAAAGGGGGCGCGCCGTTTTAAGAGGGGGGCGCGCCGTTTTAAGGCGCGCCGTTTTAGGGCCACTTCGTGCCATTTTAAGCACCAAACGGATTCCTTTCGAAGTCGCGGCCATTTATATGAATGTCGGCATTCCCAGAATATTCCGGTTGCGACGTATGGCCTCCATAATATTCCGTTTGTAGCCTCTGGGACTCGGTCCCAGATTCTGCGTGACTTTCGGTGCATGTCGAGACTGTGTCGGAGTTCCTGACTCTTCTCTGATTCAGGTCTCGGCATGGCCGGTCGGAGCCTTGCAGCTGTATCTTCTGCTTAGGGGGCTTCCTTAGCGGGTAGCGGACCACCAAGCGAGTTCTCGTCCTGATCGGGTGAGGCATGAGGTTTATTCGGCATTTCTATCTTCGACTCGCGCTCTAATGTGTAGACGCGAATGTCGCCATGATCATCATCGTCATTTTTTGGCGTCCACAGGAGGTAAATCAAGTTCATGATATTCCAATTGCAAATATTAGATATCTCAAGGATCATCTTGTAGATAATGTTATTGGAAATCGGCATGACCCTCCTAGGACTAGAGGCCACTTAAGAATTCAACATGAACTGAATGCTTATGCTTTTGTATCAAACACAGAACCCAAGTCCATTGACTGTGCTCTCCAAGACGTGCATTGGATTAATGCCATGCATGAGGATCTCAATCAATTTGACAGGAATAAGGTGTGGTTTTTGCTTCCACCTCCTGATCATGAAACAGTCATAGGAACTAAATGGGTATTTAGAAATAAAACTGATGAAGCAGGGAATGTTACTAAAAATAAGGCCAGACTTGTAGCTCAGGGGTACAATCAGGAATTTGGAATAGACTTTGAAGAGTCTTTTACCCCTGTAGCTAGGTTAGAAGCAATAAGAATTTTATTGGCTTATGCATGTTCCCTAGGAATAAATCTTCAGCAGATGGATGTGAAATCTGCTTTTCTAAATGGGGAAATTAATGAGGATGTATATGTGAGACAGCCTCCTGGGTTTGAATGTTTAGATTTCCCTAATCATGTTTACAAGCTAAATAAAGCTCTCTATGGTTTAAAGCAAGCTCCTAGAGCTTGGTATGACAGGTTGAGCAAATTTCTCACCGACAAGAACTTCACAAGAGGTATAGTTGATCAAACATTGTTTACCAAGTTAAGCCATCCAGATATTCTTATCATTCAGATGTATATGGATGACATTGTGTTTGGGTCAACTAACCCCAAATTGTGTGAGGAATTCTCTCAAATAATGACTGATGAATTTGAAATGAGCTCAATGGGTGAGCTCAAACTATTTCTTGGACTGCAGGTTACACAAACAGAAGATGGCACCTTCATCTCTCAGTCCAAGTATGTAAAGAACTTATTGAAGAAGTACAAAATGGACAACCTCAAGGAAATAGCTACTCCAATGTGTACCTCAACCAGTTTGGATGAAGATTCTAAAGGTAAACCTGTAGACCAAAGGCTATACAGAGGTATGATCGGATCACTTCTCTATCTTACAGCATCTAGGCCTGATATACAATTTGCTGTGTGTTTATGCTCTAGATTTCAGGCCAGTCCTAAAGAAACTCACTTTAAAGCTGTGAAAAGGATTTTTAGGTATTTACTAGGCACCCAAGAACTAGGTCTCTGGTATCCTGCTAAGTGTGAGTTAGAGCTTCTAGCCTACACTGATGCAGACTATGCTGGGTGTCGAGTAGATAGAAAAAGCACCAGTGGCTACTGTCAATTCCTTGGTGGCTGTCTAGTGTCTTGGGCATCTAAGAAGCAACACACTGTAGTATTATCCACAGCTGAAGCTGAGTATGTTGCAGCATGTAATTGTGCAGCCCAAGTACTTTGGATTAAGCACCAACTGGCTGATTATCAGATAAATCTGGGATGCATTCTACTTTTATGTGATAATACTAGTGCTATATGCCTTGCTAAAAATCCTGTTCACCATTCTAGGACTAAGCATATAGAGATAAAACATCATTTTCTTAGAGATGCTGTAAATAAAAATGAGATTGAAATGAATTTCATAGAAACTGAAAAACAAATTGCTGATATTTTTACTAAGCCTCTTGGGAATGAAAATTTTAAGTTTCTTAGAAGAGAACTTGGCTTATGTAAATTTCAGCATGATGAATGATTATTTAACTGCTGTGAATAAAATTTCTGATGTGGACTTGTATTTGATTGCTTGGATAATTCATGTGGATGTGAATATTGAAACAGACTCATAATCATTGCTGAACATGCATGTAGAACTGTCCTGCATTGCATTTCTCTACATAACCGTGGTATATTAAATAGTAGGCTACTAAAGGGCAGGGAAATCTGTCTGGAGGTTCTTGCTATGTGTGAGATGGTCATTGAGATCAGGTTCTCCGCCTAGTATCACGGGTTATATTGATTAATAGGGCAGTCTGAATGAGCATGAATTTCAAAATCCCTTATTCAGTTTTCAGAGATAACATTGCATGTATTCAGGGGGAGTTTGCTGAGTCGTTGCATGCCTTTGCATATCATTCATTCATGACCCATGCATAAGCTCTCTCTCATTTAATTCTTGCCTTTCATTAGCAAATTGCATGCATATAGACAGGGGGAGTATTGCTAGAAATTCAGAGTGGTTTCAACTTTCTTGAAGTCATTCAACCTTTAACTCTGAATACTTGTCTCTGACATTATGGCAATCTGTTGGTCAGTTCTGATTTCTAAGCAGTAGAAAATGGACTTCTTCATTTATAAGAATTTGAATTGTTCAAAGACTGATGTAATGGTTTAAATCTTATAATGGTTGGAATTTAAAGATTGTAATCAGTATATAAGTAAGTTGAAAATTGATAAAACTCTCAACCTCTTTCTTATTTCATGTCAGACAAAGTTAATCATATCTGAAATCTGAAAACTCATCTGAAATCATGTTAGAGAGGTTAAGTATGTGTATTGGTCTTAAACAAGTCATTCTGAAACATAAAAAAGGACAGCTAAGAAAGATATTGAAAAACATTGAAAATCATTGAAAATTAATATTGGCAGAGCAATGAATGGTAAATCACTGAGAAACTGAGTGATCCATCACAGAAGTGGACAACACTCATGTCATGAAGTGTATCAGCTATCTCTGTATAAAATGTTCAAAACAGCAGGCTGGTTTCACTGAGTACCTGGGGGTAACTGGCGTCTGATAAATGTGTACCCTCACACAAAAATGTGTAACTCAGTTCTGTTAAATTTGATCATAGGCAGAATGGTCTATCTTGTTGAGTATCTAGGGGTATTGGCGTCTGATAAACGTATACCCTTACGCAGAAAGACTTATGGTACCTGAATGCTGTAAATGGTCTAATATTGATAATGCTGCTCCTTCAAAAGAAAAGTTCATGAGTGTCAATTTGTTTAGTTTCAATACATGACTTGGTTTCTCTCAATATTTTTTATGAGACTATGAAAGTAAGATATTATCAAACTAAATCTTTCATGCAAATGTGATTCTGATTTATTGTTTTATCATGCACAGTGAACTTATCTATTGCTTGTAGTGCATGAACTCCAAATTTTATCATCCTTAAACTAAAACTCTTTCTGACAGCAGTTTCTAATTTCATATGACTGAAGACTCTATGCTTTAGAATGCTTATTCATGAACTACCTATTCAGAATGCCAGTCAGTTCTTCTCTTGATCCTTCCCTTCTATTTAATTTTTCCCTCCTCTTTGTTGATGGCAAAGGGGGAGAATATTGTCTAGGGGGATGTCTAGGGGGAGAATACATATCTGTCTGAATTCTGAATTCATTCCAAGGGGGAGTGGGAGTGTATATGCATAATGATAAGGGAGAGTTTGAGGTAGTGAGTTGCATGCATTCATAGCATCTGCATGTCAATCTGCATAACTCATCATGTCTTTCATCAAACATATACCTATATGTCAGGATGTTGTTATTCTACTTCACATGGGGTTGCCATCATCAAAAAGGGGGAGATTGTTGTGACCCCTCTATGTTGATGATGTTGACACTTGCTTTATTTCATTGGTAACATCATTATTTTGATTGATTGGCAACTGTATTGATTTGATGAAATTGCTCTATCAGATTGACTATGTGTTCTTTGCATTTAATACACTGCTGCTTGCATTTCTCACTGTCATGGGTCGACGCATCCTCTGATGGGTCGACTCCTTTAGAAGACTTGTTTAGATTGAGTCTATACACTGGAAACTCTTCAATCGATTGAGTCTATACACTGTGCATGTTAGGCTAAGTCTATACAGCGTCTTAGGCTAAGTGTGTACAGCTTCAGTCGCTTACATTGTCTTAGGCTAAGTGTGTACAGCGTCAACGCATTTCACTGGCTCATCTTACAGCGTCAACGCACTAAGTCTGTACACTTGATTCGCCTTTGAATTGGTCAAGTGTGTACATTCCTTCACTGTAGCTTTCACGTATCAAAGTCTACACATCGTGAAAGTCAATACATTCATCACTTACCTTTCGCTCAAGGCAAAGTCTATACACTGGGGTCTTCTCCTACGTTTCTTAAGTGAAGTCTGTACATTCATTTCTGAAGCCTGAAGTCTATACACTTCAGCCTATTCCTACGATCAAGGCTTTAGCTACACTCAAGTCTGTACAATGGCTTCACTTCATCAAGTCTGTACATCGGTCTTTCAGAAAGTCTGAACATCGTCCGTCTTTGTTAGCGTATCTGGCATTGGGCAAAGTCTGTATAGAGTCCAGCGTCTCACGCACCGTCTCACCAAGTCTGTACAGCGTATGCATTGTCTCGCTCACACTTGCCAGAGTCTAAACATCCACAGTGAAACTTGAAGTCTGCACATTGGTCTTCGAATTCAAAGTCTATACATTGGGCTTTCACATGAAGTATGTACATCCGTTCGTTCTGCATCGTTATCAAGTCTGTACAGCCACTCTTTGAGCATCAAGTATATACATTGGTATTGGGTGAGCATAGTCAAGTCTGTACACTGCACTCGAGTCCGTTGTCTTCAGTAAATTCTATACATTGGCATCGGTCTTCACCTTGAGTATGTACAGTGGCTGCTTCATATAGGAAGTATGTACAGTCGTTGCCTCTTCATATAAAGTCTATACTTTGGGCAAGTCTGTACACTGGTTTTCCTTCTTATGAAGCCTTTATATTCACTAAGTCTATACACTGTCTTCAGATGATGACAACAATGAAGAACAGGGTCGACGCTGGGAAATCAATGCGTCCACGCTTCAGTTGAAGAGGATTTCAGAGCTTCACCTGGCTGCGTCAACTCCATGCTACAGCAGCGTCGACGCAGTAGTTAATAAGGCAGAGTCCATAGCTCACTAGAATACTGCAGTGCGTCAACGCCATTGCAAGACAGCGTCCACGCAGCAATTGAGTCTGATATACATTCAGCTCTGGAACACCACTGCGTCAACGCTATAGATTAGCAGCGTCGACGCAGCATGGCTATCTGCCGAAGAGCTTGATCACTGGATTGCCGATGCGTTAACGCAGCTGGCTGATGGAGTCAACGCATCAGACTTGAGTTTCGTAGGAAGAAGATATCAGAAGGCTGCGTCAACTCCTTGGAGCAAGAGGGTTCACGCCATCTAATTCCAGTTGCTGAGCACGTTAAGGCACGTGATCCGAGGATAAGAACAGTGTCCAGATGAGGACACGTGTACTGACAGCCTACTGGATGCTGCCACATGGTCTGAATTCTTAGGGCAGGAACTGTGGAAGCCACACGCGCCCTGGCTGCTGCTGCTGCTACTACTATATATACATGCCTTCTTTCACAGAAGAAGAGAGATCGAAGAGAAGGATAGAAAGTGTATACAGCCACAGCAAGGCTCCTTCGATCCACAGAGAGAAAAGAGAGAAGAAGAAGATACAGAGAAGAAGAAGAAATAGAGAAGAAGAAGAAAAAGAGAGAGGAAGAGATCGAGAGAGATTGAGTTGAGAGAGAGCTGATTGAGAGTGAAAGTGAGAGAGTTTCTATCTCAGTCTCGTGGTTCAAAACCAGAGCTAAGGTTTGATCTTTAGAGCTACATTGCTTTTAGGTTTTGCTTTTTCATTTTGATTCTGTCTTTTCAATTCCGAACATTGTTTCTTCAAGCTATGCGTCAGCGGTTGCAGTGGTAGTCTCCACTGGACGGGTTAAGCTGTATTTCCCCCGCGGTTGCAGAGGATCAGATCCTCTGGTCGGCAAGCTGTAGTGCCCAGCGAAGCTGTGTATCAGCGGGTTATTTGGCCAAGCTGTAAAGCCCAGCGGACGCAAGCTGTGCTGCGCAGCAGGAAGCCATACTCGATTGAGTGTGGGGTGGACGTAGGTCGTTGACCGAACCACCTAAAAATTGTGTGTGCAGTGTGTTTGTGTTTTTGTTTGATCTGTGTGCGATGGGAATTCTTGCTTAGCTTATTTGGTTTCATCGCTCATGCTCATGTCTAGCTTTCGATATATAGATATGGTGAATGGCTTTCATGGGTCGACCCTTTGCTTAGCATTCTTCCTTTAGCTTAACTGATATTTGCCTGAATTCTGTTTTAGAACTTACAATAGTTTTAAATCAGGCAAGTTGATCTATTCACCCCCCCTCTAGATTCACACTCAGTGGAGATAGACTGCGTCCATCTAACCCAACAGAAGCATGGTGGGCCCATAACCCACAGATTCAGGATTGTAGGTTGGGTGCTATGGGAGGATTCCTGAGGTCGCACGAGCATTTGAGGATTGGTTCCTCTGTGCGAGACGTGTTGTTACCGTGTCATTGCTCGAGGTGTTATGGTTCTTGGCACTGGCAGGATAGAGTGTTGAGGGAAAAATGTTGGCAAGTGTGCCGCATAAGTACCCGTGGACGCACTTTTATGGAAAGATGGCGGCTTTATTTATTTATTGGTTTATTAAGTGCGTGGGCGTGCCAGTCACCGGAGTGACAACTTATTCGGGCTCCGAAGAGCCCATGGTGCGCTCGACCTGACTTCGTCAGATGATTGTGTGGTTCGTGTGGGGACCAGATCCCGTCGTGCCGTAAAGGTCACGACGTCATTTACATCCCCCGTACGAGGGAACACCCTTGATTAATTGCCAAAATTAGGGGCCCTGCGGCCGAAAGGACTAATACTAACTGCGCAAGGTAGAAGCAAGAATAAATCGCATCAGGATCCACATCAGGTTCCGGGCCACGAGTCATATCAGTCGCTCGTGGACCCTTTTCATGTTCGGACAAAGGTCCGTGATAGAAACGCGGTGGAAGCCGGGATGAATCCATTCAGATGTCTGCCGAGCACTCGGCAATTTTAATGATGACTCGAAAGGGACCCGGCCTGAGAAACTGGTCGGTCTGATTGGAATGTCGGCCCAAGACTAGGTCGGGGCCTGGCCATGTCGGGATAATTCCCGAGACTCGGGCTCGGCCTAAGAGGGCGGAATTATTGTTCTTTCTGCGTCGGGTCACGGAGAGAGATGGGGCTGCAATGTGGACCCTAGCATTTTTATCTGAGATTTTAAATATATGTTCCTCTCTTTCCTCTTGTTGTTCATTTCTTCTTTATGCATTTGTTCCAAATGATTTCTTCCCCCTTTTTGTTTATTATTATTATTTTTTTTCTCCTTTTTTATTATCACTATTTCACATTTTTTGTTTATTTCCTATATATATTCGGATTTCTTTATTTATCATAATTTTCATTAATTTATTTATTATTGTTATTATTATCACCAATATCATTATCATTATATATTATATGTGTATATTTCCCGAAGAGAGAGAGGGCCGCTGGAGGGTGTACCGGTGGAGGGTATAGAGAGCGTGCCAATGAGGGTGTCCCAAGGCATATCGGCGAAGGGAGAAGAGGGTGCGCCGGAGAAGGCACCAAGGAGAGTGTGCCGGCGAAGGACTAGCCGAGTGTGCCGGCGAAGGGTGGCTGAAGGCATGTCGGCGAGGGTGTCAAAGGGTGCACCGGATAGAGGTTGGGCTAGGTCGGTGCAGACCTGGACTGGCAGCAGCTCGGTGCAGCCCTGGGCTATAGAGGGGCAAAGTCTGTATGGCCTGCGGGCTGAAGTCTGTGCGGCCTTGGGCTGTAGAGGGGCAAAGTATGTATGGCTTGCGGGCTGAAGTCAGTGTGGCCTTGGGCTTGGGCTGTAGAGGGGCGAAGTCTGTACGGCCTGTGGGCTGAAGTCAGTGCGACCTTGGGCTGTAGAGGGGCAAAGTTTGTATAGCCTGCGGGCTGAAGTCGGTACGGCCTGCGGGGCAAAGTCTGTACGGCCTGCGGGCTGTAGAGGGGCAAGGTCTGTACGGCCGCGGGACAAAGTCTGTACGGCCTGCGGGCTGAAGTCGGTGCGGCCTTGGGCTGTAGAGGGGCAAAGTCTGTACGGCCTGCAGGCTGAAGTTAGTGCAGCCTTGGGCTGTAGAGGGGCGAAGTCTGTACGGCCTGCGGTCTGAAGTCAGTGCGACCTTGGGCTGTAGAGGGGCAAAGTCTGTACGGCCTGCGGGCTGTAGAGGGGCAAGGTCTGTACGGCCGCGGGGCAAAGTCTGTACGGCCTGCAAAGTCTGTATGGCCCGTGGGGCGCTGTAGTCGGTGCAGCCCTGGGCCCGCAGCCAGTGCAGGTCACGAGGACTATGCACGTGGAGAATGAGGTCCATGCACACATGTACGGGGCTAGGCTAGGGTCGGTGCACAAAGGCACCGGGTTACCGAGGAAAGGCATGCCAAGCGTGTCGCAGGGGGGGTTCCAGGAGGTAAGGGAGTGTGCCGTGGAGGGTTGATAAGGTGTACCGGCGAAGGCTGGAATAGGCATGCCGGCGAGGGCCCACTCCTCCTTTACTTAATTTAAGGCTTTTCTTTTCTTCTTTTCCTCGATCTTTATATAGTCTTATACAAATCTTTTCTCCCTCTTCCCCCGACCTCTTCCTTGTAGATTGAGCATTTAATTCATCACATCGTCGTTTAATCCGATTCCTCTCATGTTGCCCGCAGTGCCTCATTTCGGTTAGAATTTTTTATCGTCGGGCGTTCCATTCGTTCGTCGTTTCTTTTGCCTTTTAAACACATTATTATCATTTCCACCAAAAATTCGGCAGCATCTCCCCTTGACCCGAGCGTAAGGGATAAAGGGAACGCACCCACAGGGAGTGGCGGAACCCGTCAACTGGAGGTGGGCGCCCAAAGGCGGCAGCACCTTTAATGAATCCTCAAAAAACCACGGAGAAATCAACGAGCGGGAGACCCGGCTAAGACAGACTGAGAGTGCACTGGGTAGGAGGAGATGGCAACCGTGTCTGGCAAGAGGGCTCCAGGAGCGTGCCGGGCTAGAAGGGTTAGATGGTGTACCGGCTAGAGGGGCTGATAGGCCGTGCCGGGCTGGGAGGTGTACCGGATGGGGCTGGCTAGAGTGTGCCGGCCTGGGAGGGTCTGGGGTGTGCCGGTGAGGAGTCAATAAGAGTGTGTCGGCGAAGGGCGTCAAAAGCGTACCGGCGAAGGATGGTATAGGGTGTGCCGGAGTGTGCTGACGAAGGGTTGCTGAAGGTGTATCGGTGCAGGGCTTAGCCGAGGCATACCGCTGGGGGCTGGGGAGGTTGAGCAAGGGAGTGAAGACTGAGGGCTAGCCAGGTGGGCTGGGGCTGAGGAAGGGAGGAAGGCCAAGGAGGGCGTTGGTGGCTGGGTGTTGAAGAGAAGAAGAGGGGGGCTCTCCCCTCAGGCAAACGGGCGAGGTTGGAAGCCAGGGAGGAGGGTATTGAGCTTCTGAGGCCCCGAGAAAATGGAAGATTGAAGCCCCTTGGGCCAAAGACTGAGCGTAAGGCCAGGGATCATACGGGGAAACGACGTCGACATGGAGACTCCCAAAACACTGGAGACGGAGAGAAAATTGTCAACACACCATGCACCCTGGCATAAATCAACGGAAACAACAAGAAACCCAAGAAGTGTGATTTTTATTCACGCAGGGGGAGTGACCACAACGGGCCACATACATTACGGAGCATATACATGCCGAAGCTGCGCCTGGGAAGGGGAAAAGATCATGCAAATGAAAGAAGAGGAAGGAAACGGGAGGAGTGTTGGGGCCGAACAGGGGTGACTACTCCCTGCCCTTCCCCCACTCCCTCCTTTACATCACCGCTCACTTTCCCTCTCTCACTCCCTCCTTTACTCTCTCTGCTGGGTGATCGTCGGAGGGGAACCCTACGGCGTAGCTCCCTCCTGCCTCTTTCTCTTCTCCCTTCTTCTTCCATTGTGGCAGCGTTGTTGTTGCTCTCTGTAGCTGTCTCGGGCCCTCTTCCTTTTCTCTTTTCTTCTTTTTCTGTTCCTACTTCCTATCTCCCCCTCTTTTTGTTGCGAAGAAGAGGGGTTTTTATACCCCACACGGCGGGAGCGTTCAAACACGGCAGCCGGAAGCGGGAAGCGACCGGTCATGAGGGGGTTTGACTTCCCCCGTCTTGGATGTCAGGGGAGTAGCCTGCGTGGCCCAACCTCCGGTCGACACCTCGGACAGTCCACTGCGCGCCAAAGATCTGTAGGGCATGGGCCTGATATTTGGTCTATCGGACGTGCCGTTGAAATGCTTGAACGTTGTGCCGCTGGCGGGTTTAACAAGCGTGCCGTGGAATGGCCAAAAGGGTGTGCCGCTGGAAGGCACGGCAAGCATGCCGCTGAAGAGCCCAAAGGGCGTGCCGCTGAAGGGGCATGAGACGTGCCGTTGAAGACCACTAGAGGCGTGCCGCTGAGGGGGGCCTCAGGGCGTGCCGTTGAAGGGATCCAGGGGCGTGCCGCTGAACGGCCAGGAGAGCGTGCCGCTAACGGGGCCTCAGGGCGTGCCGTTGAAGGGCTCTAGGGGTGTGCCACTGAACGGCCAGGAGAGCGTGCCGCTGACGGGGCCTCAGGGCGTGCCGTTGAAGGGCTCCAGGGGCGTGCCGTTGAAGGGCTCCAGGGGCGTGCCGTTGAACGGCTAAACGAGCAATTCTGAGCCCGTTGTGAGCACAAGTTGTGGCCCGTTTGAGATCCTCCGAGGCCCATGGATTGTGGGGCTCTTGGTGGTCGATTTCTCTTCACTGCCGTGACTCCGGAGGCGGCTTCACGGCAATGTGTGTGTGTTCAGAGAGTCCGGATGGCCCTCCCTTCTTCGCAGTCTCTTAAGTTGTCGTTGTTGTTGATGCTGGACTAGTTGGTACATACTGTAGTGCAATTTTGCATGTCCACAAATGCCCCCCCCCACGGGTAGCGTAGGCGAAGGATGAGCTAGGCGGTGCCCGTGGGTGTACTTGTCTATTCTTTCCTTTCGTCGGTGCCGACGGGATGTCGAGAGTTGACATGGCATGCTTGTCTCTTCTTCTCTTCGTCAACACCGAGGGGGTGCCGGGGACTGACGTAGAATGTTGGTCTCTTTGCCTCTTCATCAGAGCCGACGGGGTGCCGGGAACTGAAGCAGTACGTTGGTCTCTTCGTCTCTTCATCAGTGCCGACGGGGTGCTGGGAACTGAAGTAGTATGTTGATCTCTTCGTCTCTTCATCGATGCCGACGAGGTGACAGGAACTGAAGCAGTATGTTGGTCTCTTTGTCTCTTCATTAGTGCCGACGGAGTGTCAGGAGTTGATGCAGTATGTTGGTCTCTTTGTCTCTTTATCAGTACCGACGGGGTGTCGGGAGCTGACCTGGTTTATTGGTTTCTTCCTCTCTTCGTCAGTGCCGACAGGGTGTCGGGAGCTGACCTGATTTGTTGGTCTCTTCTTCTCTTCGTCAGTGTCGACGGGGTGTCGGGAGCTGACCTAGTTTGTTGATTTCTGTGTCTCTTCGTCAGTGCCGACGGGGTGTCGGTAACTGACATGGCTTATTGATCTCTTTACCTCTTCGTCAGTGCCGATGGGGTGTCGGGAGCTGACATGGCTTATTGATCTCTTTGTCTCTTCGTCAGTGCCGACGGGGTGTCGGGAGCTGACTGGGTTTATTGATCTCTTTTTCTCTTCGTTAGTGCCGACGGGGTGTCGGGAGCTGACTTGGTTTGTTGGTCTCTTCTTCTCTTCGTCAGTGCCGACAGGGTGTCGGGAGCTGACATGGATTATTGATCTCTTCTTCTCTTCGTCAGTGCCGACGGGGTTTCGGGAGCTGACATGGTTTTTTGATCTCTTTATCTCTTCGTCAGTGCCGACGGGGTGTCGGGAGCTGACATGATTTGTTGATCTCTTTGTCTCTTCGTCAGTGCCGACGGGGTGTCGAGAGCTGACCTGGTTTGTTGGTCTCTTCTTCTCTTCGTCAGTGCCGACGGGGTGTCGGGAGCTGACATGGTTTGTTGATCTCTTTTTCTCTTTTCTTCTTTTCTCTTTTTTTTTGAACCACATTACCGTTACAAGCGCCCTTTCGGGTTTTCGCTGGTACCGGCCCCCTCTTGCTTTTGCCCACGCGCCCTCTCAGGTTTTCACTCGGCGGGGTACCCGATTTTACCTGTAGCGCCCTTTCGGGTTTTTGCCACAGCCGAGTTGTTGCCATTTTTATCCTTGTCCCCGTGCAGGGGCAAGTCCGGCGGGGCACCTCTATTTTAAGCCCCTTTCTTTTCCTTTTTTTTTGACGAGTGGAGATAACATGTGATTGTTGGCTAGGGCCCAAAGCCTTGCGCCGAAAGATAGGGTTCATTCGTTGGCAAGAAGACAATGCCAACGTAATAGGGGATTTTCCGTCGATTTGGACGTAAGGTTTGTAATGGCAATATCGTATGGAGTGGGCGGCTAGGGCACAAAGCCTTGCGCCGGAACGAGACTTATTCGTTGGCAAGGGGCTAATGCCAGCGCAAGGATAGAAACTCTGCCGATTAAGGCGTAAGGCCCACAATGGCGATTTTGTATAAGATGAGGTGGCTAGGGCACAAAACCTTGCGCCAGAGAAGACTTATTTGTTGGCAGGGAACTAATGTCAGTGCGGGGGTGGAGTCAGCTTTGCCCGTGTAGACACCCGTCGACACGTAAGGGCGTGCGGATGAATCATCCCCACGGGGACATTGGTCATCGTGCATTATTCATACACATGTATAGTTATGCACATGTTTATGTATATACATACATGTACTTATATTTATATTTCATATATTTTTTTGTCATATATTTTTTTTGTTTGTCATCACTATTAACTCTCTCCTCTTTCTCCCCCCTTTTTTCTTTTCCTTCCCTCGTTTTCTTCTTCTCTTTCTTTTTTTCCTTTTTTTTTGTCTTCCCTCTTCTCCTCTTTTTTCTCTTTTTTTTTATATATTCCCCCATCCCCTTTCCTTTTCTTTCTGCTCTCGCCTTTTCCCTTTCTATTTTTTTTGTCCCCTCCTTTTCTATTCCGCCTTTTTTTCTTTTTTTTTATCCCTCCTTTTTTATTTTGTCGAAATTTCCCTTTTTCTTCTCTCTTCCTTTTTTCTCTCTTTTCTTTTCTCCCTTTCTCTCTTCTTTCTTTTCTCTCTCTTTTTTATAACCTTATAAAAGGGGGGCGGGGTGGCTCGAACGGGCCACCCCCTTTTCGAATTCCCCCTCCTCCCTCTCTTTTCTCTCTCTTTGGTGACCGAGCGAACGGAGTCCCCCCCCTTCCTTCCTCTTCTTCTCCGGGCGCGGCCGCCGCCGTGAGCACCACCGCCGTCGTCGTCACTTCTTCGCCAGGGTGAGGGGAGCACCACGGGGAGGCTCTCCTCCTCCCTCTTTCTGATGGGAATTGACACCGAGCAAGTACTTTTCATATTACATTTATATCCTTTAATTTATTTTTATATCCGGGGGAAAGTATATGCGCAATTGTACTGCTTTATAAGCCAATACGTCATTCCCACTGATTGTTTGGGTTTCTTTGTAATTTATCAGTAGGACCAGCAAGGGGGCCCTCAACCCTCTCCCATTGGTCCATGTCACTCATGTGGGGCTGGTCAACCATCCTAGGTGGCCATCTAGAAGGGTTGAATGTCAAATGCCACATGGGTAGACAAGTGGTTAAATTGGTCCAAGGTAGGTCACCTACCTTCACCTACCATACCCCTTGGTCAACGGGGCGCCCCTCTCCCCTTATTAGTTTAATATTTTTTATGTGTTGTTCACACTTAATCCCAGCCATCCATCCCCCATCCCTACATCCAAGGGTCTACATTAGATTTGATACCTTTCATATAAAATGTTGTATTTTCATGTGAAAATCAATGAAAATTCAGAAAATTTGTTGAAAGGCCAAAGGCTTCTTGCGCCCCCAGCTCCTCCCCTCTGGTTCCTCTCCTCAAACCTCTAGTTCTAGAGTGTATCAATCTTCTATCTCCCCCTCTCAACCTCTGATCTTCATCGGTGCCGCCGCCGCCGCCGTTCGTACCGCCTGCGAGCCGCCGCGGAGCCGTCTTCAAGTTTCTGTCCTGCTGGACAGAGGTGTAGTTCGTGAATTCTTACTGCCAGCCACGGGCTCAGATGGATTTGAAATTTTGGTGTGTGTTCTTACCTTACATCCCCACCTCCACCTAAATTTTCACGTCCAAACTCCTCCATTTAGTAATTTTCCATTTTCGTTCATTTTGCATTCGCAGATCTATTTTGTCTCTGTCTACAGTGACAACAGCTCTGAGTTTCTCATCTCCGACCACCTTTTTGAATTTTTCAAATCCTCCCAATTTTTCTGGGAGTTCTGTCCGTCATCCCCTACATCTACCATTTTTCTTGATTTTTAATCCGCCATCTATCCATTTTTCAAAATTCGTGCTCTATCTCAGCTACAGTGCTTTCAGCCAATTTCCAGATCCGACCCACTATTAGTGAAAAAATCCTATCAATTCGTAGCCACATCTAAACTTGTCCAAACTTATTTTGCCGTTTTCCTAGCTTGATTTCCTACAACTTTACTGAAGACCACTACTTCAGATTCGGACGTTTACATATCGGTCAAAGGCAGTTCTCAGAGAATAGCCCTGCAGATCTGAGTGTTCGTCTACTGTACAACAGGAAGTTGAAAATTCATTAAAGCCTAGATCCGTGTAGATCCACGCCAGATCTTTAGGCCTAGATTGAAGGATTTGAAGTTAGCTTTCCAACGGCGCTAGTCTCGTGTCGATCCAACATTGGGGATGATCGCAGCGCCCGTTCTCGCCGGGACGCGCGTTGAAAACCAGAAGTTGCAGATCCGTGGCCGGTTATTCCGACCGGTGCCGATCGGAGCCGCCCGGCCTCCGGCCGGTGAACCAGCATGCCTCCACTCCAGGGAGCGCTCATCCAGGCATCCACCACCACAGCGGTGCCACCGGGTCCCATACGGCCCCTCCGGACAGCAAGTGGGCCCCACAGGCGCGAGTACGTGTGCAGCCGAAGCTACGCGAGAAGCCGTCCGTCAACCCAAAATCGGTCCTCCCGGACCCCATTGTGTCGCCCTTTACCTCACTACATGGAGTGGGTTGTAACTCATTGCTGTAATCTTTATGTATTAACTGTCCCGGGAGTACGACTTCGGCCGGGTCCGTTGTCCCCACGCCGAGCGCGTGGAGGTATCGTATTCGCTCCTTGCTTGGCATTTCGCTTATTTCCATATATGCTTATTTATGCCACTGCTAGAGAGCATGTTTTAGGACCTAGCTCGCTATAATTTCATATCACCGCTGCTGCGAGAGAGTGAGCGAGACCGTCCCGTGACCCGATCCGGGCGCGAAAGAGAGAGCCGACCACCCTAGCTCACTGCCGGTTTCTCAACCGCGCACGTCCGACGCTTCCCTCGCTAAGGGACGATCGCGAGCTTGTCGTGTCCGTCGTCTCGTCCCGCATCAATTTGGTATCAGAGCGAGGTTGAGTCTAGGGTGTCAAAAAAAAGTGTCATTTAGATCTAGTCATTAGTCATTGTCTAAGTCATGTTTAGGATCATCACTGTTTTAAACCAAAAAAAAAGTGTCTTTTTGCATTTGCATCCCTTTACTCGGTATATCAAAAGGTGTTGTCTGAACGTTAGGCTACGCCTATCGGGAAGGCCGCACACTTGCGCGAGTGATCTTCGGATCAGTTATCTCCGCCACGTACCGAGTCTTGGTCGTCATGTCTAGAGTTGTAGTCCATTGTCTAGTTGGTTTATCTACTAGTGTCGACATGTCCACCCACTAGTCCCCAATCACCCATGGACTCCCAAATGCCCGGATGGTGGCGATACTATCTCAAATGGAAGGACCACCCGAACCACCCCACGAGGCCCGAGACCCGGGACTTCTATGGGTCCGATGACCCGAGTGTCTATCTAGAATGGGAAGCCATCATGGACGATTACTTCGAGGTGTATATTATGTACGGGCCCATGCAAGTCGATGTTGCCAAAAGGCGACTTTTTGGTGAAGCCGCCGCAACTTGGAGGAACATCAAATACTGGAGGGAGGATAGAAAACTAAGGCCCATCGAGTCATGGTGGGAAATGAAGAGAGCGCTTAGGAGGGCCTACTTTCCCCGCCCACCTACCTCCAACCACGGAGGTCATACCACGCACCCACCCCACCAACTCACCCACAAACAAGTGGGCCACACCTCTACCCAATCCCACCCCTTCACCGCCATCCAAGCCCACCAAAGCGACCCCAATCTAGTGGCCCGCCCAAGCACCTCCAACCAACCTCCCCTTGGCACCCCATCCCAACCCACTCAAGTACCTCCAACCGAGTGGAAGCCCCACTTATAGTCGAGCCTAGGACCACACCTAGGCCGAGGGACGAGGAGCGAGTCCACCCCAATGTCCCTACTCCAACCCGTTCCTTTGAGGAATTCACGAAAATGATGTCGGATTTGTTGGAAAGGATAAGTGCTTCTTCACCTCCCATAGGTGCTCCATCACCACCCTCTCCTTCTGAGCTCTATTCGGAACCTTCTTCTTTGGAGCTACCAAAGCCCGAGCCACCCGTGTTTCTTACGGGAATGTTCATCGTTTGTTTACCTATCTCTTCTTATCTTCTTTCTTTTTTTGTTGATTGTGAGGGTTTTGAAAAATGATATGGCGAGATGATAAATAAACTACCAAAGATCAGCTCAACCTATACACATGTGAACATGAACCTAGGCAATCAAATCTAACTCTAGCATGGGCATGCTATCTCAATCAAATTACGCTAAGGGAAAAACGAAAACACACGCCGGGGCGTGGAGCAAAGATAAATAAAAACACACCGCTAGGGGTGGAACAATCAAGGGGAATAAAGAGATTTGATGAAAAAGACAGCTAGTGCCCAACACTAAGGAAAGTCGTGATCGCCACCAAAGTAAACACGAATCAAAGACTCGAATATACCTTGGAAGTAGGTGGATGAAACACCCGCCCACAGGAGAGAAAACCAAGGAAAGCCTGCAGATCAACTTGCAAATAACGGTCCAAACCCTGTGCGTCGCTTGGAAGTAACGGTCGTGCGATAGACCGCCAGAAAGAAATAACGCTCCTGCACTTGACCGTCAGATAACCTGCAGTGAAAAGATGTGAACTCTTTGAACTCCAACCCTTCCAGCCGGCTAGAAGGCTTGGGCCTCGTGCTAGCGATCCTGTAAAACCTGCCAAGGATGTAGAAAGCAAAACAACACAACCTCAATTAGCCCTCAACATAAGTATAGCATCAATCCCTAAAAAGCTTAAGAACATCAAAAAGAGAGAGGATTACCGGGGAGTTGTTGGTTTTTAACCCCTCTGGGCGTTTTTTTAAGTTTAGGAGGATATGTGTATGCTTAGCAACAGTGAAAAACGTGGAGGAAGAGGAGGGACAATGCTTTTGATTAATAAAACCAAGGGAAACTTGAGCATGCAATGATAATGATCTTGACAAGCTAAAACCCAAAATTACTCCCTTGACTTGGAAGATGGACGTGGGAAGCAGCCCCTCCTGGATGTAGATGACTCCTGAATTTGGCAGCACTTCGTCGTGAATCAAATCTTCCTCCCTTGGGTCATGAAATCAAGGGTTCTATTTATAGACTCCCTCAAACTCTCAGGTCGAGTTGAAGATAAATCAGCCAAGAAAGGAGGATAATCCTTAGCAAATCCTTGAGGATAAAATCAACAAGAGTCCAAAGAAACAAACGAGAGGTCCTGAGGATTAGAATTGAAGGAGATAATGCCAATCCAAAACCCTATCTCGTCCACGGAGTAGCAGAGAAAAGGCCTGAACTGTCAGGACTCTCTGAAGGAAGTAACGGCCTTACGATAGACCGCCACTTGGAAATAACGCTCCAAGGCATGACCGTCATATTCAATCTTATCCAAAGGATAAGATCGATGGGAAGAAGATCTAAACAATAGGACTCTGCAAGTAAGTAACGGCTAGGGCATAGGGCGTCATAAGTAAACAACGGCCAGAGAGTAGACCGTTATTATCAAAGGACAACGAGGCCCTAAGTCTTAGGACTCTTCAAAGAGTAACGGCCCAGTCTTCATGCGTTATTATGAAATGACGCGCCTAGTCCAGACCGTTATTATCATTGATTTTTAAGAAAATAGAATGGAGGGATTGCCAAGCTTTTGAACGAAGTGCCACCAGGAACCAGGTCTAATCCAGGAATTGAGACCCAGAAAACAGGCTTCAACTGATTAAAAGAAATTCAATGAAGAGTGAACAACTCGGAGCATCATATTGAATAAATAAGGAGATGACCCGACTTATTGGGTATAAAACGGGTGTCAACAGATGCCCCTCCTTAACGTCCTCTTTGCAGGGGAACGTTCGGAAGTGAAGCGAAAGTGCAATGGAACATGGAGATGAAGCGGAAATGAAGCGGAGTGGATCAAAAAGAGGGCGTTAAGGTAAACGACACCCGTTTTTCATCAACAAGCGATAAGAATTTTCTGGAAAAACTTCAAAACTGATCACAAGGAAATAGCTAACCAAAGGATGCAAGTCTGGAGGATTTAATTAACTAAGGAAAGGAAACACGGCTGGCCGCCGGAGGCAACGGAAAGGAAAGAGACTAAACTCCAGACAGGAATCTTCAGTCAACCAGATCAAGCGAGCAAATCGAAGGAAACCTTCAAATTCGGAGTGGAATAATTCTCCTTATCCAGGATCAAGAACACAGCTGTTCACCGTCAATGAGACCTCTTGAACAAATGAAACTCATGAATGCTCAAAGAATGCGTATGATGCATGCTGGGCTAAAGAAAAACAAATCTTCAAAGCAAATGTAAAGAAAGATAAAATATCAAATACTCGAGAATAATATTGCTAGATTGGGGAAACCAGAGTCAAGACACTATCTGCAACCACGGCGTGCAAGATAGAACCATCATCCCTAAATTTTCCAACCTAACGGCCTGTCCAACGATTATTCATGTGAACTTAGATCATCATCATTTTTGTTTAAGGGGAACATCAGATCCCAGGACACCTGAATGACCAGCCGGTTCTCGAGATAATACATCATAGATAACATATAGTAATGCATTAAGGGATAAGGGAACGAGATACAATACCTGACTTACCTGCTTGACGGACGGCGAAGCGTGCCTTCTGTTCATAGTTCCAACAATAATCCATCAAAATAAGAGTTTAGGCATAACCATTGTCTGAGCAAAAAGTACCCATAAGGAACAACATGATAGACAATAGGAATATTCAAGCATTAATTGGACCATTCATTCATCAAGAAACTTGCAAGCATATAACGGCCTGACTCAGGAGCGTCACATGAAAATGACGGATTACGCCTAGTCCGTCAACACCAAGTCGGTTCAAATTCTTCAATAAAATAGTTCGTCACAAGCGACGGCCTTAGAGGGGAGCGTCAGGATGATGTGACGGTCTAACGATAGACCGTCGCTTCTCCTGAGTTTTCAAAAAAACAAATCGAATGGCCGTTCGGTCTCACTTCACGCTCAAACAACCAAAACGCCAAACCAGAAAAACCTCACCGGCGATCTCCACCTCCACCTTCCAATGGCCGGCGACGAGGCACCGCAGCCACCACCTCAGAAGAGAGGGAGAGGAAAGAAGATGGCTATAAGGCGGTTCCACCGCTGGCTCGAACGAGAGACCACCCCGCCATTCGTGGAGGAAGAACCGAGGGGAAGGGAGCCAAGGGAAGAGGAGGAGGTCCCCACGGTCGTGGAAGAACCAACCGAAGCTTCCTTGGGTGCAGAGGAGCCCAAGGAACCAGAGAAGAAGAAGAGGAAGGTCCTCGACCATGAGGTAGGCCCTCCGCCCTAAATTTTAAATTTTTTATTTTTATGTTTTTATTTATGAATGCATGTGGGGGATAAGGGTAGAAATGGGTCTATGAACCCACTAGGAACACTTGTAGGCCATTTGGCCAAAGGGGGAAATCATGGGGATGCAGGGGAGAAATTCCCCACTGGCAGACGAAGTGACGGTCCTGCCAGCGACCGTCACTCCCCTGACGCTCCATCCTGGGTGCGTCAGAAACAAGTAACGCCCTAACACAGGGCCGTTACTTCTGCCAGGGATTCAAACTATTTTCTAGGGTTTTCAATTTTTAATTTTTGTTTTGTTTTCAATTATGAATGTTTATGCCATGATTATATGATGCAAATGGACTAACTAATGATCTAATATGCAATGCAGGGAAAGAGGAGATCACGGATCTCCTGGCTTCAGATCCGGGCGGTGTACCAGGCACTGCCCGACTACCAGAGGGAGAGACTTGCCGAGATGGGATTCGCCGAGGTGCTCAACATCGAGGTGATCCGGATGGATACGCCACTGCTATACGCACTTCATGAGAGATGGGACCCGATCAGCCGTGCTTTCATCTTCCCGTGGGGCCACATGATCCCCACATTGGAAGACATAGCGAGGATTACAGGATTGAGAGTCCACGGCGCCGCAGTGACCGGGTGGACGTACGGCGACTATCGGGAGATAGCGCAGCAACTACTGGGGTTGGACCTGATCCGGCCGGGCCAGTCCTCATCCCAACTCTCGAGATCGGTGCTGCAGGAGAGTTTGGGGCTGAGAGGGGCAGCGATTGCCGTGGGAGAACTGCCCGAGGAGCATCTAAGCAGAGTGATAGACCAGGTGCGCCCTCGCGTGGCGGCAGAGGCAGGAGAGGAGGGGGATCGAGTGATGAGGCGCTTCTTGATGCTACTGTTCGGGAAGCTCCTGTTCGCGACCAGAGCGGATGTCATCAGCTACAGACTGCTGCCGCTGATAGAGGATTTAAGCAGAGTGAGGAAATACGCCTGGGGAGCAGCGGTCTTGGCCTTCCTGATCAACTCGTTGAGTACCACGGACCGACTGACGATGCTGGGAGGCTTCTCGCCCTTCCTACAGGTAAAAATGCGCTTAAGTGCTTTCTGCTATGCCATGATGTATGCTATAATTGATGATTTATGCAACTGACTTGATTCCTAAATGCAGATCTGGAGCTATATGTACCTCCCAGGCATTGGGAGAGGCGCATTACTCCATCCGGGCCTGATACCGATCGCGAGGCGATGGTCGGTGGCGAGGGATACGGGATCGGTCTTGAGACAGACCCGGATGATCCAGGAGGACCTGGACTCCTACCCACACACATCGGTGAGCTCAGAACTTAAATGCTTTAAATGCTTTATATGCCTATATGTGCTCATGCCATGCGAATGCTAATAGATCTAAATGCCTGCAGGTGAGGTGGACCCCTTACCGTGATGAGGGCTACACAGGACAGCCATGGGTGGAGGCGTCTCTTTCGTATCGGGGACGAGACGTCTGGCTGCACTGCCTCCACATCATCGAGCCTCTGCACTACCGGCTGATTTTGCGGACTCGGGGACTTCACCAGCCCGAGGTGGCCTTTCCACATCGCAACGATGACCGCCCAGGCAAGTCGGCGAGGGGCATCAGTGGGAGTGTGGATTGGCGCGCCCGGAAGGCGAAGTACGTCCTCGACTGGAGGCAGCGAGGCAGGGCCGTGAAAGAGCGGGACGAGAGCGACGAGGCCTACCTGAAGGCCTTCGCTCGACACTACGGCGACCGGGTATACCGAGGTACCCGACGACCGGTATGCAATTCTAAACTAAGAAACTCTTTCTATATGATGAAATGCGGATGTGACATGCTGGCTCATGCTTTCTACATGCAGCTCGATCCTGAGGGGCGGATAGCTGAGCTAGAGGGACTACTCCACTCTACCATCCTGCAGCGGGATGAGTACCGGACTGCTCTGGAGCTCCTGGTGAGATTCTAAATGCTCATGATATGACTATGATTACGCATGATGCTAATGCTTCGGCTATGACAATGCAGCGGGCAGAGGGAGCTCAACGAGCAGGACCGGATGCCCCATCGTCGTCCTCGCAGCCTGCGGGAGACAGGGCTGGGCGAGATGCTGATTTTGCTCGGGCGGTCGCCCGGGCCGAGGAGGCGGAGGCCACCCTCGCGGAGCGGGTAAGATACTTACATGCTTTATGATTATGCTTATGCTAATTAAATTTATATGACTAACCTATATGCAATGCAATGCAATCTACAGGCGATAGAGCTGGCAGCGGCAGTGGCGGAGGCCACCCAGGCGAGGGCAGAGGTAGAGAGGAGCCGGGCCGAGACTGATCGAGCTCGAGCAGAGACAGAGCTCGTGCGGGCAGAGATAGCCCGACTGAAAGTGGAGACCCCTCGTCATGCGGACGACGTGGAGATGGAGCGACTTCGGGCAGATTTAGCACGGGCGCAGGCCGAGGTGAAGGACCTTCGCCTTGGGACCGCGGATCTTGTCGCTACCGGACTGAGGCACGGGAGACGCGACGCCAGATCTTCACACTGAAGATCAGGCTGCAGGCCATGGAGCAGACGGTCCGGATGCTAGGCCGGGCACCAGAGCGGAGTTCTTCCCGGAGCGGGGCTCATAGGAGTGCTGCCCCTAGTGGCTCGGTTGGGGATTTCCTAGTTAGTTCCGCCGGCCAAGAGAGAAATGAGAGGGCGGAGAGAGGACAGCAGGAGGAGAGTGCTTCCATAGCACCGCCACCCAGAAAACCCGAGGGTGGAGAGGATGAGGGCGGCCCGACGGATAAGCCGGCCGAATGATGTATTTTTATGCTTTTCTTACCACTTGTACATGCCTTTTTATGAAAATGAAATTTTTGTTGACTTTTCTTTATGTGGATGTGTGAATGGATATGCACGAATGAGTGATTGAGAGTATGTATGATGGATGTGTATGTGAAATGAATGCTTGTGTGGAGAAGGTGTAGTGTACAGATGTGAAAGACCGCCAGGTCTAGGCAAAGGATAGACCAACTGCCTGAATTTAGTAGCAGAGGAAATGACGGTCTGGTCTTGGACCGTCATAATAAAACGACGCGCCTACCTTAGGCCGTCATTCATGAAGTATCTTTTCCTGATAGCCGGGCTGCAGAAGAAATAGCGGCCCATGGTAGGAGCGTTAAAAAGAAAACAACGGCCCTAGACCGGACCGTTATTCATGGCAGAACATGGTTTTTAGAACTACTCGCAGAAAATGCGACGGCCTGAAGGAGACGCGTCATAAATAAAAGACGGTCCTAACCTGACCGTTACATGGAGTTCAGCCCAGAAGAGAGAGACTTGAGCGATTTGAAGGATATAATGGATTAGGGTTCGTCCGTTGGAATGCGACTGTCTGAGTCCAGACCGTAAACAGCCACAGAACATGTTTTAAGGAAGACCTAACCCACAGAAAAAGTGACGGCCCAAGGTAGGCGCGCCAGAGTGAAGTAACGGTCCTACGACAGACCGTCAGAGTCTGGGTCGTTTCCAAAACGGATTCGGCCGTGAGAGCTTAGAGTCCGAGGTTCAGCCACTTAATCTCTTGCTAGAACTTATCAAATTTCAGATAAAGCCTCCCAACTCCAATCTTATCCTTAAAAAGCCCCAAGAACTTGGGAAACTTATCCAAAATCGCAGCTTACAAAAAACCTCTGTTCTAGGGTTGAAGAATTCTCCCTAACAAGCGGAAATCAAGATGAAGAGGTGCTTCGAGATGGCGGCTATGGAAGAGAAGATCTACACCGGCCCTAAGGCTGCAAGGAGGGAACATGGGGAGCTTCAACGGCTGTCCTCGATCCCCAAGCATCTAAGCTCTAATGTCCAAAGGGTGGTAAGCTTGCATGACTTCATCCAAAGTTCAGATTTTTTGCTGCACTTTAATTTTCTTCATAACCTTCCTTCTTCTTTTCTTCTTCAAGCCTCTTCCTGGCCCAAGGTGTTACTCCAACCTGAAGTGGGTGGCTCCCATGGTAAAGGCACTCCCTTTAGAGGTGGTATCAATCCTCAAAGCATGGCACCTCCAACCCCTCTTGGTTCTAGGCAAAAACTTCCAGAAATTATCTTTGGATTGGCCATGCCTTTCAGCCCTTGTAGAACTATGGCATCCACAAACTCATACCTTCATCTTCCCTTCCTTCGAAGCAACCGTCCTATTGGAGGAGGTAGAGACCTACCTAGCCCTTCCTAAGACTAAGGTGGGGGATGAGGATCGGGTTTGCTATACAATAGAACCTATTGATCCGTCCTTGATCTTAAGCGACTTCATTCATAACCCAAAGGACGTGTGGACCATGATCAGCCCGCGCCACATTCATTTGATCCCTATGGCACAATGGATAGTGTCTCACTGTAAAAACAAGTGGGAGAGACACGAAGCAATAGCCAAGGCGGTGGCGGTTTGCTTGTGCGGGGTCTTCCTTTTCTCCACAACCGACCACCTCTTAGATATCCAAAATCTTAGCATTATTAGCGGACTGTGGCGGGGTATGTCTATTTCTCAAGCGGTCCTCTCATACCTCTCTGAAGGACTAAGCTTGGCTTGCCTTGGAGGGCCTTTGTTCGGTTCCATGATACTCCTTGAGTGTTGGATAGGAGTGAGAATCAAATTCCTTCCCAATGAAGATATAACTTCGGCGAGCCGGATCTTCGGGGGCCACCCCCTCTTCTTCATTGGAGGGTCTTTTGGATATTCTTCTCATGTTGAATGCAGGACGGCGGATAAGAAAACGCGAGATGAATGGCGCCTCTTCTTCAATGCTTTGCCTCTCGAAAAGTTCATTATGCGACCAAGCGTTCTTCGAAGCATTCTTCTTAAACTACCGCGGCGTCAAGGCCTCGACCTCCAGCTAGTAGGGAACACTACCATGGCGATCTACAACCCGCACCGATGCCATCTTCAGATCGGATTACCTCGAATTAGTGTTTCTGCACTATCACACTACCCTCCCCTTCTACCTAGGAAGATGGGGACCGAGGAAGATGAAAGAGCGATCCGGAACGCGCTGACCATGTGGGAGATCAGCAAGGTGCGTCCGTGGCAAGCAGAAGTTGAAGAAAATGATGAAACACGCCGAGATTACTTGAAAGAGTTGAGAAGAATCCGCCCTCCTGCGGATAAGAAGTTGAATGTACTTTGATTTTCCTTTGTTTATGAAAGATGTTATGAGATTGCCACTCAGAACTTGGTTTATCATGAATTATATTTTATTAAGCTTGCTTGAATGAGATGAGATTGCCTCAATTGAAAGAACTTGAGTTGTGTGCTTTGGAAGATTAGATTGATGTGAATAATCAGAGTTTCTGGGGGGAGTAACGGATGTACTCTGGGGCGTTATTTGGAAACGACGGTCTGAAGTAGGCCGTCATAATGGAAGTAACAAGAACTCAATCTCTGAAGGAGGTGACGGATGGATCTTGGGCCGTTATTCAAAGTAGCGGTATGTTCCCAGACCGTCATGATGATGGTTTAATTGAAAGGAAGAAGGCCCACGCCTGAAGGAAGTGACGGTCCTAGATGGGCCCGTTACATGACTGTAACGGTCCGATCCTAGCGCGTTACACGCTCTGAACCTGTATAGCTGTGAGCTTCTGCTTTTGGGCTTGTTCCTGTATTCTGCACACACTTAGACATGAAAACAAGTTATATCTGTTCTTAGACTCAACCCCTTGCCTCGAAGCAAGTTAGATAATGACCGTTTCTTGATATTTGGTCAAGGGGTGGAGCCTTATTAAATAGGCGAAAAAAAACATAATGAAAATGCGATGCATGTTATGCAGATGATGGAAGTATTGAATGCTCTTTTTTTTTTGAAAAGATTTGATTTGTTTGGATTTTTTTGAAATATTTGATGTTTTTGGATTTTGAAAATATTTGATTGTTTTTGGATTTTGAAACACCAGTGCCTCTCTAGCAACACGAGACCTCCCTTGTTTTTAGCTTGAGTCTCGAGATCGGCGTGCAAATAATGTGACATCCCTTGGCCAAGACCTGGTCATTGCGACTGTGTTTTTACCAAAGCCATGCCCAGGGTACTCGTCTCAGTCCTAAAAGAAAAAGGAATATGGGGGTAAGCTTAGGCCAGATATGGAAGTTTTTAGAACTTGATTCCCTCACCGTACAACCTTATTAGAGATTTGGTCTGTTGTGCCGGGGCTTTTTATGTCCGTCATCGAACCTTTATCCACTTAGGTATGCATGCGACCGGGCTTATAACGTCCCGCGGGGAACTGTACTGCCACTCTTGTCATGCCTAATTTCTTTTCCTTTGGAGCTTTTGAGAATTTACTCACAGACCTTGAGATGATGCTTTTGATTTCATGGTAAAGAGCACTCCTTTGCTTTTCTTTTCTTTACTTTCTTGTGGAGTCAGGTCATAACGGACTTGCCCCTATTTGAGACCTCTTCTCGTTAGGGAGTTTGGATCGGTTGTCTCCTTCTTATTTACTCCTTGCCCCTGGATGTAGCCGAAGAATGAAACGTACAGGGACTTTGACTTTCCCCCAAAGCATGGCCGAGGAAAAACGGTGTCTTTTTAAGCAAGGAACCCGACCAGGGGCGTCGTGTAGTGTGTGTTTGCCTTACTCAAGACTCTCTTTTGAAGATAGGGAGGCATTTCTTATTGCCGAAAAGTACATGGTTTAGATTTTTAAGGAAAGAAACGCTTAAGATACAACCCATTCCACGGGTGAGAGAGCTCCTCACCTTCCGCGTTGATTAGACGATAAGCATTCCCTGAATAAGCTTCTTTTATTACGAACGGCCCTTCCCAGTTAGGTTGCAATTTAGACCTAGGACCTGCAGACCGAATGAATTTGCGTTTCAAAACCATTTCACCCTTGCAAAATTTTCGTTCAATTACCTTCTTTTGAAAATAACGTGAAACTCTCTTTTGATAAACAGATACGTGATCGGCCGCATTCATCCTCTTCTCATCTAGGAGTTCCAGTTGGACCAGCAACGCCTCTCGACGTTCATCGAGATTAAGTTCCTTATCGAGCTGTACTCTGAGCGAAGGGATTAAGATCTCATATGGGAGCACCGCCTCCATCCCGTAGGTTAGAGAATAGGGAGTTTGTCCCGTAGGAGTACAGACGGAGGTGCGGTAAGCCCACAGAGCTTCCACCAATCTTTCAGGCCAATCAGAAAATTTATGTGCTTCGCATGTTTTCTTAATGATTTTAAGAAGAGTTTTATTAGTGGCTTCGGCTTGACCGTTGCCTTGAGGGTAATATGGTGATGAATGATGTAATGTAATTTTGAACTTCTTACAGAGGTCTTTAAGCTCCTGGGAAACGAACTGGGGTCCGTTGTCGGTGATGATGCTGCTTGGCACTCCGAATCGCGAGATGATATTCTTCATGATAAAGCGGCACACCGTTGTAGCTTTGATCTCTGCGTACGCCTCGGCTTCGGCCCATTTGGTGAAGTACTCAGTTGCTGTGAGAATGAAGGATTTCTGCTTGATCTGAGAATTAGGATCACCGAGTGGGCCGACGACGTCGAAAGCCCACATAGAGAATGGCCAAGGAGCAGTCATAGGATGGAGGGATGAAGCTGGAGAGTGAATTTTATCAGCATGGAGTTGGCATTTAAGACACCTCCGGACATAGAGGGAGCAATCTTCCTCTAGAGTGGGCCAATAGTAGCCCTGCCTAAGGATCTTCTTCGCTAGAGCCTGGCCATTGACATGACCTCCACACTCGCTAGAATGTGCTGCTTCTGCTACTTTCCAAGCTTCCACATCATCTAGGCATCTCATGAGCATTCCATTAGTAGCGCGCCTGTACAGTTCTCCTGCAATGATAGTGTACCTTGCGGCGGCTCTTCTTATTGCTTTGCGCTGCTCAGCTCTTGCCCCTTCTGGGAATGCCCCTTCTTTGCAAAATAACTCAATTTCATGGTACCAAGGCAATTCTTCTTCATCCAACATCTCCTCTAGTTCTGCCAATGATACCTCCTCGAGATCTTCCTTTTCAGCTCTCACTTCTGCAGACTTCCTAAGGTTGGTGAACCAAGGATCCTGGAGAGAGGGTGCGTCCATCCTCTGGACGACGACGGTCTCAGTACTACGACTGAGAGGGAAGGATAAGGAGGAGGCCAGAGATGCCAATGCATCCGCCAGAATGTTCAGAGAACGGGGAGTATGGATATAGATTAGCTTGCGGAATCGCTTAGCGATGAGCGTGACCAAATCTTGATAGGGTTTGAGCTTGGGGTCACGGGTACGGTAAGTGGACAGAACTTGCCGTAAGACGAGCTGAGAGTCTCCTATGATGTTTAAATAACGCGCGCCTAAGAGGTAGGCGTGCTTCAGGCCGGCTAGGAGAGCCTCATACTCAGCGATGTTGTTGGTAGCAGGAAATCGAAGTTGATAAGCGAAGGGGATGGTTACTCCCTCAGGAGTAAGCAGGACAGCACCGATCCCTTGGCCCTGTGAGTTAAGCGCACCATCAAAATGCAGAGACCAGAAGTGATGCTGAGAAAGGACAGAGAGATGCTCATCAGGGAAATCGTCCTGAATAGAGTCGGTGTGAGGAATAGGGAGATGTGCAAGATGCTCAGCGATGGCATATCCTTTGACTGCCTTCTGAACGACAAAGGTGATATCGAATTGAGAGAGGAAGCTCTGCCAGCGAGCTAACCTACTAGAAAGAACGGGCTTTTCTAAGAGATAACGGATCGGGTCCATTCTAGAGATCAGCCTAACTGGGTGGGCGAGAAAGTAATGTTTAAGCTTCTGAACTACCCACACTAAGGCGGCACAAGTCTTCTCCATAGCGGTGTACCTGGATTCAGCTGGATTAAACAACCGAGAAAGATAGTACGCAGCCCGCTCTTTTCCTTCATCATCCACTTGTGCTAAAACCGCCCCTAGGGAGTCCTCAATGACCGAGATGTATAGGATCAGGGGTTTCCCAGGGACAGGAGGTTGTAAAACCGGGGGATTGGATAGATATTCCTTGAGGTCCTCATAGGCCTTTTGACAATCTTGATTCCATTCGAACTTGACCCCCGCCTTGAGCAATTTATAAAACGGACGACATCTTTGAGAATGCTGGGATATGAATCTTCTAATGAATTGCAATCTACCAATCAGTCCTCGAAGTTCCGTAATGTTCTTCGGCGGAGGCATATCCATGACGGCCTGTGCTTTGTTAGGATCAATCTGGATCCCCCGTTTGCTCACTATGAAACCTAGCAGCTTCCCCGAGGAGACTCCGAATACGCACTTCTTCGGATTCATCTTTAGCTTGTACTCCCTGGCTCTCTGCAGCACTTTAGCAAAAATAGAGGGGTGTTCTTCTTTTGATCTTGACTTCACCAAAATGTCATCCACATAAGCTTCCATATAGACGTGCATCATGTCGTGGAAGATAGCCATCATCGCCCTTTGATAGGTGGCGCCCGCGTTCTTTAATCCAAAAGGCATAACTACATAGCAGTATGTGCCCCAGGGCGTGGTGAAGGAAGTTTTCTCTTGATCTTCAGGAGCGAGACGGATCTGATTATAGCCCGAGTACCCATCCATGAACGATAGAGCTTCGTACCCGGCAGTGTTATCAACAAGGACGTCTATATGAGGCAGCGGGAAATCATCTTTAGGACATGCTTTGTTAAGGTCCCTGAAATCAATGCATATGCGCACTTTCCCGTCCTTCTTGAGAACAGGGACTATGTTTGACACCCACTGAGGATATAAAACTACTCTAACGAACTTAGCCTTGTAAAGTTTATCGACCTCTTCCTTAATCCGCAAGGCCATGTGGGGGTGAAATCTTCTCGACCTTTGTTTAACAGGTGTTGCCCCTGGTTTAAGCACGAGTCGGTGTTCCACTAAGGAGGGGTCAAGACCTGGCATGTCCTCATAAGACCAGGCGAAAGAATCGCTATACTCCCTCAGTACCTTAATTAGATCCTCTTCTACCTATGGAAGGAGATTAGCTGAAATATTGATGGGCCTTGGATCTTCTTCTGTTCCCAAGTTGATTTCCTTTGTAGGTTCATCCACTGCCGTCGACGGCTGGTCGAATCTCTTCAGTCCCTTTGCATATAAGTCGGCAGTGTCCTCTACATCGCTGTCTTCATCAATTGGGTCTTTCTCATCCAGCACTTCATAGACGCCTAATCCGTCATCGCTCCACACCCCTTCTATTTCTTCTTCATCTTCAATCGCAATCGCCGTGGCGACGAATTCTGGGCACTTCAAAAGAGCATGACACCGCTGAGCTAGATCTTGCAAGAACCTATCAGGAATAGATCGGGAAGGATGCGCAAGCGAGCGCGGCTCAGGAGGGGAAGGGTTGAACGACCTAGAACAAGACCCTACTTCTTTAGACCTAACAGACTCTACTTCTCTAGACTCGCTAGACCCCAACTCTGACCTAGGAGAGAAGAAGCTTAATGGAAGGGAAGGAGCAGGGTACTCGTGCCCCTGGGAGGAGGAGGATGGAGATAGGACAGCGTAATCTTCCACTGAAATCTCCCTTTTAAATTTGACGTTTTTTTTTGGAGATCAGTGGAGACCACGCAGCACGACGGAGGAGGCGGGAGCTGCATAGGGAACAGCTCAGGAAAGATGCAATCGAAGAAAAGATCACAAGAGGAGGAACCCCACATCTCGTGGATTTGAGAGTTAAAAAACGGAGGGATGGGGAAAGCAGGCAGATTAATGGGGCAGCGAGGCCCATAAGCAGGAGGATTGATTGGAATCTGGAATGGATCACTGAAGGATGGATTGATCATAATCGGAGGAGGACGGGGTACAAACCCCTCCAGCTGGATCATGCGCTGAAAATGAGAGGGAGATAGAGAAATCAGCGAGCTCCCTTCTTTCTTTGAATCATCACCAGGCCGCTTCTTCGGCCTCCACTGCGTAAGCTGATCCTCCCGTGGCTTCTGGCCGCCTCTTTCACAAAACAGCCCCTGGAGGGCCCAGCTGTAGTCGATCACATCGTCATTTAGCCCCCTTGGCAACGGGGGTGGACTGGCGACTGGACAAACCGTGTCGGTTTCTGACTGGACTGGCTTCGCAGCTAACGTGCCCGGCTGTGGGGGCCCTCTGACAAAATGCTGACGGTAATCCCAGGTAAGCGGCCCAGAGTCACCCATCATTGATAATGCTGTCTCCTTGTAACCGAGACCTCGTCTGCCCATTTTTCTTCCTTTTGGTATGGGCTTGGTCATCCCTTGCAGCTGTGCACCGAGGCCTCTCCCTGGTTGATAGCCCAGTCTCAGTATAATGTTCCACCCCTTTGAATCTCGAATCTGCGGCTTTGCCTTGATATTGACCGGGGTAGTGACGGGCTTAGGAGTAGTGTATGCCCAAGGAAAGTTTAGGTCTAGCACTGATAGCACGGGCCGGCTGCTTGGCCAGAGAGTAGGAAGAATTTGTTCAGAGATGGCCTTCACTGACTGTACCGTGGATAAACTTTTAACTTTGACGACCCTCCCTTGAAAAGGGAATTTAATGCATTGGTGCGCGGTAGAGGGCACGGCGCCAAGTGTGTCGATCCAGGGACGACCCAAGATAGCCTTGAACATAGGGTCGATATCAAGTACATAGAATTCTACAGCCATGGAAAGAGGCCCGAGCTCAGCCTGAATAGTGACTACCCCGTGACATGCCCGCCTTGAGTTGTCGTATGCTGCTATAGTGGTGGGGGTAGACCGTAGTAACTCCTCAGATATATTGCAGGCTCGGAGAGTGCTGAGGGGGTAGACATTAATTGAGGCCCCAGTGTCGACCAGTGCTGCTTCAACGTCGACTTTGTTCAAAGTAATTGTTATGCAGAGCGGCATTTGCCGAGCCCCCGGAGGTGCAAGCTCGGTCTCAGAGAATGTGATTGCCGGCCCTTTAGAGATAGTTGCTAGTGCCGTTGGTAGACTGTCGACTGCCATGTCTTCACTAACCATGACCTTCTGCAAAAAATCCCTCAGTGCATCTTGATGGAGAGTGGACCTCTTGATTAACTCCAGCACAGATATCTTGGCGGGTACCCGATCTAGATGATGCAGTAAATCATATTGAGTCCCCGGTAACGGTTCAGCTTCCTCTTGCTCGGTCACCGATTGGGAAGACTGGGGATTGCTAGTAGTGGCGTAGTTCCGATGGAACATCTTCCCGCTCCTTAGAGCACAATTCGCCGCGGCATCGGGGGATAGTATGATGGGCCCTGCGGGGCGAATGAGTGGAATAGGTGGCGTGGGGGAGGTAGTTTGGTAAAGCGGAGGGTTGGTGAAGTTAATGGGGGATGCGCGGATGATAGGTGAAGGATTGGTGGGTGGTAGGGTGGTGATGGACGAGGATGCTGGTGAAGGCAGGGTGAATGGATGGGTAAGGATAGGTGCGGGATTGGATGGTGGTGTGATGACGGTGATGGGGGTTGGCGAAGGGTACGGCGGGATGGTGAGCGGTTTTGGTGGAGCGGGTGTGAATGGTGGGATGAGCGGAGAGGGTGTTGGTTGTGTAGGGAGGATGAAGGAAGGTTTGTGGTGGAAGGCCATGACCTGTGGTGCGGCGCCATCATCATCAAATGACCACCCGGCGTTGGAGGCCGGTGGTTGGACTACATTAACTTGTGCCGGTGCTGGCGGCTGCTGCGGAGGAGCGGGTTGATGGTTTGGCATCGGATTCTGATGGATGCCCAGATCTTGTGCTTGCTGCGGTGGCTGCTGTTGTGGCGGCTGTTGCGGCTGCGGTGCTGGATGCTGCTGCACTTGCTGCCCCTGCGGCTGCCTTCTCTTCTCTTTGATCTCCATAATGGCCCTATGCATCTCGGCCCAGTCTATTCTCTGTCCTTCGTGTAGGTCGTACACGAGATCTCGGAAGTGAAAGCACCCTTCTATAGTGTGACCCGGCTGCCGGTGGAACATGCAATACTTAGTTTGATCAACAGCTGGGTTCCAAACAGTCCTTTCTGGAGGAAGTTGAATTGCATTTACCGCCATGAGTGCTGAGAATATGTCTGCAAGTGTCTCTAGCAATGGAGGATACTGGGCTCTTCTGGGAGCCGGGCGCTTGCTATTGGGATTATTATTGTTGTAGCCGCCGGGTGGAGGGACGTTATGATATTGCGGTGATGGTGGTGGTTGTTGTGGCGCGGTGAAGGTGTTTTGCGGGATGGTGAAGGTAGGCGGAGGGTTTTGTGGAGTGTTTTGAAAGTGTTGCGGAGCGGAGTTTTGCGGATTGCGGGGGCTTTGGTTGTAGCGGAATGGTGCTGCTTGGTAGGGAAAAGCAACAGCTTGTACTTGCTCATTTGTCTGGACTCCTTCGGTAACCGGCCCCTGTGGTTTCTTATGGTACTTGGGCTTTTGGTTTTCGAAAAGAGAATGGATAGGGGAGTCCTTAAACTGAGTTTGTATAAATCGCGCCCGGCTATACAGTTGATGCATATTGGCTATATCGTTCATTGCCAGGATGTTCTTGAAGGTGGGCGTAGCATTTGAAATTAGCAGTTTAACTTTTTCTTCCTCTGGAATATGGCCGGGCACCCTGGCGGCCATCTGCCTCCATCTATCTGCATAAGTTGCAAATTCCTCATCCGACTTCATTTTCTCGGCCACCAGATCTATGAATGAATATTCCGGGCCGACCCGGTCTTGGAACCGCTGAATAAACTTGTCCTTGACCACTTTGAAGCTCTCGGCCTCTTCTAGGGGCAGAGAATAAAACCATTCCAGAGCAACGCCATCCAATGATCGGCGGAATAGGTACGCCATAAGGCGATCATCATATTGGAACTGCGCCGATTCATACAGAAAATCCCTCACATGGATGAAGGGATTGCTGTTCCCATCATACTTACGGTAGTTGGGGAGCTCAGACTGCGGAGGGAAACGGATGTTCTGGAAGCTTGGGACGGGAATATCAGCCAAGGATTGTGGGCCCACATTCTTCTGAAGAAAATCAAGTTGTTGCTGCATGGTGGCCCACTTATTAAGCAAATCCTGCTCTCGAGAGGGAGCAGGGGCAGTGAAGGGAGTTGATTGTATCTGGTGAGCAGGAGGAATGGCGGTTGCCGAGGGCGGGAGCCCATAGGAAGGAGCAGAAGGATAACTAGTGGAACTAGGGGGGCCGTAAGAAGGATACTGGGCCTGAGATAGACCCGGATTGGAGTGAAATTGGGCCACCCCGTGCTGTTGGGGCAAGAAATCGGATGGGCCCACGAGGACCTGTGGAGCCGCCAGAGCAGAGGGATGATAATCCATCGGAAGAGAGGGGACAGGCGATTTCCCCTTATCAAACGATTGATGGGTCGAATTGGAGGATTGACCCATCTCCATGCCAGCAAAGGTGATGGTCCGGGGCTGGACCGGGGTGAGCTCAATCGGGGTGGGCTGAACAGACGGCCCAATAATGGAAGAATTAGAGTGCCCCTGGACGGTAGCGGAGGGAGGAGGATTGGACCCTTGCATGGCCTGATAGAGGACCTGGAGTTGGGTCGGATCCAACTGGGCCATCATATGGAGGACAGAGCCCGCGGAAGGAGTGGATAAAGAAGGGATGACCTGACCGCCTTCTATGGGAGTGGAGGATGAGAGAGGGACGGTCCCCTCTCCAGTGGAGAAAGAAATAACCCTCGGGGGGTTCTCAAGGAGCCCTTGAGGAAGGGAATCCTCTTGGGAGCGAGGAGGATTGCAGGATGCCATGGTAGATTCAAAGAGGGGATTGGAATAGAATGTGAAGGAGGAAGCGACTCGAGGAGATGATTCGGACGAACGAAAACAACTCCACATGCAACGGACAACCTTGATAAATGCAAAACAACAAACACAACAAACACACAATGAGCAACCGCACCTAGGTGATTCAAACAAGATACAAGTGATAGGGAATGAAGACACTCAAAAGCCAACCGAGTTGCTTAAGATGATGCAAACAAAGTTTCTTTATGATTTCTCCTTTGGAACTTTAGTGAATTGATTGATATGTGCTCTCTCCGAATGGGTTCCTAATAGGAGGTGGATATGGACTTGGCTTGACTTTAAGTGTGACCACTCCTTCACTTATGCAACCCTAGACACAAGGGGGGGAAGGTACAACCGGCCCGGCGTCCGTGTGGGAATCCACGGCTCGCGGGGACTTATGGAGGTCCCTGCTGTGATTTCCTAGTCGGCCCCAAGGAATATGGAGACGAGAGGTCCTCACAACAAGGTAGGAAAATGCAGTCTAATATATGAAAAGATGGATGACCCTATGTGCACCGGAGTGCATGCAAAGTCTAGCCTAGAATCTAGCAAACAACAGCGCACATAATGATATGAAGATATGAATGGAATTATGGCAGAAATCAAGCAGCACCCAAGCAATAAATCACAGCCAAAAACTGCGGAAATAACTGCACCTCGGATGCGTACCTTCCAAGAGAGTGACGGACGAAGGCCCCAGCGTCAGAGACAAATAACGGTCATAGACCAGACCGCCATAACTAATGTAACGCAGGGGTTCCAGACCGTCGTATGAGCCAGGGAAACAAAAACAAACTAAAGTAACAGAAAACCCGTGAAAGCTCACACCACAGAGACAAGCGACGGCCTGATGTCCCCGCGTCAGAACACTGTAACGCGCTGAGACAGGGCCGTCATATGATTCAGAAAACCAGAAAGAGGGGTGAAAACAAAGGGATCAAAAGACAACTGAACAAACAGATGATGGCAAGTTTAAACAGGAATCAGAAGCACGATTGGCACTAGTTGTCCCACCGTGATCGCCAAAAAATTATCTGTTGATCGTTTGTTTACCTATCTCTTCTTATCTTCTTTCTTTTTTTGTTGATTGTGAGGGTTTTGAAAAATGATATGGCGAGATGATAAATAAACTACCAAAGATCAGCTCAACCTATGCACATGTGAACATGAACCTAGGCAATCAAATCTAACTCTAGCATGGGCATGCTATCTCAATCAAATTACGCTAAGGGAAAAATGAAAACACACGCTGGGGCGTGGAGCAAAGATAAATAAAAACACACCGCTAGGGGTGGAACAATCAAGGGGAATAAAGAGATTTGATGAAAAAGACAGCTAGTGCCCAACACTAAGGAAAGTCGTGATCGCCACCAAAGTAAACACGAATCAAAGACTCGAATATACCTTGGAAGTAGGTGGATGAAACACCCGCCCACAGGAGAGAAAACCAAGGAAAGCCTGCATATCAACTTGCAAATAATGGTCCAAACCCTGTGCGTCGCTTGGAAGTAACGGTCGTGTGATAGACCGCCAGAAAGAAATAATGCTCCTGCACCTGACCGTCAGATAACCTGCAGTGAAAAGATGTGAACTCTTTGAACTCCAACCCTTCCAGCCGGCTAGAAGGCTTGGGCCTCGTGCTAGCGATCCTGTAAAACCTGCCAAGGATGTAGAAAGCAAAACAACACAACCTCAATTAGCCCTCAACATAAGTATAGCATCAATCCCTAAAAAGCTTAAGAACATCAAAAAGAGAGAGGATTACCGGGGAGTTGTTGGTTTTTAACCCCTCTGGGCGTTTTTTTAAGTTTAGGAGGATATGTGTATGCTTAGCAACAGTGAAAAACGTGGAGGAAGAGGAGGGACAATGCTTTTGATTAATAAAACCAAGGGAAACTTGAGCATGCAATGATAATGATCTTGACAAGCTAAAACCCAAAATTACTCCCTTGACTTGGAAGATGGACGTGGGAAGCAGCCCCTCCTGGATGTAGATGACTCCTGAATTTGGCAGCACTTCGTCGTGAATCAAATCTTCCTCCCTTGGGTCATGAAATCAAGGGTTCTATTTATAGACTCCCTCAAACTCTCAGGTCGAGTTGAAGATAAATCAGCCAAGAAAGGAGGATAATCCTTAGCAAATCCTTGAGGATAAAATCAACAAGAGTCCAAAGAAACAAACGAGAGGTCCTGAGGATTAGAATTGAAGGAGATAATGCCAATCCAAAACCCTATCTCGTCCACGGAGTAGCAGAGAAAAGGCCTGAACTGTCAGGACTCTCTGAAGGAAGTAACGGCCTTACGATAGACCGCCACTTGGAAATAACGCTCCAAGGCATGACCGTCATATTCAATCTTATCCAAAGGATAAGATCGATGGGAAGAAGATCTAAACAATAGGACTCTGCAAGTAAGTAACGGCCAGGGCATAGGGCGTCATAAGTAAACAACGGCCAGAGAGTAGACCGTTATTATCAAAGGACAACGAGGCCCTAAGTCTTAGGACTCTTCAAAGAGTAACGGCCCAGTCTTCATGCGTTATTATGAAATGGCGCGCCTAGTCCAGACCGTTATTATCATTGATTTTCAAGAAAATAGAATGGAGGGATTGCCAAGCTTTTGCACGAAGTGCCACCAGGAACCAGGTCTAATCCAGGAATTGAGACCCAGAAAACAAGCTTCAACTGATTAAAAGAAATTCAATGAAGAGTGAACAACTCGGAGCATCATATTGAATAAATAAGGAGATGACCCGACTTATTGGGTATAAAACGGGTGTCAACAGGGAACACTTTACATTGCCGAGCCACTTCTTAGTTGGTTCAAGGATAGCTTGGTCCCACATCCCTTCCCATCTATGGACCCCACCTTACCTTTAGTGCCAGTCAACTCATTCCATACCACAGTTCGGTCTAGTCACCATGTTGACACGTTAGACGATCTTGTCATGGGATTAGATTCACAATGGAAGTTGACGCACCTACTGGCCCGAGGCTTTGACCAACCCACTAGTCTTAGCTTCACCCATCCGGCCTTAGGGTCCATTACCTCCGAGTGCACTGTGGGTTGTGTCACCACGGAGGTCCTCTTACTACTCCCCTTACCGGACGAGCCCGAATTCATACCCTTTTGTCCGAGGGAGGAATCATACATCTTGCCTACGATCCCCGTCCCACCCGTTACAATTCAAGAAGGTGACTACCCACACCTTCAAAACTTCTACATGTGGGACCGTGACTTGTGGGAACCCACCACAAGGGGTCATACCTTCTTTGACCCTTTTGACCCCTTCACTATTAGGCTTCTCGAGTTACCACCCGTACTCCCCTTCTTCAAGTAAGCCCACTTTTATGCCCCTTCCCCTCAGGATGGGCCATCTACATCCACCAACCCCGACCCACCTACACCCGGCCCTTCTAAACCACCCGAGTCGCCCACATTCAAAAGACCATCCACGCATAACCACACCCGACGTATAGGTGTTCCCCATGCCATTCATTCCCAGTTGCACAACATGCATGCATGGCACATATTCGGGTGTCCTGGTCCGCCGTCGCCCATGTACGGGTCGGACTAACATTAGGTGTGTCTAGGGTCATAGATGAGTCTGTGTGTTTTCCTTGTGTGGTTTGTTTTGTGTGATTTGTTTGCATGGTTTGTGTGTCGTTTGTTTATCTACATGTGTCTTGTGCAAGCTCGTTGTCGTTCTCTTATGAGTAAGAGGCGAGTGGACTCATTCGATGAGTATGGGATCAGTTCTATATCTACACCAGGATCTAGTCACCTACAGGGACTCAGCGGTGATTCCTAGTGAGTCTTTGAGCCGCCACCTCCCCCTTTGAGAGTGCCCCACCCGGAGTGTCCACCTCTAGCTCATGGCAGCTTGCGCATATCGAGTATATATGGAATGAGCAGGTGACGATCACTTGGAGCGGAGCATACCCGCGTTACTTGGCACGGTGACGGATCCGCCGGAGTACTCGCCCATCCCTATCCCTACTCGACGGGGTCGAGTTCCTCCCACCCGGGGAGAGTTGATGGGAATCGACGCCGAGCAAGTACTTTTCATATTGCATTTATATCCTTTAGTTTATTTTTATATCCGCGGGAAAGTATATGCGCAATTGTACGGCTTTATAAGCCAATGCGTCATTCCCACGGATTGTTTGGGTTTCTTTGTAATTTGTCAGTAGGACCAGCAAGGGGGCCCTCAGCCCTCTCCCATTGGTCCATGTCACTCATGTGGGGCTGGTCAACCATCCTAGGTGGCCATCTAGAAGGGTTGAATGTCAAATGCCACATGGGTAGACAAGTGGTTAAATTGGTCCAAGGTAGGTCACCTACCTTCACCTACCATACCCCTTGGTCAAGGGGGCGCCCCTCTCCCCTTATTAGTTTAATATTTTTTGTGTGTTGTTCACACTTAATCCCAGCCATCCATCCCCCATCCCTACATCCAAGGGTCTACATTAGATTTGATACCTTTCATATAAAATGTTGTATTTTCATGTGAAAATCAATGAAAATTCAGAAAATTTGTTGAAAGGCCAAAGGCTTCTTGCGCCCCCAGCTCCTCCCCTCTGGTTCCTCTCCTCAAACCTCCAGTTCTAGAGTGTATCAATCTTCTATCTCCCCCTCTCAACCTCTGATCTTCATCGGTGCCTCTGCCGCCGCCGTTCGTACCGCCTTCGAGCCGCCGCGGAGCCGTCTTCAAGTTTCTGTCCTACTGGACAGAGGTGTAGTTCGTGAATTCTTGCTACCAGCCACGAGCTCAGATGGATTTGAAAGTTTGGGGTGTGTTCTTACCTTGCATCTCCACCTCCACCTAAATTTTCACGTCCAAACTCCTCCATTTAGTAATTTTTCATTTTCGTTCATTTTGCATTCCCAGATCTGTTTTGTCTCTGTCTACAGTGACAACAGCTCTGAGTTTCCCATCTCCGACCACCTTTTTGAATTTTCCAAACCCTCCCAATTTTACTGAGAGTTATGTCCGTCATCCCCTACATCCACCATGTTTCTTGATTTTTTATCCGCCATCTATCCATTTTTTAAAATTCGTGCTCTATCTCAGCTACAGTGCTTTCAGCCCATTTCCAGATCTGACCCACTGTTAGTAACAAAATCCTATCAATTCGTAGCCACATCCAAACTTGTGCAAACTAGTTTTTCCATTTTCCTAGCTTGATTGCCTACAACTTTGCTGAAGACCTCTACTTCAGATTCGGACGTTTACATATCGGTCAAAGGCAGTTCTCAGAGAATAGCCCTGCAGATCTGAGTGTTCGGCTACTGTACAACAGGAAGTTGAAAATTCATTAAAGCCCAGATCCATGTAGATCTAGGCCAGATATTTAGGCCTAGATTGAAGGATTTGAAGTTAGCTTTCCAACGGCACCAGTCTCGTGTCGATCCGACATCGAGGCTGATCGCAGCGCCCGTTCTCGCCGGGGCGCGCACTAAAAACTAGAAGTTGCAGATCCATGGCCGGTTATTCCGACCGGTGCCGATCGGAGCCGCCCGGCCTCCGGCCGGTGAACCAGCGCGCCTCCACTCCAGGGAGCTCTCATCCAGGCATCCACCACCACAGCGGTGCCACTGGGTCCCACAAGGCCCCTCCGGACAGCAAGTGGGCTCCACAGGCACGAGTACGTGTGCGGCCGAAGCTACGCGAGAAGCCGCCCGTCAACCCGAAATGGATCCTCTCGGACCCCATTGTGTTGCCCTTTACCTCCCTGCATGGAGTGGGCTGTAACTCATTGCTGTAATCTTTATGTATTAACTATTTCGGGAGTACGACTTCGGCCGGGTCCGTTGTCCCCACGCGAGCGCGTAGAGGTATCATATTCGCTCCTTGCTTGGCATTTCGCTTATTTCCATATATGCTTGTTTATGCCACTGCTAGAGAGCATGCTTTAGGACCTAGCTCGCTATAATTTCATATCACCGCTGCTGCGAGAGAGTGAGCGAGACCGTCCCGTGACCCGATCCGGGCGCGAAAGAGAGAGCCGACCACCCTAGCTCACTGTCGGTTTCTCAACCGCGTACGTCCGACGCTTCCCTCGCTAAGGGACGATCGCGAGCTTGTCATGTCCGTGGTCTCGTCCCGCATCACTTTTCCTCCCCCTCTCATTCTCTCTTCATCTTCTCTCCCTCCCATTCTTCTTTTCCACCTCGGTTTGGGGGACGGCGGAGCCCTAGGCCCCGTCTTCCTTTTCTTCTTTCTCCCCATCCTCTTCTTCCTTCTTCTCTCCCTTATCCTCTTTCTTCTTCTCCACCTCTTCTTCTTCCTTTCCTCCGGTGTTGTGATAAGGGAGATCGTCGGGCGCCGGTTATGCCGGTGGGGGAGGCGTGAGGGTGTGCCGGAGAGAGGGCATCGGAGCGTGCCGGCGGAGGACCCCTCGAGGTGTGCCGGCGGAGAGCCCTGAGGGCGTATCGGGGAAGCCCCCACAGAGTGTACCGGGCGAGTAGGGCGGGGCCGTGCCGGGAAACGGGGATAGCTGTGTGCCGGCGAAGCCCCCATAGGGTGTGCCGGGGAAGACGCCAGGGCTGTGTGTCGGGGAGGCGCCTCATGGGGCGTGCCGGCGAAGACCCCCAAGAGGTGTACTAGCGAAGCCAGCGCTAGGGTATGCCGGGGAGGACACTGAGGGCTGTGCCGGCAAAGACACCCAGGGGTGTGCCGGGGAAGCGCCACAGGGGCGTGCCGGTGGAGAGGCTATGGAGCGTGCTGGTGAAGACACCCAGGGGGTGTACCGGCGAAGGCCATTCCAAAGCGTGCCGGGGAAGAGGCCTTAGGTAGCATACAAGGAGGACTTTCTTCAAGCTGAGGGCTTCTGGTGTTGCCTTTCGGGGCCCACCATGACTTGTTGGGGCCGTCACTCCTTGTGGACGCGCACCCGTGTTTTCCCTTACGCCTCTGGCCTAGGGGAAACTCTGTCAAAATTTCGTCAGAAATTGGCAATGTCTTATTCATTTTACTTGTAGTAGAGCCCCTTTACAGTTTTCATTTCTCTTCGCCCATGGATTATTCTGATCTTCTATTTGTTGTATCTTTGCAGATAAATGGCTGCCCCGAGCGGTTCTTCTGCTCCTGCTGCCACTATCGGTGCTGACCTTGTTCCCCAGGCTCTAGTGCCAGCCGTCACATGGCTCAATGTAGAGGAACTAGATAGGGAGCATGCTGAAATAGCAGCACTGGCCATGTCTTCGGACTCTGAGACCGAGACGATGGACTATAATCGGCTCTCTCGGGTTGAGAACCGCTTCACCTTTGATCGAACCAGCGAATATTGGAGGGACTTCCCGAAGGATACGCATCTCATCCGGTTTTTTGAAGTACTTCCGCTCCCAGGAGAGGCAAGAGCTACGAGCTGTGCGGGAGGTCAAGCAAGTGATCCTGCAAGCACGTGACAGTTTGTTGTATTGTGACTCGAGGAGCATCCCGATGTATCTGGTGGGGGAGGCTCGGGAGTGGAAGCCTGTCCTGGGGATCCAAAAGGTGTTGCCAGCTGAAGACAGGCTGGTGTGAGCACCCCAATTCGTCCCAGCGAAGTGGGACATGTCCGCTGGGCGAGTGTAGGGTGAACCGCCGCGTTTCGGTCTCTTCTTGGCTCCCATGAAACGGGGCTATAGGGAGGAGCTGTTTGTTCTGGACTGCCTAGCTGTCCGATTCAAGCACGAGCTGGCGCTGGGCTGGTTCAGGGAGCTGAAGCTTCAGGACGCTCACAGCTTCAGGGAGGGGGCAGTTGAATTTACAGAGTATGTGCTATTCAACTATGCCCCGCTGCTGGTCCGAGCTGATATTTATCACAGCGTCTATGCCTCCCGCTACGGCTACCCCATCTCCAAGGGCCTCTGCTGCGGCATGATAGAGGTGTTTAGTGCCGAGACCAACACCTTTTACACGGCAGAAGGTGAAACTTCACTAGATCTATGGAGCCTCAGTCAGCTGAGTGTCTTACCCATTGACGGGGAGCCCTATGAAGAAGTCTGCCTCCCCGACCCGATCAAAGACGAAACCAACGGGGACGGCTACTATTCTCTTGGGTATTCATACTGATATCTCATGAAGGCGTACCGGGAGTTATATCAGCTGGCGCACGGTGGGAGGCAGCCTCCTCGCGGGGATCGGAAGAGGGTCCGCCTGACTTTGTGGTTGCAGTATTTTTACGATGGACTAAAGCAATATGCGGAGTTTCCATGCATCAGCACCGCTGTTGCTCGTAAGAAGCGTGCCAAGCCCAAGATCGACGTGAAGATCCCTTATAGGGGGCGTCGGAGTGGGCCCAATCCGATTGGGGTCGACCCGCTGATGCACTGCGCTACCTATCTGACTTACTGGCTATGCTCGTTTGCCATGCCATATGGGGACGACACGGTCATTCGACCGGACGCTCTCTAGCCAGCGTGTCAAATGGCGTGGGGAATCAAGCTGTCCCTGTGCCCGGCTGCTCTCTGTCTGATCTACAAGGTGCTGGGAGACATTAGCACTCATCAGTTCCCGAGGCAAGCCCGGTACGTGTGCCCGTTGCACTTCTTCAATGCATGGGTCTGCTCGCTATTCCCGGAGTTTGCCCCGCGCGCTCTTCAAGACTGGGGGCTGGTTGATGGGGGCATCTCTCGCCCTTCATAATTTTTACAACTTCGATTGCTTGCTAGCATAGCTCTATTATGTCAGTCATATTTCTCTAAGTCGAGTCATGTAATTTTCATATTTTCTTTGAGTCATAATCATGTAATTTTCCTTTTATTTGAGTCTCGTACCTAGGTTAATGAGTCATTTCCCTAAGTTTGAGTCTCATTAGGCTAATGAGTTTGCTATTGTGCCTATTTCTTTGGGCTAGGCCCATGGGCGCCCCCCCTTCCTTCGGTTATTTGTTAGTGTGTTAAATGTCAGGGTCTTTTGTGAAAATGTGGGTTGCCTATATATAGGACCCCATTTCCCCCATTTGTAATGAATCAATGAATCAATCAATGAAAAAATTGCCATTTGAGAGTTCAAAGACTTAGTTTAGTGGAGTGAATCCAATTGGGTGAGAAGCCCCTATCCCCCCTCTCTCTCTCTACCTCTCTCTCTCTAATAAGTTATTTTCTCTCTCCTACACTTTCTCTCTCTAAAACCTGCGCCCCTTTCTCTCTCCTCCCCTCCCAACCACCTTTCTCTCTCTTCCCCCCTCCAATAACTCATTCCCAACTCCCCACCAACCCACCTTAACTCCACCCCATCCCCAAGGGAGATTCCACCACTCCCCACTCCACCCTCCAACCACCAACCACCCACTCCCCTTCCCCAAGCACCCTCTCATCTCCCAAGGGAGAATTCCCACTCCCCAAGCCCCTTTTTACCTTCCCCACACACCTCTTCCCATCCCCCAAGACCAAAATTTAATCCCACTCTTAAACCCATTTTCAAATACCCTTTCCCTCTCACCCACCTTCCCAAATTCGTAGCTCCTCTTCCCACCACCTGTTAGACCCCCTTCCAGACCCCATTCTTCCCTTCCCCCACCTTGAAACACCCCCTCCTAGACCCCCTCACAGCCCGGGCTTTCCCCACACTCATCCACCCCCATTTCCCCTCCCATATACCCCATTCCCCCCGTCATCTTCAACCTACAGCTCTCAACTGAAGATCTAGAGAAGAGTAGCAGCTTGCAGAGGTGACCAGGTCTTCTTCCGGATGAGTTTCAAGACCCAAGAGCTATCCACGGAAGCGTCATCCTATCTTCTTCGCAACGGAGGTGGTCTCATCCCCATCCGAGGTTTGTGTCGCCCGGGAGGTCCATTCTCCCACAACTGCACAGAGCTGCCCCTATGGAGTACCTGATCAGTAGTAGAAGCTTCACCACGAGCAACCTCGGAAGAATCAGGCCAAGAATTCTTCTTCAAAGTTCTTCCACGTCCTATCTACTTTCATAATCAATAAGCGGAACTCCGATCGGAGTTTGTGTTCAAGAGTTACCAATTTTCTTCCCTGGGTACATAGTTCTGCTTCCCCACAGTCTGCACCGACCAATCACCACTGTTCAGAGTCCACTGGTCTTCTCCGGCATCGTTTGGCTTCCCCGCCAGTTCTGGTGCGAAGAGGGCTTGTCCAAGGTTCCAACGGATTCGACGGCACTTGATTCTGAGTTCGGGAGCGGTCGGGGAATCCTCTTCTTCCTGCTGTTAGAAACCTGAGGCTGTTAGTCCGAGAAGTTGTTACCCTGTTCGAGCCTCTGCCCGGGCCAGCCTTGGCACCAGAAGAAATTAAAAAAATTCTGAGGCATTCCCGTTCCAGATACGAAGAGTTTCCCACTGGTCCCGTCATCAGAACAATTCCAGATCAAGATCTGCGTCCTCAACTCTGGCTGTCTGTCCCCTATTGCAGAGAGCGGGCAGATTCGGCATCGGCTTCTTCTCTTGTGTTTTCATCACTTTCTCCCCTCCCCGCTTGGCCGGCTGAAGGCCCCTCCCTGTGTGGAGGTAGTAATTGGATGTATTCTTTGGTTTCCCTTCCCGAAGATCCCCCCCTTGCATGGGGTGTAGTGCATGTCATTTAAAATTTCAGGTCGAAGCTTCTCCGGCGCGGGGTGCGGATAAGCCCACGCTTCCTCGCTCGCCCTCGTCTCCGGTCGGGATCAGTGTCTTCACACCGATCAGGTGAGCCACCGCACACTCCTCTTTCCTTAAATTCCTTTGCTTAATTAGTATCGCATCTTAGTGCCGTCGGTGGTAAGTGGAGCGCCCAAACCCGAATTTGCTTATGATTGAGTGACTACCGCGGGTGAGTTGCGAGAGAGCCATTAACACCCACGCCCTCGGTGTGCTGGCCGCCTACGAGAGTGGGCATCCTAGGACCCTTGAGAGGTCCAATCCAAAGCTAGCCAACCCCCAGAGCAGCAAGGGCCCGTCCCGGACCCTCACCACTATCACCGGTTTGCCTACGGGCACAAGAGTGCGCTTAGCGGGTGAGTCCGCCCGAGTAAAGTCACCGGTTCGTGCATTGGTTGCTTGCTAGGTCCAAGGGTCATTTGATCATGTGATTATCACCCCAAGGTGGTGTCACATCACTGGTGCCGAGGATGCTGGAGTTCACCAGCGCAGAGCCAGGCTCTACTTCCATGCGGCTGTATGACATTCGGGGCCGGTTGACAACGGTTCCCCGGGATGTGGCCGGCACCATTCACATCTGGACGCTGGCCGCACATTCAAGCCCTCTGGTGAACAATAAGAGGGAATGCAAAGATGATCAGGTGGAGAAGTACGTCCACCCCATCAGCCAAGAGAACGTTGTCCGCCCATTGTTTGAGCCCGAGCTTAGAGACTGGGCGCTATCTATTCGCCCAAGTGTGCTGGCGTTTAGGAAGGGGGACAATGTGCTGTTGGAGCCATATTACCCTTTCCGGTTTGGCCGAAACTTCGGATATGATCAGCATATCCCTGTCTATCATGCACAGTTCGGCTTGCCTTCACGAAATCTCCGGGGAAGTTCGGTCGCCGAGCATGCCAGGAGCTGCTGGGATTTCTTCCATCGGGCAGACTCTGCCACCTTCAGAGTGCCAACCCCCGGTCGCATCCCCCGAGTGACTCTGGAATATATAAAATGGTGGAACGCCCGGACGGCCTTCTATCGACTGCACAAGACCGACTGCTGGGATGGGGCCGAGTGGAAATTCCTGAGCAGGCAGTCGGTACCGGTACTCGATATTGAGCCCGAGCATCTCCTCCGGCTCAAGAACAGGCAGGAGAAGGAGGTGGTGGCATATCTGGCCGCTCACCTGGAGGCTCGGGAAGTGAGGCCGACACCAAAAGTGGAGCTACCCCGGTGGCGAAGGATAACTACAAGAAGACCCTAAGGGACCTTTGCCGGATAGGGAGTGACAGTCTGGAGCTCATCAATTATCCACTCCCCATGGAAGAGGAGGGCACTCTCGCAAAGAGATGGCGCCCGGAGAGAGACCCAATCTGCCCATACCGCACATTCATGAAGCGGGAGGAGAGGAAGCCTGAAAATTACAAGGACATCACATGGCTGTATATCCTCCTCCGAGTGAATGGGCTGAAGATCGAAGATCAGACGGCCGTCATTCTAGGAAAGCGCCTGCAGGTTTCCTATTATTATGCCGACGGGTGGGGCATGGACCACTTCAATCTTTTCTGCCACCTTTCGTCGAAGAAGCATGCGGACCTGGCTGCTCTCACTGATCGTTGCCAGAAGATCGAGGACGTGTGCTGGCTGGTCCGAGAGGCGGCGCGTCGGGACAAGGAGCCGTCCCTGAGCTATTGGCCGATAACGCTTCGGTTGTATACTGGTCCTCACGGTATTTAATCTTTCCACTTCTTTTATTCTCATTGTTGTGACCTTGGCAGATTATCGAGTGCTAATCATATGCGTGTGTCTATTTTGACAGACCATCCCGATAGCGTGCAAATGGCGACGTACCGGAATCTCCTTCGGCTCGTCCAAAAGCCCGCATACTTCGAAGTCGCACTGCCAGCTCCCACTACGGTTCCCTTGCCCAAGGCTGCGAAGAGGTCCTGGGCGAAGTCGTCTGTGAAGAAGGAAGTGGATGCCACCAAGGTGGCCGGGCGGCGAGAGGCGAAGCGCAGGAAAACGGAGGCTACTAAGGCTTCGGCGACTATTCCTCCAGTGCCAAGAATTCCCTCTTTTGAGGACTTCGAAGCTGCCCGGGCCGAGCCGGGTCAGCCCGCCGGTTAGAATTTCCAGCCCTCCGTATCCTTCAGGCTCCGGCTTCACTTTGGGGCAAGGACTTTACACTTTGAAGCTGTCCGAACCGCTCATGTTTATTTCTTTTTTTGTTTCAGCTGCCGTGGAAGAGCCTGCACCCGCGCCCCTTCCTGATGTAGGGGAGTCGGCATTTGTGCCTATCCCCGATATGGGTGAGACCGCGGCCGCAGTCGAGGTGACTTCGGCGCCAACTCCGACTCCCCCACCGCAAGTCGAGGGGAGGTCCCGGGCAAAGTTGCAGGTTAAGAAGGCATTGGCTGCTGCCAAAGCTACCGGGCGGCAAGCAGCGAAGTGGAGGCGGGCCGAGGGGTCCCTGGCTTCGGCGGCCGTCTCTCCGGTGGCTCCCATTTTGTCGTTCGAGGAGTTCGAAGTCACTTGGGCCGAACAGAGCCGCCCCGCCGGTGAGACTTGTTGACCGCTGATATTCTTTGGGATTTATTTGCTTCCCGAGGGTAGGGCTTTCATGCGTACATGACATGTGTACTTCTTCCTTTCAGCCGGTACGGAGGAGCCGGCACCTGTACCGACCTCGGGCGAGAGAGAGACTGTGGCTCCTAGGGCACCATCACCTATCAAGGAGGCCCTTGACCCGCCTCATGTTGTAGAAGCCAGAGGGGGTATTTATCTATGCCCAGTTAATTGACTTCTTTCATTCTTAAGGCCTCATCGGCTCTGGTGTAATCCATGCTCTTCTCTTATGTGGCAGCCGTCGACACAGCGGTCATCGTGCCATTGTGGCCCCGCCTACATCTCCCGGCGATGCACATGTACATGCAGAAGAAGCTGAAGTCCGGCGTCCTACCCTCACCCGGCCCACGTGAGGATGTGCCGATCATCGACCTCAAAGTGGAGGCCCCCTTGGCAGCAAGGGAAGAACCCGTGGCGGTCGAGTCTTCGTCGAGCGAAGAGCTAGATTATGATTACTCTTCCGAGGAGATGGCTTCTGGCGAGGGCGTACCTGAGGCATCTGGGTCGCCCAAGTCAATCTTTAAGGTCCCTTTACTCGCTATCTCTCTGAGCCTGATGGAGGAGGCTATTGTAAGTGTGAGCTTGTTCGTGCAGGCCTTCCCCCTTCTATGGTCGCCTAATGACTTTATTCTTGTTATTCTCAGATTTTTAGGAACTTACCAAGCCGGAGGCTGTGGAGAAGGCCGCTCCAGTCGCGTCGGTCGACCGCCCAGCGGGAGTCGACGTGGGCCTGGGCAAGCTAGCCCTTTTGTTTGACGCTCTATGGCAGGAGTCAGCCGCTAAAACTCCAAGTGCTCCCGGAACGGCAGACGAGCCTTTAGAGGAGGGGGAGATCGCGCCCGAAGGCGCCCCCACCCTGGTGGCCGAGGTAAGCACGTGGGCCTTGTGGTTCCTTTCTACCTCTTGATCCCGTGGGATTTATTCCAGATAGCGAGTAGCTGACTCCTCTCCACATGGTCAGGTAATGCCGATGCCCGGGAGAACGTCTGGCCGTGTCCGGAAGGCTGTCGCCAAACGGAGGCTGACCATTGCTCCGATAGCGGTACAGCCTGCGGGGCAAAGTCTGTACGGCCTGCGGGCTGTAGAGGGGCAAGGTCTGTACGGCCTGTAAAGTCTGTATGTCCCGCGGGGCGCTGTAGTCGGTGCAGCCCTGGGCCCGGAGCCAGTGTAGATCACGAGGACTATGCACGTGGAGAATGAGGTCCATGCATACATGTATGGGGCTAGGCGAGGGTCGGTGCACAAAGGCGCCGGTATACCGAGGAAAGGCATGCCAAGCGTGTCGCTGGGGGGGGTTCCAGGAGGTAAGGGAGTGTGCCGTGGAGGGTTGATAAGGTGTACCGGCGAAGGCTGGAATAGGCATGCCGGCGAGGGCCCACTCCTCCTTTACTTATTTTAAGGCTTTTCTTTTCTTCTTTTCCTTGATCTTTATATAGTCTTATACAAATCTTTTCTCCCTCTTCCCCCGACCTCTTCCTTGTAGATTGAGCATTTAATTCATCACATCGTCGTTTTATCCGATTCCTCTAATGTTGCCCGCAGTGCCTCATTTCGGTTAGAATGTTTTATCGCCTGGCGTTCCATTCGTTTGTCATTTCTTTAGCCTTTTAAACACATTATTATCATTTCCACCAAAAATTCGACAGCATCTCCCCTTGACCCGAGCCTAAGGGAGATAAAGAGAATGCACCCACAGGGAGTGGCGGAACCCGTCAATGGGAGGTGGCCGCCTAAAGGCGGCAGCACCTTTAATGAATCCTCGGAAAACCACGGAGAAATCAACGAGTGGGAGACCCGGCTAAGACAGACTGAGAGTGCACTGGGTAGGAGGAGATGGCAACCGTGCCAGGCGAGAGGGCTCCAGGTGTGTGTCGGGCTAGAAGGGTTAGAGGGTGTACCGGCTAGAGGGGCTGATAGGACGTGTTGGGCTGGGAGGTGTACCGGATGGGGCTGGCTAGAGTGTGTCGGCCTGGGAGGGTCTGGGGTGTGCCGGTGAGGAGTCAATAAGAGTGTGCCGGCGAAGGGCATCAAAAGCGTACCGGTGAAGGATGGTATAGGGTGTGCCGGAGTGTGCCGGCGAAGGGTTGCTGAAGGTGTATCGGTGCAGGGCTTAGCCGAGGCATACCGCTGGGGGCTGGGGAGGTTGAGTAAGGGAGTGAAGACTGAGGGCTAGCCAGGTGGGCTGGGGCTGAGGAATGGAGGAAGGCCAAGGAGGGCGTTGGTGGCTAGGTGTTGAAGAGAAGAAGAGGGGGGCTCTCCCCTCAGGCAAATGGGCGAGGTTGGAAGCCAGGGAGGAGGGTATTGAGCTTCTGAGGCCCCGAGAAAATGGAAGATTGAACCCCCTTGGGCCAAAGACTAAGCGTAAGGCCAGGGATCATACAGGGAAACGACATCGACGTGGAGACTCCCAAAACACCGGAGACAGAGAGAAAATAGACAACACACCATACACCCTGGCATAAATCAACGGAAACAACAAGAAACCCAAGAAGGGTGATTTTTATTCACGCAGGGGGAGTGACCACAACGGGCCACATACATTACGGAGCATATACATGCCGAAGCTGCTCCAGGGAAGGGGAAAAGATCATGCAAATGAAAGAAGAGGAAGGAAACGGGAGGAGTGTTGGGGCCGAACAGGGGTGACTACTCCCTGCCCTTCCCCCACTCCCTCCTTTACATCACCGCTCACTTTCCCTCTCTCACTCCCTCCCTTACTCTCTCTGCTGGGTGATCGTCGGAGGGGAACCCTACGGCGTAGCTCCCTCCTTCCTCTTTCTCCTCTCCCTTCTTCTTCCACTGTGGCAGCGTTGTTGTTGCTCTCTATAGCTGTCTCGGGCCCTCTTCCTCTTCTCTTTTCTTCTTTTTCTGTTCCTGCTTCCTGTCTCACCCTCTTTTTGTTCCGAAGAAGAGGGGTTTTTATACCCCACACGGCGGGAGCGTTCGAACACGGCAGCCGGAAGCGGGAAGCGACTGGTCATGATGGGGTTTGACTTCCCCCGTCCTGGATGTCAGGGGAGTACCCTGCGTGGCCCAACCTCCGGCCGACACCTCGGACAGTCCATTGCGCGCCAAAGATCTGTAGGGCATGGGCCTGAGATTTGGTCTACCGGACGTGCCGTTGAAATGCCTGAACGTTGTGCCGCTGGCGGGTTCAACAAGCGTGCCGCGGAAGGGCCAAAAGGGCGTGCCGCTGGAAGGCACGGCAAGCGTGCCGCTGAAGAGCCCAAAGGGCGTGCCGCTGAAGGGGCACAGGGGCGTGCCGTTGAAGACCACTAGAGGCATGCCGCTGAGGGGGGCCTCAGGGCATGCCGTTGAAGGGATCCAGGGGCGTGCCACTGAACGGCTAGGAGAGCATGCCGCTGACGGGGCGTGCCGTTGAACGGCCCAGAGGGCGTGCCGCTGAAGGGCTAAACGGGCAATTTTGAGCCCGTTGTGAGCACGAGTTGTGGCCCGTTTGAGATCCTCCAAGGCCCATGGATTGTGGGGCTCTTGGTGGTCGATTTCTCTTCACTGCCGTGACTCTGGAGGTGGCTTCACGGCAATGTGTGTGTGTTCAAAGAGTCCGGATGGCCCTCCCTTCTTCGCAGTCTCTTAAGTTATCGTTGTTGTTGATGCTGGACTAGTTTGGACATACTGTAGTGCAATTTTACATGTCCACAGTACCCTGTTCATGTGATGAAAGGCATGTCAGGCGTCAGTGTTAGACACTGAAGAGGGGCGATCTCGCGCTGGTCCTGAGCTGGGGGATGATCACCGATCAGTGAACTGCAAGGAAGGGAAACAGATCAGGGGGCCCAGGGGTGGTTCCCTGGGGTAAACCCTCCGATGCCTAAGTTAGTAGAGCGATGGTGGAAGCTATGAAAGGAGGAGGAAGGATATGCACGAGATCCCCCTCCACTTAGGTGGTGAAGTGGTTCCTCCAAAGGGAGTTTTAGGCGTGTGTAGGCCCTTACCGTTCGCTGGAGGGAGTCCCCGGTTTAAATAGTGCGCTAGCCTAATGAGTCCCTTAAGCTGAGGAGTTCCAGGCGGGGATTACATCCTCGATGTGGGCTCTTTACATCCTCATCGTGGGCTCTTTATAACCTTGAGGACTCGTGGGTCCCTTATCTTTATGAACTCCTGCTCATAAAGGGCTCTCAACGGCAGCGTGGGTAAGCAATCGTCGGTCGACCCAAGCATGAAGAGTGCGAGCCCTATCCGGGTGATAAGCATAGCTCGGATGAGGCTCGGTCAAACTGGGCACGGGGCGCTAGCCTTTATCCCGGTGAGGGGTCTTCCTCCGACCAGACCGGCGCTCGGGCCTTCTTCCGACCAGACCTACGCTCGGGTCTTCCGCGCCTAATGGCCGCTGAGGAAGGGCTTGATCCCGAGTGATCTTATTGGGCTTTTATGCTAAGTGGGCCCTGCGGGGCGGTCACTTAGATGAGCTAGGCCTCGTTTGGTCTTGATGGACCTGGTTCGACTGCTCTTAGATGGGCTACAAAAATCCCCCGTTCCACTTGTCCCCCTCCTACTCCCGAGGCTTGGTAGGCTCGGAAGAGCAGCCGTTAGGGTTTTGTACCAGCGTGGCTCGGGTGGGTGGAGATCTGGCGATGTTAAAAAGCCATGTGTCATGGTCACCTGGGCCCGTAATAATGATAATCCTGACGGATTTGAAATGATGGGGCCCCCTTTTCTCGGAGGTCGGAACGACGCGCCGCCTTCCGCGTGGTAATATAGGCATTGTGCGCATGTTGTCATTCCAGGCTCCCTCCGTTTTAGGGTTTTTGCTCTCCTTCGTGCTTGCTTTTGGGGCTCTTTGATGTGTCGTGAAGAGCAGAGGCTTGCTGCGGCGTTCATAGAGTTGGCGGAGATAACCGCGGAGGCGGTTCGACAGCTTCCTCTTCCTCCAGAATCTTCGGAGTCTCGGGAGCATTTCTCTTCAAGTTCCTCTTCAGATCCCATGGCAGACCAGCACCCGGAGGTCGAAGAGTGGGAGGGTGAGCCTGAGGCGAGGGCGACGGTGATACCACTGGCTCCAAACTGTGGCGAGCTGAGGGAGGTGGAGGTGAAAAGGTTGGAGCACCAGTTTCGCCTGCCCTATCAATTTTACTTCACCGCGGCTGCCCCGCACGAGACGAGCTTGGATTCTCGTACGGGCCATATTTGCTCCTTTCTTCTATCGTGGAAAAATGGGTTCCGCCTTTCCTTCGAGCCCTTTGTTCTAAAGCTTCTTGATTTCTTTAAGTTGGCTCCCATACAATTGGTAGCCAACTCTTATCTTCTTCTCTCCGCCTTTCGCATCCTCTACCGCCAATGCGGGATTCCTCCTTCTTTAGACCTCTTCCATTATTTTTTCAAGTTGTAGGCGCATTCCTCAGCTGGGAAGGTGATGTGACACGACCCCTTGGACCTGAATTTGCAAGCAACCCGGCCGAACAGTGATATCTTCACAAGCGGGTTCACCCGCGATGCGCGCACCCGGGCCCGTAGGCGGACCGGCGATGATGGTGAGGGTCCGAAGTTGGACCTTGGGGTTCCAAGGATATGGCTGGCTGGGGATGGACCCGAATGGGATAGGGATGCCCAACTTCAAGGGCGGCCGGCACGCCGAGGGCGTGGGATGTAGTGTCTCCCTCACAACTCACCCGCGGTGGCACTCGAATTGATGGAAAATTGGAACGAGCTCTCTCTCACTGTCGACGGCGCAACTAGAGATAATACTAAACTAAGCAAAGGTAAGAAACCAGCAGAGGAGAGTGGTCCGAAGCTCACCTGATCGGTGTGAAGACACCGATCCCGGCCGGAGACGAGGGCGAGCGGGGGAGTGTGGGTTCCCCGCACACTGCGTCGGTGTAGCTTCCCCTGTTCAAATATTACATGCACTACTCTCCACGCAGGGGGGATTGGACTAGGGGTGGGGAAATGAGGTTACAAACCAAACACTACCTCCACGCAGGGAGGGGTGCTAAGCCGACCAGGCGGGGAAGGGAGTTATGCTTGATTAGCGCCGATGAAGCACCCCGCCGAATCTGCCCAGGTCTGGGACAGCAGGATAGGGGGTCGGTGTAATCATCGTTGTGCACTCCTCCGAACTCAGAATTTGACGAGACTAGCGCTGAAACGACGCTGACGGATCCAGGCATGTCTGTGAATTTTTTAGGCAGTCCAGAAGTTGTCATCGGCTGGGGCAGGCTCTGGAACAGGGCCCCTGCGCTCAGATTCGTACTGTTCCCAGGGTGCAGCAGCAGATGGATGTAGTCACCACAACCGCTCCTGAAGTCCGATTGATGCAAGACCAAGTCGAGGAAAACCGTGGACGAGTTTTCTTCGAGCAGCAACCAAGCAGAGCACCAGACGATGTCGGGGTGGCAAGGAGGAGTCCGTTGAGTGAGGGGGGGTCAGGGTAGGACCTGAACAATCTGTTCTGCACGCCCGGGAGAGAAAAATTGGAAAAGGCTCTTCCTGATGCCGAAAGGGATGCTGCTTGCTGGTGATGGTAGATGCCTTGTGGTATCAGCTCTCGGTCAAGTGGAGCCTTCATAAGTTGAGGGGTGTGGCCGTGGTAGCTTCTGCACTGCGCTCTGGTCCAGGTTCTGGTCCCGGTTGTGCAGTCGAACGAGAATGGGCACCATGATCTGTAGTGAAGTCGGAACGAGACAAATCCACCTCGCCTACGAAGAAGACTAGAAGACCTTTCCGGCGATGTATGGTGCACCTCCAGATGACGTCAGACAGCACCGGGGCAGTCTCTGCAAGTCGGGCTCCAACTGCTGCCTGCGAACTGAGATGGATAGGGTGATGAAAGGTGATGGGAGACGGAGTAGATGGGGTGGGAAATGGGGTGGATGGGTGTGGGGGTGACACCTGACTATGTGGGGGTCTGTTAGGGGGTGATTCAAAGTGTGGGAAGGGCAGAAAGGGGGCTGGGAGGTGGTCTAGCAAGTGGAGGGAGGGGGAGATGCGAATTTGGGTTGGGAAGGAGAGAGGGAGGAGAGATCTCTCCTTTGTTTTGAATGGTGGGTTAATGGGGGGGTTAATGGGGGCCTAGGGAATGGGAAGGGTTACCTTGGGGAGGGGAAGGGGTGCTTGGGAGACGGGATTCTCCCTTGGGAAAATGAAAGGTTGTATGGGGAATGGGAAAGGTTGCTTGGGAGGAGGGAGAGGTGCCTAGGAGAAGGGGATTCCACCTAGGGGTTGGAGGGGACTTAAATGGGAGGTATGGGGAAGGGGGAGGAGTCTTAATTAGAGGTGAATAGGGAGGAGAGAGAGTGAATTTCGAAATTGGGGGTGGGGAGGAGAGAGAATGGGGTTCACCCCCTTTAGAGAGAGAGAGAGAGAGAAATAGAGAGAGAGCTAGAGAGAGAAGGAGGCACAATTCTTGTGGATAATTTTCACTCAATAATTCATTAGCCTCAAATGGTGGGATTGGGGTCCTATTTATAGGAATCCCACAATTTAACATAAGACCCTGAGTTTTAGACTAGTGACATTAAACTAAGGGAGAAGGGGGCGCCCATGGGCCTAGCCCACTGAATTGGGCCCAACTGACTCATTAACCACTCTAATGCCAATTAACCTAGGTAGATGACACCTTAACCTAGGGACTTGACTCAAATAAAAGGAAAATTACATAATAAGAAAATGAAAAGTACATCATATGACTCGGAATAAAGTGGCGAACAAGATGTAGCATTGCTGGCGAGCATCAGGATCCTCGAACAAATGAGATCGCCGGTGATGTCCCCATCATACCCTCGGGGTGCGGAGAACTCGACTCCGTCGAGTATGGGTCCTCCGGGGAAGTGGTCCCCTAAAGCAGCTCGGGGTGAACCTCAACTTCCAAACTCAACCCTACATCGGCAACCAGGGGACAGTCCTTCATCCTCTCACGGTGGCTTGGGCACACCCTCTTGCTAGCGATGGTACCCTGCTTACCCAGTATTGCCTCCGTGTGCACATGTCGGACTCTCAGGTTGATATGTGGAGGCTCTCCGAGGGTATCACTCACAAAGGTGGGGGTAGGCTCAAGGTGCTCACTGGGTTCCACCGCGGTGCCCATATAGGGTGCCGGATCCGCCACATGGGAAAAGGGGTGAATCCCAAAACCCATTCGTAAGTCCAACCCATAAGCCGGGTTGCCAAAGTCACTCGGAACTTGGCAAGGTCCAAGTCCTCGTGCCCTCAAGTTGGAGGTGACCCTTGGGTAGAGCCACTCCAATGCCACCATCGATAGGTTGCCTACTTGGAATTTCAAGTGGCGCTCGTGAGCCTTTTCCCGCTCTTTGTGAACCTCACCGCTCGTTGCGATTTGCTTGCGTGTATGCTCAGGCCATGCATTATGATGCGGTGAGTGGTTGTGAAAGTGGGTAGTGTGCAAAGGTGGGCCGGGGCAGCCATAAATTGACCTATCATGCTTTGATGCCATGTGGACCTTGATGAACTTGGGTGGACCGGGGCAGCCACAAGTGGCCATATCATGCATGGACTTCATAACAATGGTTGGAGGGCCAAGGCATCCGTAGGGGAATCTATCGCGCATGGGTATGGCAAATGCCGGGGGTCCTGAACATCCGTGAATGTTCCTACTATGCTTAAAACCCATGATAAATGAAGGGGTGGACCATTACATCTGAATATGGACCACTCATGCTTCCCACTTGGCATGTGGGTGACATGAATGAATGGACTCAACATAGTGTTCATGCCAAGTGGTGTGGTAAGCCTCGACACATGCACACTTATACCAAAGGTGACTTCCTTGTGTATAGGTGTGGGACAACCTTTGAACTTCCATGTGAAAGGGTCGAAGGGATCTAGGAAGGTGGATATGGGGTGGGGCACTTCCTCAATCTCTAGGCGGGTGTTGTCTAAGGTCATGGTTCCTATGGTGTAACCTGGGTCATCGTTGAGGTGGGCTTGGTCCAACATGGTGGGTGTGGGTAAGAAAGGGTGGGTTGTGGGTGATGTGAGTGGGTCACATGGGTACTCGAGCTCCCAAAGGAAGGGGTCAAAGGGATCATGGAAGGGGCCACCTAGAGAGAGGAACTCTATGTCTTCAAGGTTCCCAAATGGTGAGTCATCCTCCTCCTAGGTAATTGGGCCAAGGTCTCTAGTGGGTTGGCTAATCAAATCAATTGGAACCTCAATGGGTGGGGAGTGGGCCAAGAGAGGTTTCTCATCCTTGGGGAGAAAGAGGAGGATTTCACTCGTATAATGGCCACTAGTGTAGATAGAGGTGATGCGACCGGTGGTGGGGTATGCTAGGAAGATGGTGCTAGACTCCAATGGTCCTATGGCTAGCATATTGGTCAGGTGGACTTGCCATTGTAAGCAGTCCACTAAGTCCCCTAAGTCTTCCACAAGATAGGAGGTTTGAAGTGTGACATGGGAAGACCGGGTGGGCATAATGTGGACTTGATATCCCAAGGGTGAAAGGTAGGGTGGTGAGATAGGAACGGTGGGGCCCCGCTTGAGCCATTGGAGTATAGACTCATTCATGGCGAGAGTGTGCGGCTCATGAGGACCCGGACTAGGTGAGGTGGGTGGAAGTGGGGGGTCTAGGATGTTCTCTATGGTGGGAGGTGGATCCGGATTGGCATCCATCTCCACTTGGGTATGTGTGTGGGCCACAACTTCCAAGGATAATGGGGTAGGATAGTCTATGGTGGGTGGAGTGATAATGGTCAGTGCATGGTACTCTCGGGGTGGTGAACATGGGTAGACTTGGGTTGGGCTTGGCCGGGGAAGTTCTTGGGTTGGAGTTGAGGTCAGAGGTGGAAGATCGTTTGGTTGAAGAGGTTTGGGTTGGGGTGCGTAGATCTTTCTAAGATCGGCCCTCATTTCAACCCAAGATTCAATGGGTGCTTCGCCTTTGGCTTCTCTCAAACCTACAATGTTTTCCCATTCTTTCCTAGCTTGGCGCCAGAGTAAACTCTTGGCATAATTGACTTGCATAGGCCCTGGTAGAGTGAACCTCCCAAAGTGTCGATCTATGGAGTCCTCCCACTCTAGATATATACTAGGGTGGGTTCCGTCAAACACAAAGGCTTCTAATGGGCCTAAGAGTGGCGAATATGCCAAGTATGAGGTAGTCATGATGGTGGACAAGGGTGATGCATGCAATGGCCCTAGGACAAGACTTAGTAGAGACAAGTCTAGAACTTGCTCTGATACCAATTTGATGTGACACGACCCCTTGGACCTGAATTTGCAAGCAACCGGGCCGAACAGTGATATCTTCACAAGCGGGTTCACCCGCGATGCGCGCACCCGGGCCCGTAGGCGGACCGGCGATGATGGTGAGGGTCCGAAGTTGGACCTTGGGGTTCCAAGGATATGGCTGGCTGGGGATGGACCCGAATGGGATAGGGATGCCCAACTTCAAGGGCGGCCGGCACGCCGAGGGCGTGGGATGTAGTGTCTCCCTCACAACTCACCCGCAGTGGCACTCGAATTGATGAAAAATTGGAACGAGCTCTCTCTCACTGCCGACGGCGCAACTAGAGATAATACTAAACTAAGCAAAGGTAAGAAACCAGCAGAGGAGAGTGGTCCGAAGCTCACCTGATCGGTGTGAAGACACCGATCCCGGCCGGAGACGAGGGCGAGCGGGGGAGTGTGGGTTCCCCGCACACTGCGTCGGTGTAGCTTCCCCTGTTCAAATATTACATGCACTACTCCCCACGCAGGGGGGGTTGGACTAGGGGTGGGAAAATGAGGTTACAAATCAAACACTACCTCCACGCAGGGAGGGGCACTAAGCCGGCCAGGCGGGGAAGGGAGTTATGCTTGATTAGCGCCGATGAAGCACCCCGCCGAATCTGCCCAGGTCTGGGACAGCAGGACAGAGGGTCGGTGTAGTCGTCGTTGTGCACTCCTCCAAACTCAGAATTCGACGAGACCAGCGCTGAAACGACGCTGATGGATCCAGGCACGTCTGTGAATTTTTGTTGGCAGTCCAGAAGTCATCACCAGCTGGGGCAAGCTCTGGAACAGGTCCCCTGCGCTCAGATTCGTACTGTTCCCAGGGTGCAGCAGCAGATGGATGTAGTCACCACAACCGCTCCTGAAGTCCGATTGATGCGAGACCAAGTCGAGGAAAACCGTGGACGAGTCTTCTTCGAGCAGCAACCAAGCAGAGCACCAGACGATGTAGGGGTGGTGAGGAGGAGTCCGTTGAGTGAGGGGGGGTCAGGGTAGGACCTGAATGATCTGTTCTGCACGCCCGGGAGAGAAAAATTGGAAAAGGCTCTTCCTGATGCCGAAAGGGATGCCGCTTGCCGGTGATGGTAGATGCCTTGTGGTAGCAGCTCTCGGTCAAGTGGCGCCTTCATAAGTTGAGGGGTGTGGCCGTGGTAGCTTCTGCACTGCAGCTCTGGTCCCGGTTGCGCAGTCGAACGAGAATGGGCACCACGATCTGTAGTGAAGTTGGAACGAGACGATTCCACCTCTCCTACGAAGAAGACTAGAAGACCTTTCCGGCGATGTATGGTGCACCTCCAGATGACGTCGGACAACATCGGGGTAGTCTCTGCAAGTCGGGCTCCAACTGCTATCTGCGAACTGAGATGGATAGGGTGATGAAAGGTGATGGGAGACGGAGTAGATGGGGTGGGAAATGGGGTGGATGGGTGTGGGGGTGACATCTGACTATGTGGGGGTCTGTTAGGGGGTGATTCAAAGTGTGGGAAGGGCAGAAAGGGGGCTGGGAGGTGGTCTAGCAAGTGGAGGGAGGGGGAGATGCGAATTTGGGTTGGGAAGGAGAGAGGGAGGAGAGATCTCTCATTTGTTTTGAATGGTGGGTTAATGGAGGGGTTAATGGGGGCCTAGGGAATGGGAAGGGTTACCTTGGGGAGGGGAATGGGTGCTTGGGAGAAGGGATTCTCCCTTGGGAAAATGAAAGGTTGTATGGGGAAGGGGAAAGGTTGCTTGGGAGGAGGGAGAGGTGCCTAGGAGAAGGGGATTCCACCTAGGGGTTGGAGGGGACTTAAATGGGAGGTATGGGGAAGGGGGAGGAGTCTTAATTAGAGGTGAATAGGGAGGAGAGAGAGTGAATTTTGAAATTGGGGGTGGGGAGGAGAGAGAATGGGGTTCACCCCCTTTAGAGAGAGAGAGAGAGAGAAATAGAGAGAGAGCTAGAGAGAGAAGGAGGCACAATTCTTGTGGATAATTTTCACTCAATAATTCATTAGCCTCAAATGGTGGGATTGGGGTCCTATTTATAGGAATCCCACAATTTAACATAAGACCCTGAGTTTTAGACTAGTGACAATAAACTAAGGGAGAAGGGGGCGCCCATGGGCCTAGCCCACTGAATTGGGCCCAACTGACTCATTAACCACTCTAATGCCAATTAACCTAGGTAGATGACACCTTAACCTAGGGACTTGACTCAAATAAAAGGAAAATTACATAATAAGAAAATGAAAAGTACATCATATGACTCAGAATAAAGTGGCGAACAAGATGTAGCACTGCTGGCGAGCATCAGGATCCTCGAACAAATGAGATCGCCGGTGATGTCCCCATCAGAAGGGCTTCTATTTCATCCAGGCGAGACAGAACATGAGCTGTGTCTCCTTTGCCGCGAAGGACTCTTCCCACAAGGGATGGAAGACTCAGTTCTTCTGGGTGGTTATTTTTTCGGTGGAGGAGACTTGGAGGTGTCCCGTAATCCCCAATTTTCATCCGAACATCCCTCCGAGGTAGGACGAGTTCTCTTCGGATGTAGAGGAGTATGCGGCCATTTTGCTGAAGCATCGCCAGTCCACGGAGGAGCTGGTTACTTCGGAGAACATCGAGCGGTGCCTTCTCACGCGGCTACGGCCGACAGGTTCGGATGTCACGAATCAGCTTCTTCGTCGGATGATGAGACCATTTTCTTTTCCTGACTATATCTTCTTTTGCACAGACGCCAGGCGGCCGGCTGTGGAGGAGGAGCCTGCGGCCGAACGGGAGGTGATCGATCTCGGTGATGATTCGGCTGTCGACGAGTCGCGAGCTCCTGAGGGGCGCTCTCGAGCCCGAGATAAGGGCAAGGAGATGGCCCAGAAGGGGTCTTCCAGGTCACGGGGGGCCAAGCGCAAAGATCCTATGGAGGGCATGATACGGGACACCGTGAAGGCCAAGAAGGCCGGGTATGTTCCCGCTGTGGAAGATGACTCTGGCTCGGCGGCTCTCCCCTCTTTCGAGCGAGATAGGGCCGACCCTATTGGGTCGGCTCCCCCATCCGCCGAGCGAGAGGCGGCCGAGGAGGCCAGGGCCACTTCTGGGGGCGGCGGCGTTGGATTGGCTCTCCCCTCAACAGGAGCCGAGGGGGCCGGGGTCGCTTCTGCTGGTGGCGGTGGCACTGGATCGGCTCTCCCCTCAGCAGGAACCGAGGGGGCCAGGGTTGAAGCGGGCGACTCTGGGACCGCGGTCAAGACTGGGGCGTCGATCGAGGCGGGCACCACTCCAGGTGGCGGCACAGGGGCCGAGCCGGTCGAGGCCGGGGTGTCACGAGGAGCGGCGACATAGCCCCGACCGACTGAGGCAAGAGGGGCAGATGAAGCAGCAGCTTGATCCAGGCCGGCCGGTGGGGCTCTCGAGGGGATACCGCTCGAAGGGGCGGGGGGCTATTTCGGCCGCTCTTGAGAGGCTGGGCATCCAGGGCCCTCTGTATCGGGCGTGTTGCAGCATAGCTGCGAAGGTGGTGAAGGGAGGAGACAGGCAATGCTCCCCGCCCGCGGCCCTCGAGCTGGTTATGGAGGGTGGCTTGGTCTTGGCCCAGATGGGGGCCACTCTGGCTGAAGCTTACGCTCGGTCAGAGTCGGAGCGGGCGACCCTTGCCTGGACCCTTGGTGGGTCTGATAGGAAGGTGTCTCAGCTCAGCGAGGAGCGTGATGGGCTTCGACGGGAGCTCTCCACAGTCAAGGAGTTGGCGAGGGTGAGCCAGGCGGATGCCCGATCGCTATCTGAACAACTGGCTCGGGCCCGCGAGTCGCTCGAGAGGAAGACCTGGCTTCTGGAGGAGGAGCATGTGGCCCGTACCAAGCTAGACGACCAGTGGGAGGCCGAGTGCGCCGAGCTATTGGACTGGGGTAAGGAAACCATGCGCCTTCGGCGGGAGGCCGAGGCTGATCGGGCCGAGGCGGAGAAGCGGTCAGCCAAGGCAGAGTGGATGTTTGCCTAGGCAGAGTGGGAGAAGGCCGAACTCACCGGTAGGGTGGAATCGGCCGGGGCGGAGGCACTCGAGCAATACAAACGCTCGGAGGTCTACCAGGTTGACCTCAAGGAGGCTGCCCTCCCCTACTATGAGACAGCACTTCGTCGGGGCATCCGCAAGGGATTCAAGCAAGGCTATGACTGGGCCATCTCTTATGCGGAGGAACAGGCGTCCGAGACAATCAATTTTCCGTCCGGGCAATGCTATGACTCGGATTTGTCATCCTCCAGTTCCTCTGGTTTGGCGTCGGAGGAAGGAGACCAGGGGGACTTTTCGTCCGAGGGGTCACCAACTCCGAATGCCTCGGGAGGGCGTGCAACCGAGGCAGTTCCCACGCAGGTGGGGTCAATGCCAGGGTCGGCCGTCACCGAGGGTGCTGGCGGCAGACCGTCCGAGCCTTCCACTTCCGAGCCTCAGGATGGGCCAGAGGCCTAATGTATCTGTTTTGTTTTTTTCTCCTTTTTTTGAAGAAAAAACTTATCTTGTTGTGTAAAGGAAAAAATGTAAGGCAGTAGCGTTATGATGAAGACTTAACTCTTTTGTACCGCCATTGCCGTAGCAGCGTATCCGCAGTAGTTGGAAAGTGTCGATACCTTCTGCGTGAATCTCGCATGATGGTTGGGCGGGCGTCTGACAGGGTGTCTTTCTATTTTCTCATGCTTTAACTGCCCGGCCGTTTCGTGTGTCCCGCTGGGATGGAACTGAGGAGTCTGAGGTGACCGTTTGTAGGGAGAAGTCCCTTTTGCGTGTTTTCGAGGGGAGAATCATTTAAGACAAGTAACCTCCCTTCGCCTATAAAAGATCTGAACTCTCCTTCTCCATCGCTTACGGTTTTCTCTGACAGTCTTTCCTCTCTTCTTCTTCACGAAGCATTGTGCCGTCGAATTTGAAGCATGGAAGACGTTTTGGAAGACGAAGCTGCCGACGATAGAGGGCAGAGAGTCCTTGCTGCTTCGGGTTTGAAGGGGGTTCAAAGGTCGACGGGCAGGTTTAAAGGGGGTTCGACGTGTGGAAGCACGTCACCTTCTTTTATCAATTCCGGCCGACGCTTGCGGGGAGGGGTGTGATGGCAGACGGATGGGGGAATCAAGCATCCCTTTCGCCCGTTCCTTCCCGCTCACTCTCTAGAGGGGATTCCTCAAGATTCCTCTCCACTTCCTGCTTCCCCTTCTTTCTCCCTCTTCTGCCCTTCTCATCATTTCTTTCACTCTTCGGAGGGTGCCTCTCGACATCCTCTTTTATTAGTTGGCTTTCTCTTCCCCTTCATTTTCCTCATTCAACTTGGAAGGTAGCCTTCTTCTTCCTAATCCCTCTGTCACCTTTGTTCCGAGTTACCCGAGCCAACGGGGTCGACTACCCTTAATCCGAACCAGTTTCTGCATGAAGCAGAGTCAGTGGCTGGACGCAGGAAGGCTAACCGAGTCAGCCGAGCGATGGGCTCGTACGGCAGCGCCAGATGGATTTTTGATTTTTTGACATGTATTGTCTTGGCTTCGGCCTTTCTGATGTATAAGCAAGTTGTTTGAATAAAAGAGGAAGGAAACTTTTGTTTTATTTCATATTGCTTACACAACGCTCGGTGTTGAAAAATAGAACTTGCGTAGTGTAGTCGCGTTCCACGTCCGAGGGATGGGTTCTCCTTTCATAGTAGATAGTCGGTATGCTCCTTAAACGAGTGTCTCGGCCACTCGGTAGGGGCCTTCCAAATTAGGGGATAACTTGCCCGCCGCCTCAAGTGGTCGAGAGGCTTCAGCTTTCCTGAGAACGAAGTCTCCCGGTTGAAAGTGTCTATCTCGGACTTTGGCGTTGTAGTATCGAGTGAGGCGGCGTTGATATTCCGTTGCTCGGACGCTGGGAATCTCCCGGAGTTCATCCGCTAGGTCGAGGTTTTCGAGCAATTTCTGGTCGTTTGCCTCGGACGAGAAACAGATGACTCGGAGGGAGGGATTGGCAATCTGCAACGAGATTGGCAATCTCCAACGGGATCACGGCCTTGGTGCCGTACACCAATTAAAGGGACTGTCAAGGGTTGTCGTTCTGGGAGTCGTTCTGTGCGACCAAAGTACGCTTGGCAATTCCTCGAGCTAGCTGCCCTTGGCTTTGCCGAGCCTGGTCTTGATGCCTTTCAAGATAGTCTTATTGGCATTTTCGACCAGCCCGTTAGCCTGAGGGTGGGCGACCGAAGTGAAGTGATTGTGAATGCTTAGGTCGGCACATTTGTCTCGAAAATAACAAGAATCAAATTGCCGGCCATTATCGCTCACTACCACCCGGGGGATGCCATAGCGACAGTTGATCGATTTCCAGACGAAACTCCAGACGTCTGTTTCGGTGATCCTAGCTATGGCTTTGGCCTCGATCCACTTGGTGAAGTAGTCGATGGCGATGATGATGAACTTGTTCTGGGCCTGAGCCATAGGGAACGGCCCAAGGATGTCGATCCCCCACCGAGCGAAAGGATAAGGCTCGGCTAGGGTGACGAGCTCCATTGCCGGCTGATGGACCAAGTGATCAAATCGCTGGCATCGGTCACACTATTGTACGTAGGTCGAGCAGTCGCGCTACAGAGTGGGCCACCAGTAACCATGCCGAAGCAAGATCCTGTCGAGCGACCTTCCTCCTAGATGCGCTCTGCATAGGCCTTCGTGAACCTCTTGGATCGCTCGATTGGCTTAGTCAGTACAGATGCACTTTAGGAGGGGACTGGAGAAGGATCTGCGATATAAAGTGCCATCCAGAATGACGAATCGCCGAGCTTGGTAATTCAATCTCCGGGCTTCCCGAGGGTCGGGAGGCTCCTGAGAGTCTTAGAGCCATGACGGATAGGGGGTACGCTAGTCGCTTGGTGAGCCTAGTCAACATTCATGAGCTCCGAATCAATGCTCGGTCGCTCTAGCTCTTCGAGAAGGACCGATCGAGTACCTTCGGGGTCAAGAGCGGAGGCCAGCCGAGTGAGGGCATCCGCTCGGGAGTTTTCCTACCGAGCTATTCGGACTACCTCAAAACTCTCAAACTGTTGTGCCACGGTTCTGACCAGCTAGAGGTATTTGACCATCGGTGCTTCCCGAGCTTCGTAATCATCGTTGACCTAGCTAGCGACCAATTGGGAGTCAGTGTGAATTCTGACTCACTCAGCCCCCAACCGCCGGGCCATGCGGGCTCCCGAGATAAGGGCTTCATACTCAGAGGCGTTGTTTGATGCCTGGAAGTTGAACTTCAAGGCGTATTGCAGCTCTGCTCCTTCGGGGGACTTTAGGAGGATCCCAACGCCGCTCCCGGCCGAGTTGGAGGATCCGTTGACGAATAATTCCTAGGTTGGCCCGGGTACGGACGAAGATTTTTCTTCGGCCGAGATGGTGCTCTCGGCGATGAAGTCGGTGAGCGCCTGTCCTTTAATAGCCGAGCGGGGCCGTTACGATATATCGTAGGCCCCGAGCATGATGGCCCACTTGACGAGGCGTCCCGAGGCTTCAGGGTGGGCGAGGATCCTCTTCAGTGGTTCGCCGGTTAGCACGATGATGGAGTGCCCTTGGAAATAGGGTCGAAGGTGCTTGGCCGAGGTAACCAACGCTAGCATGAGTTTCTCGGTTGCGGGGGACCTTCTTTCTACCTCGTTGAGCACCTTGCTAGTGTAGTAGACCAGTCTCTCGACTCCAGAGTAATTTCTAACCAGGACCGAGCTAACTGTGGATGGAGTTGCCGAGAGGTAGAGGTGTAAGGCTTCACCTGGGACAGGCTTGGACAGCACCGGGGGTGAAGCCAGGAACTCCTTAAGCTCGGAGAATGCTCTTTGGCATTCCTCATTCCATGCGAACGTAGCAAATGCCATTTTGGGCCCCCTCAACATTTTGAAGAAGGGTAGGCATCGTTCGACCGCACGGGACAGGAATCTGCTGAGCGCGGCAATGCGCCCGGTAAGGCGTTGAACGTCCTTGATGCAGGTGGGTGGCAGCATGTCCAGGATGGCCTGGACCTTATCGGGGTTGGCCTCGATCCCACGCTGGGTGACTAAGAAGCCTAGGAATTTCTCGGACCTTATTCTGAAGGCACACTTGGTGGGGTTGAGCTTCATATTGTACCTTAGGAGGGTGTTGAAGGTCTCTGCTAGGTCAGCGAAGTGGTCCTCGGCTTTGGGGGTCTTGATGAGCATGTCGTCAATATAGGCTTCGACATTCTAGCCGAGATGTCCCTCGAACATATGATTGACCAGCCTATGGTACGTGGATCCAACGTTCTTTAACCCGAAAGGCATCCTGGTGTAGCAGTATACGCCGAAGTTGGTGATGAAGGCGGTCTTCTCGATGCCTTCTGGATCCATTCTGATATGGTGGTAACCTGAATAGGCGTCCAGGAAGCTAAGTATCTCGCTGCCCGAGGTTGAGTCAACCAGTTGGTCTATGCTTGGCAACGGATAGCAGTCTTTTGGTGCTGCTTTGTTCAAGTCGGTGAAGTCCACGCACATTCACCACTTTCCTAAAACTTTTGGCACTAGGACGACATTAGCCAGCCACGTCGAGTACATGACCGATCTAAAAAGACCTGTCTTTTGCCCCTTGGGGACTTGCTCCTTGATGATCGCCTGCTTCTCTGGCGCGTGCTTCCTTCTGCGTTGTTGTACGGGCTTCATGGTCGGGTCGAGCTTGAGCTTATGCATCACCGTCTCCTCCGGTATTCTGGGGAGTTGATCATCAGACCATGCAAATACTCGGATGTACACAGAAAGAAACTCTTTGTATTGCTGGTGAACCTCAGATGGTAGGTCGGCTCCAATCTTTACTCCCAAGGTTGGGTCATCATTTAGGAAAACCGTTAGCAATTCGCCTCCAAGCTCGGATGTTGCGGGTTTTTCCTCGACTTCCCGGGGGCCCTTGTTCTTCCCGTCCGACCTTGTGGCTTCGACCGAGATATTATAGCACCTTCTGGCCATCGCCTGGTTGCCCCGGACTTCCCCCACCCCATTTTTAGTAGGGAACTTCATCTTTTGGTGATAGGTAGAGGGCACCACTTTCGTTCGGCTAAGGATTCCTCGGCCGAAGATTACGTTGTATGTTATCATACCCTTGATCAGTATGAAGTCCACCATAACCGTAGCAGTTTTGGGTGGGCTGCCGAGAGTAACCGGCAGGCTTAGGGCTCCCTCGGGATAAGTGGCCTGGCCATTGAACCCGCAAAGGGGGGTTCCGATCGGGCGGAGTTTAGACGGATTCTCCCCCATCTTAAGTAAACACTCATAAGATAATACATTAGGGGCACTTCTATTGTCAACTAGAATCCTATCTACGTTACAATGGTTTATCGTGGCCGATATGACTAGGGCGTCGTCATGCGGGGTGGTCAGCCCTTCCAGGTCTTGGTCGGAGAAGACTATGACCTGGGGCTCACTTGGCGGGGCCTTGGGAGACTCAATGGCTCGGCTCGGCTCACCTGCTCAGCATGATGCTTCCTTCCTCGGCCACTGTCTCCTCCTGATGTAGCTCCTCCAGCGATGACGTTGATGTGGACCCCGCGAGGGGAGTTGTCGATTTCCTCTGGGGCACCTCGGTCTTCCTTATGCCCGGCCACGAACTGGGACAGGTGTCCCTGGCGGACGAGGCGCTCGATCTCATCCTGGAGCTGGTGGCAATCACCGGTGTGGTGCCCGTGGTCGCTGTGGAACATGCAATGTTTGCTGCGATTGCGACTCTTCGACTTCATTGGCTCGGGTTGGCGTAGGAGGCCCGAGCCTTTGATGTCTTCATATATCTCGTACACCGGAGCGGTTAAGGGAGTGTACCGCTCATAATTCCGGGACAGTTCTTTATGCTCCCCATCTCGGTTTTGCCTTTTTTCTTGGCCCGAGCTTGACTCGGGTGCTTGCTTCTTGTCCCCCTCCCGACCTGAGCCAGTTGCGCCTCGGCATGCACTGAGAACTTCTTCGCACTCAGCATGGCGTAAGTCCAGAGTCACTAGCTCGGCAAGGGTCGAGGGAGGGTGGAGGATAAGTTCACGGCGGAGGTTTTCATCCCGGGTGCCTCCGGTCAGCGCGGTTATGGCCAAGGCTACATCCAGGCGGGGGATTCTCAGGGCTTCCGACTTAAATCGGTTGATGTAGGCCCGAAGTTTCTCCCCTTACGCCTGTTTGAGAGCCAATAGCCCCGCTACCGACCTTGGGGGGCCACTGCCGGTGAAACTCTCCTTAAATAGTCGCCCAAACTGCTTGAAGTCTCAGATGGATCCGGGGGCAAGGGCTCGGAACCATGCTTGACCAGGGTGGTCACGAAGGCTCGGCCTTTGATGGCGTCGGACGCCCTGTGAAGGGTCATCAGGGCATCGAAGCTATCGAAGTGGTCGGCCGGGTCGCCTTGGCCGTCGTAAGACTTGAAGGTTGGAATGGGGGTTCGGGGAGATACCTCTGCCTTCAAGATATAGTCGGAGAACGGGGATTTCTCCTCATCCTCTACAGGGGAGGTCTTCTGCAAGGCGCGTAAGGCACGCTCCTGCTCTGCGAAGCGCCTCTCGAACTCTCGCAGATCGAGGGATAACTCCGGCTGCCGTTGCGCCGTGGGGCTAGGGGGATGAGATGGCAGGCTGTCCTGGAGTTCCCTGGGGACTTTGGTCTGCAGGTGCGGACGGTGTGCCCCAGGTTTTCCCCGTTTCGGCCTGAAGGAGGCCTCTTGCTCCGGAGGAGGGGCTTGTGAAGGTCCTCCTGACCTGTTGCGAATAAGTTGCCATCCTCGGAGGGTGAAGCGACCTCCGGCCGTGTGTTGGGACGCGTCTCCGTGGGGAGGGCTTTCCGAAGGGACGCGTGACCTTCCTTCCCTGGCCGCCTGGGTCCTCATGAGTTCCACGAGGACATCTAGTTTTGCGTTGAGGGCTTGTAAAGTGTCAGCGCCCTCGTTGGATGGTTGCCCTACCACCGCGGGCGGAGGTGGTTCATCGGCTGGGGTGCTGGCGTTGCAGGGCGGGTCTTGCACGGCCTAAGAAGGACCTTCTCCCCCCACTACCATGGCCTTCCCCCTATCACCAGCAGATCACCTCCCTGTACTTCTTCGCACCATGTTGGCTCTTTGATCGTTTCCCACAGACGGCGCCAGATGAAGAGGGGCGATCTCGCGCTGGTCCTGAGCTGGGGGATGATCACCGATCAGTGAACTGCAATGAAGGGAAACAGATTAGGGGGCCCAAGGGTGGTTCCCTGGGGTAAACCCTCCGATGCCTAAGTCATTAGAGCAATGGTGGAAGCTATGAAAGGAGGAGGAAGGATATGCGTGAGATCTCTCTCCACTTAGGTGGTGAAGTAATTCCTACTCAGGGAGTTTTAGGCATGTGTAGGCCCGTACCGTTCGCTGGAGGGAGTCCCCGGTTTAAATAGTGCGCTAGCCTCATGATGCGGGACGAGGTCACGGACACGACAAGCTCATGACTGCCCCTTAACGAGGGAAGCATCGGATGTGCGCGGTTGAGAAACCGGCAATGAGCTAGGGTGATCGGCTCTCTTTTGTGCCCGGATCGGGTCACGGGACGGTCTCGCACTCTCTCGCAGCAGCGGTAATGAATAGATAAAGTGAACTAGATATCACTACACATGCTCTCTAGCAGCGGCATAAACAAATATATATGAAGTAAGCAAAATGCCGAGAAGGGAGCGAAAACGATACCTCCACGCGCTCGGCATGGGGACGACGGACCCGGCCGAAACTCATACTCCCGAGACAATTAATACACCATATTACAGCAAATGAATTACTACCCACTCCACGCATGGAGGTAAAGGGCTACACAAACGGGCCCGGGAGGACCGAATTCGGGTTGACGGGCGGCTTCTCGCGTCTCTTCGGCAGCACCCGAACTAGTGACGGTGGGACCGTGAGGGATCCGGTGTCACCACTATGGTGGGGACACTTGTGGAAGTGTTCCCTGGGCTGGCGGCACGCTGGTTCACCGGCCGGAGGCCGGGCGGCTCCGTTCGGCACCGATCGGAATGACCGGCCACGGACCTGCCGGTTCTATTTTCCGGCATGCGCTCCGGCGAGAACGGACGCTGCGATCAGCCCCGACGTTGGAATGCGACGAAACTGGCGCCGTTGGAAAGATGCTTCGAAGGGCTTCAACCCAAGGTGATTATAGAAAAATAATCAAGCCTGTACTTCTGATTGGCGAATTTTCAAGTTTGCTGTTGTACAGTTCCTGAAATCTCAGGTCAGTAGAGAACTTTCCTGTGGATTGTCTTTGACCGTGAGGTAAACGTCTGAATCTGGGGCTGTGTTCTTCATAAAAGTTGTGGGAAATCAAGTTACAAAACTAGGACTATTTTTGGATCTGGATTTGGAGGTGGTAGTGATTTGTTCTGTTTTTGGAAGTGGAGGGTGGTCGGATCTGGGATCTAACTGACAACATTGTAGCTGAGGAAGAACACGAATTTCGAAAAATAGATAGAAGGCTGATAAAAAATTAAGAAAATTTTTGGATGTAGGGGGTGATGGATAGAACTCCCAATAAAATTGGGATGGTCTGGACAAATCAAAAAATGGCCGGAGGTGGGAAACACAGGGCTGCTATCACTGTAGACAGAGATAAAACAGAACTAGGAATGAAAGATGCACAAAAATGGGAAAATACTAAACGATGGAATTTGGGTGTGAAAATTTAGGTGGAGCTTGGGATACAAGGGTACAACACACCATAAAAATTGTAGCTTGAGATCTTCACGTGGTGGAGAGTAGATATTCGGACAAGAAGTCTCTATCCAGGATGGACAGAACACCGAAGGCGGCTCCGCGGCGGCGTGATGGCGGCACGAACGGCGGCGGCGGCGGCACCGATGATCACCGGAGGTGGGGGGAAGGAGATATCACTCTAGAATGGGGGTTGGGGATGAAGAAACCAGGGGGAGAGAGAGAGAGGTCGAAATTCTCCAAGAGAGGGGTTCTTGCACAATGATTTTTTCACTTTCATTACTATTCAAATGGAAAATACAAGTATTTATATGCCTCCAATCTAATCCAATCTCCACCATTGGATCTAGGGATGGGGAATGAATGGCCTAGATTAAATGTGACTAACACACACAAAAATAATAAAATAACCCAAGTGGGAGACAAGCTTGACATGGTAGGTAGCCTACCTTAGACTTTTTACTCCCTTTATCTACCCATGTGGCATTTGACATTCAACCCTTCTAGATGGCCACCTGGGATGGTTGACCAGCCCCACATAGGTGACATGGACCAATGGGAAAGGGTTCAGGGCCTCCTTGCTGGTCCTACTGTATAATTGCATAAAAACCCACACAATCCATGGGAATGACTCCTTGACTTATAAAGTCTTACATTTGCGTACATACTTTCCCAAGGATATAAACACAAACTAAAAGGACATAAATGCAAAAGAAAAAGTACATGCTCGGCGTCGATTCTCATCAACTCTCCCCGAGTGGGAGGAACTCGACCCCGTCGAGTAGGGGTATGGATGCTCGAGTACTCCGGCGGATCCGTCACCGTGCAAAGTAATACGGGTACGCTCCACTCCGAGTGATCGTCACCTGCTCATTCCATATATACTCGATATGCGCAGACTGCTATGGGCCGAAGGTGGACACTCCGGGTGGGGCACTCTCAAAAGTGAAGGAAGCAGCTCGAAGACTCACTAGGAATCACCGCTGAGTCCCTGTAGGTGACTGATCCGGGTATAGATGTAGAACCGATCCCATACTCATCGAGTGAGTCTAATCGCTTCACACTCATAAGGGACTGACATCGATGAGCTTGCACAAGACACATGCAGACAAACAAACTACACACAAACCATGCAAACAAACCACACAAAGAAGAGACAATACAGACTCATGAATGACTCGAGACAAACCTACTGCTAGTCCGACCCGTACATGGGTGATGGCGGACCAGGACACCCGAACGTATGCCATGCATGCATCTGACGTAACCAGTGGTTGACGTCATGGAGAACTCCTAGACACCTGACGATGCACCAATCATGGAGATTGGGCTTGGATGTGGGAAGTCCAGGAGGTGCGGGTGGTTTAGATGGATCGGGGTAACCAAAGGTTTCATTACCCCCAAATGAAGGTTCGGACCTATGGCTATGTGGAATTTGCTTGGCCCGAGTGGAAAAGGGGGGATAGTGAACTCCGCGGAAGAAGGGTAGTGAGTATGAAAACTCGGGAGGTTTACTAGAGAAGGGGTCAAAAGGGTCGAAGAAGGTGTGACCCCATGAAGTGGGTTCCAACATGACATGGTCCCAAGTTTGGAATTCATAGTCACCGTCATACATTATGGTCGGTGGGACGACGGACATGTGTAAAAAATATGATTCCTCCCTTGGACAAAAGGGAACGAAGTCGAACTCGGTCGGCATCGGGAGGAATAGAAGAATCTTCGTGGTGGCACACCCCATGGTGCACTCGGAGGTAATGGACCCGAAGGCCGGATGGGTGAAGCTAAGACTAGCGGGTTGGTCAAAGCCTCGGGCCAGTAGGTGCGTCAACTTCCATTGCGTGTCTAATCCCATAATAAGGTCATCCAATGTATCAATATGGTGACTAGACCGAAAGGTAGTGTGGAAGGAGTTGACGGGCACTATAGGTAAGGTGGGGTCCATAGAAGGGTAAGGACGTGGGACCAAGCCATCCTTGAGCCAACTAAGAAGTGGCTCGGCTATGTATAGCGTACCCGTAAGAAACACGGGTGGCTCGGGATGGACATCCTCTAAATGTGGCTCCTCGAAGGGAGGGTGGCTCCCATGATGGGTGGCTAGAGGGGTGGGCTCCAGGAGAGGTGGCAAGCATGAATCCGAAGGTGGAGTGGGCCACTGGGGTTGGGTGGCGGGAAAGACGAGGGTGCTCGATTGAGCCCTATCCTTAAGGATGATCTTGCCAGGTAGGAGTCAAGATTAGCCTTTCTTTCTCCTAACCATGTTTGCCCTAAAATGATGCATGGACCAGCAAGTGTGCCGATCCTGCACCATGCACCATCGGTGTAAAGAACGGAGCCGACCTTCCTATAGAACTCAACACAAGCAAAATCACCATCACGGATAATCTCGCCTGTCTTGGAGAGAGACTCCACGATATCAAAAGTAACCCAATTATCCGACTCCCTATCGGTGAAATGGAGTTCCGTTGTGGACCCATTAGGTAGAGTGGCTTTAGAAACGATATAGGGTCGGGCTAGGAAGGCCTTGGCTTGGGCCACCAAAGATGACCACTTGGACGCATGGCCTTGGGGAACGGCCATGGATAGCGGACATGGATATGCATACACACGGAGACAAGATATTAGACCGACTAATGCAAAGGTTGGGATGCATGCATACTAAGGACAAGACACCAAGACTCGGTACGGGGCGGAGTTAATCGATCCGAAGATCACTCGTGCAAGTGTGCGACCTTCCCGATAGGCGTAGCCTAACGTTCGGACAACACCTTTTTATATACCGACTAATGGTATGCAAATGCGACCCAAAAGACACTTTTTTTGTTTTAAAACAATGATGACCCTAAACACGACGTAGACAATGACTAATGACTAGACGTAAATGACGTCATTTTTTTTTGACACCCTAGACTCAACCTGGCTCTGATACCAAATTGATGCGGGACGAGACCACGGACACGACAAGCTCGTGACTGCCCCTTAACGAGGGAAGCGTCGGATGTGCGCGGTTGAGAAATCGGCAATGAGCTAGGGTGATCGGCTCTCTTTTGTGCCCGGATCGGGTCACGGGACGGTCTCGCACTCTCTCGCAGCAGCGGTAATGAATAGATAAAGCGAGCTAGATATCCCTATGCATGCTCTCTAGCAGCGGCATAAACAAATATATATGAAGTAAGCAAAATACCGAGAAGGGAGCGAAAACGATACCTCCACGCGCTCGGCGTGGGGACGACGGACCCGTCCGAAACTCGTACTCCCGGGACAATTAATACACCATATTACAGCAAATGAATTACTACCCACTCCACGCAGGGAGGTAAAGGGCTACACAAACGGGCCCGGGAGGACCGAATTCGGGTTGACGGGCGGCTTCTCGCGTCTCTTCGGCAGCACCCGAACTAGTGACGGTGGGACCCACGTGCTGTCCGGAGGGACCGTGCGGGACCCGGTGTCACCACTGTGGTGGGGACACTTGTGGAAGTGTTCCCTGGGCTGGCGGCACGCTGGTTCTCCGGCCGGAGGCCGGGCGGCTCCGTTCGGCACCGATCGGAATGACCGGCCAAGGACCTGTCGGTTCTATTTTTCGGCGTGCGCTCCGGCGAGAACGGACGCTGTGATCAGCCCCGACATTGGAATGCGACGAAACTGGCGCCGTTGGAAAGATGCTTCGAAGGGCTTAAACCCAAGGTGATTATAGAAAAATAATCAAGCCTGTACTTCTGATTGGCGAATTTTGAAGGTTGCTGTTGTACAGTTCCTGAAATCTCAGGTCAGCAGAGAACTTTCCTGTGGATTGCCTTTGACCGCGAGGTAAACGTCCGAATATGGGGTTGTGTTCTTCATAAAAGTTGTGGAAAATCAAGCTACAAAACCAGGACTATTTTTGGATCTGGATGTGGAGGTTGTGGTGATTTGTTCTGATTTTGTAAGTGGAGGGTGGTCGGATCTAGGATCTGACTGACAACACTGTAGCTGAGGAAGAACACGAATTTCTAAAAATAGATAGATAGCTGATAAAAAATTAAGAAAATATGTGGATGTAAGGGGTGATGGATAGAACTCCCAGTAAAATTGGGAGGGTCTGGACAAATCAAAAAGATGGCCGGAGGTGGGAAACACAGGGCTGCTGTCACTGTAGATAGAGATAAAATAGAACTAGGAATGAAAGATGCACAAAAATGGGAAAATACTAAACGATGGAATTTGGGTGTGAAAATGTAGGTGGAGCTTGGGATACAAGTGTAGAACACACCATAAAAATTGCAGCTTGAGATCTTCACGTGGTGGAGAGTAGATATTCGGACAAGAAGCCTCTATCCAGGATGGACAGAACACCGAAGGCGGCTCCGCGGCGGCGTGATGGCGGCACGAACGGCGGCGGCGGCGGCACCGATGATCACCGGAGGTGGGGGGAAGGAGATATCACTCTAGAATGGGGGTTGGGGATGAAGAAACCAGGGGGAGAGAGAGGAGAGGTCAAAATTCTCCAAGGGAGGGGTTCTTGCATAATGATTTTTTCACTTTCATTAATATTCAAATGGAAAATACAAGTATTTATATGCCTCCAACCTAATCCAATCTCCACCATTGGATCTAGGGATGGGGAATGAATGGCCTAGATTAAATGTGACTAACACACACACAAAAAATAAAATAACCCAAGTGGGAGATAAGCTTGACATGGTAGGTAGCCTACCTTAGACTTTTTACTCCCTTTGTCTACCCATGTGGCATTTGACATTCAACCCTTCTAGATGGCCACCTAGGATGGTTGACCAGCCCCACATAGGTGACATGGACCAATGGGAAAGGGTTGAGGGCCCCCTTGCTGGTCCTACTATATAATTGCATAAAAACCCACACAATCCATGGGAATGACTCCTTGACTTATAAAGCCTTACATTTGCGTACATACTTTCCCAAGGATATAAACACAAACTAAAAGGACATAAATGTAAAAGAAAAAGTACATGCTCGGCGTTGATTCCCATCAACTCATGAGTCCCGTAAGCTGAGGAGTTCCAGACGGGGGTTACGTCCTCGACGTGGGCTCTTTACGTCCTCATCGTGGGCTTTTTATAACCTTGAGGACTCGTGGGTCCCTTATCTTTGTGAACTCCTGCTCATAAACGGCTCTCAACAGTAGCGTGGGCAAGTAATCGTCAGTCGACCCAAGCATGAAGAGTGCGAGCCCTATCCGGGCGATAAGCATAGCTCGGATGAGGCTCGGTCGGAGTGGGCGCGGGGCGCTAGCCTTTATCCCAGCGAGGGGGATAGGTTGGGCTTGGGTCGTCCTCCGACCGGACCGACGCTCGTGCCTTCCGAGCCTAATGGCCGCCGAGGAAGGGCTTGATCCCGAGTGATCTTATTGGACTTATATGCTAAGTGGGCCCTGTGGGGCGGTCACTTAGATGAGCTGGGCCTCATTCGGCCGCTCTTAGATGGGCTACAGAAATCCTCCTCTCCAGACCCGGATGGGGTTGTTGAGGATGTCGCCTGACAGAGGTCGAGGTCGTGTTGGTCCGAGTCGGTGGCTTGGTGCCCGACTTGTATTGGAGGTTGTGTCCTCGCATGAGATCATGTTTTGAGGAAGTGATCTTTGACAGATTATGGGTCCCAGTTGGCAGTTGTGAGTGGCTGGTCGGTGAGCCTAATAGTGTAATCAACCATAACAACATTTGTAAGTTATGGTCGTGTCGAATTATGGCGGACAGGACCCAACTGTGATTGAAATCTGTGTCATTTGAAGACCTGTGTGCGTTGGTCACGGTGTTGGTGACCAAGTTGCCGTAAGATTGGTTGGCACTTTCCTCCCTTAGAGATGTGCACCATGAATTGTTCCGGTGGTGTCCCGTGGCTCTGTGGCATGGGCGGAATCGGGATTGGCAAGTGTCCACTTGGATTAATTGAGACGAAGATTTCGATGAGACAGGATGGGAGAGTGACGCCTGTTGTTGGAGGTCCTTAATGGGAGATTGGCATTGGAGTGGTGATCCTTGGTTTGCGACCAGCACGGGAGGATTTCCCTGTAAGTCTGAGTCCAGTGAGGTAAAGATCGAAGACACCAGGATCTTGTCATTTGGTTTCATCGTGCTCCCCTGAGAGGGTTGAGTTAGCACGATGATTGTGATCGGATGCGGTATCCGAGGGAAGTTTAGCTCAAGATGTGGTATCGGTCTGTGTGTGAGTCAGCGGATGGCCCATCGAGGTTTGGAATATGCCCTTCGGATCTGGTGTAGGGCCAGGAAAAAAGGAAGAAGTTGAGAAGGATGAGGGTTTACTGTTGACGAGTGTTTGGTGACTCGTGGTTGGTCTTTCACAGACAGAAGATGTTGTTTGTTGTGCATCGTGAACAGAGAGAGCCGTGTATCGGTGAGGGCTTTGGTGGTCATTTCCGTGATGTGCCTTTTTCGGATGGGACCTGGGCTTTGTCGAAGTTTGTGTTCTGACAGAGTTGGTCCCACGCGGTTATTGGCATTTGGCTTGCCAGGTGTGAGCTGATGGAGGCTCTGTCTCGGTTGTTATTTTGAGCAAGGTGTGAAACCTGTCAGCTGGTTGTGAAGCTGATGTGTGTTTTGTCCGCCGACCATAGGATGGATCGGTAGCTATTTCTCGTGACGAGGACTGTGTCTCCTCGGTGAGCAAGATGGTGGTAGCGGTGCCATGATTGGTCTTCGCTGTGACTGAGGTGATGCCGGACTGTGACCTTTAGTGTGTGCCTGCTCTGATGACCAGTGTGCGGCATGTTAAGCGAGGCGTTCTTTGTGATTATAGTCTGGCTGTGTCCTGCTGGATCAGAGCTTTCATGAGAATCGAGGTTTTCTGTGTTGGTGCTCTGACAATGTTGTCAGGTGGTTAAGGCTTTCTTCCCCTGTGACTAGGTGCTAGTCCCAAATTTTGAGGACAAAATTTCTTTAAGGGGGGAGGGCTGTAATGCCCCCAGTTTTTCAGATATTTCTTGGATCTGGATTCGTGGGTTTCGGATCATTTTCGTGGGTCCCGGGTTGAGTTTAGCGGTTTACGCGTGTTTTTGTCTGTCAGACCTTCGAAATCCCGTGCCGGGTGAACCTTTGCATTCCCCAACTCTAGGACGTTACCACTGTGATGTGCATTTTTTGAGGATCAGGGAGGTGATTTTTCTCTATTTTCTTTATTTTCCTAATTTTCCCATATTTTATATATATTAAACTCTTTCTCTCTCTCCCCTCTCATTTCTCCTCTCTCCCTCTCTCTTCTCTCACGCTCTCCCTTCTCACCCTCTCTTCTTCGGCGGCCAACGAAGGGGGGCGGGGGCAGAGCGGGGTGATGCGGGTGACGAGGACGGTGAGGATGGGCCGAGGATCGGGGGACGGAGGCACGGTGAAGCTCGGCCGTGAGTTCGCGTCTCGGCGAGGGTTTAACGGCATTTTCTTCATGGATCGACGTCCACGGCGCGTGAAATCTTCGGTGGAGGTAGGGAGATGGATCCCCAGCTCGTGTACTTCCTTTCCTGCTATTTTGGTAGGCTGTGGTGAGCCAAGCGGGCTTATTTGAGCGTTTTGGGGAAAAAGCATATTTTTGGATAGTGAGCCGGATCTAGCGTTTGAACGCATTATTCCGTGGTTTGATGGCCCCATTCGATGCCTTGGGGCATGGGGAAGGGTTTCCCCTTTGTTTCCCCTTCACGTGGGCGTGAACGGGGCGTGGAATGAAGTTTTCCACTATTTTTGCCGTTTTCGGGTTTCCGGAATAGAAACGGCCTTAACAGGAACCACCTTCAGGTTAAGCGATCCTCAAGGAGACCGCTATTTGTCTGTTTCACCGTGTTTTGGGGCTGCGGTCTTGCGACAGACCGCTACAATTGGAGTAGCGGTCCAGGGCAGATAGTTTTTCATGGCTGGGTGGCCATGGGCCGGCCGCCATTTGTCCCCCCCATGTCGGTTGGTTAAACGGTCGTACGATAGACCCCCTGAGGGACTTATCAGTCTGATGTGGACCGCCTGGCTCCTTGTTGCGGTCCTAGGGTGACCGTTTTTCTGACTTGAATGGTCTGGGAGTGATCGTTCAACCCTTTTGGCACCCCATTGCGTTGCGGTCAGGTGGAGGCCATTTTTGCTTGGAGCGGTCTAACGGTAGACCGTTTCATTCCTTGAACTGTCTGGCGGTAGACCATTGGTTTTGGGAGTTGTGGCCCATGTGAGACTGCTTTCTTCTCTTGGTGGTCCAGGCTTGACCGCCTTGGCCTTAGACAGTCTGGGAAAGGCCGCCTATTGGTTTTCGTGCCATTTAGCGTCATGTTGGTCTCCAATCGACCCGGTTGTGACCCAGTGGTCGACCATCAGCCTCGTGAGTGTCCCGGAAACCCCGTGAGTTCCGTGTCCGTGTTTCTGGGGTGTATGGAGGTACCATGTTACCTCGATTAGTGTGCCCATAGATTTAGAGGGTCCGAGCGACCTGTGTGTGTGTTCCGGGCTTTGTGTTACGCTTGATCGAATCACCGTCTATCGGTGCAAGTGCGGTGGGGTTCCCCTGCATGTCGTGGGTTTCTGCAGAAGAGGGTTCCCGACTGGGCCAAGTGTATGGCCTTGGACTACGAGTCCACTCATCCATCCTGGAGCTGGAGGTTTCCTACTTTTCCCTAGAATGGGGAATCGACATGGCGGCTTGTGAGCTACCTTGGGAATCGTGCTTCTGTGTTTTCCGTGTGGACCGTGTGTGTGGACTGTGAGTCCAATTAGCCAGCCTAGGGCTAGAGGGTTTCTCAGTTCCCTTTTCAAGGGAATGGTCTGAGTGGCTCCTGAGCTACCTCGATTTTTGTGCTATCGTGGTTTTAGACCTAGGGATTAGGCTAGATTAATGGCGTTGTGCCGTTGCGTACGGCGGTCTTGACCCCGAGTCTCGTGACTCAAGGATCATTGGATTCGGTGAGTCTAGATGATTGTCCAGAGTCCAGTGGCTCGACGCCACTTGGTTCTTCTTGACTTTCGTGTAGGGTGCATGCGTGTTTCTCGAAGTTCTCCTTGGAGAGTGGTCACATCAGTGAGTCCCCACTAGTCGTAGCCTTCCGACATGCAAGGGGTCCCACCAGGGAGTGGTGGCGAGGCTACCCCAGAGAGACAATTTTTAGGCTGCTTACCGTCGGGCCCCATGTCTTGCAGCCAGAGTCCAGCTGAGGGGAAAACCAGTTAGAGGGCCAGACCTAGGACGCATGGTTTGTGTATGCACACGTGGTTGGGGGCAGTTGGACCCGCGCTAACGAGCGGGACCCCAACTAGTTCTTGTTCTGTGGTTACTTGTACAGTGTCTCAGTCTCCGCCAGGGGCGTTGTAGGGAGACACCTGAGGTGCGGTCTACGACGCCAGGGGGCGCATCCGGCCTTGCTTCTAGTGGACAGTGATAAGTGTCCATTTTTTATGAAAATTTATTACATGTACACCATTTTATGTGCATATAATTAGGTGATTATGCATGATCTATCGTTAATCTCAACTTCGCATGTAGATTAGACCTTTCATGCAAATTAATTAATTTGATAATTTTATTTAATAAAATGGAGTTGGGAGTCATGAACATTAATTCTCCATTGCATAATTATGAGCAATTGTGATTCATGTGCACATTATGGTAATTTTTATGGATTAAATCGTAATTATATGTGTGTAGGGTACCGAAGATAATTGCAAAAGAAGCTGGGGGTAAAACTGTCATCACCACTTTGACCAAGTCAAAAGCATATATTTTGGTTGGAGGGAAAAGAAATTTTAAAAGTTTGAAATTGAGGAAAAGAAACACATATTTTGGTTGGAGGGAAAATTGAATTCAAAGTTTGAAATAAAGGAGAGACATGATGAGCCTTGGGAAAGGGGGTGCCCAAAGTCCAAGAAAGGGGGTGCCCACCTACTTTTCCTCTTCCCCATGCATCATACTCCACTTAAATCCCAACCATCCATCTCTTTTTGATACAATCTCCACCCTCCTTCTATCCAACTTTCCCTATAAATAGCCCATGACAAGAAGGAGAAAGGGAGTTCTTCTTTTGGCAATTTTTCTCCCAACCTTAGGTCGCCGATTTCTCCCTCTTCGGTTCATTTTCTGCTCTTGCACTCTTCATGTAAGTTCTTCATTTTTAAATGCTCTACAACTTCTTCATTCTACATCATCTTGTAATTCCTTCTAGTTTTTAAGTTATTTCGTGTTTTTCACTATACTATCCTGTTCATCTGCAAACTAGTGTTACTCTCTGTTCTTCCCCTTATTTCTCTCCATTATATTCATTTTCTCCTCTTACTATCTTCATGAAAAATCTTTATTTTTAAGTGTTCTACAATTTCTTCTTCTACCTCTTCTTCTAATGCTTTCTGGTTTGTAAGTTTTTTCTCATTTTTCAACTTACTATCATATGATTTTACTGTTCATCCGAGGTGCTAGCTTATGTTATTCCTCCATTGTGAAGCTCTTCTGCTCTTCTTTTCTATCTGAGTTCTTCATAAAAGTTCTTTCTGTCTTGTAGATCTAGATTTTATTCTTCTACCACTTCCTCTAATTTCATCACGTTTTTAACTTATTTTTAATTCTTGTAAGTTCAGTTTTTATGCACAGTTACTGTTCATCCGTGCAGATCACTTCCCTTCTTCCTCTGATTTCACCCTCTTCCTCACATTTTCTCTCTCTATTCCCTTCATCAAAGTTCTTTCTCTCTTCCCCCTCTTCAACTTCTTCTTCTTGGGCATCCCCTAATTCTTCTTGGGTTCAAATTTATTCACCCTCCAATGATAGCTTCAACGATGAAGGTGACTTCCTCCCGGTGTAGACGACATCTTCCGCAAGGTGGTTCGTGATCCAAGGCCAAGAGAGGACGACGCCTTCGTCACCATTTCTGTTACCATCTTCACACCTCAGACTCCTTTTATTTTTATTACTTTAGTTTCATTTTACTTCATTGTAATCTCGTCACATCTTTGTTGTAAGTTTGTCTTGCACTTCATGTATTAGTTTCTTTAAGTTAATGGAAGGAGTTATTTTTTTGATGTAGTTCTTGATCTTATACCCTCCCTACCTCCTTCTTCTATCTCTTCTTTTCACTTCATGTAATTATTTTCTATAGCATAGACGCATAGTCATAGGTGTTTTTAATTAAGTGTTTGGTTAGTTCATCATTTCACTATTTTCTTTAAGTAAAGTAAAATCACAAGTGTTTTTCAAAAGAATTCTAAAGTTTTTAACTCTAAAAATCTCTTCTTACCTGTGGATTCGACCCTTCTCGCCACCATATTACGTCTCTCTTTCATCTAGTGCGAGTTGGAATTTTTAAGATTGATACGCGTGTTTTAAACGATGAACTTTCACGTTATCAATTTTTGGCGCCGTTGCCGAGGAAGAATGATGATTTTTGATTTAAGAACTTTATTTTCCTTGTGTATATAGGATACTAATAAAGCTCTCTTTTCTTTTTTTTAAAGGTTAAAAAAAATTTCAAAAAAGTTAGAGATAAGTTTGCATTTCTTTCTTTCATCTTTTCATTTTGTCATTCATTTCAAAAAAAAAGAGAATGAGGGATTGTGCATCAAGTAAGTCTTCAAACTTATTCCTCTCATTTTGTGTCATTTCCTTAATGTTCTTGCATATTGTGGTTAGATAGGTTCACAAAAAAAAACTCTTCACTTGAACTTAATAAAAGTATTAATTCCAAGAGTAGAAATCACACTTTCATGTTTTAGGTCATGCATCATTTAGGATAGTATTTATTTTTCCTTGTTGTTTAATTGTTGTTAATTGCATTGTTGAAGATTGCGGGAGGCAAGGTGAGTACTCTAACTTTTCCAAAAGTATGCTCATACATTTCCATACATGCATAGAACCCCTTGTTTGAACTTACTTTGTTGCATATCATTTCAAAGTATCTTAAGGGCAACACTCATAAGCAAGATAAGGTGGAGATTTCATCACCCTTCCTTAACCCACAAACCATAATTCTCTTGCATCTTTGCATCACCTATACCTTAAATAAAATCCAGTAGATGTTGGCCCTAGGTTCACACTGTGGTTCTTGTGTTATTTGGGCTTACCATCTTGTGGAAACCGGTGCCTAAGGCAAGACGGTCGAACGGCAAACGCCTTAAGCGGACTAGTGGTTTGTAATTAGGTCCCTACGAAAGTAGGGGGAGCCTCCCACTACCCCACCCCTTACCTGGCCGGTGGAAATTTTGAGGGTGAACTTAAGTTACACTTTAGTCATTTTGTGAAACCCAATTCGTAGGTCTAGGTCACATCTAGGTCATTAGATAATTTGTGTGACAACTTGCTTGTGTTTGCATAAAAAAAATAAAAATAAAAATAAAAAATAAAAAAAATTCTCCTCTTCCCTCCCTTCGTCGTTGTTAGTGTTAAAAAAAGCACAAAAAATACAAAAAAAAAACAAAAAAATCATCTCCATGGATTGGGTTCTTAATCAAAGTAATTACTTGACCCAAAACCAATTCATTCCTATGGTCCAAGCTCTCATACACCACCTACCTTTCAAGATGATCACACATGGGCCCGGTCGACCCATTATGTAGGTGAGTATCTGACCCAATATCCACCTTTCACCCAACTCAATGAAAGCCCATATCCCTGGTTGGCCCAACAAGAAAACCCCACACCCATGGCAGCCCAATATCCTCATCCTTCCCAAAACCAAGATCAATTTGCTCAATCCTATTTAGGGGACCATATGCCATTCCTCCCTCATGAACAAACTTCAACATGCCAAAACTTTCCTATACCTTCTTGCACTTCAATCTTTGAGTGGGGAAATCAAAATAATTTCTCTTGGGAAAATCCTCAATATCAAGCGCCATGCCCTCCCGAGTCAAACTTTCAAACTCAATTTGATCAAAATCAATATGGAGGGCATGTCACATACTTCTCTTATCAATATGATCATCAATACATTCATTCCACCCCTCCATACAATAGTCCATCAAATGAAGAAAAACTCAACCAATTGATTCAAATCATATTGAATAATCAACAAAGCATTGGTTCCCTCCAAATCAAATTGGACCAACTCACAAAAGTCACATATGAATTGTCTATGGACCAAGTGCCTAACCCCCTTGATGTAAATTTGGAAGATCAATTCCCTCACTTTACCCAACACACTTATTCTTACCAGCAACCTATGGTTCTTCTGCCAAAGGAAACTTTTGACCTAGGTAATGAGAGAATTGTGAAAAAGTTATATCGAAAAGAATCTAGGGTGACGAGCAAGATGGCTTATTTGTGTGAGGAGTCCATACCCACCTATGACGAGAGCCACAATAGGTCAGTGGAAAATAAGTTGGGGGGTGAATCAAATGATGTGCAAAATGATACTAGTCAAAACTATGAAAGTGAGAATACCCATGGGTCAATTGAGAAAGAATGTAGAACAGATGATTGTCTAGCTGAAAAGGATGATAAGATAATGGAATGTGACCCTCCTCACTTGAAAGAATATCATGAAAGGACCATATCGGAAGATTTCTCATTTCATCTCACAGTCCCACAATTGGAAAAATTGATTGACATGCTTCCTATGTTAGAACAATGTGAACACTTTGGCATCAAGAGTGTCATCATTAACTCATGTGAAGAGAAGCATAGAGAAGAAGATAATGATGATGTTGCAAACATGTTGAATGATAAATATCATGAGGAAGAGAATTGTGAAGGGCCCCTAAGTGAAAAATTCATCTCTAATTTAGATGCCCCACTTGTAGAGAATATATCTGATAATCTCATTTTGATAGAGGATATTGATAACGGGGCATCATGTGAAGAACTTGAGAACATCACTCCAAACACCAAAGTCTCAATTGAGGATATACTTGAAGAGGAGGATTGCCTTGGGGTTAATAATCTTGCTGATTTAATGAAGATGAATTTTGAATACCCTCCTCTTGAAGAACATGATGAAGGGACTATGTTGGAGAAGTTTACATTTGATCTACCCACCTCACCATTGAAAAATGTGATTGATAATCTTCATGAGTGTGATGAAGGGGCCTTGTTGGAAAGATTTACATTTGGTCTATCCACCCCATTACTGGAAAGTTTGATTGATAAATTTCATTCGAGTGAAGAGTGTGATGAAGAGGCTTCATTAGAGAACTTCATATTTGATCTGACCTCTGAACCCTGCCCCATAAAGTTTGAATTATTAGATGGGTTCACACCTTCCAATTTGATTCCCCTACAAGTTAAGCCTCTTCAATATGACATTCTAGGACCTGAGGGAGATATGTCAACTATATTCACTTTTGATTTGACGTCTCATCAGGAAGATAAGTTCATTAGTGCCCTTATTGCTCATGAGGATATCATTACAGAGAATGTGGCTAATAATGTCAATCTTTATAAGCCACTGATGCTTGACCGAGTTAATGTGGATGAAATAATCAATAAAGGGATAGCCAAGTTGGAAGATACAGGACAAGGGGACCAATGGATAGATATTAGGCAGAGAGTCCATCCTGATCTTGATAGATTGATGGCCATTGATCATTACATGCCTCCTAAAGATGAAAACTGGCTCACACATATGGTCAGAGTTAAAATCAATAATGTGCAAGACCAGCATATTTCTAGCTCCAATACGTACATGCTTACTCTTATCTTCCAATGGCATAAGGGCTGGAGTTTGAAGGAGGACAAGATCACTTGGTGGCTCATTCTAAATGCCACCCGTTTTTTAGTGAGCTACATTGTGTCCTGCTGAAGACGTTAAACTTAGCGCATCTTGGGAGGCAACCCACAGTTTTCGTAATTTCCGTATGCTAATAAATGACTTCTTGGGAGGCAACCCAAGTTTGTATTATAATTTTTTTTATTTTTTATTTTTGTAGGTATGAATAAAGGAAAAGTTGGGGGGAGAGAGAAGATTGCTTGCACCTATGCCTTACCTTTAACGGTCAAGTACTGCCTTTGGTCAGCAAGGATGTCTGTCGAAGTTCACTTCCATCAAGTTGTCCCGTTCCTTCACAAATTTCATGTCTACATTATTCTATTCATACATATTGCATATGCCATTGAGGACAATGTAATTCAAGTTGGGGGGGAGAAAAGAAAAAAAAGTTTCATTTCACGTGAGTACAACCTGATCTGAGTTCTTACTTGATATCATGTATTGTTGCATGCAAATGAAAAGATGTAAACTCCATTTTGAGTCTCATGATTCATGCCTAAATTAAAAGTAATTCTGGAATAGAAAAGACTAGGGAGAAGGATGATGGGGAATTTAGTCAATATAGCCATGGAAAACTGATATAAGAATCTCTTTAAAGTTCATGTGCACTTTAGAAAAAAATAATTTCACGTTGTACACTAATGAAATAAGCAAGACAAGCCCTCTACTATCTTAGATATATTGTCTGATATTCTGCACCTCTTAAGAAAGGATATCCTTTTACAAATCTTTCTGTCAAATTATCTATCAAATAAGTGCAATGGCAATATGAAAAAAAAAAAGAAGAAGAAAAGAACACCATGAAAAATGTCCCAAGTCTTAGTAACTGGGCCTACTTCACCTAAGACGTTTTGAGGTTTACGTCAAACGGAAAAGGGAACCATGATCTTAGTAACCGGGCCTACTTCACTTAAGACGTGTTGAGGTTCGCACAAAACAGTGAAGGGATAGTGCAGCATCATGTGTGAAATAAAAGATCCCAAACGGACTAAGAAATAAGGCAGACAAAAAAAGCGAGTATGCTTAATGCTCTGGTTAGGAGGTGCAGGGTTGAATGACATTTGTTTAGAATAACAAATGAGGGATGCAATTGTCTAAGCTGTGGATTTAGTATTACACATGTACAAGTACAATTGAACTTTACTTTGAATTCTTGATCATGTACCTACATTTCCAAACTAAGGTTAGTGTGCATTATTGATTCCATATTCCTAATCTTTTGTGGATTCTATGAAGGGAGAGCTGGATATAAGAGCATGAATTTTACAAACTCTTGTTAGTCCTAAATTTTAATTTATTTACATTGTTAAAGGACTAGCAATGAGTAAGTTGGGGGGTGTGATAAGCGTCCATTTTCTATGATAATTTATTACATGTACACCATTTTATGTGCATATAATTATGTAATTATACATGATCTATCGTTAATCTCAACTTCGCATGTAGATTGGACCTTTCATGCAAATTAATTAATTTGATAATTTTATTTTATAAAATGGAGTTGGGAGTCATGAACATTAATTCTCCATTGCATAATTATGAGCAATTGTGATTCATGTGCACATTATGGTAATTTTTATGGATTAAATCGTAATTATATGTGTGTAGGACACCGAAGATAATTACAAAAGAAGTTGGGGGTAAAACTGTCATCACCACTTTGACCAAGTCAAAAGCATATATTTTGGTTGGAGGAAAAATAAATTTCAAAAGTTTAAAATTGAGGAAAAGAAACACATATTTTGGTTGGAGGGAAAATTGAATTCAAAGTTTGAAATAAATGAGAGACATGATGAGCCTTGGGAAAGGGGGTGCCCAAAGTCCAAGAAAGGGGGTGCCCACCTACTTTTCCTCTTCCCCATGCATTATACTCCACTTAAATCCCACCCATCCATATCTTTTTGATACAATCTCCACCCTCCTTCTACCCAACTTTCCCTATAAATAGCCCATGACAAGGAGGAGAAATGGAGTTCTTCTTTTGGTAATTTTTCTCCCAACCTTAGGTCACCGATTTCTCCCTCTTCGGTTCATTTTCTGCTCTTGTACTCTTCATGTAAGTTCTTCATTGTTAAATGTTCTACAACTTTTTCTTCTGCATCATCTTCTAATTCCGTTTAGTTTTTAAGCTATTCCGTGTTTTTCACTCTACTATCCTGTTCATCTGCAAACTAGTGTTACTCTCTGTTCTTCCCCTTATTTCTCCCCTTTAAATTCATTTTCGCCTCTTACTGTCTTCATAAAAAATCTTTATTTTTAAGTGTTCTACAATTTCTTCTTCTACCTTAGCTTCTAATTCTTTCTGGTTTGTAAGTTATTTCTCATTTTTCAACTTGCTATCCTATGATTTTACTGTTCATCTGAGGTGCTAGCTTATGTTATTCCTCCATTTTGAAGCTCTTCTGCTCTTCGTTTCTATCTGAGTTATTCATAAAAGTTCTTCCTCTCTTGTAGAGATAGATTTTATTCTTCTACCACTTCCTCTAATTTCATCACGTTTTTAAGTTATTTTTAATTCTTCTTAGTTCAATTTTTATGCACAGTTACTATTCATCCGTGCAGATCACTTCCCTTCTTCCTCTGATTTCACCCTCTTCCTCACATTTTCTCTCTCTATTCCCTTCATCAAAGTTCTTTCTATCTTCCCCCTCTTCAACTTCTTCTTCTTGGGCATCCCCTAACTCTTCTTGGGTTCAAAGTTATTCACCCTCTAAAAATAGATTCAACGATGAAGGTGACTTCCTCCCGGTGTAGACGACATCTTCCGCAAGGTGGTTCGTGATCCAAGGCCAAGAGAGGATGACGCCGTCGTCACCATTTCTGCTATCATCTTCACACCTCAGGCTCCTTACATTTTTATTGCTTTAGTTTCATTTTACTTCATTGTAATCTCGTCACATCTTTGTTGTAAGCTTGTCTTGCACTTCATGTACTAGTTTCTTTAAGTTAATGAAAGGAGTTGTTTTTTTGATTTAGTTCTTGATCTTAAACCCTCCCTACCTCCTTCTTCTATCTCTTCTTTTCACTTCATGTAATTATTTTTTATAGCATAGACGCATAGTCATAGGTGTTTTTAATTAAGTGTTTGGTTTGTTCATCATTTCACTATTTTCTTTAAGTAAAGTAAAATCACAAGTGTTTTTCAAAAGAATTCCAAAGTTTTTAACTCTAAAAATCTCTTCTTCCCTGTGGATTCGACCCTTCTCGCCACCATATTATGTCTCTCTTTCATCTAGTGCGAGTTGGAATTTTTAAGATTGATACGCGTGTTTTAAACGATGAACTTTCGCGTTATCAGGCAGGTACTCCCGTCACGTGAGGCGTGACTCTCCTGTCTTCTATTTCTTCTCCCGTCTACGAGACGCGGTTTTCCGAACCGTTCTGACGTTTCCGAGGTAGTAGCCAGGGTGCTGGTGGCTTTACCGAGGCTTCGTTCTATTAGAGTTTTGTTCGCGACCAGGTGGTCATGACTTGACCTAGGACAGCGTGTCCAGGTTGGCCTTGTCCTAGAAGGCAAGCTTCTACGGCAGGGTTGCCGTGAGTGTTTCCTTGGTAGGCTTGGTGTTAGAGTGGTCCGGTTCCCGATGGTGAGATTGGGAGTCCCTTCTTCCCCGTTACGAGTAGGAGTAGCTGTAGTGCCGAGTTTTGACCGGTCCTCGGTTCGCTGTTCCAGGTGTAGTTGTAGTTATTTTTCCTTTCCGCTACCGCCGTTGTTTTCGGTTGGGGTTCCGCGGGACCCTTTCTGAGCCCTTGTTTGGAGGCTCATCCCTACTTTTCAGGTGCGGCGGTTCTTTCTCGAGGTTTGAGGGTGCTGTTTCGAGGTTCTTAGTTGCCAGCTCGCTGGGCCGAGTGTTCACTCAGTGTTGGGTACGTTTCCTACCTTAGACTGTACTTTTGTTAGACTGGACTCTGTTGTTGTAGTTATTTATTTATTTCTATTAATTGTTGAATTGTCCTGCCTTATTTCCTATTTCTTTGTACCTCCACACTCCCTTTAGCCCTTCCGAGCCCTCCCGGCTCGTGGGTGGCGGGCCAGGATTCGAATGGTATCGGACTCCTCCCGGTATCCGGATCTTGGGTCGTTACATTAATACTCAATAAAAATTGGGGGAAATGGTATAGAATCAAAGTAGACATGTATTTACATCTAATTCAAGCATCAATTTGAGTTTAGCCTAAGAGAATACCTACCTAGTGGAAGATCGAACAGGAAGAAGAACAAGAACGAAGAACACTTCGAACACTCCTCCAAACTTCAAGATTTCCTCCTCCCTACAAATAGAACTTCCCCAATGGATTTATGCTTTGAGTAGGAAAGATCTCATCCCTATTTATAGGCCAAGTCTCATAATTATTTTATTACTAATTTAATTTAATGTTTCACCTAATTTCCTATTTCACCCACCCATGTTACTATTACACCAACTTATGTTGGAAATAAATTCTAACATATGGATGTTGAAATAAATCTCCCTTTATGACAAATCAATTACCTCATTTATTCAATGATATTCTATTGCTAAATTAATTCTAAGTCAATTTTTCACCTAATTTTCCTATTTCACTAACTCATGTTACTATTACACCAACTTATGTTGACATTAATTTCTAACATATAAATGTTGAAATAAATCCCCCTTTATGACATAATCAATGACCTCATTTATTCAATTAGGTAAGAAATTACATCATCCACTAGTTAGGATTTAATTAGAGCTAATAATTCTCTCTTAAATCGGATGCTACAATATTGCTACAGTACCGACATCTTTGCCTTCTCAGAATCGTACCGTGAATCTCGTCGTTCGTGTTAACAAGTGGGATATGATTCGAGTTTATATATTCTACATTTTAAAGACATAAAGAAAAATATTTATCCTTTATTTTATTTTCATCTTTCATTATTTTTTCGCATATAAATGCATATATAAAATTTCAAGTTGCTATAATTTTCCTAGCAATTCATCATAAATATCCATTAATTCTTCAAAGGAAATTTCTTCACTATTAGAGTTTACCTTCAAGCTTTCCCTGCTCGATATGTCTTTTTTGTCGGCCATGAGACACTTGGGTTCTTCCTTCTCTTCATGGATCTTGACTAGACCATCCCATACCTCTTTAGCGATCCTGCAATCAGACACAAATGTGAATTTGCTATGATAAACTGTAGTTTTTAATACATTCAGAATCTTAAGATTATCAAAATATCTGGACTTATGTTCAACAATCCATGTTGATTTATCTTTCGGCATCTTGTAAGGGCCCTGTGAAATCAGTCTCCACAATGAAGGATCGTGAGAGACAATAACCTTGCACATTGTACCCATCCATAAACTAAAATCTGAACCATCGAAGATTGGTGGAGAGTTCAATGAAAACTATTCAACAAGGGAACTCAAGATGAAAATGCACTGGGATCTTATCTGTAGATTGTTAGATCTAGGTATATCAGAGACCTGCTCTGATACCAATTGTTAGGTCCCTTAGTGCAGCAAGGCAGATCAAGAGGGGGGGTGAATAGATCTTCTAAGAAATTGTGCCCAATTTAAAACATAAAACTGAGATTGCTAAATCTCAGATTAAACACACAGCGGAATTAATTCAAACACATTGAGTATTACTGAAGTAGACTCAAAATACCATGGAAACATCCTTTGGAGATATATGTTCAAACAACAAATAGACTTGTGAGCAGAATGTGTGTAGAGAGAAGCTTCAACACAAGCAGTGTAGGATACAATCACCGATCAGATTGCTGCACACTACAAACTGTTGTAATATAAAACATTCAACCAAATACCTGTGAATGGAGATAGGAGAAAAGGAACAATCGCACAGGCATTCTCAGAGGCACAGCAATTTTAAGGTGGTTCGGGACCACACCAGGCTCCCTACGTCCACCCCTTACCAAACCGGTGAGGCTTCACTCGCTTCACAATGAATCACCTGGGGTACAACCCCAACCATACATGCAGGCTAACACCTACATACACACGGGGAACAAGCTCCCATGAGGAGCACACTCCTCACGATGTTTACATTGCAAGACACGGGATAAGCCTGTTTGCCCATGGGATTTCCTTTTTTATTTTGGTATTAACAAAGATGTTTTATTGATGGGCTTATTTGGTTTATTTACGCATCGATCAACCAATTAACTAACCGGTAATTAACTGACTGATTGACTGCACAGGCGTGCCAGTCACGTACGTGACGAGTTTATTGTGCGCTCATTCTGACCCGTGTCGGGCGAGAGTGAGATTCGGTCGGGACTAGCAGTCCGCCACACCATAAAGGCTATGTCGTTAATTACATCTCCCACGAGGAGGGAAAACCTTTGATTAATTGCCGAGATAGTGGGTTGTCAAGGCCGGAATGAAGATGCGAAGGCATGAGCGTGACGAGGTCATATGAGATGTTTCTATCTATCATGCAGGAGAGGCATGGTTCGTTAAATTGGAGACCCTTGGTACGTGGCAGAGGACGTAGGTCCGAAGACCACCATCGCGCATAGCAAAGACTTCCGATCGGGTGTAACCCGGGCTTCCATCAGTGCCATTTGATATACCCGAGGGTCCATACAGGCATGCAGACATGATATTCATGATTATGTTAAACATGTCAGTGGAGTTATAATAATGATCAGTGATCGGTCAAATTATTAGCCTCCCCTAAGAGGGAACGAAAATGATAACACAAACATGATAACGAAAGCGAAACGCTAACGGACATGGTAGCAAAAGCGTGGTAGCAAGACAGCTCGGACTGGAATAGCCCCTTTCTTATTCAATTTATTATTAATTGGGGTCATTAATCTCGACTGCGGGAGACGAGGATCACTCTGAGGGCGAGGGATTGATTAGAATATCGCAATGCTTCAAACCGACGCGACCGTGGGTAGGAGTAGATTTCCTGGCACGGCCAAATGTAGGTAAACAATCTTAATACGGCGTGGCCAAATGTAGGCAAATGGTCTTAATACGGCGCGGCCATGGCCACGGATAATACGGCACGACATGCTTGGGGAGCGCCGGTTTAGGGCGCGCCGGGGACGTGCCGTTTTAAAATAACTTTTCATGAGTGTAACATTATTCCGACGCGGGGGGGGGGGGGGGTACCACGCCATATTCAGGCGTACCGGATTAGGACCGCGTCGTTTTAGCTGATTTTTGATGAATTTTGATATGATTTAAGTTTATTAGGACTCTGTTGAGAGTTTTAAAGTCAATTAGGGTGATTGTTTGTTTAATTGGAGTCCAGAGCCCCCAAGGGCGAAGTTATAAGCTAGTGCGAGGTTCATACTCGAGCACTGGGGTCCTTATACTCAGAACAAATGTTTTATTGAAGCCATTTTGATATAAGTAAACTCATAAGTTAGAAGGATTCTGCCGAAAATTGGGCAACATCTCCCACGTCCTTGAAGGATTGCAGGGGAAAAACGGGGTCATACCCACTTGAGGAATAAGCCCCTAAATAGCCGGTCTGCATGGTGGCAGCCAGCAAAACCCCAATCGGACAGGATACCCCGAGGACAAGCCTGGGAGGGGCACCATAGCTCCGTGGGAAGAAATAGAGGGATGAGGCAGCTATTGATGGAAGCAACACCCCGAGGACTGGCCTACGAGGGGTGGGCGACCTACAGCGTGCACTGCATCCACTAGCAAGAGAGCATTAGGGAGAGAGGCCCCGAGGACAAGCCTACTAGGGGCGTTCATCCCTTAGCCACCACAGAATCCTGTGAGACTGTGGGTTTAACATTTTTGGGCTGAAGCCCCTGTTGTTAGCAGCCTTTCGGCCCGTGGGAAGCATCCATCACTCAGAAGTGGAGCTCCCTTGACCGATTGGCAGCTCTATGAAGCAGTGGGGAATATCCCCCTCCCTGGGTGATTAAGAGAAAACCAACGGGACTCAAATGGTTTAGTGGCCGTAAACCACAAATGAAGGAAGTGAGGCTTCTCGGTATTGATAGCCTACCCGTTACAGGGTTAAGATGTTAATGCTCGCGAGACTGCGTTGCCATCCACAGGAGAGAATGCAAACAGCAGCCACGGAGAGAGAGGCAGTTGATATCTATAGCGGGAATGATTTATCTACATGCACATATACAAGAATGGCTGGAACGCAGTAGTCACGAGGCGGACTCCACTATTCCAGAAGCAGCACCTGCCTCCTCTGAGCAACGAAGAAATGCAAAGAGGGAGGAAGGTCGAGGTTGGATCTCGTATCAAAATGGGGAGAAGCATGTGCACTGGCACAGGCGCGGATGACCCAGGGAGGGGTTATCTTTGTAGCCCATGGCATCCCAGGGCGTGTTCGAAATCGGGGGAAACCGGAATCGTAAAGCTATACACGGGAAGACACTAATATATATATCTACCGACTGAAATAGCAGTGGAAGAAGAGAGCAAGGCGTTGAGCATTCAATCCACCAATATATTCATATACGCATGCCATCATCCCATCGGCGAAGGAAGCTACACATATGTCACGAGTTCGGTGCTGGTATCGCGGCACGGCCACCGTTCTACTTGTAGGGGAGCTCACAGAAGGGCAATAGAAAAATAAAGAGGGATGGCAAAGAAGGGGGGAGGGGTTGGCTCATATCATCGCCATCCCTCACCCCTCTCGCTTACATTCGACAGAGAGAAAACAAGGCGGAGAAGAAACAAGAAACGCAGACACCCACCTGTTCCAAGAACAGAGTATCGGGACACCTCCTTCTTCTCCGGCTCCGGAGGGCTTCAGGCTGAGGATGGAAGATGACAGCAAAGGGTGCTTAGAGGAACCCTGCTTCACTCGTAAGAAACCCTCTCTCTCTCTCTCTCATAGGCGATGGGTTCTCAGACCCTTTCTCTTATCTCACGATTTTCTTCTTTCGAAAACCTCTTCGCCTCCTGGTTACTCTTCTCCTTTTCTTCACTTCGAATGCCCTTTTATACAGGAACCATTCGAGGCTTAATCCGGCGTGGGAATGACGCATTGGGAAGTGGCCTTCTGAAGCCTTTCTACGTGTCGGAATAGAAGGGCACCGGGTAAAGGGGCTTCTGCAGCTTTCATGCGCCGGAATAGAGGAGCGCCGGATAAGAGGGCGCGCCGGTTTAGGGCGCACTGTATTAGCATCTCCCGCACGTCGCAGGTCAGCCGATGAGTCTGGGGATGGTTCCGGGGATCACCGTGAACATTTATCTCACCACCGTTCTTCGAAACCTCGACGAGATGCCTTGTCGAAGCTCTCAGGACAACGTATGGCCATTCTCAGAACTTCAGATGACTTTGGTTTGATCACGCGGGTTTTTCACTGACACGGCTCTCGGCACTATGATATGTACTGCCGGCTCAGTCTGTTTTGTGCTCGAAGCTTCTTGGAGGGTGGGATGGCACCCGGGATAGTTCCGCCCATGTCGAGCGATCATTCGGCCACTAACAGGCCCCACTTGGCGAGAAGCCGTACCCGTGCTGGGTAGCCAGGATCTTCTGCCGACAGAGCCTTTGGTCCTCCATTTTGAAGAGCGAAAGGCATTCTTTCATCTCAGGAGAGTCTTTCATAAGGTGGGTGGCCACTGGGTAGACCGTCGTCCTTGGTCGGACAATGGGTGTAGTGTATGCGGCATGACGGAGTCGATGCCGGTTCATTGGGCAGGCATGGTCGCACTACCGGTTGGTTGTGAGTTCATCTCGATTCTCCTAAGAGAAGTCCCCATGTTCATACAGGGTGACTCGAGGCTCTGGCAGCTTGAGAAGTCTTCAATATGTTGATATTTATCAGCTTATGTGCTTTAGTGGGCCGTGTCATTCATCTTTGAGGCTTGGTCGTCACGAGTGATATTTTGAGTGCCAACAAATGCCCCCCAGCCGTGGGTGTTGCGAGCGAGGCACGAGTGTAGCAAGGCTGACGGATGAGCTTCGCCCGGAATGATCTCCTCTTCAATTAACGGAAGCTTGGGATGGCCCTTAATCCGGCACGGATGCTAATCCGACGCCGTTTGACTGTTAATATGGCGCGGGATTAATCCAACGCGCCCCTTGGCCTTAGACGCTAATCCGGCGCGCCCTTGGGTATTTGCCTATTAATCCGGCACAGCCCCGGGCATTTGAGAGAAGCTAATCCGGCGCGTCTTAAACTGGCGCACCTTTTGTTTGAAGGATGCTAATTCGGCACGCTAAATAGCGTACCGGATTAGCAAGGGGGAGGCCTTCCCCTATATATTTTTCCATCCTTGATTTTTTCTTCATCTCTCCTCATTCGCACCGTAGCTTTCTCTCTCCTCCCTTCCTTCTCCTCTCGCGGCGCCGAGCGAGCTGAGGGCGTGGGCGAGCTTTCTTAGTGGTGAGCGGAGCGTTTGTTTATTTGGGTTTTGAACCCGTCTTTTGGGCCCCGGGAGGCTCCTAGTAGGGCTTGCCCTCAGAGCTACTCCCCTGGGTGTCCCGTTTGGCCTCGGTGTAATGCCGATGGCTGCTTTTAGGGGCCGTTCCTTTAGTGGACGTGTTCCCACTTTTCTTTGGCAATCTTTCGTGCTGGGGAGACTCTGCCAAAATTTTTTCAGAAATTTGTCTTGATCAACTATTTTCTGACTTTGTTTATTGTTTGATGTGCTTCTTTGCAGCTAACATGGCATCTGGTTCTTCCTCTTCCGCCTCCTGTGCCGTGGTGACGTGGGAGAACGTCCATTCCCTTGATCGGGGGCACGACCAGCTTGCTGTAGTTGTAGAGTCCTCGGATTCGGAGACCGATACGGTGGACACCAGTCGTCTCCTCATCCTTGGAGGCGATTCTTTTCATTATGACCGGGAAGGCGCTGTCAAGCGGGATCACCCCAAGGACAAACATCTGATGTCCTTCCTCCGGTGCTTCAACCTTCAGGGAAAGAGAGACTTGTTCCTCGTCTGCAAAGCCGAGCAGACCTTGTTAGTGGAGAGGGATAGTCTAACAGATTGTGTAGTGCGGGGAAGGCCTATTTATCTTCCCGACGAAGTCAGGAAATGGAGTGTCGTGCTTGGACTGCAAGATCTGGCTCCAGAAGATGGGCTGCTAACCAGGGCCCCTGAATTTGTACCCGCTCGGTGGAATGATTCCGCAGGCAGGGTGGACCGGGAGAAGCTGATCTTTGGCTTGTTTCTTGCCCCGTTGAAAGGGGGGTATAGAGAAGAATCTTTTCTGCTGGACTGCCTGGCGGTCCGTTTTAAGCATCAAATATCCATGGGGTGGTTTGTCGAGCTGAGAGCCACCGACACCCATGCATTCAGACCTGGAGCAGTGGAGTTCACGGATTATGTGCTGCAGCACTACGCTCCCCTCTTGACCAGGGCTGGCGTCTATCACAGCGTGTACGCCTCAAGATACCGCTACCCCATCTCCTGAGGCTTATGCTGTGGCCTGATCGAAGTATTCTACCCTGAGTACAACACTTTTTATACCTCGAAAGGAGAAACTTCTCTGGATTTATGGAGCCTCTCACAGCTTAGCGGTCTACCCATCGACAGAGAGCCGTACGAGGAAGTCTGCTGGCCTGACTGGCTGAAGGATCAGACCGACGGTGAGGGTCGATATCTGGCGGGCCACGCTTATCGCTATCTGATGAAGGGGTACCGCACACTTTACCACTCGTCACATGACACGAGGGAAGCTCGAAAGCCAGGCGAGAAGCGGAGGGTGCGGATGGGCACCTGGCTCCAATATTTCTTTGGCGGGAGGAAGAAGTACGAGGACTTCCCCCCAATAGCGCCAATGGCTCCGAAAAGGAAGAAGAGAGTCCGATGACAGACCGCATCGTCATTATCTTCAAGAGGAGGGTAGAGGGAGGACCCGAACCCCACTGGTGCCGACGCAGTCACACACTGCGCTGCATACCTGGTTTATTGGATCTGTTCCTTCACTCTCCCGCAAGGCGATGAGAGTGTGATTAGAGCAGAGGCTATCTAACCCGCCTGTCTCATGGCTTGGGGTACTAAGCTGTCCCTTTGCCCAGTGGCTTTGTGCCTTACTTACAAAATGTTGGGAGACCTGCACAAGACGCGTCTTCTCATGAATCTACGGACGGTTGGTCCGTTACACTTCTTCAATGCTTGCGTTTGTACCCTTTTTTCGGAGCCTGACCCTCGGGCGTTACAGTCAGCTCATCTTATCCCGCGAATGATAGAGTTCGCGAGTGTCGAGCCGTCCTCACTAGCGGAGCAACTCTTCGCCATTCGGGGAAAGTGGGCCCAGATTCTCACAGATTCACCCGGGGTCCTTCACTTCTGGAGCTTAGCTATCCACTCCAGCCCGCTGGTGAACAGGATGAGGCAGTGCAAGCTCTTCGAGATAGAGGAGTATATCCATCCAATCTCTGGGGCCAAGTGTACAAGGCCCATCCTTGAGCAGGAGTTGGTTGAGTGGGCGCTGGCTATCAGGCCAAGCGTCCTTGTATTCCGAAAGAGTAGCATTTTGTGGCTGGAGCCGTATTATCTATTTCGCTTCAACCGAACCTTTGGCTATGGCCAATACATTCCGCATTCCTTTTCACAATTTGCGTTGCCCAATAGGCACAGAGCCGGGCAAGTTTCAAATGATGATGCCCGGATATGGTGGGACTTCTTCCACCGTCGAGAAGATGTTTCTTTCAGGGTGCCAACCCCTGCCCGCTTCCCCCGCGTTACACCTGAGTATATCAAGTGGTGGAACATGCGGATGGGGTTCTATAGGAGCTCCTGTCGAGAGTGTTGGGCCGTAGCAGAGGATAGATTTCTGGACTCCCAGCCGGAGCCAACCCTTAATATTGAGCCCTCCTATTTGAAGAAGCTAAAATCTTGGACCAACACGGAAGTGAGGGCCTATCTGGAGGCCCGAAAAGCCGTGAAAAGCCGCAGGACCAAAGTCGACCCGAAGTTGCCCACAATCAGCAAGGATGATTATGTGAAAACGCTTCGGGGTCTATGCCGGGTAAGCAGCGAGAGGGTGGTTCTTCAGCAACTCCCTCTACCGGTGGAGGAACCCATCTCGGCTATGGCTGACTGGCACCCCGAGGTTGACAGGCTGCACCCCTATCGGACTTTCATCCGTAGGGAAGATAGGCGGGATGCTCTATATGACAACACCGCTTGGCTATTTGCGCTCCTTCGATCGCATGGTCTTTAAGTGGGTGGTCCTAGCGAAGCCATTCTGGACCGGCCCCTTCATATCTCATTCAAGTATGCTGACAGATGGGGGCTAGACCACCTGAGCTTATATTATCACCTGTCTTCTCGTGGCCACGAGGACCTGGCGCTGCTGGCCGAGCCGAGTGAAAAGATAGGAGATTTATGTTGGCTTATTCGCGAGGCAGCTTCGAGAGACAAAGTGCCCTCGCTGTATTATTGGCCTCTCTTCCCCTTCTACACGGGGCCAGCAAGTATGTTCTATCTCTTTATTCAGGCACGTCGGCCAACTTCTTTTCTTCATTGTCATGTATTATTCTCACCTTCGTGCATGTGCAGTCCGACCCACTTTGGAGGATACTTGGCACTTTAGGGAGCTAATAATAAAAGCACAGAAGCCAGCATACTTTGAGGCTCCTGAGCTGGCCCCGACCACGATGTCACTGCCTCCTGGCGATTCGAGAAAGCGGACCCGATCCCAGTTGAGGGAGGCCGTTGGGAAGGCCAAGGTGGCAGTGACCCGAGTGACACGGGCACGCCGGAGGAAGGCCGCAGAAAAGGAACCAGCAAACGTTCTTCCTCCGGTTGTATCCTTTGAAGAGTTCGAGGCTTCCCGCGTGTAGGGGCCAGAAGCTGAAGGTAAGCTCTTCATTTCTTCAGAATTCATTGGCTCACTTTGGCTGCTTCGGCTAATCCGTGTTAACAGCTGCTGACACAGTCACTGCGGTCGTCGGGCTGGAGGTGATGGTAGGGGCCGTGGCTAGGGAAGGGGCAGAGGAAATCCTTACAGCTCCCGTAGAGAGAGATCTGACTTCTCCAACGCCCAGACAGGAAATGGAAGGTAATTTATAGTTTAATCGCGACACCACCGCGAGTCTTCATGTCTTCAGTCGGCTTGACTATTTCTTGCCATAAATTTCAGTTGATATGCAACCGTCATTACTTCCGGGAGCAGAGGGTGCAGAGGAAGCTATTGCTGGGGAGCAGGGCGAGCTTGCCCCTGAGATCCCATCAACTGTTGCTCCTAGTGCGAGTGCATGGAGGAAGTCCCTACTGAGGGTGATGCTCCTCCTGGTGAGGTTCCTGCTCCGATGGTGGAGCGTCCAGAAAGAGCAGAGGAGTCTTCTTCCTCTGAGCAGGTCGATTACGGTGGCGGCTCTAGTGATGAGGAGTTCCCACCGGTCGACACAGAGACTGAGGATGTCGGTGCATTTTTGTCTTATGAAAGTGATCACCTGACTTTCAGCTTGCCCCGGTTGTCATGGAGCGGTCCTGGGCCATCAGGATCACTTGTAAGTGAAGGGGCTGTGATGTGACACAACCTAGGACTTAAACAAACAAGCACAATCGCAATCAAACGGACCGATATCGGCGACCGCTCACCCGATGCTCACCAAGACCCGGGGTAACTTGATAATGCCAAGTGGAGGTTGTGTGGGCTGGGCCCTTACTGGTAGAGGGACAACAAGGCCTAAGTTGATTCCCAAGGGTAATGGCAGCCCAATTCAAGGGAGCCGACGTCGTGTCGAGGGCACGGGTTCTGCTCTTTTCCCACGGTGATCACTTATAGCAAAGGAGCTTAAGGATCGGGCTCTCATTCATGGCCAGCGGAGTTTATGAACTAATATTGAAAGAACAAGCACAAATTAGAGCAAAGTTTAGAGCACTTACTCGACCGGTTTGAAGAAACCGGTCCCGCTCGGAGACGAGGGCGAGCGGGGAGGCGGGTGGATCCCCACACGCCGCGTTGGGGTAGCTTGACCTGCCCAAATGATTACAATACTACACCTCTCACAGGAGGGGGATCTTGGGGTGGGGGTTAAGTGATATTACAACTAAAACTACCTCCACATAGGGAGGGGCCTTCAGCCGGCCAAGCGGGGAGGGGAACTTGAGAGAGGAACACCGAAGATGGGAGGTCGCAGGTTCTGTCCACGTTCTGTGGGTGCTGACAGATGATCGAAGAAATGGTTGCTGCGACTGATGCTGAAATTTTTTAGGGATAAAACCACCTGGAAAATCTTCGTAGGAGGCCAGGGAAGTCGTCCAAATTTTGTTGATTTCTTCTGGCGCCGATGCTGGTCTGGGTGGAGGCCCGAGCAGGGAGGCAGATTCTTGGACTGGCAGCTTCTGGCAGCCAACAGTAGGTTGCAGAGGATGCCCCGTCAGCTCCCAAACTCAGAATCAAGCACCGCTGGAGTTTTTGGAATTGTGACGAGTCCTCTTCATAGAAAAACTGACGGGGAATCCAAACAATGCCGGAGAAGACCATGGGACTCTGAACACGGATGACAGGTCGGTGCAGGCTGTGGGAAGCTAAACCGCATACCCGAGGGACAAAATTGATAACTATGGCCCATGGACGTTGATATAAGTTCCACTTCTTGATTCTGAAAGTAGACAGGAAGAGGAAGAACTTTACAGAAGAACTTGTGGCCTGAATCTTCCAAGGTTCGTCGTGGCAGAGCTTCTACTATGGCTTAGGTGCTCAGCAGGGGCAGCTCTACGCAGTTGTAGGAGAACGGATCTCCCGGTCAGCTCGGAGCTCGGAAGGGGACAAGACCACCTCCGTTGCGAAGAAGACAGGTAGACGCTTCCGTGGATACCTCTTGGGCCTTCAGATTCTCTAGGATGTGTTCGGGATCTCCTCTGCAAACTGCTACTCTTCTGCTGCCAGCCAACTGAAAACTGGAGGTTGAAGATGGTGGGGGGAAATGGGGTATATGGGAGGGGAAATGGAGGTGGATGAGTGTGGGGAGAACCCTGACTGTGAGGGGGTCTAGGAGGGGGTGTTCCAAGGTGTGGGAGGGGAAGAATAGGGTCTAGAAGGGGGTCTAACAGGTGGTGGGAGGAGGAGCTACGAATTTGGGCTTGGAGGGAGAAGGAGGAAGGTGGGGGGGCATAAGTGGGTGGAGGGCATGTGAGTTTGAATTTCCTTTAATGTGGGGTGGTCAATGGTGGTCTTGGGGATGGGAAGAGGTGCCTTGGGAAGGTGGAGGGCTGCTTTGGGTAGTGGGAAGGGTGCTTGGGGAAGTGGGTGGGGTAGTTGGGGTTGGGAGGTGGAGCTAGGATTGGTGGAAGCTCTCTTGGGACTAGGGGGTGGAGTAATGTGATGTGTGGGGAAGGGGAGTGGTCTTTAATGGGGGTAGGTGGGAGAGTGGTGGTTGGGAAGGGAGGAGAGAGAAAATTTTCGAAATTGGGTGTGGAGGAGAGAGAAAGGGGAGTGAAAAAGAGAGATTAAGAGAGGGATGGGTGGGGAATCTCTCCCCTAGGGTCTCTCACCCAAAAAATGGAATCTCTCTACTAGATAAGTAGTGTAAACTCTCAAAATGGCAAGTTTTTCATTCATTAATTCATTACCTCAAAATGGAGAGAGTGGGGTCCTATTTATAGGGATCCCACAATTTACAATAAGACCCTGACTTTTGACACATTGACTAATAACCAACAAGATAGAGGCGCCCATGGGCCAAGCCCAATGAAATGGGCCCAATAGCTAACTAATAAACCTAATGACACTCAAACCTAGGGAAATAAGCACAAGACCTAGGGACATGACTCAAATAAAAGGGAAATTACAATGATATGACTCAAATAAAATAAAGAAACATACATAGGACTCAAAATAAATGACTAGACCATGATGTACGCCTCCGGGGTGACGAGAATGGTCGAGAGTGTCAGGACGGATGGTGATGACCCCATCATACTCCCGGGGTGCGGAGAACTCGACTCCGTCGAGTAAGAGGTGGTACCGCTCACATGTCTTCCGAAAGAAGCTGATTCTTCCACCTAGCGAGGTAGAGCCCGTTCACCTTGCTCCGAGTGATGATTACCTGTTCATCCAATATTCTCTCAAGTTGCTTGCGTCGGGCTCTCTGGGCTGATGGTGCTCACATGGGGAGGGGTGGGTGCTCTCTCAAGGGAGGAAGGGGGCTTGAAATTCTCACTTGGTGCCACCATGGGTCCCTTGTGTGGCACAAGGCTTTCCACATTGAAACTGAAGTTAACTCCGTATCCCTTGAGGAGGCCTAACTTAGTTGTAGGGCTAATGCACCTCAAAACTTGGAAGGGGCTGATCCCACAAAACCTCAATCTTGAGTTGTCTCTATGTGAGAGCCTCTCATTCCTCACCATCCCGGAATCACCCATTTGGATTTCTTGGTGACGCCATTGAGTTGGTCGGCCTTTTGTAGATTTCATGACTCTTGTTGATGCGCTTGCAAGGTTATCATGTAATTTTATGAATGCTGTCCTTTTAGTGGTTATGGGTGGACCTGAACAACCATAGATGGACCTATCATGCCATGATGCCATATGGACCTTGATGAACCTTGGTGGGCCGGGGCAACCATATGTGGACTTATCATGCAATGTTGTCATGTAGACTTTGGTGGACCTAGGTGGGCCGGGGCAACCATATGTGAACCTATCATGCAAAGTGGTGATGAATGTCGGGGGACCCGGACATCCGTAGATGCTTTTGACATGCTTAAGACCCATGATGAATGAGGGTGGACCAAAACATCCGAATATGGACCACTCATGCTTTCTACTTGACATGTGGGTGATATGAATGAATGGACCCAACATAGTGTTCATACCAAGTGGTGTGGTAAGCCTAGACACATGCATGTTTTTGCTATGGGGGACTTCCATGTGTATAGGTGTGGGACAACCTTTGAACTCCCATTGGAAAGGGTCGAATGGATCTAAGAAGGTGGTCATCATGGGGTGGAGCACAACCTCATTACCTAGGGATATGTGGCCCAAGGTCATGGCTCCCAAGGTGTAACCCGGGTCTAAGATGGAGTGAATTGGGTCAAACATGGTGAGTTGGTGTAGGGAAAGGTGGGTGGTGGATAAAGTGTTTGGGTCACACGAGTCTCTTGACTCCCATTGGAATGGATCATATGGATCATAAAATGGGTTACCTAGGGGGAGGAACTCCATGTCCTCAAGATCCTCAAAAGATGCTAAGTCATCCTTCTCCATGATAGTTGGGCCAATGTTCTTGTCAAGTGGGTCGGCCATGAGTGGAGGGCTTGGCTTTCTACCCGAGATAAGAAACTCTAAATCGAGGAGAAGGTTGGGCTCATCGGGTGTAGGGAGGAATAGAAGGAGGTCGCTAGTGTAGCAACCAATGGTGCAAACCGAGGTGATAGACCCTATGCATAGGTGTAGGAGGCTAAGGCTCCTAGGTTGTTCGACCATAGGGGTCAACATGCTAGTCATTTCTAATTGCCATGCTATGCCCTTGAGAAGGTCCTCTAAGGTCTCCACTTGATAGGATGCTTGGATTGTGGTGTGATAGGAGAAGAAGGGCACTATGGGAAGGTCTTGTTCTATGAGAGGGAAAACATGGGCCTGGATCTCTCTAATTGGGCTCTCCTTTAGCCAACTAACAATGGGTTCTCCTAAGATGAGCTCCGCCCCAACTAGAGAGGGTGGTGTAAGGTAAAGACCATCGTGTGAGGTTTCTTCTTCAACTTGGACTTGGGTTTCCTCCAAGGTGGGGGGTGGGTTTGGAGTGCTCACAACTATTGGATCGGGTATGAGTTCTTCTACCAATGAGGTGAGGGGGTCTTTTGGGGTGATGAGGGTTGGTGTGTGGTGCTCCCGGGGTGGAGGGTAAAGGGAAACTTGGATTGAGATTGGTAGAGTGGGGTTTGGGAGTGGAAGTAGTGGAGGCCTAGGTTGGGGTAGGATTGGGGTTGGAAGTGGAAGGTGGGTTGGGTGATAAGATTTGGGTTGATGGGTTTTGGGGGGTGTACCCTTTTTAGGGGACGATGGAGGGGTAGTGGTGGGGACCAAGGGGAGATGTGGGGTATGGGTTTGGTGAGGGATTGTGGGTTGGGTGGTGGTAGCCGTCATGGGTCTAGGTGGAGGGATGGACACGGGGTCCACTTGGGTTTGAATGGTGGTCCTTATTGGGAAAACTGGGTCGGTTAGGGGTCTCTTCCCCTTAGGATCGACCGGTTGTGGAGGGGGGGAAGTGGGGGCCAATTGAGTTTGGATAGTGAGGTTTGCGGAAGGGGGTTTTGGTTGGTGTGTGGGGACCCTTAGGGGATTTGGTGGAGAGGTGGATGCTTGGTTTATTTGGGCCTTAAGGGAGAGGACTTGGTCGTGAAGTGTAGTTATAATGGTTGAGAAGTGAGTTGTTGGGAGTGGTGGGGGAGGAGGCCTAAAGGTGGTATCAAGTTGGTCGGGTGGGGATGGAGGAGTGGTAGTGCACCTCGGGCTAGGGGTGTTTGAGTAGAAGGGGTGGGAATATTTGGGGATGTAGATTTTTCTAAGTTCTTTCTTCATATCATCCCATGAGGAAATGGGTTCTTGTTTCCTAATGTCCCTTAAGCCCACTATGTTCCTCCATTTTTCCTTGGCTTGACCCCGAAATTACCCCATGGCAACACAGACTCTTGCGGGTCCATAAACCATAGTTCTCTCAAAGTGTTTTTCCATGGTGACCTCCCACTTTAGGTAGGCACTATAGCATGATCCATTGAAGAGGAGATCCTCAAAAGAGATTATGTCAAATGGAGGGTTGATCGGTCTCTTGTGGGGGGTCGAGTGGGATGAATGTGACCAAAGAGAGGTAGCCATGTTGATGAATGCAAATGTGCCCAAGGACTAGACTTAGTAGAGACAAGTCTAAAACTTTCTCTGATACCACTTGATGTGACACAACCTAGGACTTAAACAAACAAGCACAATCGCAATCAAACGGATCGATGTCGGCGACCGCTCACCCGATGCTCACCAAGACCCGGGGTAACTTGGCAATGCCAAGTGGAGGTTGTGTGGGCTGGGCCCTTGCTAGTAGAGGGCCAGCAAGGCCTAAGTTGATTCCCAAGGGTAATGGCAGCCCAATTCAAGGGAGCCGACGTCGTGCCGAGGGCACGGGTTCCACTCTTTTCTCACGGTGATCACTTATAGCAAAGGAGCTTAAGGATCGGGCTCTCATTCACGGCCAGCGGAGTTTATGAACTAATATTGAAAGAACAAGAACAAATTAGAGCAAAGTTTGGAGCACTTACTCGACCGGTTTGAAGAAATCGGTCCCGCTCGGAGACGAGGGCGAGCGGGGAGGCGGGTGGATCCCCACACGCCGCGTCGGGGTAGCTTGACCTGCCCAAATGATTACAATACTACACCTCTTGCAGGAGGGGGATCTTGGGGTGGGGGTTAAGTGATATTACAACTAAAACTACCTCCACATAGGGAGGGGCCTTCAGCCGGCCAAGCGGGGAGGGGAACTTGAGAGAGGAACACCGAAGATGGGAGGTCGCCGGTTCTGTCCACGTTCTGTGGGTGCTGACAAATGATCGAAGAAATGGTTGCTGCGACTGATGCCGAATTTTTTTGGGGATCAAACCACCTGAAAAATCTTCGTAGGAGGCCATGGAAGTCGTCCAAATTTTTTTGATTTCTTCTGGCGCCGACGCTGGTCTGGGTGGAGGCCCGAGCAGGGAGGCAGATTCTTGGACTGGCAGCTTCTGGCGGCCAACAGCAGGTTGCAGAGGATGCCCCCTCAGTTCCCGAACTCAGAATCAAGCACCGCTGGTGTTTTTGGAATTTTAGACGAGTCCTCTTCACAGAAAAACTGACGGGGAAGCATAACGATGCCGAAGAACACCAGGGGACTCTAAACACTGATGACAGGTCGGTACAGGCTGTGGGAAGCTGAACCGCGTACCCGAGGGAGAAAAATGATAACTATGGCCCAAGGACGTCGATAGAAGTTCCACTTCTTGATTCTGAAAGTCGACAGGAAGAGGAACAACTTTACAGAAGAACTTGTGGCCTGAATCTTCCAAGGTTCGTCGTGGCAGAGCTTCTACTATGGCTCAGGTGCTCAGCAGGGGCAGCTCTGCGCAGTTGTAGGAGAACGGATCTCCCGGTCAGCTCAGAGCTCGGAAGGGGACGAGACCACCTCCGTTGCGAAGAAGACAGGTAGACGCTTCCGTGGATACCTCTTGGGCCTTCAGATTCCTTGGGATGTGTTCGGGGTCTCCTCTGCAAACTACTACTCTTCTGCTGCCAGCGAACTGAAAATTGGAGGTTGAAGATGGTGGGGGGAAATGGGGTATATAGGAGGAGAAATGGAGGTGGATGAGTGTGGGGAGAACCCTGGCTGTGAGGAGGGGGTGTTCCAAGGTGTGGGAGGGGAAGAATAGGGTCTGGAAGGGGGTCTAACAGGTGGTGGGAGGAGGAGCTACGAATTTGAGCTTGGAGGGAGAAGGAGGAAGGTGGGGGGGCATAAGTGGGTGGAGGGCATGTGAGTTTGAATTTCCTTTAATGTGGGGTGGTCAATGGTGGTCTTGGGTATGGGAAGAGGTGCCTTGAGAAGGTGGAGGGCTGCTTTGGGTAGTGGGAAGGGTGCTTGGGGAAGTGGGTGGGGTAGTTGGGGGTTGGGAGGTGGAGCTAGGATTGGTGGAAGCTCTCTTGGGACTAGGGGGTGGAGTAATGGGATGTGTGGGGAAGGGGAGTGGTCTTTCATGGGGGTAGGTGGAAGAGTGGTTGTTGGGAAGGGAGGAGAGAGAAAATTTTTGAAATTGGGTGTGGAGGAGAGAGAAAGGGGAGTGAAAAAGAGAGATTAAGAGAGGGATGGGTGGGGAATCTCTCCCCTAGGGTCTCTCACCCAAAAAATGAAATCTCTCCACTAGATAAGAAGTGTAAACTCTCAAAATGGCAAGTTTTTCATTCATTGATTCATTACCTCAAAATGGAGAGAGTGGGGTCCTATTTATAGGGATCCCACAATTTATAATAAGACCCTGACTTTTGACACATTGACTAATAACCAACAAGATAGAGGCGCACATGGGCCAAGCCCAATGAATTGGGCCCAATAGCTAACTAATAAACCTAATGACACTCAAACCTAGGGAAATAAGCACAAGACCTAGGGACATGACTCAAATAAAAGGGAAATTACAATGATATGACTCAAATAAAATAAAGAAACATACATAGGACTCAAAATAAATGACTAGACCATGATATACGCCTCCGGGGTGACAAGAATGGTCGAGAGTGTCAGGACGGATGGTGATGACCCCATCATACTCCCGGGGTTCGGAGAACTCGACTCCGTCGAGTAAGAGGTGGTACCGCTCACATGTCTTCCGAAAGAAGCCGATTCTTCCACCTAGCGAGGTAGAGCCCGTTCACCTTGCTCCGAGTGATGATTACCCGTTCATCCAATATTCTCTCAAGTTGCTTGCGTCGGGCTCTCTGGGCTGATGGTGCTCACATGGGGAGGGGTGGGTGCTCTCTCAAGGGAGGAAGGGGGCTTGAAATTCTCACTTGGTGCCACCATGGGTCCCTTGTGTGGCACAAGGCTTTCCACATTGAAACTGAAGTTAACTCCGTATCCCTTGAGGAGGCCTAACTTAGTTGTGGGGCTAATGCACCTCAAAACTTGGAAGGGGCTGATCCCACAAAACCTCAATCTTGAGTTGTCTCTATGTGAGAGCCTCTCATTCCTCACCATCTCGGAATCACCCATTTGGATTTCTTGGTGACGCCATTGAGTTGGTCGGCCTTTTGTAGATTTCATGACTCTTGTTGATGCGCTTGCAAGGTTATCATGTAATTTTGTGAATGCTGTCCTTTTAGTGGTTATGGGTGGACCTGAACAACCATAGATGGACCTATCATGCCATGATGCCATATGGACCTTGATGAACCTTGGTGGGCCGGGGCAACCATATGTGGACTTATCATGCAATATTGTCATGTAGACTTTGGTGGGCCTAGGTGGGCCGGGGCAACCATATGTGAACCTATCATGCAAAGTGGTGATGAATGTCGGGGGACCCGGACATCCGTAGATGCTTTTGACATGCTTAAGACCCATGATGAATGAGGGTGGACCAAAACATCCGAATATGGACCACTCATGCTTTCTACTTGACATGTGGGTGATATGAATGAATGGACCCAACATAGTGTTCATACCAAGTAGTGTGGTAAGCCTAGACACATGCATGTTTTTGCTATGGGGGACTTCCATGTGTATAGGTGTGGGACAACCTTTGAACTCCCATTGGAAAGGGTCGAATGGATCTAAGAAGGTGGTCATCATGGGGTGGAGCACAACCTCATTACCTAGGGATATGTGGCCCAAGGTCATGGCTCCCAAGGTGTAACCCGGGTCTAAGATGGAGTGAATTGGGTCAAACATGGTGAGTTGGTGTAGGGAAAGGTGGGTGGTGGATAAAGTGTTTGGGTCACATGAGTCTCTTGACTCCCATTGGAATGGATCATATGGATCATAAAATGGGTTACCTAGGGGGAGGAACTCCATGTCCTCAAGATCCTCAAAAGATGCTAAGTCATCCTTCTCAATGATAGTTGGGCCAATGTTCTTGGCAAGTGGGTCGGCCATGAGTGAAGGGCTTGGCTTTCTACCCGAGATAAGAAGCTCTAAATCGAGGAGAAGGTTGGGCTCATCGGGTGTAGGGAGGAATAGAAGGAGGTCGCTAGTGTAGCAACCAATGGTGCAAACCGAGGTGATAGACCCTATGCATAGGTGTAGGAGGCTAAGTCTCCTAGGTTGTTCGACCATAGGGGTCAACATGCTAGTCATTTCTAATTGCCATGTTATGCCCTTGAGAAGGTCCTCTAAGGTCTCCACTTGATAGGATGCTTGGATTGTGGTGTGATAGGAGAAGAAGGGCACTATGGGAAGGTCTTGTTCTATGAGAGGGAAAACATGGGCCTGGATCTCTCTAATTGGGCTCTCCTTTAGCCAACTAACAATGGGTTCTCCTAAGATGAGCTCCGCCCCAACTAGAGAGGGTGGTGTAAGGTAAAGACCATCGTGTGAGGTTTCTTCTTCAACTTGGACTTGGGTTTCCTCCAAGGTGGGGGGTGGGTTTGGAGTGCTCACAACTATTGGATCGGGTATGAGTTCTTCTACCAATGAGGTGAGGGGGTCTTTTGGGGTGATGAGGGTTGGTGTGTGGTGCTCCCGGGGTGGAGGGTAAAGGGAAACTTGGATTGGGATTGGTAGAGTGGGGTTTGGGAGTGGAAGTAGTGGAGGCCTAGGTTGGGTAGGATTGGGGTTGGAAGTGGAAGGTGGGTTGGGTGATAAGATTTGGGTTGATGGTTTTGGGGGGTGTACCCTTTTTAGGGGACGATGGAGGGGTAGTGGTGGGGACCAAGGGGAGATGTGGGGTATGGGTTTGGTGAGGGATTGTGGGTTGGGTGGTGGTAGCCGTCATGGGTCTAGGTGGAGGGATGGACACGGGGTCCACTTGGGTTTGAATGGTGGTCCTTATTGGGAAATCGGGTCGGTTAGGGGTCTCTTCCCCTTAGGATCGACCGGTTGTGGAGGGGGGGAAGTGGGGGCCAATTGAGTTTGGATAGTGAGGTTTGCGGAAGGGGGTTTTGGTTGGTGTGTGGGGACCCTTAGGGGATTTGGTGGAGAGGTGGATGCTTGGTTTATTTGGGCCTTAAGGGAGAGGACTTGGTCGTGAAGTGTAGTTATAATGGTTGAGAAGTGGTTTGTTGGGAGTGGTGGGGGAGGAGGCCTAAAGGTGGTATCAAGTTGGTCGGGTGGGGATGGAGGAGTGGTAGTGCACCTCGGGCTAGGGGTGTTTGAGTAGAAGGGGTGGGAATATTTGGGGATGTAGATTTTTCTAAGTTCTTTCTTCATATCATCCCATGAGGAAATAGGTTCTTGTTTCCTAATGTCCCTTAAGCCCACTATGTTCCTCCATTTTTCCTTGGCTTGACCCCGAAATTACCCCATGGCAACACAGACTCTTGCGGGTCCATAAACCATAGTTCTCTCAAAGTGTTTTTCCATGGTGACCTCCCACTTTAGGTAGGCACTATAGCATGATCCATTGAAGAGGAGATCCTCAAAAGAGATTATGTCAAATGGAGGGTTGATCGGTCCCTTGTGGGGGGTCGAGTGGGATGAATGTGACCAAAGAGAGGTAGCCATGTTGATGAATGCAAATGTGCCCAAGGACTAGACTTAGTAGAGACAAGTCTAAAACTTTCTCTGATACCACTTGATGTGACACAACCTAGGACTTAAACAAACAAGCACAATCGCAATCAAACGGACCGATGTCGGCGACCGCTCACCCGATGCTCACCAAGACCCGGGGTAACTTGGCAATGCCAAGTGGAGGTTGTGTGGGCTGGGCCCTTGCTAGTAGAGGGCCAGCAAGGCCTAAGTTGATTCCAAGGGTAATGGCAGCCCAATTCAAGGGAGCCGACGTCGTGCCGAGGGCACGGGTTCCACTCTTTTCTCACGGTGATCACTTATAGCAAAGGAGCTTAAGGATCGGGCTCTCATTCACGGCCAGCGGAGTTTATGAACTAATATTGAAAGAACAAGAACAAATTAGAGTAAAGTTTGGAGCACTTACTCGACCGGTTTGAAGAAATCGGTCCCGCTCGGAGACGAGGGCGAGCGGGGAGGCGGGTGGATCCCCACACGCCGCGTCGGGGTAGCTTGACCTGCCCAAATGATTACAATACTACACCTCTTGCAGGAGGGGGATCTTGGGGTGGGGGTTAAGTGATATTACAACTAAAACTACCTCCACATAGGGAGGGGCCTTCATCCGGCCAAGCGGGGAGGGGAACTTGAGAGAGGAACACCGAAGATGGGAGGTCGCCGGTTCTGTCCACATTCTGTGGGTGCTGACAGATGATCGAAGAAATGGTTGCTGCGACTGATGCCGAATTTTTTTGGGGATAAAACAACTTGAAAAATCTTCGAAGGAGGCCATGGAAGTCGTCCAAATGTTTTTGATTTCTTCTGGCGCCGACGCTGGTCTGGGTGGAGGCCCGAGCAGGGAGGCAGATTCTTGGACTGGCAGCTTCTGGCAGCCAACAGCAGGTTACAGAGGATGCCCCGTCAGCTCTCAAACTCAGAATCAAGCACCGCTGGAGTTTTTGGAATTTTGGACGAGTCCTCTTCACAGAAAAACTGACGGGGAATCCAAACGATGTCGGAGAACACCAGGGGACTCTGAACACTGATGATAGGTCGGTGCAGGCTGTGGGAAGCTGAACCGCGTACCCGAGGGAGAAAAATGATAACTATGGCCCACGGATGTCGATAGAAGTTCCACTTCTTGATTCTGAAATTTGACAGGAATAGGAACAACTTTACAGAAGAACTTGTGGCCTGAATCTTCCAAGGTTCGTCGTGGCAGAGCTTCTACTATGGCTCAGGTGCTCAGCAGGGGCAGCTCTGCGCAGTTGTAGGAGAACGGATCTCCCGGTCAGCTCGGAGCTCGGAAGGGGACGAGACCACCTCCGTTGCGAAGAAGACAGGTAGACGCTTCCGTGGATACCTCTTGGGCCTTCAGATTCTTTGGGATGTGTTTGGAGTCTCCTCTGCAAACTGCTACTCTTCTGCTGCCAGCCAACTGAAAACTGGAGGTTGAAGATGGTGGGGGGAAATGGGGTATATAGGAGGAGAAATGGAGGTGGATGAGTGTGGGGAGAACCCTGGCTGTGAGAGGGTCTAGGAGGGGGTGTTCCAAGGTGTGGGAGGGGAAGAATAGGGTCTGGAAGGGGGTCTAACAGGTGGTGGGAGGAGGAGCTACGAATTTGGGCTTGGAGGGCGAAGGAGGAAGGTGGGGGGGCACAAGTGGGTGGAGGGCATGTGAGTTTGAATTTCCTTTAATGTGGGGTGGTCAATGGTGATCTTGGGGATGGGAAGAGGTGCCTTGGGAAGGTGGAGGGTTGCTTTGGGTAGTGGGAAGGGTGCTTGGGGAAGTGGGTGGGGTAGTTGGGGGTTGGGAGGTGGAGCTAGGATTGGTGGAAGCTCTCTTGGGACTAGGGGGTGGAGTAATGGGATGTGTGGGGAAGGGGAGTGGTCTTTAATGGGGGTAGGTGGGAGTGTGGTGGTTGGGAAGGGAGGAGAGAGAAAATTTTCGAAATTGAGTGTGGAGGAGAGAGAAAGGGGAGTGAAAAAGAGAGATTAAGAGATGGATGGGTGGGGAATCTCTCCCCTAGGGTCTCTCACCCAAAAAATGGAATCTCTCCACTAGATAAGAAGTGTAAACTCTCAAAATGGCAAGTTTTTCATTCATTGATTCATTACCTCAAAATGGAGAGAGTGGGTCCTATTTATAGGGATCCCACAATTTACAATAAGACCCTGACTTTTGACACATTGACTAATAACCAACAAGATAGAGGCGCCCATGGGCCAAGCCCAATGAATTGGGCCCAATAGCTAACTAATAAACCTAATGACACTCAAACCTAGGGAAATAAGCACAAGACCTAGGGACATGACTCAAATAAAAGGGAAATTACAATGATATGACTCAAATAAAATAAAGAAACATACATAGGACTCAAAATAAATGACTAGACCATGATGTACGCCTCCGGGGTGATGAGAATGGTCGAGAGTGTCAGGACGGATGGTGATGACCCCATCAGGCTGGGGCTGCAGAGGTCGCCCTTGGAGATTTGAGCCTAGTGCCCACTGAGGTGAGGAACCCCTCGTGATCGGCGCTTGTTTCCCTTCCTTTCTTTTTCTTTTTAGCTCTCTGATATATATATTTTTGGTGCAGACTGAGGTGGTGCTGCCAATCATAACGGTGCAGATACCCCTCCCGGCTCTAGGTGCGGGTCATGCAACCTTCCCGCTAGTCTTGCGGCCTATCGCACTGCGATATCCCAAGGACTATGTAGCGGCAGCGGGTCTAGCAGAACCTAGAGTATTTGTGAGGGCTGACAAGTCGGTAGCAGTCGAGGAGTCCCGGCCATTGGAAGTCACACGACAGTCGGCTTCAGAGAAGGGTGGCCCCCCAGAGGTAGAGACGGGAGAGATCTTTGAAGAGGAAGCCGGGACTACTGGGGCCCTGGCTCTTGTTGCTGAAACTGGCCATATGGGGGTCAGTCAAGTTCGAGGCGAGGAGCAAATGTCCTTGGCCCTTGATGTCCCTGTTGCAGCTTCACCCCAAGGGGCTGGTAGGGAAGTCACCGTCATCGAGACTCCCGCTACCATATCAGTTACTGCAGTTGTTCCCCATGCAAGTGCGCTGCAGATCATGCCGTCGTCGTCTTCTGGGATGAGCAACGATATCTGGGCCACCGTGGACAGCAGAGTGGAGTTCGAACTACCCGAGACGTCACCGCTCGGTCTCCAGTCATCGAGTGACCTCGTGTGGCAGTTCTTAGGGACCCTTCAGCAGACCATAGCGGCCAGCAGAGATTTGACTTATGTTCAGCTGAGGGGCTTGATAGAGCACTTGTCTCGCTCGCTGTTGGCTTTCGTATGCCCCATGGACGACTGGACTCCACGGGTAATTCTGCTGCTGAGATATGTGAACAGAAGGGAGTTCTTAGGCCGAGAGGTAACTGACCAGCTGACGGCCATAACATTGGAGCGAGCTGAATGCCGAGCGACTTTCGTCTCTCTGAAAGGGACTGCGGCGCAGATGAGGGATGATGCCAGTGCCTCTTTGCAGCGCCGAAGTTTCCTTACGGCCCGGATAGCAGAGTTGCAGGCCTAACTTTCAAGGGCAGAGGCTGAGCTTCAAGAAATAGAGCGTCTGGAAGTCCAGAAGATAGAGGAAGCAGAAATGGCCGAGGGACAAGCTACTTCCCTCGAGGAGAAACTGTCCCAGCTGGAGGTCGCCGAGTCTCGGCTGCAAGAACTGACCCGCCATCCTTCTTTGGGTATTTCGGAGCTGGAGGACATCTTCCGACGCCCGCTGCCATAGTCTTCTCTATTCCCCTCCCTGCTTGATGGACTTTATGTATTCCGGGGTATGCCTCGCATAACATGTATCTTTTTATTTCATAGGAATGAAAACTCCTCATTTGCTGTTAAATGAGGACTCCATTCTTTCATTATTCTTTTCCTTCCCCTTTCCGCTCGCCAGTCAATTCTAGTCCGAGTATGTGAGTCACTAGGGCAGGAGAGCGCTCACGCCTTCAGCAAAGGGGTGAGGTGTTCGCTCCACCGCGCCGTGACCATTCTTGGGACCAAGCAATGGCTAACGTAGGCCAAAAGTTTGAAGGACCAAAAAGTGTAGAGGCCCCTTAGGGCTGGGAAATAAGGTCAGACGGCTTGTCAGCCGGACTCATTGACGCTGACAGAAATTGAGGGTAGGGTTTATTCATCGACAGAGGTTATATGTCGAAGCAAAAGAAGTTAATTGCTTAACGAGGACAAAGGGTCCAGGTTAGGGGAATGTTGACTGGTCCTATCGATGATGACAGGGGCCGAAAAGGTAGCCAGTCTTACCGATGGTGACAAGGGCCGAAGCGGTATCCGGTCTTGCTGATGGTGACAAGGGTCGGAAAGGTAGCCGGTCTTGCCGATGGTGATAAGGGCCGAAAAGGTAGCCGGTCTTGCCGATGGTGACAAGGACCGGAAGGGGTAGCGACCGATCTTGCCGATGGTGACAAGGGTCGAAAAGATGGCCGGTCTTGCCGATGGTGACAAGGGTCGAAAAGATGGTCGGTCTTGTCGATGGTGACAAGGGCCGAGAAGGGTAGCCGGTCTTACCGATGGTGATAAGGACCGGAAGGGGTAGCGACCGATCTTGCCGATGGTGACAAGGGTCGAAAAGATGGCCGGTCTTGCCGATGGTGACAAGGCCCGGAAGGGGTAGCGATCGATCTTGCCGATGGTGACAAGGGTCGAAAAGATGGCCAGTCTTGCCGATGGTGACAAGGCCCGAGAAGGGTAGACGATCTTGCCGATGGTGACAAGGACCGGAAGGGGTAGCGACCGATCTTGCCAATGATGACAAGGGTCGAAAAGATGGCCGGTCTTGCCGATGGTGACAAGGGCCGAGAAGGTAGTGACCGATCTTGCCGATGGTGACAAGGGTCAAAAAGATGGCTGATCTTGCCGATGGTGACAAGGGCCGTAAAGGTAGCCGGTCTTACCGATGGTGACAAGGGCCGAGAAGGTAGATAGAAGTGGAATGATGAATGAGGGTAACCTCGTTACTACATCATCATCATCATCATTTTTTATTTCATTTTTTTTATCACATTACCGACTCAAGCGCCCTTTCGGGTTTTCGCCGAAGTCAGCCCCCTCTTGCTTTTGCCCACGTGCCCTTTCGGGTTTTCACGTGGCGGGGTACCCGATTTTACCTGCGACGCCCTTTCGGGTTTTCGCCACAGTCGGGCTATAGCCATTTTTGCCCTTGTTCCGAATACATGAACAAGTCCGGTGGGGTATCTCTATTTTTAACCCCCCTTTTTTTTTACTCATATAATAGGAGTATGCTGAGAGAGTTGGCTAGGATACGAGGTCTTGCGCCAGACAAGGGCTTATTCTTCAACAAGAAGGTAATGCTAACGCAAAGGATAGATCTGAGCCGGTTTGAGCGTAAGGCCCGCATTGGCAATGTTGTATAAGGGTCGGCTAGGACACGAAGTCTTGCGCCGAGAAAAAGGGCTTATTCGTCAGCAAGGAAACAATGATGACGTAAAAAATAGATTTGAGCCGATTCGGGCGTAGGGCCCATAACGGTAATGTTGTATAAGGGTCGGCTAGGAAACGAAGTCTTGCGCCGAGAAAAAGGGCTTATTCGTCAGTAAGGAAACAATGCTGACGCAAAGGATAGATCTGAGTCGATTCGGGCGTAAGGCCCGCATTGGCAATGTTGTTGATTTTATGCGAGCTCGGTTATGGCAGAGTGCCACTAGACCGGGGTAAGGATAGTTCGATCAGGACGGAGTGCCACTAGACCGGGGTGAGGTAGCTCGGTCAGGGTGGAGTGCCACTAGACCACGGTGATGGTAGCTCGGTTAGGGCGGAGTGCCACTAGACCGGGTTGAGGTAGCTCGGTCAGGGCGGAGTGACACTAGACCAAGGTAAAGGTAGCTCGGTCAGGGCGGAGTGCCACTAGACCGGGGTAAGGTAGCTCGGTCAAGGCGGAGTGCCACTAGACCAAGGTAAGGTAGCTCGGTCAGGGCAGAGTGCCACTAGACCGGGGTGAGGTAGCTCGGTCAGGGCAGAGTGCCACTAGACCAAGGTGAAGGTGGCTCGGTCAGGGCGGAGTGCCACTAGACCAAGGTGAAGGTAGCTCGGTCAGGGCGGAGTGCCACTAGACCAAGGTGAGGTAGCTCGGTCAGGGCGGAGTGCCACTAGACCATGGTAAGGTAGCTCGGTCAGGGCGGAGTGCCACTAGACCATGGTGAGTATTCCGATTGCTGAGAGAATGTCAGTTGCGCCGTGTGATACAGCTTTATATGCTTTCCATTGAGGGGAGAGAACTGGACAAATCCTTTGTGGTCTGCCAGGATGTAGGCACCCCCTTCATATACTCGATGGATAATATATGGTCCGACCCAGTTTTTGACCAACTGCCCTTTGGGGTTGGAGGCCATTACTTCTCTTCTTTTGACCATTACCAGGTCTCCTTTCTTGAATTCTCGACCTTTGACCAGCTTATCGAAAGCACGGGCCATGCGAGCTTGGTAGAGTTGAATGTTCTGTTGTGCACGGAGATGCTTTCCTTCGAGCTCGGCGAGCTCTTCCAATCTTCTTTCTGCATTAGTTTGTTCACCGCTGACTAGTCCATGTTGGATGGAAACTTGCAGCGAGGGGACTTCTAATTCAATCGGCACCACAGCCTTGGACCCATACACGAGGGAGAATGGCGAACAGCTGGTTGGGGTTTTATAGACGGTACGATAGGCCCAGAGCGCCTCGTACATCTTTTCATCCCAGTCCTTTTTATTGGACCTGACAGTCTTTGCCAGCAATGTGCATAATGTCTTGTTGAAGGCTTCTGCAAGTCCATTGGCTTGAGTGTTGTAGGGGGATGACGTCCTCCAGTCAATCTTATATTTGTCAGCTAGTTGGTATACCTTCTGGTTTCTAAAATGGCTACCGTTATCAGAGATAATTCAGCTGGGAATTCCGAACCGGAATATTATGTTCTGCCGGAAGAATCTTGCAACCAGTTCTCCCGTCACATCTCTTAGCGCAACTATTTCTGCCCATCTGGAGAAGTAGTCTGTAGCTGCTAAGATGTATCTGCACCCTGATGAAGATGCTGGCAGTGGCCTTACCATGTCCGTGCCCCACTGAGCAAATGGCCAGCTTGGTAAGGTAGGATGTAGTTGCACTAGAGGTCTTCTTGACACATTGGCGTGCTCTTGACATTTCTGACAAGCCTTAGCGAACTTGCAGCAGTCATCAAATATGGTGGGCCAATAGTAACCCAACTTTTTTATCTCGATTTTCATTTTCGGGTCGGCCTGATGCGCCCCAGCTGGACCCGCATGGACTTCTTGCATCACCTGCCCAGCCTCTATTGAAGACAAGCAACGAAGTAGAACTCTTCTTCGGGCGTCTTCCATTATTCGGAACAAGGTTCCGTTTCTCATCTTGTAAGAGTCCTTGACCCTCAGGAGTTTTCATTGTTTGTTCTTTCTATTTTGGGAGCTACTGGTGCTGAAACCACCGTAAGAGATGTTCTCGCCAATCGGGTTGTTGAACCTCTTCGACGGCTGCCACCTCATTCTCTGGTTCGTCGGCCAAGACCTCTGTTGCACTGGGGACCTGTCGGCGGTTGATCACTGTTATGTTCAGGCTTGTGTCTGGCGGGACTGCCAAAGAACTGGCCAATTTAGCAAGGGCGTCCGCTTGAGCATTCTGTCCTCGGTTGACATGCTTGACACTGATGAAGTAAAATTTTGACATCAGACGGATTGCCTGCTGATGGTAGGGGAGGAGCTCTTGCTTTCGCATATCGAATTCTCCTTCCAGCTGCTTTATAACTAGCATGGAGTCTCCAAATGCTTCCAGCATCTGAATCCCCATGGACAGTGCACTCTGAAACCCGATTATTAGGGCTTCATATTCTGCTTCATTGTTCGTGCACGGCTTGTTTATCGAGCAAGATGTGTGCACAACTTCTCCTTCTGGAGATTTCAGGACTATGCCTGCTCCTGCTCTGACCCTGGCTGACCCAGTGGCCGAGGTATCAATTCTGGAGGCGCCATCAAAATATAACTGCCACAAAGAGGCCTGCACTTGAGCGGCTTCCAAGGTTTCATCTTCAGGAAGTTTCGGTTCCAGCGGACAATCTTTTGGTACCGGGTGCTCGGCGAAGAAGTCTGCGATAGCTTGACCTTTAACAGCCTTTCGCGGCACATAGGAGATATCGAACTCCATAAGGATGACCGCCCACTTGCCTAAGTGACCCTTGAGTGTTGGCTGGGACATAATATATTTCAGCGGGTCCTCTTTGGATACCAGGCGAATTTCATGCAACAACATATAGTGTCGAAGCTTCTTGACCGCGAAGACTAGTGCCAGATAGGTTTTCTCGATATAAGTATACTTCTCCTCAGTCCTGACCAATCTCCGACTGAGGTAGTAGAGGGCTTGTTCTTTCCCTTGTTCATTATCCTGGGCCAGCATTGCCCCCAGAGAGTTATGTGTGGCGGCTATATATAATATCAACGGTCGTCCTTTCACTGGTGCGCCCAGCACTGGAGGAGTCTTCAGATAGTCTTTCAGCTTATCAAAGGCTGTCTGGCAATCTTCATCCCAGTAGAAGGGAACATCCTTCATCATCAATTTGTGGAAAGGCTGACATTGCCCTACCAAATTGGAAATGAAACGCCGGATATAAGCCAAGTGGCCCTGCAGTGATCTCAGCTCAGAGAGGTTCCTTGGCGTAAGCAGTTCCTGAATTGCTCTGATCTTTGCGGGGTCTATCTCGATTCCCCGGTATCTGATGATGAAACCCAAGAACTTCTAGCTCGTCACTCGAACACGCATTTCAAAGGGTTCATCTTCAATTCATGCTACCTCAGCCTCTGAAAAATAATTCAGAGGTCCTGCAGATAGTCTTCTCTTCTTCTGGTCTTGACCACCAGATTATCTATGTAGCACTCGACCTTGTGGTAGAGCAACTCATCAAATATTCTGGTCATTGCGTGCTGATAAGTTACGCCAGCATTCTTTAGTCCGAATGGCATCCTCTTATAGTGATAGATGCCTTTAGGGGTTCGGAAGGTGGTGTGGACCCGGTCATACTCCGCGATCCATATCTGATTGTAGCCAAACGACTCGTCTATAAATGACAAGGCCTCAATCATGACTTCCGTTATTGGAACCAGAAAGTCATCCTTGGGGCAGGCTTTATTCAGATCTCGGAAGTCAACGCATATCTGGATATGTCCATTCTTCTTTTTCACGGGGACGATATTCGCCAGCCATGTGGTGTACTGATTTTCTTCGACAAATCCCACGTCAATAAGCTTGTCTACTTCAGCACAAATTTGAGTGATGAGCTCCGGCCTCATGCGCCGCGGCGGTTGCTTCACCGGCTCGGCTTCAAGGTTAATTGCCAGCTCATGTTGCGAAACTGTAGGGCTCAGACCTGGCATTTCTTTGTAAGTCCAGGCAAAACAATCCCGGTATTTTTGCAGCAGCTGGATGTACAGCTCCCGTTCTTCTGGCGATAATTGGGCACTGAGAAAGGTAGGCCTAGGGTCTTCTTCACTTCCCAAGTTGACTTCTATCAGCTCGTCGACGGTAGCTTGGCCTCCGTCTTCTATCTCCAGAGGTGCTAGTTGGAGGTCGACGAAATCTGGAATACCATCTCCAGGGTCGAGGACCTCGACTTCCTCATTAGACATCATCAGAGCTTCTCGAAAGTCCTCTGCTTCATTTAATAGCGGCCATGCATATTGCTCTTTCAGCAAATCCACTGTCGTTGCAGTCTCCAAGGGCGAGAGAGCAGCTTCAGCCCTTGTAGTTGGGGTTGCAGCCGTGACAGACTGATGGCTGCTTGTCATTGGGCTAGGACAACATCCCAGCCTTGTAGCAGAGGGTACGGAGATCTCACCTTCTGAGGCAGTTGTATCGTCAATAGAAGTAGCATTCCCTTCCTTGGCAGCATATACCTCTTGGTCGGAGTCGGTTGAGGCTTCCCCGATTGGCATGAGATGTGCCGAGGTCAATATCAGTAGGACTCTGCTGGAGGGAGAGGTCCCGGTTTCTTCAACATCTTTGGCTTCGCTACTGCTAGCCGTATCAAATTTGGCCTGAAGGGCCGTCTCTCCTGGACAGACCTGTTCCCAGCATCGGCACGGAATCACGGTCTCTGCTTCTTGATTTCCGGGCTGAGCTGGGTTAGCATATTCAGCTCCCGTTGGGTATTCATCAAAAGTTGCCCCCGGTGGGCTATCTTCAGCAGGGTAGAAGGCGGAGATAGTGTCCACCTCGTATCGCCCACTATAGTAATGTTCTTCCTGGGTGAAGCCCAACCCCGGGTGCTGAGAGACGAGTCTCATTTCCTTATCCAAACTTGCGGGATACCACATTTTCAGGAAAGCTTCCTTGCGCTTTTGAGACTGAGCGGAGGGGATGTGTTGCTTCTGAAACATCCTTGCCATCCGACTGGTTGTGAATGCCAGACCCTTGACGGGGACTGACGGATTGTCTATATCTTCGGGGAGGCAGCAATCTGTGCCTTCCCGAGTAGGATGCTCTTCAGCCGTATAGAACAAGCTATTGGGTCCATCTTCCTGTATCACCTCCCAAGTTTTGAAAGGCTCGACGGTGGGGTTATCAAGGCCGGGAATTGGATTGGTGAGGCCGTCCGGGACTCCAATGTAATTGTGCTACCGATCGACCTGCACTTCATTAGCTTTGGCGTATAATGCTGGAGGTGCTATTCTGCCCACGTCCCCAAATGCCGTGATATGGGAGACCACCTTGGGCTTGACATATCCGCGCAGCAGTGGTGGATACCAATTGTTGCCGGATGCGCCTCTTGATGCCCCCGCAGGGGTCTTAGCTTCAGAGGTCTTCTGAGAAGGCCCCGCATATAGGTTGGCGTCCGCCAAGTGACATTCAAATACCTCGAACGGGTGGAGGTCAGCCAATATTCTCTCCTCCTTCCCCTGGAGACTGTATTTGATACATTGGTGGAGCGTGGAGGGCACCACCATATTCTCATGCAGCCATGGGCGGCCGAGCAGTGCTTTGTACGAGGTGCGGGAGTCGATGACATGGAACTGCACCGTCGTAGTGAAATCCGCCAAGGTGAGTGTGAACTCTGCCACCCCCATCGACACTTCACATTTCTGATTGAAGTCGGTGATGCACATATCCCTGACTTTCTCGAGATGCACGTTGAAGTGGTGCCTCTCGTATATTCTATAGGGCAGGATATTGACCGCTACACCGGGATCAACCAGAATCCTGTTCAGCTCCCTTCCATTTAGGTGCCCCTTCATATACAGCGGCCTGTTGTGGCTGATGGTAGGTAGCAACATATCCTCTAGAGTGAAGGTTATGCTAGCTTCCGGCATTCCTTCAGCCAAGCAGGTCTCAAAATGAGCAGGCGTCTGCAGAGCAGTGATGATCGCATGTCGAGTCTCTTCACTCAAAGAGAGGATCTCCCAGATTGTAAATCGAGCAGGGAGCTTCTTGAGTAGCTTCATTATTCGGCTCCCAGCTCGGACATTGGAAAGCTTCATCTCTTCAACCCACCTGGGCTTGAGAGAGTCCTGAGTTGCGGCCCCTGACGGACCAGCTTCATCTACTTCGGACTCGGCGCCTTTCTGGCTGGTACCGGATCCTTGGCGCTCTTCATTAGCTACTGCAGGGAAATCTCCATCTGTATTTGGAGCTTCGGCAGATTGTGTTGGCTGCGGGTGAACATCCCCGGGTGCAGGGTTAACCTCCTGGCATGGTTGCTTCCCCTTAGACATCTTCATAAATTCAAGGAATGAAGAGACTGTCTTGCCCCCACTCTTGTTATATAATCCTGGCGGAGGAGGGATGTGAGGCCTGTGCCTTAGCGGATCTTTGGTGGTTCGGACCTAGAATCTATTCTGGAATTTTTGGCTATTTTCCTGGATTTTTAGGAATTTTTCTGGTATTTTTCTGGATTTAATTGAAATTATTTGAGTTTTTAAAAAGGGAAAATAAGGTTTTTATATATTTATTTATATATATATATATATATTAACCCTTTTTTTTCTTTTCCAATTTTTTCCACTCCCTCTCTCTCCCCCTCGTCGATCTCCCTCTCGTCCTCTCTTCCCCCCTCCGATCGCCTCTCCCTCTCTCCTTGGGGATCCAGGTGAAACGGCGGTGGTTCGAGGCGTGGAGCTCGCCGTTGGAATCCTCGCGTTGAGTGGAGCGCGTTGACGCCCACCTTGACGTGGTTTGCGGCTCGTGGGAGCAAGACAGAGCGTGGAGGCTCGGTGGTTCCCTTCCCGTGCATGTGGCCTAATCGGCCGTTCCGGCTTGAACAAGGTAGGGGGATGGAATCATGAGCTCGTTAGGAGCCTTCCCTATGACTCGTTCTTCTCGTTGAGCTCCTATAGTGTGCATGTGGTGTATTTCTTGTTTATCGTGCTTAGGTTTCGTTCTTCACGTTTAATCCATTGTGAGCATGATAAATGAATGTTTTAGTTGTATATTGTTGTTGTGGGCGTGTGGTTTGGCAAGAAAACATGTTTTTGTCGTCTACCCGGCAATTTCGGTCGCCCGGGAGGGAAGCCGGTTTCAAACGTAACCCGCCCGTAACCCAGACGGTGTGACGGTCCTACCAGGAACCGTCACGCGCGTAACGGTCCTCATGGGATGCGTTATAGTCCTGTGACGGACCTAAGTAGGTGCGTCACAGGATGTGTAACGGTCGGCTCCCCGACCGTTACATGCCTTTTGACTTTAGTTGGCCTGGAATGACGGTTGGCCTGACGGCCTATCGGGCGACTATCAGGGCGCCGTAACGCACCTCCGGGTGCCCGTTACATCTTGCTAGGGTGTTAAAAACTGTGGGTTTTGTTTTGCGTCGGGTGGCTCTAACGGCCAGGGGCGGATGCGTCACAGTCGATGTAACGCACCAACCCCCGACCGTCACACTCTGTGACGCGGTGGTAGCAGACCGTCACACCCTTGTTAGTTTCCAAAAGCCGCCTGTTCATTCTTTAATGCTTTCCACAATGAGTATACGCCATGTTTAAGTTATTTTATGAACTAATGGCATGTTTTTAGACCCCAATAGAGTAGCTTTTCTTTCCTTACGACGGAGCCACTGTGGTAGCCCTAAGGCCTTTGAGTTGCCGACCCGCCTAGGGATGGTGGAGGGGTGTTCTCGTCACACGGTTTGTAAGCTAGTTTCGTGGGCTCCTGGCCAGCGGTAGCGTCCTGCCGAGGGAGAAAACTAGCTAGAGGGCCTGGCTCAGGTGAGAGTCAGAGTGTGCACATGTGGTCGGAGGCTTTGGACTGACACTGGCGAGTGTCACTCTGACTAGTCACTTGGTTTGGTGCTGTTTACGCGCTCAGCTTGTCGTGTTACAGACTGCGAGTGCCTGAGACGCAGTGTAAGTCGTCAGTGGACGCATCTGGTTTCCACTCCCTGTGGTTGTCCTGTTCCCTGTGCCTTGGTTAGTTGAGGCACATTCTATTGGTAGATTTAGTTTTTGTCGTTTAGACTTATATGTTATTGGCATGTATTAGCTGTTATACCTGTTCAATAGATTTACAGCTTTCAGTCTTATCATGCCATTGCCTGTTCATTTATTTAAATGCAGGCTCTAATTGCTTTAATCTCGCATGATTGCATGTTTAGCACAAGGTAGGGATCCGCGTGACCCCTACTGAGTATGGCTGTGACTCACCCTTCTTCTTTCAGGTGAGCCGCGCCCGTCGTCTCCCGGTGTTTCCCGTGTGCTCGGAGACCGTTCTTAGCTGCCAGCAGTAGACGGGTTGCCTTTTTGGCTTTCTGGTGTACTTTTGCCGGGGTATGCCCCTAGTAGTTGTACTTTTGGACTAGCACTCTTGTGCCTCTGGACTAGTTTATATATTTAGGACTCTGTTTATTTTGAAATTGCTTGCGCACTTTTGTTAAATCTTATTGCCTAAATCTATTAGGCGCGCTTGTGATTGCGATTCATTATACATCCCCTAGACAAACTTCACTAACCCTTCAGGGGCCTCATCAGCCTCTTGGGTGGCTTCCCCAGTTCCTGGTATCGGTGTATCGATGTTATTGGTGTATCGGTATCCGGAGCTCTAGGTCGTCACAAGGGATCTGGACCCCCTTGACCTCCGAGGGAGGTGTCTTGTAGGGCTACTCTCCCCTGAATATGATGTTGTGGTTGGGCGGCGGCTGGCGCCCCCATTTCTGGCCTGACCGAGTGGCATGTGCAGCGGTTGCGGCCTCGGCCTTGCCTTCCCCAGCATGGGGTGTGAAGCAAATTTACTCTTCTTCCTCCTCTCCGGGCTGGTTGAAGAGTGCTGATAGAGTATTACAGGAGACAACCTGCACTTTATCGGTCTTAGCGGCCTTTCCTTTCTTCTTCTTTTGTTTCTTCCTCTTTCTTGCTTCAGCAAGTGCCTGCCCCAGAACAGACTGCCCTCCTTATCGGGTGCTGCTTCAACTTCCTCCTTTTGCTCGAGTGAGAGCTGCTCCAGTTCTTGCCATGGGACATGGTCCTGCACCAGCAAAGGCTTCAATTCGGGCTGCACGTACTCGTCTAGCCCTTCGATAAGGTTTTGTAGTCGGCGGATCCCAGGATTGGTTTCCTTGACCACCGGTAGCAGAGTTTGTCTCCTCCGATTGTGTGTAGGTATCCTGATGGCTGCAGGTGGAGTGGTCCATGCAGGTGCTGCCACCGGCGGAGCGGGTCATAGTGTAACACCACGATATGTGCCCCCACTTTCGGGTGGGGTGCTTTCTTCCTTTTGTGCTTCGCAGGGGCTTGCTGCCATCCCTGTTGTCCCTTTGCGGGCCCCAAGAAATGAGTTTCATAAGTGCTCCGCGTACTTGCTTCAGAGATCTCCTCGGGCAATACCCGATATAGGGAGATCATGTTGACTCCTGCTCTTCTAAGAGGGGCTTCATGTGGCTGAAGAGGGCCCACTTTGTACTCTCCCAATTCTATTTCATTTTTCTTCACCATCCCTTCGATGATGTCCTTGAAAACATAGCAGTTTTCGATTGGATGCCTCAGCATCTGCTGGTAGGGGTAGAATCTTAGACTGTCTTTTCTTTTCAGATCCTCCGGCCTCTTCGGCCCTGGCAAGGTGACCGCGACATACTCCGTTACCCAGTCGAACAGAATCCTGGTCTTGTCCTTCGAAAAGGAGTAAGCCTTCTTCATCTTGTCCCGCAGCGATGGACCTTCTTTGCCATCTGGGGCTTTTGTAGGCTGTGGGGCAACCGCCTTCTTGCCTTTATCTTTCTCCTGTTCGAACGCCTTGATGTCAAAAGCGTTCGCTTCTTTAGGCGCCGGGCGCCGTTCCACTACCTTGCCCTTCTGGGTTGTGCTGGCAGTTTGTGTAGGGGTAGGTCTGGCCAAGAAGGCTTCCACCTTGGTCACGACATTGTTTAATCGGTCAAACGACTATTTTTCCATTCCAATCATCTTTTCCAGAACCTTCCTTCTGAGGTTCTGTTTGCATATTTGTACAGCGTCCACCTGATGCGGGGGCTGCTTGCACCTCATTCCGAGGTTCCTCCACCTCTTAATATAGTCAAGGGCTGTCTCATCTGCCCTTTACTTTGTCGAGTAGAGTTCAGCCACTGTAACCTCCCTCTCTGTAACATGGAATCTTTCCCTGAACTTCCTCTGCATATCTGACCAGTCGCTGATCGACCTGGCCGGGAGGCTGGAGTACCATTCAAATGCGAGCCCCGTCAGTGAGGACCCAAAAAAATTTAGCAAGTATGATTCATCGGTGGCCAGATCACCCATGACAGTCATATAATATGCGACGTGTTCTTTTGGGGATCCCTTCCCGTTGAACTTGTCGAACTTGGGTGGCTTGTTGATTCCTAGGGGAAGCTGCTTGGCAGCATGGTGTTGCGGGTATGGCACCCGATAGGCATCAAATGCGACGTAGTCCCCTTCATTTCTTTCTGCGAGCTTCAGCTCGATCATCCTCTCCACCATCATCCGATTCATGACCGTGGGGTCGACTGGGTCCGGATAGAAGTGTGTCGGCTGCAGGTACGGGGTGACTAGAGTGGTCGCCTGTGGAGGACGCAGCAGTGGGGGTGCCTGGTGCACTTGAGGAAGCACCGGCGACATCAACGGCTGCGACTGTGGTGGACGCTGCTGAGTTTTCGCCATGCTTGGCTCTGACGACTGAGGCAAGGTGTAGAGTGGCGATTGAGGGTGTTACAATCTACCCCTCTTATATAGCAAAGTTGTACTCTATATCACCGAGGTGCCTTTTGAAGTATCGGCTCATTCTTATAAAGAACTCCGAAGTTAAGCGTGCTTAATGGGAAGTAGTATTGGGATGGGTGACCTACCCTGGAAGTCTCCCATTCTGGAGCCGATCACTATTAGAAAGGCGTAAAACCGTGAGGCTGGTAGGCCAAAGCGGACAATACCTCGACGGTATAGAGTACAAGGCGTGACAGAATGGTATCAGAGTTATACCCCAGCTGGAAGTGTGGGAACTAAGTGCCATGCAGGGCAAAGTGCTACGCTATGGGAGCCACCTCTTGAACCCGCAATGGGACAAAGTGCTACATAGTGGGAGCCACCTCTTGAGCATGTAGGGGCCACCTCTAGAATCCTACCTGCCTGGGGATTTGATTGCGTGCATATATATGCCCAGCGATGAGGACGTCGCCTATATAAGCGGGGTAGATTGTAACACCCTCAAATATAGCAAAGTTGTACTTTATATCACCGAGGCGCCTTTTGAAGTATCGACTCAGTTCTTATAAAGAACTCCGAAGTTATGCGTGCTTAATGGGGAGTAGTACTAGGATGGGTGACCTGCCCGGGAAGTCCCCCATTCTGGAGCCGATCACTGTTAAAAAGGGATAAAACCGTGAGGCCGGTAGGCCAAAGCGGACAATACCTCGATGGTATAGAGTACGGGGAGTAACACAGCCTCTCGAACACAGAAGTCCTTCTTGTATCCTCCCATCTAGGGATGGCTTTATCGGCTTCGATCTCAAAGCCGTCATCATAGTCATTGTCGTCGACTGATGACATCATCATCTTTTCTCTTTCATCTTCTTCAACTGACATTGTTAGGCAGAAGTCTTCACTGGCTGCGGCTGCTTGCATCAGCCGCTACTGACCAAGCGAGGGGTTGCCTAGCCCTTAGAAATAGTTCTTGACCAAATTGGTCATCTTTTCTTGACCCTGTTCTTGATGCAGCACGGGGGATAGTTGTCGACCTCTCGCAAGAGGGATGTAAGCTAGCCGAGCTCTGTCAGTAGGTTGCCAGAATCTTCGTCCCACATCAGGGACGTTGGCTTGGCGGGCAAAGACTCGGAAATTTTCACGACGTGGAGGGTCCGCAACCCCTTCTTCTTCTCTCGGGGCTAGGCCCCTTTCCTCCCTTCCTTCCATTCCGTCGCGAGCAAGGTGGCGGCGGACAGGTGCAGCTTGATGGATAGGATGGACCCTTTTGGGGACCCACACCTGTTTAAATCTCTTTGGCCTGGGGGCCAACTTCTCTTGGCCGTAGTGGCCGACTTCTTCTCTTCCCGCCCTCCTTCCAGCGAGGGCTTGGTATGAGTTGTAGATGGGGACGGCGGGGATGACCCGGTCCGGGACAATCCGTGCGTCGCGCCCGTCGAGGAAGACGCGTACGTGATGTGACACCAAATGCAGCGGAGGATAATGATACCAAATTTTGATGTGACGCGACTCCCTTGGACTTAGGATAGCAAGCAACACTATGAGTCGGCAACGTCACACATGCGGTTTCACTCGCGGAAGCACGCTCGGATCCGTAGGAGGACCGGCGATGGTGGTGAGGGTCCGAGTTTGGACCTTGCGGCTCCAAGGGTCGGCCGGATAGGGATAGATCCCAATGGGCCAGGGATGCCCGATTTCACGGGTAGTCGGCATGCCGAGGGCGTGGGATGTAATGGCTCTCTCTCAACTCGCCCCGCAGTGAACACTCGATTGGATTGAATTGCGGATCGGACACTCGCCTCACCTCCGACGGTAACTAAGAGCGATACTAAGCTAAGCAACAGTAAAAACCAGCAAGGGAGAGTGGCCAGGAGCTCACCTGATCGGCGTGAAGACGCCGATCCCGGGCGGAGACGAGGGGAGCGGGGAAGTGTGGTCCCCGCACACTGCGCCGATGTAGCTTCAAAAACCTGTTTAAGTTTACATTCACTACACCTCGCGCAGGAGGGTGGTCTCGGGGGTGGGAATTAGTTGTATTACATTCAAACACAACCTCCACGCAGGGAGGGGCGGTGAGCCGGCCAAGCGGGGGCGGGAGATTCGCCGGAAGTCGGCCCGGTGAAGCCGAACGGAGTTCCCTGCTTGCTGTGATCACTGACAGCCCGCCGCTGTAGAGGTCGTAAATCACGTTCAAGAATTTTTCCGGACACGAGATCAGCTGCGTCGTCTTTGTAACTGAACCGGGGACGCCTCAGAATTTTTCCGATTTCTTCTGGGGAGGGTACTGGTTCGGGCTGGACTTTGAGCAGGATGACAGATCCTGGGCGCAGCCGCTCCTTGTTTCTGCCAACAACTTGCAGAAGTGGACCTGGTCGCTCCTGGATGCCGAATCACGAACCGTCAGAAGTTATGGAACCGTGGTCGAACCCTTTTTTCAGAAAAACTGGCGGGGAGGTCGCCGGAGGTCAGGGTGGCCTGGGGGACGCCGATGAGTGACTGTTGGCCGTAGAAGACTGGGGAGGGCAGTCCCGCGCGACTGAAGGAGAAAAATCAGAACTTGGGCTCCCGGATGCCGACTGTACTTCTGTTTCGTGCTCCTGGTCGGGGACAGGGGGAGGAAGATTTTTGAAGAAGAAACCTCAGCCGGATTCCGCCGTGGTTCGCCGTGGCAGAGCTTGCAAGCTGGTTCTGATTCTCTGCAGAGGCTGCACCACGTGGTCCAGGTTCTGTAGCAGCAGGTTGCAGACGCTGTCACGGGCACTCCCGAGCTCCAAATGGCACGAAACTAGTGGCGTCGTCTCCGTGGTTGAGGTGGATTTCAGCAGGAGTCAACGGGGTTGCAATCAAAGGCCTTGGGCGGTTGGTGTGCCCTGAAGAGTAGGTACTGGTCGCTGCCGACTGCAGGAGACAGATCCGTGCGACTGAGGAAGAACGTTTGCAACTCTGGCTCTCGGATGCCGAATTAAGTTCCGCCTTCTGCTCCTGGAAGTAGACAGGGGGAGGAAGAACTTTGAAAAGAGACTTCAGCCTGATTCCTCCACCGTTGGTCGTGAAGCAGCTTCCAATCGGGCTCAGGCTGGCTGCAGGTGGTGTCTGACGCAGTCGGGGTAGAACAGCTCTCACGGGCGGTCACGTACTAGGAACTGGACGATTCCACCTCGCCTGCGAAGTGGACAGGACGACCTTTCCAGAATGGTAAGGTATGCCCTCAGATGTGGCCGTATGAACGCAGGGGAGCTTCTGCAAGACGGACCATCTTCTGTTACCTGCAGATGTGACCAAAGGGATGGGATGGTGGTGGGGTTAGGTTAAGGGGGATTGAAGTTTGTTAATGGAGGGAAAGGGGAGGTGTTTGCAGATGGGGGAGGGATGTGTGGGGGTGAAGAGAGGGGCGGAGCTAGTGGAATGGGGTGCTGGGGTGGAGGGGAGTGGGGGGGGCCGAACCTAGGAGATGGGGGAGGGGAGTGGTCGGCCAAGGCTAGAGGGGTGGGGAGTGGTGCGCAAACTGATGGCTTGGGGTGTGAATGAGGGTGTGGGGAAGTGGGAGGGTTGCTTGGGGGAGAGGGAAGGTTGTCTTGGATGTTGGAAGATGTGTGGGGAATAGGGAGGGTTGTCTAGGGAAGGTGAATGGTTGCTTGGGAAGGTGGAATGAGTAATGGAGAGAGTAATGGGGCCTTGGGAGTTGAAGGGACTTGCCTAGGTGGCAAGTGAGGTGGCAAGGGGTGAGGAGAGAGGGGGAATTCGAAATTTAGAGAGAGAGAGGGAGGAGAGAGAGGGGAATTCGCCCCTAGGAGAGAGAGAGAGAACTAGAGAGAGAGAGAGAGCTAGAGAGAGAGAGAGAAGACTCAAGGGGGATTCAAGTGGGTTTCAAATTTCATGCATTCATCAATTAGCTTCAAAATGAGGAGTTGGGGTCCTATATATAGGGAATCCCCAATTACATAGAAGTCCCTGGAAAATGGACTAATAACAGAAGACCAAGGGGTGGGGAAGGGGGCGCCCATGGGCCAGGCCCAATGAAATGGCCCATTAAGGCCTACAACCCACTAACCTATTAAACCACTTAATGAATCCTTGGACTTAGGTAAATGACTAACTAACTTAGATAATAGACTCAATAAAAGGCAAAATTACATGATTATGACTCAAGAAAAATGTGGAAATTACATGGCAAGACTCAGAAAATGATGGCGAACAAAGTGGCGAGTAGCAGGACCCCACGGAGTGAAAGGGTAAGGGATGTCCCCATCATACTCCCGGGGTGCGGAGAACTCGACTCCGTCGAGTTAAGGGCCCACCGGGGGAGCAGCTCAGGACGACCCGCAATCTCCAAACTCAACCTGCACCTGGGGCAGCTCTTCATCCTCTCAAGGCGGCCCGGACACACCCTCATGCTGGTGTTGGAACCCTGCTTGCATAGTATTGCTCTTCTGTGTACACGCCGGACTCTCAAGGCTATTTTGTGGAAGCTCTCCGGGGTGTCCCTCTTAAAGGAAGGCATAGGCTCAAAACACTCACTGGGATTCACCGCGGTGCCCATGTAGGGTGCCGGATCAGCCACATGATAATTGGGGTATATCCCATAGCCCATTAGTAAATCTAATCCATAAGCCAGGTTTGCCAAAGCCACTTGGAACATGAAAGGTCCAAGTCCTCGTGCCCTCGATTTGGAGGTGGCCCTAAGATAGAGTCGTTCCAATGCCACCATCGCGAGGTTACCTCCTTGGATTTCAAAGTGCCACCCGTGAGTTTTAGCCCGCTTATTATGATCGTCACTACCCATAGTTGGATGCTTGCTTGAATGAGAATGCTTTGAGTGATGGTGCGGTGGGGGTGGGAAGTATGTGGTATGCAAAGGGGGACCAGGGCAACCAAAAGTAGACATATCATGTAGTGATGTTATGATGTCTTTGAAGAATTTGGGGGGACCGGGGCATCCATAGGTGTCCCCCTTGTGAGTGAGTGTGATGAATGATGGAGGACCCGGACAACCATGGATGCTCCTAACTTGCATAAGATGGATGATGAATAGGAGTGGTCCTACATATCCAAATGTGAACCTGCCATGCACTGGACCTAGTGTGTATGTGACACAAATGAGATGACTAGCCCTACCGGATGGGGTAAAATGTTGTGGCACATGCATTCCTATCAAGATGGTCCCATCTTTTGGTGAGGGTTGGTTTGGGGGTCTCCACTCATGGGATTCGAAGGGGTCCCAGAAAGTGGACATCTTGGGATGGGTTGATTCCTCATTTCCTAGGTGGATGTCACCTTTGGTCATGGCTCTCATAGTGTGAACTAAGTAGTGGAATGGGTGGGTTGGGTTCAACATGGTGGATGAGGGTAGGAGGGAGTGGGTGGTGGGTAAGGCGGCTAGGTCCCATGGGTTCAATGTCTTCCATAGGGAGGGATCAAAGGGGTCATGGAATGTGTTACCAAGGAAGGGGTATTCTATCTCCTCAAGGTCTTCAAATGATGGGGAGTCCTCCTCCTCAAATGTGGTATTTGAATCGAAGTCCTTGGCGGGTTGGTTGGCCATGAATGGAGGGCTTGGCATCCTACCCGAAATAAGCAACTCTAATTTGTGGAGAGCATCGGGCTCCTCGGGTGTAGGGAGGAATAACAGAAGGTCACTAGTGTAGCAACCCATAGTGTAAGTGGAGGAGATGGATCCGACACATAAGTGTAGGAGGTCAAGGCTCCTAGGTTGGTCGGCTACAGTGGTCAACAGGTCAGTTAGCTCCATTTGCCAAGCTATACCCTTAAGAAAGTCCCCTAGTGTCTCCACCTGATAGGATGATTGGATTGTGGTGTGGTAGGTGGGTAAGGGTACTATAGGGAGGTTTTGTTCCATAGGAGGGCAAACATGGGACAAGATAGGGTGAACCGGATTTTCTTCTAACCATTTAGCCAGGGGCTCACTTATGAAAAGTTCACTCCTATTTAGAGAGGGTGGTGTAAAAGGTGAAGTTCTTTCCTTGGGTTGGGCAAGGGTTTCCTCCAAGGTGGGGAGTGGTTCTAGGGTGTCCACCACTATGATGTCGGGTGTGGGAGTCATGGGTTCCTCTACCAAGGAAGTGAGATGGTCTTTTGAAGGTGGAGTGATGAGGGTAGGTGTATGGTACCCCCGGGGTGGAAGGTAAAGGGAAATTTGATTCAGGATCGGTAGGGGAAGAAGTGGAGGCCTAGGTTGGGGTAGGGTTGTGGTTGATAGTGGAAGATGGGTTGGGTGGGGTGGCTTGGGTTGGCCAGTCATGGGTGGAGTGTCCCTTACAGGGGAAAGTTGAGGGGTAGTGATAGGGGCTAAGGGGTAGTGTGGAGTATGGGTTTCATGGGAAATTGTGGGTTGGGGTGGGAGTAGGTTGATGGGGTCAGGTTCCCCTCGACCCGACTCTTGGCATTGTGCCTCATATTCTTCTTCCCAATTAAGGGGTGCTTCATGGACTTCAATCACCTCCTCAAGTTCCCCTTGGGTAGGGGTAACTACTTCTTCTAAAGCCAACGGGGTGGGGAGGTCTTTTGATGATGGGGTGTTGCTAGCCGGTGTGTGATGCACACGGGGTGGTGAACAAGGAGGGGACTCCGGTGGATGGGAGAGGACATGGGTGTTGTTGAATCGGAAGGCTCCCGGAAGGTGTGGCGGATGCACTAGGCAAGTCCGACGTGTCGGGTCAATGTTGGCATTCCTTTCATCTAACCATCTCCTACCTAGGATTATGCAAGGGCCCGCCAAAGTGCCAATTTGACACCAAGCTCCATCACAGTATGTGGTCTTCCCAAACCTTTTATGGAATTCAACGAAGACTTGGTCTCCGTCATGCACAATTTGTCCGGTCCTAGAAAGAGAGGCTACGATATCGGGGGATACCCAATTATCAGACTCCAAGTCAATAAAATCGATTTCCGTAGGCTCTCCATTGGGTAGGTATGCAAGGGATATGATTGGGAGTGGGATCATTTGGTCCGTAGACTCATTGATAGTGGGTGGTGGACAATGCATGGGACGGTCTGTCGGGGACTCTAATGCAAGCGTGCCCATGGACTAGACTCGTAGAGACAAGTCTAAAACTTGCTCTGATACCAACTGATGTGACACCAAATGCAGCGGAGGATAATGATACCAAATTTTGATGTGACGCGACTCCCTTGGACTTAGGATAGCAAGCAACACTATGAGTCGGCAACGTCACACATGCGGTTTCACTCGCGGAAGCACGCTCGGATCCGTAGGAGGACCGGCGATGGTGGTGAGGGTCCGAGTTTGGACCTTGCGGCTCCAAGGGTCGGCCGGATAGGGATAGATCCCAATGGGCCAGGGATGCCCGATTTCACGGGTAGTCGGCACGCCGAGGGCGTGGGATGTAATGGCTCTCTCTCAACTCGCCCCGCGGTGAACACTCGATTGGATTGAATTGCGGATCGGACACTCGCCTCACCTCCGACGGTAACTAAGAGCGATACTAAGCTAAGCAACAGTAAAAACCAGCAAGGGAGAGTGGCCAGGAGCTCACCTGATCGGCGTGAAGACGCCGATCCCGGGCGGAGACGAGGGCGAGCGGGGAAGTGTGGTCCCCGCACACTGCGCCGATGTAGCTTCAAAAACCTGTTTAAGTTTACATTCACTACACCTCGCGCAGGAGGGTGGTCTCGGGGGTGGGAATTAGTTGTATTACATTCAAACACAACCTCCACGCAGGGAGGGGCGGTGAGCCGGCCAAGCGGGGGCGGGAGATTCGCCGGAAGTCGGGCCGGTGAAGCCGAACGGAGTTCCCTGCTTGCTGTGATCACTGACAGCCCGCCGCTGTAGAGGTCGTAAATCACGTTCAGGAATTTTTCCGGACACGAGATCAGCTGCGTCGTCTTTGTAACTGAACCGGGGACGCCTCAGAATTTTTCCGATTTCTTCTGGGGAGGGTACTGGTTCGGGCTGGACTTTGAGCAGGATGACAGATCCTGGGCGCAGCCGCTCCTTGTTTCTGCCAACAACTTGCAGAAGTGGACCTGGTCGCTCCTGGATGCCGAATCACGAACCGTCAGAAGTTCTGGAACCGTGGTCGAACCCTTTTTGCAGCAAAACTGGCGGGGAGGTCGCCGGAGGTCAGGGTGGCCTGGGGGATGCCGATGAGTGACTGTTGGCCGTAGAAGACTGGGGAGGGCAGTCCCGCGCGACTGAAGGAGAAAAATCAGAACTTGGGCTCCCGGATGCCGACTGTACTTCTGTTTTGTGCTCCTGGTCGGGGACAGGGGGAGGAAGATTTTTAAAGAAGAAAACTCAGCCTGATTCCACCGTGGTTCGCCGTGGCAGAGCTTGCAAGCTGGTTCTGATTCTCTGCAGAGGCTGCACCGCGTGGTCCAGGTTCTGTAGCAGCAGGTTGCAGACGCTGTCACGGGCACTCCCGAGCTCCAAATGGCACGAAACCAGTGGCGTCGTCTCCGTGGTTGAGGTGGCTTTCAGAAGGAGTCAACGGGGTTGCAATCAAAGGCCTTTGGCGGTTGGTGTGCACTGAAGAGTAGGTACTGGTCGCTGCCGACTGCAGGAGACAGATCCGTGCGACTGAGGAAGAATTTTTGCAACTCTGGCTCTCCGATGCCGAATTAAGTTCTGCCTTCTGCTCCTGGAAGTAGACATGGGGAGGAAGAACTTTTAAGAAGAGACTTCAGCCTGATTCCTCCACCGTTGGTCGTGAAGCAGCTTCCAATCGGGCTCAGGCTGGCTGCAGGTGGTGTCTGGCGCAGTCGGGGTAGAACAGCTCTCACGGGTGGTCACGAACTCGGAACTGGACGATTCCACCTCGCCTGCGAAGTGGACAGGACGATCTTTCCAGAATGGTAAGGTATGCCCTCAGATGTCACCGTATGAACGCAGGGGAGCTTCTGCAAGACGGACCGTCTTCTGTTACCTGCAGATGTGACCAAAGGGATGGGATGGTGGTGGGGTTAGGTTAAGGGGGATTGAAGTTTGTTAATGGAGGGAAAGGGGAGGTGTTTGCAGATGGGGGAGGGATGTGTGGGGGTGAAGAGAGGGGCGGAGCTGGTGGAATGGGGTGCTGGGGTGGAGGGGAGTGGGGGGGGCCGAACCTAGGAGATGGGGGAGGGGAGTGGTCGGCCAAGGCTAGAGGGGTGGGGAGTGGTGCGCAAACTGATGGCTTGGGGTGTGAATGAGGGTGTGGGGAAGTGGGAGGGTTGCTTGGGGGAGAGGGAAGGTTGTCTTGGATGTTGGAAGATGTGTGGGGAATAGGGAGGGTTGTCTAGGGAAGGTGAATGGTTGCTTGGGAAGGTGGAATGAGTAATGGAGAGAGTAATGGGGCCTTGGGAGTTGAAGGGACTTGCCTAGGTGGCAAGTGAGGTGGCAAGGGGTGAGGAGAGAGGGGGAATTCGAAATTTAGAGAGAGAGAGGGAGGAGAGAGAGGGGAATTCGCCCCTAGGAGAGAGAGAGAGAACTAGAGAGAGAGAGAGAGCTAGAGAGAGAGAGAGAAGACTCAAGGGGGATTCAAGTGGGTTTCAAATTTCATGCATTCATCAATTAGCTTCAAAATGAGGAGTTGGGGTCCTATATATAGGGAATCCCCAATTACATAGAAGTCCCTGGAAAATGGACTAATAACAGAAGACCAAGGGGTGGGGAAGGGGGCGCCCATGGGCCAGGCCCAATGAAATGGCCCATTAAGGCCTATAACCCACTAACCTATTAAACCACTTAATGAATCCTTGGACTTAGGTAAATGACTAACTAACTTAGATAATAGACTCAATAAAAGGCAAAATTACATGATTATGACACAAGAAAAATGTGGAAATTACATGGCAAGACTCAGAAAATGATGGCAAACAAAGTGGCGAGTAGCAGGACCCCACGGAGTGAAAGGGTAAGGGATGTCCCCATCAGTACGCCACCGACCATCATGGATTTACCAGATTGCGACAGAGATCCGGTAACCATGGCAGTACCTCCCCGGAGTTGTTTGCGCTGACGCCCTCTAGAGTTCTTGCTGACAGCATCGAGGCGGACCCCACGGACGGCATGGTGCACCAAGCAGCTGGCGACCAGAGTCAGACTCTTGGGCGAGTCGTTGCAGCATAGAGCCTTCAGAGGCTCCATCTTCTTTGCAGCTCCCTCGACGGGCTCCGAGGGTTCTACCTCCAGCATGTATGCGAAGGCCAGCCCTAAGAAGTTGGGGAAGCCGACAGCGGCAGGGAAGCTGCCGAACACCGTGGGCACCGCCAGGTACCCTTGCGCATGACCCGCAACAATCGACGGGCCGAAACTGACGCCAGTCAGTCCAGTTGTTGTCGTCATTGTTTGCCTATAAAGTCCAACAAACCGACGATCAGTAGCCTTTGGGAGGGCTTCGAAGCCTGTATATCTCGGCAAAGAGATGAAAGGTGACACTGGTCCCACCGGGCGTGCCAGACTGTTTGCCCATGGGATTTCCTTGTTTATTTTGGTATTAACACAGATGTTTTATTGATGGACTTATTTGGTTTATTTACGCATCGATCAACCAATTAACTAACCGGTAATTAACTTACTGATTGACTGCGCAGGCGTGCCAGTCACGTACGTGACGAGTTTATTGTGCGCTCATTCTGACCTGTGTCAGGCGAGAGTGAGATTCGGTCGGGACCAGTAGTCCGCCACACCATAAAGGCTATGGTGTTAATTACATCCCCCACGAGGAGGGAAAACCTTTGATTAATTGCCGAGATAGTGGGCTGTCGAGGTCGGAATGAAGATGCGAAGGCATGAGCGTGACAAGGTCATATGAGATGTTTCTATCTATCATGCAAGAGAGGCATGGTTCGTTAAATTGGAGACCCTTGGTACGTGGCAGAGGACGTAGGTCCGAAGACCACCATCGCGCATAGCAAAGACTTCCGATCGGGCGTAACCCGGGCTTCCATCAGTGCCATTTGATATACCCGAGGGTCCATACAGGCATGCACACATGATATTCATGATTATGTAAAGCATGGCAGTGGAGTTATAATAATGATCGGTCAAATTATTAGCCTCCCCTAAGAGGGAACAAAAATGATAACACAAACATGATAACGAAAGCGAAATGCTAACGAACATGGTAGCAAAAGCGTGGTAGCAAGACAGCTCGGACTGGAATAGCCCCTTTCTTATTCAATTTATTATTAATTGGGGTCATTAATCTCGACTGCGGGAGACGAGGATCACTCCAAGGGTGAGGGATTGATTACAATATCACAATGCTTCAAACCGGCGTAGTCGTGCGTAGGAATAGATTTCCTGGCACGGCCAAACGTAGGTAAACGATCTTAATACGGCGCGGCCAAATGAAGGCAAATGGTCTTAATACGGCATGGCCATGGCCACGGCTAATACGACGCGGCATGCTTGTGCCGCGCCGGTTTAGGGCGCGCCGGGGACGTACCGTTTGAAAATAACTTTTCATGAGTGTAACATTATTCCGGCGCGGGGGGGTACCGCGCCGTATTAAGGCGCGCCGGATTAGGACCGCGCCGTTTTAGCTGATTTTGTATGAATTTTGAAATGATTTAAGTTTATTAGGACTCTGTTGAGAGTTTTGAGGTCAATTAGGGTGATTGTTTGTTTAATTGGAGTCTAGAGCCCCCAAGGGCGAAGTTATAAGCTAGTGCGAGGTTCATACTCGAGCACTGGGGTCCTTATACTCAGAACAAATGTTTTATTGAAGCCATTTTGATATAAGTAAACTCATAAGTTAGAAGGATTCTGCCAAAAATTGGGCAGCATCTCCCCCGTCCTTGAAGGATTGCAGGGGGGAAACGGGGCCATACCCACTTATGGAGTAAGCCCCTAAACAGTCGGTCTGCATGGTGGCAGCCAGCAAAACCCCAATCGGATAGGATACCCCGAGGACAAGCCTGCGAGGGGCACCATAGCTCCGTGGGAGGAAACAGAGGGACGAGGCAGCTATTGACGGAAGCAACACCCCGAGGACTGGCCTACGAGGGGTGGGCGACCTACAGCATGCACTGCATCCACTAGCAAGAGAGCATTAGGGAGAGAGGCCCCGAGGACAAGCCTACTAGGGGCGTTCGTCCCTTAGCCACCACAGAATCCTGGGAGACTGTGGGTTTAACATTGTTGGGCTGAAGCCCCTGTTGTTATCAGCCTTTCGGCCCGTGGGAAGCATCCATCACTCAGAAGTGGAGCTCCCTTGACCGATTGGCAGCTCTATGAAGTAGTGGGGAATATCCCCCTCCCCGGGTGATTAAGAGGAAACCAACAGGACTCGAATGGTTTAGTGGCCGTAAACCACAAATGAAGGAAGTGAGGCTTCTCGGAATTGATAGCCTACCCGTTACAGGGTTAAGATGTTAATGCTCGCGGGACTGGGTTGCCATCCACAGGAGAGAATGCAAACAGCAGCCACAGAGAGAGAGGCAGCTGATATCTATAGTGGGAACAATATATCTACATGCGCATATACACGAATTGCTGGAACGCAGTAGTCACGAGGCAGACTTCACTATTCTAGAAGCAGCACCTGCCTCCTCTGAGCAACGGAGAAATGCAAAGAGGGAGGAAGGTCGAGGTTGGATCTCGTATCAAAATGGGGAGAAGCGTGTGCACAGGCACAGGCGCGGAGGACCCAGGGAGGGGTTATCTTTGTAGCCCATGGCATCCCAGGGCATGTTCGGAATCGGGGGAAACCGGAATCATAAAGCTATACATGGGAAGACACTAATATATATATCTACCGAATGAAATAGCAGTGGAAGAAGAGAGCAAGGCGTTGAGCATTCAGTCCACCAATATATTCATATACGCATGCCATCATCCCATCGGCGAAGGAAGCTACACATATGTCACGAGTTTGGTGCCAGCATCGTGGCACGGCCACCGTCCTACTTATAGGGGAGCTCACAGAAGAGCAATAGAAAAATAAAGAGGGATGGCGAAGAAGGGGGGAGGGGTTGGCTCATATCATCGCCATCCCTCACCCTTCTCGCTTACATTCGACGGAGAGAAAACAAGGCGGTGAAGAAACAAGAAACGCAGACACCCACCTGTTCCAAGAACAGAGTATCGGGACACCTTCTTCTTCTCCGGCTCAGGAGGGCTTCAGGCTGAGGATGGAAGACGACGACAAAGGGTGCTCAGAGGAACCCTGCTTCACTCACAAGAAACCCTCTCTCTCTCGTAGGCGATTGGTTCTCAGACCCTTTCTCTTATCTCTTGATTTTCTTCTTTTGAAAACCCCTTCGCCTCCTGGTTCTTCTTCTCCGTTTCCTCACTTCGAATGCCCTTTTATACAGGAACCATTTGAGGCTTAATCCGGCGTCGGAATGGCACGTCGGGAAGTGGCCTTCTGAAGCCTTTCTGCACGTCGGAATAGAAGGGCGCCGGGTAAAGGGGCTTCTACAGCTTTCGCGTGCCGGAATAGAGGTGCGCCAGATAAGAGGGCGCGCCGATTTATGGCGCGTCGTATTAGCGTCTCCCGCACGTCGTGGGTCAACCGATGAGTCTGGGGATGGTTCCGGGGATCACCGTGAACATTTATCTCACCACCGTTCTTCGAAACCTCGACGAGATGCCTTGTCGAAGCTCTAAGGACGACGTATGGCCATTCTCGGAACTTCATATGACTTTGGTTTGATCACGAGGGTTTTCCACTGACACGGCTCTCGGCACTTTGATATGTGCTTCCGGCTCAGTCTATTTTGTGCTTGAAGCTTCTTGGAGGGTGGGATGGCACCCGGGATAGTTCCGCCCATGTCCAGCGATCATTCGGCCACTAACGGGCCCCACTTGGAGAGAAGCCGTACCCGTGCCGGGTAGCCAGGATCTTCTGTCGACAGAGCCTTCGATCCTCCGTTTTAAAGAGCCAAGGGCATTCTTTCATCTCAGGAGAGTCTTTCATGAGGTGGGTGGCAACCGGGTAGACCATCGTCCTTGGTCGGACAACGGGTGTACTGTATGCGGCACGACGGAGTCGATGCCGGTTCATTGGGTAGGCTTGGTCGCACTGCCGGTTGGTTGTGAGTTCATCTCAATTCTCCTGAGGTGAAGTCCCCATGTTCATACAGGGTGACTGATGCGGGACGAGACACGGACACAACAAGCTCGCGATCGTCCCTTAACGAGGGAAGCGTCGGACGTGCGCGGTTAAGAAATCGGCAGTGAGCTAGGGTGATCGGCTCTCTCGTGTGCCCGGATCGGGTCACGGGACGGTCTCGCACTCTCTCGCAGCAGCGGTGAATGATAATATAGCGAGCTAACGGACCTAAAGCATGCTCTCTAGCAGCGGCATAAACAAGTATATATGAAAAGAAGCAAATGCCGAGTGTAGGGAGCGAGAACGATACCTCCACGCGCTCGGCGTGGGGAAGACGGACCCAGCCGAAAACTCGTACTCCCGGAAAACTTAACACACAATAATTACAGCAATGGGAACATACCCACTCCATGCAGGGAGGTAAAGGGCTATACAAATGGGCCCGGGAGGGCCGAATTCGGGTTGACGGGTAGCTTCGGGTGTTGATTCGGCTACATGTGTGTTCACGACCGTGGGGCCCACGCGCTGTCCGGAGGGGCCGTGTGGGACCCGGTGGTACCGCTGTAGTGGAGATAGTTGGAGAAGCGCTCCCCGGGCTGGCGGCATGCTGGTTCGCCGGCCGGAGGCCGGGTGGCTCCGTTCGGCATCGGTCGGAAAAACCGATCGAAAATCTGCCGGTTCTGTATTTCAGCGCGCGCTCCGGCGGGAACGAACGCTGCGATCAGCACCGGTGTCGGAATGTGACGAGATCAGAGCCGTTGGAAAGCTGCTTCGAAGTACTACAATCTAGTGGCCTTCAGAAAAATTCACCAAATTTGTACTTTGTGTTGGCGAATTTTATATGCTGCTGTTGTACAGTAACCGAAGACTCAGATCTACAGAGAACTTTCCTGTTGATTGCCTTTGACTGTGAAGTAGATGTCCGAATTTGAAGATGTGTTCTTCAGTAAGGTTGTAGGAAATCAAACAAGGAAACCAAGAGTATTTTTGGATCTGGATTTGGAGGTGCTGGTGATTTGTTATGATTTTGGAAGTGGATGGTGGTCGGATCTGGGATCTGACTAAAAACACTGTATCAGAGGAAGAACACAAATTTCTAAAAATAGATAGAGGGCTGATAAAAAATTAAGAAAATTTGTGGAGATAGAGGGTGATGGACAGAACTCCCAATAAAATTAGGAGAGTTTAGAAAAATCAAAAAGATGGTCGAAGGGGGAGAACTCAGAGGTTCTGTCACTATAGATAGAAACCTGGCAGATCTGGGATGACAGGTTGGACGAAAATGTAAAAATACTAAAAGGTAGATTTGGGGCGTGAAAATTTAGGTAGCACTTATGATGCAAGGGTAGAACACACCATAAAAATTTGAGCTTGAGATATTCACGTGGAGGAGAGAATATATTCGGACAAGAAGCCTCTGTCTAGGATGGATAGAACACCGAAGGCGGCTCCGCGGCGGCGTGATGGCGGCACGGACGGCGGCGGCGGCGGCGGCGGCGGCACAGATGATCACCGGAGATAGAGGGGAGGGGATAGAAGATATAAATTACTCTAGAACTGGAGGTTGGAGAAGAGAAACCAGAGGGAGAGAGGAGGGGCTCAAGAACACTCTTGATTTTCCAACAATTTTCTCTTCATTTCTTCATTAATCTCTAATGACACTATACATAGGCTTATATAGAAAATGGCAAGGGGTGGGGGGCTGGGAATTTCATGGAAAATAAGTCATTTTCTTCCCCCATGTGGTCAAAACTCAAAAAAAATAAATTACATATGAATGGAGCACTCCTTTGACTAGGTAGGTAAGGTAGGTGGCCAACCTTTGAAATTTTAACCCCTTTGTCTCCCATGTGGTCAATTAGCATTCAAACCATCTAGATGGCCACCTAGGATGGTTGACCAGCCCCACATGGATGAGGTGGACCAATGGGGAAAGGGAGGGGCCCCCCTAACTGGGCCTACTACACATTTGCTCAAAAACCCACACAATCTACGGGAGTGACGCATTGGCCGATAAAGCCGTACAATTGCGCGTATACTTTCCCGTGGATATAAAAATAAACTAAAGGATATAAATGTAATATGAAAAGGTACTAGCTCGGTGTCGATTCCCATCAACTCTCCCCGGGTGGGAGGAACTCGACCCCGTCGAGTAGGGGTAGGGATGCTCGAGTACTCCGGCGGATCTGTCACCGTGCCAAGTAGTGCGGGTATGCTCCGCTCCAAGTGATCATCACATGCTCATTCCATATATACTCGATATGCGAACTGCTATGGGCTAAAGGTGGTCACTCCAAAGGGGCACTCTCAAAAGGGAAGAACACAGCTCGAAGACTCACTAGGAATCATCGCTGAGTCCCTATAGGTGACTGATCCGGGTATAGATGTGGAACCGATCCCATACTCATCAAGTGAGTCCACTCGCCTCTTACTCATAAGAGACCGACAACGAGCTTGCACAAGACTCATGCAGACTTACCATGCAATACACACAACAATCGACTTGAAACACACCACACAAACAAACCACACAAGAATACACACTGACTCATGCACGACTCGAGACTAAGGTGGTAGCATCAAGCCCACTAGGTGGCCGCATCCTGGGCGGCAGGAGAGCTGTCCCACTCTTCCCCCCCCCCCAAGGCATAGTACTCATCGGCTAGTGCCTCATCGGCCACGTAATTGACACACTCAAGCTCGGGAGGTGCGGACTCTCCAACACCTAAGGCTAGGGTGGCGCGAGCGGGACACTCGCTGGCAATGTGGCCAAATCTATGACAGTGGAAACACTGCACTCGCGATCGACTACTCTCCCCGAAAAGAGGGGCCTTACCCTTATCATCCCGTCGGGTAGGGGGTGTAGGCAGCAATGGGGGAGGTGTAGGTGCCTTGGACAATAGTAGAGGGGGTGCCGGTGCCAGACGACGGGCTATAAGAGCTGGGGGACGGGCAACGGGTGCCGGTGGATGGGGTGGAGGTAGATCCCGTGGTGGGGGAGGTCGAGGTCTAGGAGCAAAGTGCTCCTGACGGGCGGGCTCCTGTGGACGAGCCTTGGGTCCCCTCGGGTATGAACCTAAGGAGCCACGGGAATCACTACGGGGAGGAGCGGGGCTCCACCGGGGAATAGACTCGAACTCACCCTCGAATTGCTCCATTTCGAGAGCAACTTGGTATGCATCCTCTAGCTTGTCCACCTTGCGGCGGAGAAGCTCATACCGTAGGTGCGGGCGTAGACCACGCCGAAACCGAGAGACGGTAAGGGAATCCTCCTCCGTGGCATCACATCGCAAGTAGTATTCATCAAATTCGGCGATGTAATCCGAGACAGACCGGTCTCCTTGGGTGAGGCTTTGCCACCTCTCTATAAGACGCTGGCGGTAGGAGGTAGGGAGGTACTTCTTCCTAAGCTTCTCCCTCATCTCGGTCCACGTATCGATCGGAGGTTCATGACGATGAAACAATAGATTCTCCATGTTCCTCCAATATGTTTGGGCTTGGCCCAAAAGTTTCATCCTGGCAAACTTGACCTTCCTTTGGTCCGACATCTCGAACCACTCAAAATATCGATCCATGCCAGCCTCCCAATCAAGATAGACCTTTGGGTCTAAGGACCCATCAAAGGTGGGAGGGTCGGCCCGAACGGTCCGAAGGGCCCATTCATCCATATCTTGGTCGTGGGTACGCCGTATAGGACGACGATCACGACCATATCCCCGATGCTCATTCTCGGACTCATAGTCATGCACTTCGGGGACTTCGTGCCTCCTATTAGCTACCCCTTGAACCCTTGGAGTCGCGGGTTGTTGACCCGGCTCCGGATGACCTTGTGTAGGTGGGACGGGTGCCTGGACGGGGGCAATTGGTGGTGCCTCGGCTGGACCTCTCTCTAGTGCAGCAACTCTCCCGACCAATCCCTGAACGGACTGGTTCGACCCGACGGCCCTATCCTCTATGGCTTTCATCCTCTCTTCTAGGCGAGTGCCTAGACCATTCACTCGGGTACTCGCTCCTTCTATCCTATCCATTCGGGTGCTTAACACTTCCATGCGATCACTCAACCCATCCATTTTTCCCATAAGAGTTCGGAACATGGTGGCCACCTCATCGGAACTATAGACTCGGGATTCCGCCATTGGTGGTGGTGGGGGTGAGTATTGGGTACCTCGACGAGTGGGCATGCAAACACACCGACTAGAAGACGCCGACTAAAGAAAACACACTAATGCAAAATGATGCGCCTAGACTTAAACCAATATCCGGTACGTGGCGGAGGTAATTGACCCGAAGGTCACTCGCGCAAGTGTGCGGCCTTCCCAATAGGCGTAGCCTAACGTTCGGACAACACCTTTTGATATACCGAGTAAAGGGATGTAAAAGCAAAAAGACACTTTTTTTGTTTTAAAACAATGATGACCCTAAACACGACGTAGACAATGACTAATGACTAGACGTAAATGACACTCTCTTTTTTTTTTGACACCCTAGACTCAAACTCGCTCTGATACCAAATTGATGCGGGACGAGACACGGACACGACAAGCTCGCGATCGTCCCTTAACGAGGGAAGCGTCAGACGTGCGCGGTTGAGAAACCGGCAGTGAGCTAGGGTGATCGGCTCTCTCGTGTGCCCGGATCGGGTCACAGGACGGTCTCACACTCTCTCACAGCAGCGGTGAATGATAATATAGCGAGCTAACGGACCTAAAGCATGCTCTCTAGCAGCGGCATAAACAAGTATATATGAAAATAAGCAAATGCCGAGTGTAGGGAGCGAGAACGATACCTCCACGCGCTTGGCGTGGGGAAGACGGACCCGGCCGAAAACTCGTACTCCCAGGAAACTTAACACACAATAATTACAGCAATGGGAACATACCCACTCCACGCAGGGAGGTAAAGGGCTATACAAATGGGCCCGGGAGGGCCGAATTCGGGTTGACGGGCAGCTTCGGGTGTTGATTCGGCTACACGCGTGTTCACGACTGTGGGGCCCACGCGCTGTCCGGAGGGGCCGTGTCGGACCCGGTGGTACCGCTGTAGTGGAGACACTTGGAGAAGCGCTCCCCGGGCTTGCGGCACGCTGGTTCGCCGGCCAGAGGCCGGGCGGCTCCGTTCGGCACCGGTCGGAAAAACTGATCGGAAATCTGCCGGTTCTGTATTTCAGCGCGCGCTCCGGCGGGAACGGACGCTGCGATCAGCACCGATGTCGGAATGTGACGAGATCAGAGCCGTTGGAAAGCTGCTTCGAAGTACTACAATCTAGTGGCCTTCAGAAAAATTCACCAGATTTTTACTTTGTGTTGGCGAATTTTATATGCTGCTGTTGTACAGTAACCGAAGACTCAGATCTACAGAGAACTTTCCTGTTGATTGCCTTTGACCGTGAAGTAGATGTCCGAATTTGAAGATGTGTTCTTCAGTAAGGTTGTAGGAAATCAAACAAGGAAACCAAGAGTATTTTTGGATCTGGATTTGGAGGTGCTGGTGATTTGTTATGATTTTGGAAGTGGATGGTGGTCGGATCTGGGATCTGACTAAAAACACTGTATCAGAGGAAGAACACGAATTTCTAAAAATAGATAGAGGGCTGATAAAAAATTAAGAAAATTTGTGGAGGTAGAGGGTGATGGACAGAACTCCCAATAAAATTAGGAGAGTTTAGAAAAATCAAAAAGATGGTCGAAGGGGGAGAACTCAGAGGTTCTGTCACTATAGATAGAAACCTGGCAGATCTGGGATGACAGGTTGGACGAAAATGTAAAAATACTAAAAGGTAGATTTGGGGCGTGAAAATTTAGGTGGCACTTGGGATGCAAGGGTAGAACACACCATAAAAATTTGAGCTTGAGATATTCACGTGGAGGAGAGAATATATTCGGACAAGAAGCCTCTGTCTAGGATGGACAGAACACCGAAGGCGGCTCCGCGGCGGCGTGATGGCGGCACGGACGGCGGCGGCGGCGGCACAGATGATCACCGGAGATAGAGGGGAGGGGATAGAAGATAGAAATCACTCTAGAACTGGAGGTTGGAGAAGAGAAACCAGAGGGAGAGAGGAGGGGCTCAAGAACACTCTTGATTTTCCAACAATTTTCTCTTCATTTCTTCATTAATCTCTAATGACACTATACATAGGCTTATATAGAAAATGGCAAGGGGTGGGGGGCTGGGAATTTCATGGAAAATAAGTCATTTTCTTCCCCCATGTGGTCAAAACTCAAAAAAAATAAATTACATATGAATGGAGCACTCCTTTGACTAGGTAGGTAAGGTAGGTGGCCACCCTTTGAAATTTTAACCCCTTTGTCTCCCTTGTGGTCAATTAGCATTCAACCCTTCTAGATAGCCACCTAGGATGGTTGACCAGCCCCACATGGATGAGGTGGACCAATGGGGAAAGGGAGGGGCCCCCCTAACTGGGCCTACTACACATTTGCTCAAAAACCCACACAATCTACGGGAGTGACGCATTGGCCGATAAAGCCGTACAATTGCGCGTATACTTTCCCGTGGATATAAAAATAAACTAAAGGATATAAATGTAATATGAAAAGGTACTAGCTCGGTGTCGATTCCCATCAACTCTCCCCGGGTGGGAGGAACTCGACCCCGTCGAGTAGGGGTAGGGATGCTCGAGTACTCCGGCGGATCCGTCACCGTGCCAAGTAGCGCGGGTATGCTCCGCTCCAAGTGATCATCACATGCTCATTCCATATATACTCGATATGCGAACTGCTATGGGCTAAAGGTGGTCACTCCAAAGGGGCACTCTCAAAAGGGAAGAACACAGCTCGAAGACTCACTAGGAATCATCGCTGAGTCCCTATAGGTGACTGATCCGGGTATAGATGTGGAACCGATCCCATACTCATCAAGTGAGTCCACTCGCCTCTTACTCATAAGAGACCGACAACGAGCTTGCACAAGACTCATGCAGACTTACCATGCAATACACACAACAATCGACTTGAAACACACCACACAAACAAACCACACAAGAATACACACTGACTCATGCACGACTCGAGACTAAGGTGGTAGCATCAAGCCCACTAGGTGGCCGCATCCTGGGCGGCAGGAGAGCTGTCCCACTCTTCCCCCCCCCCAAGGCATAGTACTCATCGGCTAGTGCCTCATCGGCCACGTAATTGACACACTCAAGCTCGGGAGGTGCGGACTCTCCAACACCTAAGGCTAGGGTGGCGCGAGCGGGACACTCGCTGGCAATGTGGCCAAATCTATGACAGTGGAAACACTGCACTCGCGATCGACTACTCTCCCCGAAAAGAGGGGCCTTACCCTTATCATCCCGTCGGGTAGGGGGTGTAGGCAGCAATGGGGGAGGTGTAGGTGCCTTGGACAATAGTAGAGGGGGTGCCGGTGCCAGACGACGGGCTATAAGAGCTGGGGGACGGGCAACGGGTGCCGGTGGATGGGGTGGAGGTAGATCCCGTGGTGGGGGAGGTCGAGGTCTAGGAGCAAAGTGCTCCTGACGGGCGGGCTCCTGTGGACGAGCCTTGGGTCCCCTCGGGTATGAACCTAAGGAGCCACGGGAATCACTACGGGGAGGAGCGGGGCTCCACCGGGGAATAGACTCGAACTCACCCTCGAATTGCTCCATTTCGAGAGCAACTTGGTATGCATCCTCTAGCTTGTCCACCTTGCGGCGGAGAAGCTCATACCGTAGGTGCGGGCGTAGACCACGCCGAAACCGAGAGACGGTAAGGGAATCCTCCTCCGTGGCATCACATCGCAAGTAGTATTCATCAAATTCGGCGATGTAATCCGAGACAGACCGGTCTCCTTGGGTGAGGCTTTGCCACCTCTCTATAAGACGCTGGCGGTAGGAGGTAGGGAGGTACTTCTTCCTAAGCTTCTCCCTCATCTCGGTCCATGTATCGATCGGAGGTTCATGACGATGAAACAATAGATTCTCCATGTTCCTCCAATATGTTTGGGCTTGGCCCAAAAGTTTCATCCTGGCAAACTTGACCTTCCTTTGGTCCGACATCTCGAACCACTCAAAATATCGATCCATGCCAGCCTCCCAATCAAGATAGACCTTTGGGTCTAAGGACCCGTCAAAGGTGGGAGGGTCGGCCCGAACGGTCCGAAGGGCCCATTCATCCATATCTTGGTCGTGGGTACGCCGTATAGGACGACGATCACGACCATATCCCCGATGCTCATTCTCGGACTCATAGTCATGCACTTCGGGGACTTCGTGCCTCCTATTAGCTACCCCTTGAACCCTTGGAGTCGCGGGTTGTTGACCCGGCTCCGGATGACCTTGTGTAGGTGGGACGGGTGCCTGGACGGGGGCAATTGGTGGTGCCTCGGCTGGACCTCTCTCTAGTGCAGCAACTCTCCCGACCAATCCCTGAACGGACTGGTTCAACCCGACGGCCCTATCCTCTATGGCTTTCATCCTCTCTTCTAGGCGAGTGCCTAGACCATTCACTCGGGTACTCGCTCCTTCCATCCTATCCATTCGGGTGCTTAACACTTCCATGCGATCACTCAACCCATCCATTTTTCCCATAAGAGTTCGGAACATGGTGGCCACCTCATCGGAACTATAGACTCGGGATTCCGCCATTGGTGGTGGTGGGGGTGAGTATTGGGTACCTCGACGAGTGGGCATGCAAACACACCGACTAGAAGACGCCGACTAAAGCAAACACACTAATGCAAAATGATGCGCCTAGACTTAAACCAATATCCGGTACGTGGCGGAGGTAATTGACCCGAAGGTCACTCGCGCAAGTGTGCGGCCTTCCCAATAGGCGTAGCCTAACGTTCGGACAACACCTTTTGATATACCGAGTAAAGGGATGTAAATGCAAAAAGACACTTTTTTTGTTTTAAAACAATGATGACCCTAAACACGACGTAGACAACGACTAATGACTAGACGTAAATGACACTCTCTTTTTTTTTTGACACCCTAGACTCAAACTCGCTCTGATACCAAATTGATGCGGGACGAGACACGGACACGACAAGCTCGCGATCGTCCCTTAACGAGGGAAGCGTCGGACGTGCGCGGTTGAGAAACCGGCAGTGAGCTAGGGTGATCGGCTCTCTCGTGTGCCCGGATCGGGTCACGGGACGGTCTCGCACTCTCTCACAGCAGCGGTCAATGATAATATAGCGAGCTAACGGACCTAAAGCATGCTCTCTAGCAGCGGCATAAACAAGTATATATGAAAATAAGCAAATGCCGAGTGTAGGGAGCGAGAACGATACCTCCACGCGCTCGGCGTGGGGAAGACGGACCCGGCCGAAAACTCGTACTCCCAGGAAACTTAACACACAATAATTACAGCAATGGGAACATACCCACTCCACGCAGGGAGGTAAAGGGCTATACAAATGGGCCCGGGAGGGCCGAATTCGGGTTGACGGGCAGCTTCGGGTGTTGATTCGGCTACACGCGTGTTCACGACTGTGGGGCCCACGCGCTGTCCGGAGGGGCCGTGTCGGACCCGGTGGTACCGCTGTAGTGGAGACACTTGGAGAAGCGCTCCCCGGGCTTGCGGCACGCTGGTTCGCCGGCCAGAGGCCGGGCGGCTCCGTTCGGCACCGGTCGGAAAAACTGATCGGAAATCTGCCGGTTCTGTATTTCAGCGCGCGCTCCGGCGGGAACGGACGCTGCGATCAGCACCGATGTCGGAATGTGACGAGATCAGAGCCGTTGGAAAGCTGCTTCGAAGTACTACAATCTAGTGGCCTTCAGAAAAATTCACCAGATTTTTACTTTGTGTTGGCGAATTTTATATGCTGCTGTTGTACAGTAACCGAAGACTCAGATCTACAGAGAACTTTCCTGTTGATTGCCTTTGACCGTGAAGTAGATGTCCGAATTTGAAGATGTGTTCTTCAGTAAGGTTGTAGGAAATCAAACAAGGAAACCAAGAGTATTTTTGGATCTGGATTTGGAGGTGCTGGTGATTTGTTATGATTTTGGAAGTGGATGGTGGTCGGATCTGGGATCTGACTAAAAACACTGTATCAGAGGAAGAACACGAATTTCTAAAAATAGATAGAGGGCTGATAAAAAATTAAGAAAATTTGTGGAGGTAGAGGGTGATGGACAGAACTCCCAATAAAATTAGGAGAGTTTAGAAAAATCAAAAAGATGGTCGAAGGGGGAGAACTCAGAGGTTCTGTCACTATAGATAGAAACCTGGCAGATCTGGGATGACAGGTTGGACGAAAATGTAAAAATACTAAAAGGTAGATTTGGGGCGTGAAAATTTAGGTGGCACTTGGGATGCAAGGGTAGAACACACCATAAAAATTTGAGCTTGAGATATTCACGTGGAGGAGAGAATATATTCGGACAAGAAGCCTCTGTCTAGGATGGACAGAACACCGAAGGCGGCTCCGCGGCGGCGTGATGGCGGCACGGACGGCGGCGGCGGCGGCACAGATGATCACCGGAGATAGAGGGGAGGGGATAGAAGATAGAAATCACTCTAGAACTGGAGGTTGGAGAAGAGAAACCAGAGGGAGAGAGGAGGGGCTCAAGAACACTCTTGATTTTCCAACAATTTTCTCTTCATTTCTTCATTAATCTCTAATGACACTATACATAGGCTTATATAGAAAATGGCAAGGGGTGGGGGGCTGGGAATTTCATGGAAAATAAGTCATTTTCTCCCCCCATGTGGTCAAAACTCAAAAAAAATAAATTACATATGAATGGAGCACTCCTTTGACTAGGTAGGTTAGGTAGGTGGCCAACCTTTGAAATTTTAACCCCTTTGTCTCCCTTGTGGTCAATTAGCATTCAAACCTTCTAGATAGCCACCTAGGATGGTTGACCAGCCCCACATGGATGAGGTGGACCAATGGGGAAAGGGAGGGGCCCCCCTAACTGGGCCTACTACACATTTGCTCAAAAACCCACACAATCTACGGGAGTGACGCATTGGCCGATAAAGCCGTACAATTGCGCGTATACTTTCCCGTGGATATAAAAATAAACTAAAGGATATAAATGTAATATGAAAAGGTACTAGCTCGGTGTCGATTCCCATCAACTCTCCCCGGGTGGGAGGAACTCGACCCCGTCGAGTAGGGGTAGGGATGCTCGAGTACTCCGGCGGATCCGTCACCGTGCCAAGTAGCGCGGGTATGCTCCGCTCCAAGTGATCATCACATGCTCATTCCATATATACTCGATATGCGAACTGCTATGGGCTAAAGGTGGTCACTCCAAAGGGGCACTCTCAAAAGGGAAGAACACAGCTCGAAGACTCACTAGGAATCATCGCTGAGTCCCTATAGGTGACTGATCCGGGTATAGATGTGGAACCGATCCCATACTCATCAAGTGAGTCCACTCGCCTCTTACTCATAAGAGACCGACAACGAGCTTGCACAAGACTCATGCAGACTTACCATGCAATACACACAACAATCGACTTGAAACACACCACACAAACAAACCACACAAGAATACACACTGACTCATGCACGACTCGAGACTAAGGTGGTAGCATCAAGCCCACTAGGTGGCCGCATCCTGGGCGGCAGGAGAGCTGTCCCACTCTTCCCCCCCCCCCCAAGGCATAGTACTCATCGGCTAGTGCCTCATCGGCCACGTAATTGACACACTCAAGCTCGGGAGGTGCGGACTCTCCAACACCTAAGGCTAGGGTGGCGCGAGCGGGACACTCGCTGGCAATGTGGCCAAATCTATGACAGTGGAAACACTGCACTCGCGATCGACTACTCTCCCCGAAAAGAGGGGCCTTACCCTTATCATCCCGTCGGGTAGGGGGTGTAGGCAGCAATGGGGGAGGTGTAGGTGCCTTGGACAATAGTAGAGGGGGTGCCGGTGCCAGACGACGGGCTATAAGAGCTGGGGGACGGGCAACGGGTGCCGGTGGATGGGGTGGAGGTAGATCCCGTGGTGGGGGAGGTCGAGGTCTAGGAGCAAAGTGCTCCTGACGGGCGGGCTCCTGTGGACGAGCCTTGGGTCCCCTCGGGTATGAACCTAAGGAGCCACGGGAATCACTACGGGGAGGAGCGGGGCTCCACCGGGGAATAGACTCGAACTCACCCTCGAATTGCTCCATTTCGAGAGCAACTTGGTATGCATCCTCTAGCTTGTCCACCTTGCGGCGGAGAAGCTCATACCGTAGGTGCGGGCGTAGACCACGCCGAAACCGAGAGACGGTAAGGGAATCCTCCTCCGTGGCATCACATCGCAAGTAGTATTCATCAAATTCGGCGATGTAATCCGAGACAGACCGGTCTCCTTGGGTGAGGCTTTGCCACCTCTCTATAAGACGCTGGCGGTAGGAGGTAGGGAGGTACTTCTTCCTAAGCTTCTCCCTCATCTCGGTCCATGTATCGATCGGAGGTTCATGACGATGAAACAATAGATTCTCCATGTTCCTCCAATATGTTTGGGCTTGGCCCAAAAGTTTCATCCTGGCAAACTTGACCTTCCTTTGGTCCGACATCTCGAACCACTCAAAATATCGATCCATGCCAGCCTCCCAATCAAGATAGACCTTTGGGTCTAAGGACCCGTCAAAGGTGGGAGGGTCGGCCCGAACGGTCCGAAGGGCCCATTCATCCATATCTTGGTCGTGGGTACGCCGTATAGGACGACGATCACGACCATATCCCCGATGCTCATTCTCGGACTCATAGTCATGCACTTCGGGGACTTCGTGCCTCCTATTAGCTACCCCTTGAACCCTTGGAGTCGCGGGTTGTTGACCCGGCTCCGGATGACCTTGTGTAGGTGGGACGGGTGCCTGGACGGGGGCAATTGGTGGTGCCTCGGCTGGACCTCTCTCTAGTGCAGCAACTCTCCCGACCAATCCCTGAACGGACTGGTTCAACCCGACGGCCCTATCCTCTATGGCTTTCATCCTCTCTTCTAGGCGAGTGCCTAGACCATTCACTCGGGTACTCGCTCCTTCCATCCTATCCATTCGGGTGCTTAACACTTCCATGCGATCACTCAACCCATCCATTTTTCCCATAAGAGTTCGGAACATGGTGGCCACCTCATCGGAACTATAGACTCGGGATTCCGCCATTGGTGGTGGTGGGGGTGAGTATTGGGTACCTCGACGAGTGGGCATGCAAACACACCGACTAGAAGACGCCGACTAAAGCAAACACACTAATGCAAAATGATGCGCCTAGACTTAAACCAATATCCGGTACGTGGCGGAGGTAATTGACCCGAAGGTCACTCGCGCAAGTGTGCGGCCTTCCCAATAGGCGTAGCCTAACGTTCGGACAACACCTTTTGATATACCGAGTAAAGGGATGTAAATGCAAAAAGACACTTTTTTTGTTTTAAAACAATGATGACCCTAAACACGACGTAGACAACGACTAATGACTAGACGTAAATGACACTCTCTTTTTTTTTTGACACCCTAGACTCAAACTCGCTCTGATACCAAATTGATGCGGGACGAGACACGGACACGACAAGCTCGCGATCGTCCCTTAACGAGGGAAGCGTCGGACGTGCGCGGTTGAGAAACCGGCAGTGAGCTAGGGTGATCGGCTCTCTCGTGTGCCCGGATCGGGTCACGGGACGGTCTCGCACTCTCTCACAGCAGCGGTCAATGATAATATAGCGAGCTAACGGACCTAAAGCATGCTCTCTAGCAGCGGCATAAACAAGTATATATGAAAATAAGCAAATGCCGAGTGTAGGGAGCGAGAACGATACCTCCACGCGCTCGGCGTGGGGAAGACGGACCCGACCGAAAACTCGTACTCCCGGGAAACTTAACACACAATAATTACAGCAATGGGAACATACCCACTCCACGCAGGGAGGTAAAGGGCTATACAAATGGGCCCGGGAGGGCCGAATTCGGGTTGACGGGCAGCTTCGGGTGTTGATTCGGCTACACGCGTGTTCACGACTGTGGGGCCCACGCGCTGTCCGGAGGGGCCGTGTCGGACCCGGTGGTACCGCTGTTGTGGAGACACTTTGAGAAGCGCTCCCCGGGCTTGCGGCACGCTGGTTCGCCGGCCAGAGGCCGGGCGGCTCCGTTCGGCACCGGTCGGAAAAACCGATCGGAAATCTGCCGGTTCTGTATTTCAGCGCGCGCTCCGGCGGGAACGGACGCTGCGATCAGCACCGATGTCGGAATGTGACGAGATCAGAGCCGTTGGAAAGCTGCTTCGAAGTACTACAATCTAGTGGCCTTCAGAAAAATTCACCAGATTTTTACTTTGTGTTGGCGAATTTTATATGCTGCTGTTGTACAGTAACCGAAGACTCAGATCTACAGAGAACTTTCCTGTTGATTGCCTTTGACCGTGAAGTAGATGTCCGAATTTGAAGATGTGTTCTTCAGTAAGGTTGTAGGAAATCAAACAAGGAAACCAAGAGTATTTTTGGATCTGGATTTGGAGGTGCTGGTGATTTGTTATGATTTTGGAAGTGGATGGTGGTCGGATCTGGGATCTGACTAAAAACACTGTATCAGAGGAAGAACACGAATTTCTAAAAATAGATAGAGGGCTGATAAAAAATTAAGAAAATTTGTGGAGGTAGAGGGTGATGGACAGAACTCCCAATAAAATTAGGAGAGTTTAGAAAAATCAAAAAGATGGTCGAAGGGGGAGAACTCAGAGGTTATGTCACTATAGATAGAAACCTGGCAGATCTGGGATGACAGGTTGGACGAAAATGTAAAAATACTAAAAGGTAGATTTGGGGCGTGAAAATTTAGGTGGCACTTGGGATGCAAGGGTAGAACACACCATAAAAATTTGAGCTTGAGATATTCACGTGGAGGAGAGAATATATTCGGACAAGAAGCCTCTGTCTAGGATGGACAGAACACCGAAGGCGGCTCCGCGGCGGCGTGATGGCGGCACGGACGGCGGCGGCGGCGGCACAGATGATCACCGGAGATAGAGGGGAGGGGATAGAAGATAGAAATCACTCTAGAACTGGAGGTTGGAGAAGAGAAACCAGAGGGAGAGAGGAGGGGCTCAAGAACACTCTTGATTTTCCAACAATTTTCTCTTCATTTCTTCATTAATCTCTAATGACACTATACATAGGCTTATATAGAAAATGGCAAGGGGTGGGGGGCTGGGAATTTCATGGAAAATAAGTCATTTTCTTCCCCCATGTGGTCAAAACTCAAAAAAAATAAATTACATATGAATGGAGCACTCCTTTGACTAGGTAGGTTAGGTAGGTGGCCAACCTTTGAAATTTTAACCCCTTTGTCTCCCATGTGGTCAATTAGCATTCAAACCTTCTAGATGGCCACCTAGGATGGTTGACCAGCCCCACATGGATGAGGTGGACCAATGGGGAAAGGGAGGGGCCCCCCTAACTGGGCCTACTACACATTTGCTCAAAAACCCACACAATCTACGGGAGTGACGCATTGGCCGATAAAGCCGTACAATTGCGCGTATACTTTCCCGTGGATATAAAAATAAACTAAAGGATATAAATGTAATATGAAAAGGTACTAGCTCGGTGTCGATTCCCATCAACTCTCCCCGGGTGGGAGGAACTCGACCCCGTCGAGTAGGGGTAGGGATGCTCGAGTACTCCGGCGGATCCGTCACCGTGCCAAGTAGCGCGGGTATGCTCCGCTCCAAGTGATCATCACATGCTCATTCCATATATACTCGATATGCGAACTGCTATGGGCTAAAGGTGGTCACTCCAAAGGGGCACTCTCAAAAGGGAAGAACCCAGCTCGAAGACTCACTAGGAATCATCGCTGAGTCCCTATAGGTGACTGATCCGGGTATAGATGTGGAACCGATCCCATACTCATCAAGTGAGTCCACTCGCCTCTTACTCATAAGAGACCGACAACGAGCTTGCACAAGACTCATGCAGACTTACCATGCAATACACACAACAATCGACTTGAAACACACCACACAAACAAACCACACAAGAATACACACTGACTCATGCACGACTCGAGACTAAGGTGGTAGCATCAAGCCCACTAGGTGGCCGCATCCTGGGCGGCAGGAGAGCTGTCCCACTCTTCCCCCCCCCCCAAGGCATAGTACTCATCGGCTAGTGCCTCATCGGCCACGTAATTGACACACTCAAGCTCGGGAGGTGCGGACTCTCCAACACCTAAGGCTAGGGTGGCGCGAGCGGGACACTCGCTGGCAATGTGGCCAAATCTATGACAGTGGAAACACTGCACTCGCGATCGACTACTCTCCCCGAAAAGAGGGGCCTTACCCTTATCATCCCGTCGGGTAGGGGGTGTAGGCAGCAATGGGGGAGGTGTAGGTGCCTTGGACAATAGTAGAGGGGGTGCCGGTGCCAGACGACGGGCTATAAGAGCTGGGGGACGGGCAACGGGTGCCGGTGGATGGGGTGGAGGTAGATCCCGTGGTGGGGGAGGTCGAGGTCTAGGAGCAAAGTGCTCCTGACGGGCGGGCTCCTGTGGACGAGCCTTGGGTCCCCTCGGGTATGAACCTAAGGAGCCACGGGAATCACTACGGGGAGGAGCGGGGCTCCACCGGGGAATAGACTCGAACTCACCCTCGAATTGCTCCATTTCGAGAGCAACTTGGTATGCATCCTCTAGCTTGTCCACCTTGCGGCGGAGAAGCTCATACCGTAGGTGCGGGCGTAGACCACGCCGAAACCGAGAGACGGTAAGGGAATCCTCCTCCGTGGCATCACATCGCAAGTAGTATTCATCAAATTCGGCGATGTAATCCGAGACAGACCGGTCTCCTTGGGTGAGGCTTTGCCACCTCTCTATAAGACGCTGGCGGTAGGAGGTAGGGAGGTACTTCTTCCTAAGCTTCTCCCTCATCTCGGTCCACGTATCGATCGGAGGTTCATGACGATGAAACAATAGATTCTCCATGTTCCTCCAATATGTTTGGGCTTGGCCCAAAAGTTTCATCCTGGCAAACTTGACCTTCCTTTGGTCCGACATCTCGAACCACTCAAAATATCGATCCATGCCAGCCTCCCAATCAAGATAGACCTTTGGGTCTAAGGACCCGTCAAAGGTGGGAGGGTCGGCCCGAACGGTCCGAAGGGCCCATTCATCCATATCTTGGTCGTGGGTACGCCGTATAGGACGACGATCACGACCATATCCCCGATGCTCATTCTCGGACTCATAGTCATGCACTTCGGGGACTTCGTGCCTCCTATTAGCTACCCCTTGAACCCTTGGAGTCGCGGGTAAAACGTAAAGTACAGTCCAACCCTTGGGTCGAGTGCCTCATAGTCCAGTCCAACAGAAAGTACAGTCTAAAGCAGTAAAACGTACTACATGCCGAGTGGACACTCGACCCAGTGAGCTGGCAACTGAGAACCTCCGCACCGCGCCCTCGAACCTCGAGGAAGAAGAACTGCCACACCTGAAAAGTAGGGAACGAGTCTCCAAAACAGAGACTCAGCAGGGATCCCGCGGAACCCCAACCGGAAACAACAACGGTAGCAGAAAGGAAGGCTGCAAGAGCAACCGCAACAGTAGGAACAGTAAACCCGGTGGCCGGTCAAAACCCGGCACTACAACTACTCCTATTGTACCTGAAACATAGCCCGAACTCACGGTCGGGGACTACCGAACTACACTAGTACCGCTTACCGAAGTAAAAACCCACGGCAACCATGCCGTAGAGGCCTATCTCCCAGAACAAGACCAAGCTGGACACGCTGTCCAAAGTGCAACCCCAACCGTCCGGTCGCGGGTACCACACAACAAGACACAACCTCGGTAAAGCTACTAGCCCCCATCAAATGGCACGAGAGCTGAAACACGCATCACGGTGAAACACCTGGAACTCAATGGTCAACGCGGCCGAAACCTGAAGGTCGAAGTCATACGACTGACAGTCTGTCACTCCCGACTCGACAGGAGTACGGTAGAACCAACAAGCTAAAGTAAATGAATGGAAAAGCTGTCTACTCTAACAATACCGTACTACTAAACCTTGATCTAACAAAACTCAAGTCCACACCTGTCAGCGAACAGGAGCACTACCCACTAGAAGAACGACCGGAAGTGTCCCCTAACGTCTTATACCGCGTCACAAGTGTCTAGCTACAACGCCCCGGGCGTGAGACTCAAACACGCAACAAGTACCACAACAAGGACTAGCTGGGGTCACGTTCATCAGCGCGTGTCTTAAGCCCCCAACTACATGTGCACACATAGACCATCTGCTCTAGGTCGGGTCTTTTAGCTGGATTCCCCCCCCACCAGACTCTGGTGGCAAGGTAAGGGGCCCTACGGTAACCAGCCTAAAAACCACCTCTCACTGGGTCACGCTCTCCACCACTCCCAGGTGGGTCCGAACCCGCGTGCGTAGGAAGCTACGACTAGTGGACATGTCACTGGAAGTAAGGAATGACTCACAGAAACCACTGTCGAAGAAATGGGACCGCACACACTTGGTGCAGCGCAGAAAGCCTAGAAGCACGATTCCCAGGGCAGCACACAAGCCGCCACGCCGATTCCCCATCCCAGAGAAAGCGGGAAACCTCCAGCCCTAGACCGGATAACTGGACTCGTAGTCCAAGGCCAAACACATGGCCCATGAGGGAATCACCTTCCAAAGAAACTCGCGACATGTGGGGGAGACCCCACCGCACACACACCGATACACGGTGACTCGATCGAGCGCAACACGAAAGCCCGGAACACGTGGAGTCACCCGGACCCACCACACCTATGGGCACGCTAATTGAGGTAACACGGTCCTCCCGACACCCTCAAAACATGAACTCAAAACTCTCGGGGTGTATGGGATACTCACGAGACCGCAAGTCGACCACTGGGTCCCAACTGGGTCGACCAGGGACCTACACAACGCGAAGCAATCGCAGCAAGTACGAAGAACCACTTCGGTGCAACACAGTGCCTGGCGGTCTACCTTGGGCCGTCACAAGCTGTAACGGTCCAAGCCTCGACCGTCACAGCACTCTAACGGTCCAACACAGGAGCGTTACGCGAGAGGAGAAACAACTCCACCCTAGGGCGTCACAGTCTCTAACGGACCAAGCCTGGTGCGTTAGAAGACGAAACGACACAGGCTATGACGCTCACCTCTCTGCGCGTCATAGCGTCTGACGGTCCTACCTGGGCGCGTCAGAAGAATGGGCTACGTCAGCTCTGACGCTCCCATTTGGGCGCGTCACAATCTCTGACGGTCCTACCTAGGCGCGTCAGAAGACTCGTGACCCCAACGGTCTGAAAACACGAGAAGGCACGTAGCGGTCAAACCCAGGCACGTCACAGCGCCGTGGCGGTCTATCGAGGGACCGTCACACCCACAAACCACCAAAAGGCTAACGGGCCCTATGACGCACCCACCCTGGGGCGTTAAAGGCTGTGACGGTCACTGGAAGGACCGTCACACCCGTCCGAGCGCGAAACGGAGGGAAACAACCCAAAAATCTGATCCACGCCCCGATCACCCCCGGGTGATGGGGAAACAAAGGGGAATCCATCCCCAAGCCCCTAGGCATGCATCTAAACCCTTGGATCGGTCAAAAATACTGTAAAACGAGAGATCCGGCTCACTCCCCCAAAACATGGATTTTCCCCAAAATATGAAAATAAACCCGCTCGGCTCACCACGGCCTATAAAACTCGCGGGAAAGGGAAAGCACGAGCTGGGGGTCCATCTCCCTACCTCCACCGAAGAAACGACGCGCCGTGGACACCGATCCACGAAGAAATCACCGTGAAATCCTCGCCGCTCCACGAACCCACGGCCGAGCTTCACGCGCCACCGGCCCTCGATCCTCGACCCATTCCCCGTTCCTCGCCTCCCGCCATCGCCTCCTCGCCCTCCTCCGCCACCGTCGGCCACCCGGGGAGAGGGGGAGAGAAAGAGATGAGAGAGAGTGAGAAAGAGAGAATGAGAGGGGGAGAGAAAAAAGGGTTAATATATATAGAAAAACTCAAAAATTCCAGAAATTTAGAAAATTACGAAAAATTACCTCTGGGATCCTCGGGAGGAGTACAACGCGCCGGTACAGTCCTGGAGTCGGAGAACGCCACGGTTTGCCCTGCACAGAGTTTCGAAGGCGCGTTAGGGAAAAACAAGTGTAAAACACAAAATACGCTCCGAGACCCACTAAAATGATCCAAAAACAAATCCGGGGCATTACAGCCCTCCCCCCTTAAGGAAATTTCGTCCTCAAAATTTAGGACTAGCACCAAGACACAGGGGAAGAACACTGAACCATCTGACGACGTCGTCAGCGCCCTAGCACAGAAAACCCCGATTCTCACGAAAACACCGATCCTGAGGAACATAGCCAGACTACCAACACGAAGAATACCTCACTCCGCACGCCGCACACACCGGCCACCAGAGCAGGCACCACACAAGAGCACAAGTCTGGTATCACCTCTGCCAACGCGAGAACCAATCATGGCACCGCCACCGCGATCTCGCTCACCGAGGAGACATAGTCCTCGACACGAGCAACAACTACCGATCCATCCTATGGTCGGCAGACCAATCGCGCATCAGCTTCACAACCAGCTGACCGGTCGCACACCCTTCTCAAGGGAACAACCAAGACAGAGCCTCCATCGGCTCACGCAGCCATCTCAACTGACCGCAACCAGCTCATCGGCTCAACGCCAAGGGTCACCTCACACCTAGCAAGCCGAAAGCCAGACATATCACTGTGCCAACTCTGCCAGAGCCCAGAAGACAAACTATGACAGAGCCCAGATCCCGTCCGGGAAGGCACATCATGGAAACGACCACCAAAGGTCTCACCGATACACGACCCTCACTGCTCACGATGCACCACCAACAACATCTTCTGTCTGTGAAAAGACCATCCACTGGTCACCAGATACACGTCAACGGGAAACCTCCACCTACCCAACGGGCACGATCCAGCCCCACAGCAGGTCATCCGCTGACTCACACACAGACAATTACCACATCTCGAGCTGCACTCCTCTTGGACACCGCGTCCAAACACGATCATCGCGCCAACTCGACCGTCTCGGGGAGCACGACGAAGCCAGATGACAAGATCCTAGTGTCTTCAGTCATCACCTCACTCGACTCAGACTTACAGGGGAACCATCCCATGCTGGTCACCAAACTAGGGATAACCATTGCGACACCAACGTCCCGTCAAGGACCACAAATCCGACGCCAACTGCACGAAAAGGCCTCCGCCCACACGCGTCACTCTTTCGTCTGGTCTCATCAAATTACTCAACTTCCATCAAGCGACATCCTCAACAACCCTATCCGGGTCCAACACCGACGCTTGACACGGCTTCCATCACAGGAACAGGGTACTCATGCGGCGCACTAGTCAGCACATTCCCCAACACTCCATCCTGCCAGTGCCAAGAACCATAATACCTCGAGCAACGGCACGGCAACAACACGTTTCACACAGAGGAACCAATCCTCCAATGCTCAATGCAAACTCAGGAATCCGCCCGTAGTAACCAATGCTACGATCCTGAACCAGTGGGTCACAAGCCCACCACGCTTCCACTGCGCACTCCGATCTGCGTGCACAGTCAAAAATTCTGGGGAACACCGCTCAACCAGCACTCGTCCTTTCGGAAAAGTGCCAACACACCCTCACACGACAAGGGAAACGGGCACCAACCCTCACAGGCAATCGCCTGGCCAAGACAAGGAGCACGTCTCGCACGGACTTCATGGCACACGAAGGCCAACCAATCCTGATGTGATACCCCCTAGGACTTAGACAAACAAGCACATTCACAATCAAAAGGGCCAATTTGGGTCACCGCTCTCCCGTCGCTCACCCAAGTCCCGGGGTAACTTCGCAATGCCAAGGTGAGGTTGAGGGGTTGGACCCTTGCTGGTAGAGGGCCAGCAAGGCCAAGATTTGATTCCCAATGGATGTGGATGCCCAATTCAAGGGAGCCGACGTCGTGCCGAGGGCACGGGGTCCACTCTTTTCCCACGGTGATCACTTATAGCAAATGAGCTTAAGGATCGGGCTCTCATTCACGGCCAGCGGAGTTTATGAACTAATATTGAAAGAACAAGCACAAATTAGAGCAAAGTTTGGAGCACTTACTCGACTGGTTTGAAGAAACCAGTCCCGCTCGGAGACGAGGGCGAGCGGGGAGGCGGGTGGATCCCCACACGCCGCGTCGGGGTAGCTTGACCTGCTCAATCTATCTACAACACTACTCCTCTCGCAGGAGGGGGACCTTGGGGTGGGGGTTAATGGATATTACAGTCAAAACTACCTCCACGCAGGGAGGGGCCTTCAGCCGGCAAGCGGGGAGGGGAATTGGAGAAAGGAACACCGAAGACGGGAGGTTGCCGATTCTGCCCGGTTCTATGGGTGCTGATAGGTGACTGAAGAGTTGACTGCTGCAACTGCTACCGAATTTTGTTGGGGGCGAAACCACCTGGGAAATCTTTGTAGGAGGCAGGGGAAGTCGTCCAAATTTTGTTAATTTCTTCTGTCGTCGATGCCGGTCTGGGTGGAGGCCCGAACATGGAGGCAGACTCTCGGACTGGCAGCTCCTGATTTCCAACAGCAGGTTGCAGAGGATGTCCCGACAGCTCCCAAACTCAGAATCAAGCACCGTCCGAGTCGTTGGAACCGTGGATGAGCCCTCTTCACGAAAAAACTTACGGTGAAGGCAAATGATGCCATAGAAGGCCAGGGGACTCTGAACACTGCTGACAGGTCGGTGCAGACTGTGGGTAGCAGAACTATGTAGCTGAGGGAGAAAATGGATAACTCCTGCTACAGGATGCCGAACGGAGTTCCGCTTCTTGATTCGGAAAGTAGACAGGGAGAGGAAGAACTTTGCAGAAGGGATATTGAGCTTATTCTTCCGAGGTTCGTCATGGTGAAGCTTCTACTCCGGTTCTGGTACTCAGCAGGGGCAGCTCTATGCAGTTGTCGGAGAACGGAGCTCCCGGGCAGTACACAGTTCGGATGAAGATGAAACCACCTCCGTTGCGAAGAAGACCAATAGCCGCTTCCGTGGATACCTCTTGGGCCTTCGGATTCGCTGGGATGTGGTCGTGGTCGCCTCTGCAATCTGCTACACTTCTACTGCCTGCGAACTGAAAACTGGAGGTTGAAGATGATGGGGGGAAATGGGGTATATGGGAGGGGAAATGGAGGTGGATGAGTGTGGGGAGAACCCTGGCTGTGAGGGGGTCTAGGAGGGGGTGTTCCAAGGTGTGGGGGGGGGAAGAATAGGGTCTGGAAGGGGGTCTAACAGGTGGTGGGAGGAGGAGCTACGAATTTGGGCTTGGAGGGAGAAGGGGGAAGGTGAGGGGGGCACAAGTGGGTGGAGGGAATGTGAGTTTGAATTTCCTTTAATGTGGGGTGATCAATGGTGGTCTTGGGGATGGGAAGAGGTGCCTTGGGAAGGTGGAGGGATGCTTGGGGAAGGGGATGGGTAGTTGGGGGTTGGAGGGTGGGGTGTGGATTGTTGGAGGGTCTATTGGGACTAGGGGGAAGTAATGATGGCTTGTGGGAAGTTGTAGAGGAGTTAATGGAGGAAGGTGGGAGGGTGGAGGTGGTTGGGAGGGGAGGAGAGAGAAAATTTTTGAAATTGGGTGTGGAGGAGAGGGAAAATTTTTGAAATTGGGTGTGGAGGAGAGAGAAAGGGGAGTGAAAAAGAGAGATTAAGAGAGGGATGGGTGGGGAATCTCTCCCCTATGGTCTCTCACCCAAAAAATGAAATCTCTCTACTAGATAAGAAGTGTAAACTCTCAAAATGGCAAGTTTTTCATTCATTGATTCATTGATTGATTACAAATGGGGGAAATGGGGTCCTATATATAGGCAACCCACATTTTCATAAAAGACCCTGACATTTAACACACTAACAAATAACCGAAGGAAGGGGGGGCGCCCATGGGCCTAGCCCAAAGAAATAGGCCCAATAGCAAACTCATTAGCCTAATGAGACTCAAACTTAGGGAAATGACTCATTAACCTAGGTACGAGACTCAAATAAAAGGAAAATTACATGATTATGACTCAAAGAAAATATGAAAATTACATGACTCGACTTAGAGAAATATGATGGACACAATGGAGCTATGCTAGCAAGCAATCGAAGTTGTAAAAAATATGAAGGGCGAGAGATGCCCCCATCATACCCCCGGGGTGCGAAGAACTCGACTCCGTCGAGTATGAGTCCGTCGGAGAAGAGGTCCTCCAACGCAACTCCGGGCAAGCTACAACCTCCAAACTCAACCTCGCGTTCGCAACCAGGGGACAGCGCTTCAACTTCTCAAGGTGGCTTGGACACACCCTCTTGCCGATGATAGTACCTTGCTTGCCCAGTATTGCCTCCGTGTGCGCACGTCGGACTCTCAAGCTGTTATGTGGAAGCTCTCCGAGGGTGTCGCTCAAAAAGATGGGGGTAGGCTCAAGGTGCTCACTAGGATCTACCGCGGTGCCCTTAGAGGGTGCTAGATCCGTTACGTGAAAAGTGAAGTATATCCCAAAATCCCATGAGTAAATCGAACCCGTAAGCCAGGTTGCCAAAGCCACTTGGAACATGGAAGGTCCAAGTCCTCGTGCCCTCAATTTGGAGGTGGCCCTAAGGTAGAGCCATTGCAAAGTCACCATCGTGAGGTTGCCTTCTTGGAATTCAAAGTGCCACTCGTGAGTTTTTGCCCGCTCATTACGATCCTCACCGCCCATTGCTAGATGCTAGCTTGAATAAGTATGCCTTGAGCTACGGTGCGGTGTGGGTGGGAAGTGTGTGGTATGCAAAGGGGGACCGGGGCAACCAAAAGTAGACCTATCATGTAATGACGCAGTGTAGACTTCGGTCAACCTAGGTGGGCCGGGGCACCCGTAGGTGGCCCTATCATGCAAAGGGGTGGTAAATATCGGAGGACCCGGACATCTGTAGATGCCTTTGACATGTGTATGACCAATGTGAAGTGAGGGAGAGTCGGGGCATCCATAGGTGTCCCTTTCATGTGTGGGTGTGATGAGTGCCGGGGGACCCGGACATCCGTGAATGCTCCTAACATGTTTAAGACTTATGATGAATGACGGTGGCCCATTACATCCGACTATGGACCACTCATGCTTTCCACTTGACATGTGGGTGATATGGATGAATGGACCCAACATAGTGTTCATGCCAAGTGGTGTGGTAAGCCTAGACACATGCATATTTTTCCTAAAGGTGACTTTCATGTGTATAGGTGTGGGACAACCCTTTAACTGCCATTGGAAAGGATCGAATGGATCTAAGAAGGTGGTCATCATGGGGTGGGGCACAACCTCATTACCTAGGGGTATGTGGCCCAAGGTCATGGTTCCCAAGGTGCAACCCGGATCTAGGATGGGGTGAATTAGGTCTAACATGGTGGGTTGGGATAGGGAATGGTGGGTGGTGGATAAGGTGGTTGGGTCACATGGGGAACTAGACTCCCATAGGAAGGGATCAAAGGGGTCATGGAAAGGTCTTCCTAGAGGGAGGCACTCTATGTCTTCAAAGTTCCCAAATTGTGAGTCATCCTCCTCCAAGGTAATTGGGCCAAGTTTTCTAGTGGGTTGGCCGATCAAAGTATTTGGGATCTCAATGGTAGGGGAGTGGATCGAGATAGGTTCTTCTACCATAGGGAGAAGAAAAAGGAGGTCGCTAGTGTAGCAACCAATGGTATAGACCGAGGTGATTGACCCGATGCATGGGTGTAGGAGGCCAAGGCTCCTAGGTTGTTCGGCCATAGGGGTCAACATGCTAGTGAACTCAATTTGCCATGCTAAGCCTCTAAGAAAATCCTCTAAGGTCTCTACTTGATAAGATGCTTGGATTGTGGTGTGATAAGCGGAGATGGGCACTATGGGATAGTTTTCCTTCATGGGTGAGAAATCGTGGGCCGTGATCTCTCTTATTGGGCTCTCCTTTAGCCAACTAATAAGGGGTTCCCCTAAGATGAGATTGACTCCAACTAAAGATGGTGATGTAAGGTGAAGACCATCACATGTTGTTTCTTCTTGAACTTGGACTTGGGTTTCCTCCAAGGTGGAGAGTGGGTTTGGAGTGTTCACCACTATGGGGTGGGGTATGGGTTCTTCTTCCAAGGAGGTGAGAGGGGCTTTTGAGGGTGTGGTGATGATTGGGGCATAGTGTATCCGGGGTGGTAGGTAGTGGGAAACTTGGGTTAGGATAGGTAAGGGTAGTAGTGGAGGCTTTGGTGGGAGTTGGATTGGGGTAGGGAGAGGAAGATGGGTGGGTTGAAGGGGTTTGGGTTGATTGGTTTTGGGAGGAGTGTCCCCTTTTGGGGGTGATGGAGAGGTAGTGGTGGGGGTTACCACGGGCCTAGGTGGAGAGTTGGCCATGGGGCCCAATTGGGTATGGGGACCTATGGTTGTGGAGTAGACTTAGAGGTGGGGTGTAAATGTAGTGGTTAGGGTAGGAGAGATGGGAAGTGGTGGGGAATGTGTGATTGGGGTCTTGGATTGACCGGGTGGGGATGATGGAGTTGAAGTGCTCCTTGGACTTTAGTGATTTGAGTAGGAGGGAGAGGGTTGGAGGGTGTAGGTTTTTCTAAGCTCGGTCTTCATCTCATCCCAAGTGCTAATTGGGGCCTCCCTACGGATCTTTCTCAAACCTTCCACAACTAACCAATGAGTTTTAGCTTGTTTGGAGAGGTGTGCCTTGGCTAGCCTCATTCTTCTTCCTTCGTTCAAGGGGAAACTTTTAAAGAATTGGTCCATGGAAATCTCCCAATCTATGTAAAGGCTTGGGCTGTTGGATCCATCAAAGGCGGGGGTTTTGATTTTCAAGTGTTCTAAAAATATGGTTTCTAGATTTTCCCAAAGGTCACTCTCATTCACTCTTGATGTACGGCTATTTCCTTCAAGTCGGTCGAGTCGAGACATGATATCTTCAAGCCGATTAAGGACATTAGGTAGGGCTTCTATGATAGAGGTGTTACTACCCACTTTGTTGGTAATGGAGCATCCATGAGGATCTGGGCTTTTTGGGAAAGTTGATGGGGATGGATATGACGGGTATGAAGTGGCCATTCTAGTGGACATGGCAGATGCAACCGAGGACTCTAAATGCATAAACATGGCCTAGGACCAACTTGATAGAGACAAGTTGTGAACTTGCGCTGATACCAATTGATGTGATACCCCCTAGGACTTAGACAAGCAAGCACATTCACAATCAAAAGGGCCAATTTGGGCCACCGCTCTCCCATCGCTCACCCAAGTCCCGGGGTAACTTCGCAATGCCAAGGTGAGGTTGAGGGGTTGGACCCTTCCTGGTAGAGGGCCAGCAAGGCCAAGATTTGATTCCCAATGGATGTGGATGCCCAATTCAAGGGAGCCGACGTCGTGCCGAGGGCACGGGGTCCACTCTTTTACCACGGTGATCACTTATAGCAAATGAGCGTAAGGATCGGGCTCTCATTCACGGCCAGCAGAGTTTATGAACTAATATTGAAAGAACAAGAACAAATTAGAGCAAAGTTTGGAGCACTTACTCGACCGTTAGAAGAAACCGGTCCCGCTCGGAGACGAGGGCGAGCGGGGAGGCGGGTGGATCCCCACACGCCGCGTCGGGGTAGCTTGACCTGCTCAATCTAATTACAACACTACTCCTCTTGCAGGAGGGGGACCTTGGGGTGGGGGTTAATGAATATTACAGTCAAAACTACCTCCACGCAGGGAGGGGCCTTCAGCCGGCCAAGCGGGGAGGGGAATTGGAGAAAGGAACACCGAAGACGGGAGGTTGCCGATTTTCCCCGGTTCTGTGGGTGCTGATAGGTGACTGAAGAGTTGACTGCTGCAGCTGCTACCGAATTTTGTTGGGGGCGAAACCACCTGGTAAATCTTCGTAGGAGGCAGGGGAAGTCGTCCAAATTTTTTTAATTTCTTCTGTCGTCGATACCGGTCTGGGTAGAGGCCCGAACAGGGAGGCAGACTCTTGGACTGGCAGCTCCTGATTTCCAACAACAGGTTGCAGAGGATGTCCCGATAGCTCCCGAACTCGGAATCAAGCACCGTCAGAGTTTTTGGAACCGTGGACGAGCCCTCTTCGCCAAAAAACTAACGGGGAAGCCAAATGATGCCGGAGAAGCCCAGGGGACTCTGAACACTGCTGACAGGTCGGTGCAGACTGTGGGTAGCAGAATTACGTAGCTGAGGGAGAAAATGGATAACTCCTGCTAAAGGAAGTCGAACGGAGTTCCGCTTCTTGATTCTGAAAGTAGACAGGGAGAGGAAGAACTTTGCAGAAGAGATCTTGAGCTGATTCTTCCGAGGTTCGTTGTGGTGAAGCTTCTACTCCGGTTTTGGTACTCAGTCGGGGTAGCTCTATGCAGTTGTGGGAGAAGGGAGCTCCCGGGCAGTACACAACTCGGATGAAGATGAAAACACCATCGTTGCGTAGAAGACCGGTAGATGCTTCCGTGGATACCTCTTGGACCTTCAGATTCACTTGGATGTGGTCGGGGTCACCTCTGCAATCTGCTACTCTTCTGCTGCCTGCGAACTGAAAACTGGAGGTTGAAGATGATGGGGGGAAATGGGATATATGGGAGGGGAAATGGAGGTGGATGAGTGTGGGGAGAACCCTGGCTGTGAGGGGGTCTAGGAGGGGGTGTTCCAAGGTGTAGGGGGAAAGAATAGGGTCTGGAAGGGGGTCTAACAAGTGGTGGGAGGAGGAGCTACGAATTTGGGCTTGGAGGGAGAAGGGGGAAGGTGAGGGGAGCACAAGTGGGTGGAGGGAATGTGAGTTTGAATTTCCTTTAATGTGGGGTGATCAATGGTGGTCTTGGGGATGGGAAGAGGTGCCTTGGGAAGGTGGAGGGCTGCTTGAGGAAGGGGATGGGTAGTTGGGGGTTGGAGGGTGGGGTGTGGATTGGTGGAGGGTCTATTGGGACTAGGGGGAAGTAATGATAGCTTGTGGGAAGTTGTAGAGGAGTTAATGGAGGTAGGTGGGAGGGTGGAGGTGGTTGGGAGGGGAGGAGAGAGAAAATTTTGGAAATTGGGTGTGGAGGAGAGAGAAAGGGGAGTGAAAAAGAGAGATTAAGAGAGGGATGGGTGGGGAATCTCTCCCCTAGGGTCTCTCACCCAAAAAATGAAATCTCTCCACTAGATAAGAAGTGTAAACTCTCAAAATGGCAAGTTTTTCATTCATTGATTCATTGATTGATTACAAATGGGGGAAATGGGGTCCTATATATAGGCAACCCACATTTTCACAAAAGACCCTGACATTTAACACACTAACAAATAACCGAAGGAAGGGGGGCGCCCATGGGCCTAGCCCAAAGAAATAGGCCCAATAGCAAACTCATTAGCCTAATGAGACTCAAACTTAGGGAAATGACTCATTAACCTAGGTACGAGACTCAAATAAAAGGAAAATTACATGATTATGACTCAAAGAAAATATGAAAATTACATGACTCGACTTAGAGAAATATGACGGACACAATGGAGCTATGCTAGCAAGCAATCGAAGTTGTAAAAAATATGAAGGGCGAGAGATGCCCCCATCAAATCCGAACACACAATGCAAGATGACGAACCTGGCCAAACACAATTCTCTCCAACCAAAGGGAAAACCAAATGCACTTCCGACCAACGGAAGAACTCCACGCTTGACCTGACCTCGAACCTCGTGCATGCTGGAAACAGCACCATCCAGCACCAAGGAAAACCATCACCACGTTAGGTCAGCGCCTCCGACACACTCAGCGAGTGTCACGTCGGACCACGATCACAACATCTCTCGATGCACCACCGCTGCAATTCCTCGAACTGTAACGCGCCACGCCAAGAGCCACAACACGAGCCATAACAACAACCGCCAACGCTCATCCTCGAGTCCCGAAACTCACCGCGGAGCCTTCACATCACTAGCCAAATCCAAGGCAAACATAATCCAGGAGCAAGAACTTACTGGGACACCATAGCCCAATCCTGCCTCGAAATCCGCAAGAATAACCGGGACTGACACGTCGTGTCTGACGCCATAAAGCATGACAAGAACATCAGGCTCGATGAAACAACAGCTCACCGAGAAGATCCTTCGCTCTCCCGAGCGCACTTCTCGACCAGAGTACCAGCTCTGCCACCTTAAACCACAACCTCAACGCCTCAGTGGCTGGATAAAACCAACGCTGGAGTGGCCAAACACCAATAACAACTCCCTCAGAGCACGGCCACGGCCACTTAACCCCAAACAATCCTCACCAGCCACCTGACCTCACTGCACACACCTCGAACACAGCACCGAAGCAACACATCTGCCGGCAACCTCTGCCCAATGCAGCACAACTGGGGCCACCACCGATGAGGGAGAAAGCTCTCGACCTCGATCCTTAGACCCCATGCTGGCACGAAAGCCGCGAACAACAACCGCCTTCATAGTGCTGCACAGCGCACTCAAGCTCTCAAGCGAGAAATAAAGCAAAAAATAAGCACAAATCCCTATGCCAGCTGCCGACTGTACTAGACCATACGGACTCTGATCACAGCAATATTTTGAATTCCTATGTACGTCCACAACCTCTGCTCTGATACCAACTGTAGCGATCTGAGGATCCGATTACTGGGAGAGACCCGATAACCCGAGACTCGAACCGCCGCCCACGAGTCGGGAGGGCTCAGAAGGGCTAAAAGGAGTGTAGATACACAAAGAAATAGGAAATAAAACAACTACAGCAGAGTCCAGTCCAATAGAAAGTACAGTCTAAAGCAGTAAAATGTACCACATGCCGAGTGGACACGCGGCCCGGCGAGTTGGCAACTGAGAACCTCCGCACCGCGCCCTCGAACCTCGAGGAAGAAGAACCGCCACACCTGAAAAGTAGGGAATGAGTCTCCAAAATAGAGACTCAGCAGGGATCCCGCGGAACCCCAACCAGAAACAACGGCGGTAGCGGAAAGGAAGGCTGCAAGAGCAACCGCAACAGTAGGAACAGTAAACCCGGTGGCCGGTCGAAACCCGACACTACAACTACTCCTACTGTACCAAAAACACACCCCGAACTCACGGTCGGGGGCTACCGAACTACACTAGTACCGCTTACCGAAGTAAAAACCCACGGCAATCACGCCGTAGAGGCCTGTCTCCCAGAACTAGACCAAGCTGGACACGCTGTCCAAAGTGCAACCCTGACCGTCCGGTCGCGGGTACCACACAACAAGACGCAACCTCGGTAAAGCTACTAGCCCCCGTCAAACGGCACGAGCGCTAACACACGCGTCACGGTGAAACACCTAGAACTCAATGGTCAACGCAGCCGAAACCCGAAGGTCGAAGTCACACGACTGACATTCTGTCACTCCCGACTCGACAGGAGTACGGTAGAACCAACAAACTAAAGTAAATGAACGAAAAAGCCGTCTACTCTAACAGTACCGTACTACTAAACCTCGGTCCAACAAAACTCGAGTCCATACCTGCCAGCGAACAGGAGCACTACCCACTAGAAGAACGACCGGAAGCGTCCCCTGACGTCTTACACCACGTCACAAGGGTCTAGCTACAATGCTCCGGGTGTGAGACTCAGACATGCAACAAGTACCATAACAAGGACTAGCTGGGGTCACGCTCGTCAGCACGTGTCCTAAGCCCCCAACTACGTGTGCACACATAGACCATCTGCTCTAGGTCGGGTCCTCTAGCTGGTTTTCCCCCCACCGGACTCTGGTGGCAAAGGCAAGGGGCCCTACGGTAACCAGCCTAAAAACCACCTCTCACCGAGTCTCGCTCTCCACCACTCCCAGGTGGGTCCGCACCCGCGTGCGCAGGAAGCTACGACTAGTGGATAGGTCACTGAAAGTAAGGACTGACTCACAGAAACCCATCGAAGAAACGGGACCGCACACACTCGATGCAGCGCAGAAAGCGCAGAAGCACGATTCCCAGGGCAGCACACAAGCCGCCACGCCGATTCCTCATCCCAGAGAAAGCGGGAAACCTCCAGCCCTAGGCCGGATAACTGGACACGCAGTCCAAGGCCAAACACATGGCCCACGAGGGAATCACCTTCCAAAGAAACTCGCGACATGCCGGGGAGACCCCACCGCACACACACCGATACACGGTGACTCGATCGAGCGCAACACGAAAGCCCGGAACACGTGGAGTCACCCGGACCCACCACACCTACGGGCATGCTAATCGAGGTAACACGGTCCTCCTGACACCTTCAGAACATGAACTCAAAACTCTCGGGGTGTCTGGGATACTCACGAGACCGCAAGTTGACCACTGGGTCCCAACCGGGTCGACCAGGGACCTACACAACGCGAAACAATCACAGCAAGCATGAAGAACCACTTCGGCGCAACATAGTGCCTGGCGGTCTACCTTGGGCTGTCACAAGCAGTAACGGTCCAAGCCTCGACCGTCACAGCACTCTAACGGTCCAACACAGGAGCGTTACGCGAGAGGGGAAACAACGGCTGTGACGCACCCACCCTGGGGCGTCACAGTCTCTAATTGACCAAGCCTGGTGCGTTAGAAGATGGAACAACACAGGCTGTGACGCTCACCCCTCGGCGCGTCACAGCGTCTGACGGTCCTACCTGGGCGCGTCAGAAGAATGGGCTGCGTCAGCTCTGACGATCCCATTCGGGCGCGTCACAGTCTCTGACGGTCCTACCTAGGCGCGTCAGAAGACTCGTGACCCCAACAGTCTGAAAACACGAGAAGGCATGTAGCGATCGACCCCAGGCGCGTCACAGCGCTGTGGCGGTCTATCGAGGGACCGTCACACCCACAAACCACCAAAAGGCTAACGGGCCTTGTGACGCACCCATCCTGGGGCGTCACAGGCTGTGACGGTCACTGGAAGGACCGTCACACCCGTCCGAGCGTGAAACGGCGGGAAACAGCCCAAAAATCCGATCCACACCCCAATCACCCCCGGGTGATGGGGAAACAAAGGGGAATCCATCCCCAAGCCCCTAGGCATGCATCTAAACCCCTGGATTGGCAAAAAATGCCGTAAAACGAGAGATCCGACTCACTCCCCCAAAACATGGATTTTCCCCAAAATGCAAAAATAAACTCGTGGGAAAGGGAAAGCACGAGCTGGGGGTCCATCTCCCTACCTCCACCGAAGAAACGACGCGCCGTGGACACCGATCCACGAAGAAATCGCCATGAAACCCTCGCCGCTCCACGAACCCGCGGCCGAGCTTCCACGCGCCACCGGCCCTCGATCCTCGACCCGTTCCCCATTCCTCGCCTCCCGCCATCGCCGCCTTGCCCTCCTCCGCCACCGTCGGCCGCCCGGGGAGAGGGGGAGAGAAAGAGATGAGAGAGAGTGAGAAAGAGAGAATGAGAGGGGGAGAGAGAAAAGGGTTAATATATATAGAAAAACCTAAAAATTCTAGAAATTCAAAAAATTACGAAAAAGTACCTCCGGGATCCTCGGGAGGAGCACAACGCGCCGGTACAGTCCCGGAGTCAGAGAACGCCATGGTTTGCCCTGCATAGAGTTTCGAAGGCGCGTCAGGGAAAAACACATGTAAAACACAAAATACGCTCCGAGACCCACTAAAATGATCCGAAAACAAATCCGGGGCATTACATATACACAACCTTTATGCAAGATTCTGAAGTAGCTGGTACCACAAGTCAATCCTCAAAACAAAATGAAGACATGAAAACTTCTTCATCATCTGTCTTTCAATTTAAGGCTCAGAAAAATGAAAAACAAACAAAAGTTGTGAACAAGGGTAAACAATTGAACAAGAATGGTAAGAAAAATAAGGTCAAAAATGTCCCTACTTGTGTCTTGAAATCTGCTAGTTCTGCTGCATCTGATGGGTCAATGCATACTGCTCATAACTCATTTACTTATTCGTATGCATTTGATAAGAGTGTTTCGTGCCATTATTGTGACAAGGTAGGCCACGTAATGGATGATTGCAGATTATTGATAGAAGATGAGCATGCAAGTGAAACATTGCATTCTAAAATTTCATTTGGTAGAAACCATGATACTAGGAAGTCTGGTGCATCTTGTCATTACTATGGTAGGCATGGTCATCTCATGAATGTATGTTTCATCATGAATCAAGATGATAAAATGCATGCTAGGTCTTCTGGTAATCATCATGGCTCTAAAAGAAACAGAATTGCTTTGAACCAGCATATCATTTGCTTCAACTGTAACAAACCTGGTCACAAAGCCATTGAGTGCTGGTCTGGATCTACTTGGGGCAAAAAGGGTTCTAAAGGTAAGCACATCAAGTGCTTCGAATGTGGGAAGCGTGGCCATACAGTCGAGGATTGTTGGCATGTTAAGGAAAATTTTGTCAATCCCTACTCTGTCCGATTTCCTGCAAAATGACTTGTGAACTTTTCATGTTTTAACTATGGCAAGCCAGGTCACAAATCTACTAAATGTTGGTTAGTTAATAACAAGAAACAAAATGTGCATGTAAACAACAGATCATTTCATGCTTATGCACATAGGCCTCATGCTTCTGTTAATGTGCGTCACAATATTAGAAAATATGCTGCTTATTGTAAATACTGTGGTAAATTTGGACACTCCATAGCCAACTGTCACTTGATGGAATTTGATGATAATGTTGCTAAGGAACTGTTTAGAACACCTGTTGGGGTTAGTACAGGACCCAAGACTACTTGGGTTCCTGCTGGATCAAAGTGATCAAATCTTTGTAGGTGTGCCTTGGAAGCTGATGAATAAAGGGGTCAATAATCCAAGGCACTCAAGAATGAAAACCCATGACTGCGCTGTACAGGTTAGTTCTGAAAACTTTCCTTAAATTCTGCTATCTGAAATTGTTTGCTTTAGATGTTTGCATATCATATTAATATGTCTGTGCTTAATTGATATCTCTTGAAAATTTGACTGCTCTCGCATGATGCTCTCTGAATAAAGAATGTTCTGATGTTTGAATAATTATTGCATTGAGTATAGGTAGTTGCATGTCTTGCATATAGTCGGTGCATCTTATGTCTACATTGCATACAGGTCCGTGCACTTCGTGTTGTTCACATGCCAAGGTCGTGCATTGTATGCTTCATGTTTGATTTAAATTAGTGCATGTCATAAAATTTGAAAAATCCTAAAAATATATTCCATTGCATCTAGACAGGGGGATCATGCATGCTTCATCACTTATTCACCTCTTGAACTCCTTCTGTCTAGCAATCTTATCAATTTCACTGCCAATGTGTGGTTCACTTGAATTCTCTGATGCTTCTACTTGTTTAGCTGATCTGTCTGTACTCCAGACCCAGCTATTGAAATTGATTCTTCTCAACATACATTTGATGGTCTTCTCTCCTACCGTTATTTGCTCTACCAGCTTGTACCCATTCGACACTCACATCCTTTCAAGCTGGTCTGATTAATCTGATTCTTGTTCCAGGAATGATATGTTGTTAAGTTGCATTGATTGGACTGATTTGAGAACTTCAAGTTGTGTACCATGTTTTTAATATAAAAGAAATTCCTCTCATACAGGTTTAAGAATGACCACTGTTTCAAATTGGTATGAGCTTAATGTATTCTCGGATTTGTATTCAAATGAATGAAAATATCTGAATGAAAAGTTCTAATAAATCTTAACCAATCATGTCATGAAATGTCTAGACTCACTCATCTGAAATCTGAAAATATAATCTCAAGACCACTTGTAGATATACATAGAGTGGGTATCATTTTTAAACATCAACTTGAAAAATGTTGGCTAAGAAGGAAGAACTGAAGTCAGAGCAATGACTTTGGTCACCAAGAAACTGGGTCCTCCATCAAAGAAATGGAGTAAAACCTAAGTCATGAAGTGCCATAGTTACCTCTGCAGTAAAGGAAAATTGTCAAATCTGACAGAGCAATGGCATGTTTGAGTTGAGTAACTGGGGATTCTGACCTCTGATCAAGGTGTCTCCTCATGTGAAAGGCACTCCTATTGCTAACTATGTTCTCACAATTGGGAGGCAATGACTGTTATCACACTGAGTAACTGGGTCACTTCACCTGAGATGTGTTGTGCCTCATGTAAAAAGGTATTGATCAACACAAATTGCTCATGAAATATTATGTGCTAATCAAAAGCAAATATCTTGCAAAAACTGTCAACGCATGTTCTAGTAAGGGTGTTTAATTTCAACACTGCTCTATGTGACTCTCAAAGGAGTCATTAAGATTATTTGAGTAAATTGGAAGATGATTGATTTTGTATATTGCATGATTAGCTGGTTCAGTTTTATTAAAACTTGCTTCAGATATGAGAATTGATTTTAATTGACAAATTTGGTATACATCATGGTTAAATCAATTGGGTCATGTCGGTTAATTCATAACCCCCTATGATAGGAGAGTCTTTCCTTGCGAGGACTTATTACTGTGGTACCTGCCGTACAATTTCCTCTGATCAGGTTCACCTTGGGCAACTTAATCATCATGCTAACTTACCTATTGGAGATCATGTGCCTTGCTTGCTCTTATTTACTCCAACCCTTGGCTACATCTACTTTATTTACATCATCAGTTTCACTCTCTACACTGTTGGAATCTTCCATCTTATTTCTGTATCCCTGACGAATGACTCTTGTAACTGGTTCTGGTTCTATGGGCCTTTCACCTGCATTGTTCTGTCCATACAAATGTAAGGTGTGCCACAACCAATTTTGCTTCACAATTCTTGTGGTGGTGGATTCCAGATTGATTCATTGGATAACCAGAGTTCATCCCTGTGGATACATCATGTGCTTGCATTTTCGATTCCTTTCATGCTCTCAGGGGGAGTTCTGGGCATTATAGATATTCATGTTTATGTCAAAGGGGGAGGTCTGTATTTCAAAGGGGGAGAATATGTTCATGCATCACATTATTTTTCACGCAAACAACCTTCTTTTGTTGAAGTCAAAGGGGGAGAATAGTTTGATTTCTCGAGTCCGTGTGACTCATTATGTTGCCATCATCAAAAGGGGGGAGATTGTTGTGCCCCTTGTGCCTTGATGATGTTGTGATGTTTTAATGATAGCAATATTAGTGTCACCTCATAAGATTGCATGATTAATACATTAGTGTCACCTAATAAGATTGCATGATTAATCTATGATTGAGTGCTTGATCTGTATGCCTTGATGATGATTTAACTGATGAGCATTCAGTTCCTGCTTTAGGTTGGTGCATTGTTCTGTGCACTGTTTTGCTTACTGCATTGGGTTTAAACATGTCTACGCATCAGTTAAGTCGGTGCACTTATGTTTTGTCTAAGGCTAGTGCATTTTTGTCAGTCCGGCTGCTCAACAACCTCGGTGTATGTCACCGTTCATAGGCATTAAGGTCTGTGCATTCCACTCTCTGTGCACGCAGTCTTGGCGAGTGTTAGGTCGGTGCATTGCTTATTCTGCGTCTCATGGTGGCCTGGAGTCGGTGCATGTGTGCGTAAGTCGGTGCATGTGTGCGTAAGTCGGTGCATGTGTGTGTCTCACACACACCTTAAGTGTGCGTCTCAGACACACCTTAAGTCGATGCACATGTGCCTTCATCGTCGGTCCAATGCAATTGTTGCTATGGGCTAGCACAACATCAGTGCATATTCCTATTGTTGTGCTCATTTTCATGCTAGTTGGTACATAGTCGGTGCACATCTCACCAAGGTCCGTGCACGCTTGCCACCTCGCATTCTCAAGTCTGTGCATATATCTACTTTGTTAAACATGAGCCCGTGCATACATAATCTCATGCTAAATCAAGTCTGTGCCCACCTCGTAACCAATTCAGTGCATAAGAGATTCATGCATCTAAGTCCATGAAATGTCTGTAGCCTGCATAGTCAGTGCATCCGTTAGTCTTGTGCTGCAAATATGTCTATGCATATGCTAGTGGGACAGTACTGAACTCGTGCATATAATACTCTATGTCCGTGTACATCTTTCGTGATTGAATGAAGTATGTGCATATTTTATACCTAACTAAAAGACACTTATGCAATAGGTCAATAGCTCATGTTCTTCAAGAAGGGCACGTGATCCAATGACGATCCTCACTCAAAGATGCTGCCACGTGGACCATGGAGCTTCCAGATTCTGACAAGTGGCGATTGTCTCCTGAAGCTTCCAGGCCGGAGCGTTCCCTCGACACTCCTAGGGCAAGAGCTCGTCAACCTGACCTGATGGAGTATATATAGTCTGCTTCCTGCAATCAAAAGGATATCTCTCGAAAGCAGTAGAAGAAAAAGAGAAAGAGAGAGATCGATAGCCGTAGAGAAACACAGAAGAAGAAGAAGTAGACAGGAAGAGAGAGAGATCGAGAGTTTGAGAAGAGAAGAAGAGAAGCTTCATCTGAAGATTATTCCCTACTGGAATCTGGATCAAATCCAATCCAGTCAGCTCCTTGAGAGCCATATCTGCGCTTTAGTGTTTACAGCTTTCAGTTGTTGTCATTTCCCGTTTCTTGTTTTCCTTTTTATTGTTATTTCAAGCTGTTTGTCAGCAGAGCAAGCTGTGTTGCTCAGCTGCAGCAGAGGAGGATTCCTCTGGACGGGTTAAGCTGTAAGTCCCAACGGTTGCAGAGGTGTGATGTCCTCTGGATGGTGAAGTGGTAATGCCCAGCGGGTCAAGCTGTGTGTCAGCAGATGGCCAAGCTGCATTACCCAGCAGAAGCAAGCTGTGATGCTCAGCGGATGTAGGCAAGCTGTGTGGCCCAGCTGTTAAGCTGTGTATCAGCGGGAAGCCACACTCTAGTTGGAGTGTGGGGTGGACGTAGGTCTGGAGGACCGAACCACCTTAAAATCTTCTGTTCATCGTGGTTTGATTGTTTATTCTGATCCGCTAGATGTATGCTTAGGAACATTCATGATAGTCTGATCTTATCTAGTGAGAGATAGGGTTGCACATCATGCGTTTGATTCTGGTCTTGATAGAGTCTAGTGGATCAGATGAACTGAGTCATCTCTTTAGTCTATATGGAGTAGAGCAGAAGTACAGTCTCTCTGATCTTCCTTCCATCTTTCGAAGGGTGCATCTAAGCTGATTAAGGCACCCGTGGGTTTTGATTTCGCATCTCTGTTTGTTATAAGTTTTAATTGGGCATAGTTTTAGAGAGGGATTCACCCCCCCCTTTCTGAATCCTTCGCACCGATCCCATCAAGTGGTATCAGAGCATACCATCTGCACCAACACATTCGTAATTCGTAGCATCTCCATCATCACCAACTACAGGAGGATCCTACATTATAAAAAATTAATAATGAATAGATTTAAATAAATATAATTATTAATAAATCTAGTTAAATATCTTTTTGATTTTCTAAATTCAAAAGTAGATAACATGAAGATGATTTCTTTCACTCTCAAAGCTGAATTCTTTGAACTAAGTAGTAATGTTGTTGTTGTGCCCTGTGGTTTTGATGATGCCTAACACTATGAATCATATTATGATAATGGTTTTTTATATCATGAATTTGATGTGTGCTGGCTAATGTCCAAATGTTTTCTAATGCCTTGAACAACATTTCCATATGACGGTTTGAAGAGTTGTAATGTCAACACTATGAATGCTTGAACTGTTATTATATCTGTATGCTTGAAGAATGTCAGTTTAAAGAACTGTAATATCTGAAGAATTCCGGTAAGCATAAACATGACAGTGTCACAGCAGCCCTAGAAGCAACTCTGCAGAAGAAGCCTCCAATCGCTGAAGAAACAAGCTAATATATCACCTTAAGATAGAGTTTGTACCCGCTGAAGAATAAGGGAGAAAAATATCCCTTAAGGTTGACAAATGTGCATTACGGGTGACAGATACTACCTTAAGCGTAACAAATAGATGGACTAGGTGAATAATAGATAACAGTGGCGATAAATACCAGTGCAAAGGTGAATAATAGGCAGCAGGTGTGAAATAGTTGAAAACCAAGAACCTCAAGCCGACTCGGAAGGGCTTACAAGTCGACTTCTGACAGAAGAATTCACAGAATGAAAGAAGACTTTTTAGCTGCGGATTAAGGGTGAAAATGGGTGAACAAAGCAGACAAATGGTCGTATAGCAGTGTGAAATGGTTGTTCAGTGGTGTAAAGTGGCTCGTGGCTATGACATTTGAAGAATGATCAAATTGGTTGAAGAGAATGATTCCCTCTGTACTTCTGAGGAAGAGAGGACTGGTCCTCTGGTTGTGGGTAACTGGGTGTTACTCACGGTTCCTTCTAATTTGATCAGAACAAGAGAGGAGAGTGTTCTTATAGGTCAAGCTGTGAGTCAGCGTTTGTTTACAAACTGAGTCTGTGGTTATTGCTATTGCAAGGGGAAGCCACACTCAGGTTTGAGTGGGGGGTGGACGTAGATCTACGTGACAGATCGAATCACCTAAAAGCTCTGTGTGCCGTGATTTACATTGGTGTGATTTGCCCTTATCATCTTCCTCCATTCACAGGTTTACGTATGAACAGATCTTCCCTGTATGCTAAGTGGTTGTATTACATCTGTTAGATCTGTCTGATTTGAGTGGATTCTGTGAGATAGCATTCTCTTAGTTAGTGCATTCTTGTCACTTTCATTTATATTGTTCTCACATATATCATTTGAGCTCGTGGTTTGATAGCTGAGTGTTAAATTGTCTTACGCTTAAAATTTGAGGTTAAAATTTTTATAGGATCTATTCACCCCCCCTGATGCGGGATGGAAACTTCCAATAAAATTGGTGACTCAAACAAATAAAGGAATAGGGGTCAAACTAAGAAAACAAAGGGTTTATGTGACACAAAATTGAGTACAGACAAAACTGGAAGATTGAGGGACACGAAAATGGAAAAATAGCAAACGAAGGGTGAATGACCGAATTTTTTTTGTGGAGGCTGGGGTGGACATGGATGACTCACCCTCCAATCGTAGAATTGGGCTCTATCCAGGATGAACAGAATACCGAAGAAGCGGCGGTGGCGGTGCGGTGGCGGCACGAACGGCGGTGGCGGCGGAGCTTCACACTCCAGGAAGATAGAAAACTTGGAATCCACCAATTAGAGTAGGGAATCCACCCTAGAAATATAGCAAATCCATGCTGCAAGAGGAGAGGGAGAGAGGAACAAGGGCGCACCCTTCAATGGCTCAAGCCAATTTCACAAATTTTCATTTCATTAAACCTTACTAAACACTATACATGGGTTTATATAGAAGGGGAGGAAGGGGGAGGGGGTTGGGATTTCATGGGAGAGAGGGGAGGGGTAGCATTTTCTTCCCCCATGTGGTCAATTGGCCTAAAAAAAGAAAATACAAAATGTCATTTTAATGGGGGGGAACCCCCTTGACTTAAGGGGAGGCATCTTGGACATTTTTCACCCATTGTCTCCTTGACTTGTCCAAGAAGAAAAGAATCCTTCTAGAAGCCACCTTGGCATTTGACCAGCCCCACATGGAGCCCTAGGGCTTAGGTGGACCAATGGGGAAGGAGTGAGGGCCCCCTTGCTAGACCTACTGAACTTTTACATAAAAACCCAAAGATCCTTATGGAATAATAAATTGGCTTATAAAGCCTTACAATTGTAAACCTACTTTCCCAAGGATATAAAAGCAAACTAAAAAGACACAAATACAAAAATAAAATGTTAGTGCTCGGTGTCGATTCCCATCAATTCTCCCCGGGGGGGAAGAACTCGACCCCGTCGAGTAAGGGGTAGCTGCTCATGTGTCGCTCCGGCGGATCCGTCACCGCACCAGGAAGCACGGAGTACGCTCCACTCCAAGTAATCGACACCTGCTCATCCCGTATAGATTCGATATGCACACGCTCCTAGGAAATGAGGCTAGAGGTGGACACTCCAGGGTAGGGTCATTCTCAAAGGTGGGAGGCGGCTCAAAGACTCACTAGGAATCACCGTCGAGTCCCTATATGTGACTAGATCCGAGATAGAGAATGGTCGAGCCGATCCCACATGCCGACAAGTCTCGCACTCGAAAGGGACTGACAACGCGAGCGTACAAAAGACCGACTAGACATGATGCATGTAAACTCACTATGCACTCGACAAGAAAGAAAGACACGGACTTATACATGACCCTAAACAAACCTACGGTTAGTCCGACTCATACATATGCAATGGCAGACTAGGACACCCAAAGGTGTGCCATGCACACACTAGATGCAACCTGTGGTTGGCAGAATGGTGAAAGTATCCTAAAGTGATCCATTCATGCACGGACGGCCTTTTAGATTTGGGAGGTTTGGGTGGGCCATCTTCTACATCATCCCGATATGTAGGTGTATCGTGAACGGGCTTGAAGGGTGCAGATGGACCGGCCCGTGGAGAAGGGGTGTGATAGTGGACTTCCCCGACAAGGTATAAAGGAAGTGGTCGGTCACAAGACCCACTAGAGAAGGGGTCGAAGAATGTGTGACCCCTCGGTTCCTCCATTACATAGTCCCATGGGTGAAATTCATGAAGGTGATGGTCACCTCCATCTATCGTGGTAGATGGGACAATCTATAGAAGATATGGCTCCTCCCTTGGGATAAAAGGAATGAAGTCGGGCTCGGCCGGTAACGGGAGGAGTAGAAGAACCTCCATGGTAACATGACCCACGGTGTACACGGAGGTAACAGACCCTAAGGTGGGATGGGTGAAGCTACGACCGGTGGGTTGGTCGAAGCCTGGGGCCAACAAGTGCGTAAATGTCAACTGTCGGTCTAATCCTTTAAGAAGGTCATCCAATGTATCCACATGGTGACTAGACCAGAAAGTGGTGTGAAATGAATTGATTGGCACTAGAGGTAGTGTAGGGTCCATGGATGGGAATGGAGGTGGGACCAAGACATTCTTGAGCCAGCTAAGTAGTGGCTCGGCGATGAAAAGCGTTCCCGTTAGAAACACGGGTGGCTCAGGCTGAGGTGGCTCCGAATAAAGAAATGAGGGTGGTGGCAGAGGAGCTCTCATGGGTGAGGAAGGCATGTCCTCCCGGAGGGGAAGTGGTCCTTGGGACACCGTAGGTGGGCCCGGGTTGGTTTTACCGGCTATGACATCCCTAGGCTCGGGTATGGCTACGTCCGGTCTCGAAGGTGGGAAGGGGAGACCAACGACTCAAAATACGCACACCGCTTATCCACCCGATCCGAAATTATTTGCACAAGTTCGGCAACAGTATGGGTTGGAGTAGGGGTATTGCGGTGGATTCGCCCGTAATCAACCGGCCTAGGCTTGGGTATCTGAGGGGCTTCTTGCCTCCGGATATGACCCACTTGGTTGGAAGTGAGTTGGGGGGGTCGACTGGAGGTGTGACCCATGTGGTTGGAAGTAAATGGGTGGGACGGGTTGGAAGGGACCGGATGGGGAAGGTAGACCCTTCTAAGCTCTCTCTTCATGTCCCACCATGACTCGATGGGCCATTGCCTCCTAACCTCTCTCAAGCGCTCAATGTGGTCCCACTTTTCGGCGGCCTCATGTAGAAGCCTCTCCTTGGTGAAATAGAATTGTCCAGCCTCGGACATGGTATAACAATCAAAGTATGTGTCCATGGCGGCCTCCCACTTGAGGTAGTCACCCGGGTCATTGGAGCCATAAAAATCCGAGGCTTCTGGCCTACCGAAGTGGAGAGGATGGTTGCCCAACCCATGGGTGGGCCAACGGTTATATCGCCTGGGTGACCGGGAGTCCATTGGAGACTGGGGACTATACGATGGACATGTCGACACAAGAGACAAGACAAACCGACTAGACACGACCCTGATTGACAATGCAAGTTGGAATGCCGACTGGAATACACACCTAGACTTAACCAAGATCCGGCACTTGGCGGAGTTGCGGGATCCGAAGATCCTCTCTCGCAAGTGTGTGCCCTTCCTGATAGGCGTAACCTACCGTTCGGACAACACCTTTCTATATACCGAATAAAGGTATGCGATGTAACCTGGGACCGACTTAAACTTAGACTCGACTTAAATGACTCTTTTTTTTTGTTTTCTTGCAAAGACTATCCTAGACTCGACTCGCTCTGATACCAAATTGATGCGGGACGGACACGCGCCCTAGGACTCTAGCTCGCGATTGCCCCTATGTGAGGGAAACGCTGGACCATGCGCGGTTGAGAAACCGGCAGTGAGTCTCGGGTATCGGCTTTCCGCGTGTACTCGGATCGAGTCACGGGACGGGTCACTCACTCTCGCTCTCTCGTAGCGGTGATAATTGTATATCGGGCTAAGAATCCTAACACTCGCAGCGGCATATACAAATACATACGAGTAAAGCAAATGCGAAAGAGAGTTTACCTCCACGCTCCGGGCGTGGGGAAGACGATCTCGGCCAAGTCAGTAACTCCCGGTACAACAAATATTTAAATTACATCAGTGAATTTTGATGCCCACTCCACGCAGGGAGGTAATGGACTACAAATGGGCCTGGGAGGACCGATCTTGGGTTGACGGGTAGCACTTAGATCTGCTCGTCGGTGCCGTCCGGAAGACGCTTGTTGCGGGTTGTGGGGCCCACATGTGGCTCAGCCCTCCGAATCTGGCGGGGTGGGTCCCGTTGTGAATGGGGCACCTGGAGTTGCGATCCTTGGAAGGCGGTCGACCTAGAACGCCGGGAGGAGGCCGGGCGGCCCAAGCCGGAGGCCCGAGGATGTGCTGTCCACGGATCTGAAGCTTCTGTTTTACAGCGCGTGACCCGGCGAGATCAGCTAATGCGATCACTCCCGACATCGGATCGACGCGAAAGTTGTACCATTGGAAAGCTGACTTGAAGTACTTTGATCTAAGTCTAGAGAAAGAATTTTGAAATTTTCGGACCTGGCCTTAGTCGAATTTACCATCTGCTGGCTCACTGGACCAGATCTGGCAGGACAGAACTGAGTTTTCCTGAGAGTTGGTACTGACCGTGCCTCAAACATCTGATCTGGAACTTGTACTCTTCACAAAAGTTGTAGAGGGAAAATAAGGAAGACGGGGATAATTTGTATTTGACTTTTGGTGGAGGTTTCAATTGTTTAGGAATTTTATACTGGACAGGGGTCGGATCTGAACTGCACAGGACAGAACCGATTTAGGAAAAGACAGTGATTTTTAAAAATAGTAAAAAGACTCCAAAAATTCCAAGACAATTACTGGATGATGGGTGTGGTAGACACAACTTCCAATAAAATTGGTGACTCAAAAAAATAAAGGAATAGGGGTCGAACTGAGGAAACAAAGGGTTTCTGTGACACAAAATTGAGTACAGACAGAACTGGAAGACTGAGGGACATGAAAATGGAAAAATAGCAAACGAAGGGTAAATGACCGATTTTTTTTGGTGGAGGCTAGGGTGGATGTGGATGACTCACCCTCCAAGTTTGGTTGCAACCTAAGCTTCTGATGGAGAGCTAAAAATCGTGGAACAGGGCTCTATCCAGGATGAATAGAATATCGAAGAAGCGGCGATGGCGGTGCGGTGGCGGCACGAACGGCGGTGGTGGCGGAGCTTAACACTCCAGGAAGGTAGAAAACTTGGAATCCACCAAGTAGAGTAGAGAATCCACCCTAGAAATACAGTAAATCCATGGTGCAAGAGGAGAGGGAGAGAGGAACAAGGGCGCACCCTTCAATGGCTCAAGCCAATTTCACAAATTTTCATCTCATTAAACCTTACTAAACACTATACATGGGTTTATATAGAAGGGGAGGAGGGGGGGTTTGGATTTCGTGGGAGAGAGGGGAGGGGTAGTATTTTCTTCCCCCATGTGGTCAATTATACTTAAAAAAGAAAATACAAAATGTCATTTTAATGGGGGGGGGCACCCCCTTGACTTAAGGGGAGGCATCTTGGACATTTTTCACCCATTGTCCCCTTGACTTGTCCAAGAAGGAAAGAATCCTTCTAGAAGCCACCTTGGCATTTGACCAGCCCCACATGGACCCCTAGGACTTAGGTGGACCAATGGAGAAGGAGTGAGGGCCCCCTTGCTGGACCTACTGAACTTTTACATAAAAACCCAAAGATCCTTAGGGAATATTAAATTGGCTTATAAAGTCTTACAATTGCAAACCCACTTTCCCAAGGATATAAAAGCAAACTAAAAAGACACAAATACAAAAATAAAATGTTAGTGCTCGGTGTCGATTCCCATCACCCCCCCTCTAGATCCTGCTACGCACACATATTCATATACTTGCTTCCGGCTTTGCCTATAGAGCACACAAAATTGGTATCACAGATACTCCTCTATTATAACTCTAAAGTCTACGAAATTAAAAATTAAATTAAATACTCACCTGAGAGGGCTGTGGTGTGCTCGAGGGTGCTCCCTGAGACAAAATCCATGCCTGCGCTAGGAGGGTAGCAACCACCCGAGTAAAGCGTGCCTCCATGCATTCCTCGACTAGGTCTACCACATGTTCGACGATGGATGTAATCTCGCTCGTAGAAGTGCCGATGAAGGGAGTAGAGAAGGAACTGCTACCAGGGTAAGACGAAGCTGAGCCCGAAGAAGATGCTAGAATCGGGCTGGTGTCCAAGCTCTGCCCAAAACCGTATTCTCGTCTTTTCTTCGGTGGGCCGACTACTGCGACCCATGCCTCAGGATCTAGTAGTGGCCGCTGCGTCTCCTCGTCCCCATACTTTTCAGTCATATGCTTGTCATATGACTCCTGCAAATTGAATAAAAAATATTGTAAATGTCATATTAATCAATCATATTTAAAAATAGAAATAGAAAAGAAATGTGTATGTATATAATCTTACCACAACCGAGCGAGCTCTCTCGCTCACATACTGATCCGTCCCGTTCTTTTGGTGAACTGTAGCAAATAAATCGCGGTACCAGACCATACCACCCCTCTTCTTTTCCTATTACACATGTTATAGAGAATAAATAGGGACATATAAGAAATAAATTATAATAAAATTAAGATGATTAGTTACCAATCTCTCCTTCTGGGTCGCGAAGGAAACGGATCCAAAAGTATGGAGATGCACGTCTGGATGTAACGCACGTGCAGCTTTGGCTTTTGCGGATTTGGCCATCCAATTAGACTCGGCCCATCTATCACAGAGGTCCGCCCAATGCTCCATCCTCATCCATGTGGGGCCGTGTGCCTTCCAAAGGCCACGGTCCTCGCTCCCTCCGGTTAGAGCCTTGGCACGTTCCCGACAGCCGTGTAAATGATGCTTATAATTTACAGTTCATGTGGCCTCCTATACACGTCGAGCTCGTCCGGCGTCAGCTCGCCTCACAAACTGATATCCTTGCTGTCAAGAATTTAAATTTTATAAGTTAGTAGATTGAAATTGTGGAGTTGGGAAATATGTAATTTAAAAGATTAAATTGTATACCAGGAACTCGTCATACAATCGATCGTGAATATCCTAAGGAAACTTTCGAAATGCCTCACTGGGCTCTACTTTATCCCTGCAATTACAAATGTGAAAATGATAGCCAACAATTATATATATAGTTGATGGATAGATAACGAACATAATTCATGAGTTTAAATATTTACCCAGAGATCCAACATGGCTTGCGTCCCTCTTGCAACACCACCTGCTCGCCTTCGTGATGGATAACAGCATCGTCTACCTGTTGTGTGCCCGGGTGGGCGGACGAGCCAACTATCGCAGGTGGTGTGCCCGACGTACCTGTTACAAGTAAAATAGAAGTAGTTAATCAGAATTTAGCTCATTATTAAATAAAAATTTTTAACAAGTAAACATGTAGAATTTTTATCATTTAACTAAGAATTTAAATAAACATAGTTGTATAATGTGATGGAAGTGGTGTACTCTGTGGACCTGACGTAGAGGCACTCAAACCTGTAAACAAAAAATATCGTTAGCAAAATAAAGTGCATATTCACTACTCATTTATCTAAGAATTTAAATAAACATACCCGTAGTTGTTGGCATGGGCGGTGCACTCTGTGTACCTGGTGCAGAGACATAAAATATCATGAGCAAAATAAAGTGCATATTCACTACTCATTTATCTAAGTGATGTGTGAAAGGATAGGATATAGAGGGGTGGTAAATATATCCCCTGATTAAAAACTATTCCCAAATTAAAATAAAAAATCTGGCGATACCCAATTTTAAAACATAATGAACAATATGTTAACAAGAGTTTGTGTAGAACATACGTCGAACACTTAAGCACTTAAGCTAATGTCTCCGTTGACACCTATTTTTCACCCTTAAGAGGGTATATGTCACCCATAGCAGTCTATTTGTCATCCTTATGTGTGCATTTGTCGTCCTTAGCTTCTTCTGCTGGCGGGTAAACACAAGTGGACTTCCCCTTCATGCAGCTTCAACACTGCACACATATTCAGTGCTACAACCTATTTTTCACCCGTAGAGAGCTATTTGACAGCCTTACCTCCCTATTTGTCACCACTAATGAGTCATTTGTCTGCCTTATCTTCCTGCCATCCCCTGTATGAATCTTAATAGATTTGTTCATCATTTCTAAAGAATTCAGACTTTGACTGCACATACTTGGGTTGACCATTGTCTTAGCTCCATTGACTATGCGTTGACTATGTTACCACGTTGACTTTTCTTCGTTTCTTGAGAAAATAACTGGCTTTCAGCATGTTCTATGTGCAACTGTCAACCTATTCTTTGTGCAATTTAGAAGTAAACTACACACACAAAATTATCATAGCTCCATGGATGATTCTACATCAATAAAACACATTGACTATCCACATGAAGAGTATACATGAATCTAAATTTTGACAGCATCCTAGGCATGGAGCCGAAACACTAAGGATTTAAATAAACATACGCGCAGCAGTTGGTGGGGGAGGTGCACTCTGTGTACCTAGTGCATATATTTAAAATATAATGAGCAAAACAAAGTGCTAAGTCACTCCTCACTCATGAACAATCTTAAATAAACATACCCACAGCACGTGGTGGGGTCGGTGTACTCTATGTACCTGGTGCAGAGACATAAACTATCATTACCAAAACAAAGTTCATATTCACTACTCATTTATCTAAGAATTCAAATAAACAGACCCGCAGCAGGTGGTGGGGGCGGTGTAATCTATGTACCTGGCGCCATAAACACAAACTATCATCACCAAAACGAAGTGAATATTCACTACTCATTTATCTAAGAATTTAAATAAACAGACCCGCAGCAGGTGGTGGGGGCAGTGTAATCTATGTACCTGGTGTAGAGACATAAACTATCATTACCAAAATAATGTGCATATTCACTACTCATTTATCTAAGAATTTAAATAAACATACCGGTAGAACCCCTCCCGGAACCACCTCTCCTCGAAGATCAAGTACGACCTCGAACCATCTAGTTAGTGACAACAATTAAAGTAGTGCATATTAGTTCACAACTAATTACGAGGAGATGTGGTAATTAATAATGATAAGAAGTGCATCTATGTTAAAATTCTTACAACATATTCAATCATTATCTATTTTATCTTCAGATGCTGAAGATATATCAAACTCAGCCTCATCTTCGTCATCTTCCTCATTCTTACTAGATTCATACTCTTCCTCCTCAGAGGACTCCTCTTGCCCAACAATTGCTTCATTTAGCTCAGTTGGATCGACTTCTTCCACTTCGTCCTCTATAGACAACCGAAGTGGCTCGTCAGATTCGATCATATGAAGATTAGAAGCAACCAAGTCTGCAGTGTCACCCTCGTCTAATTGAAAAAATTCAGCACTAGAATCCTCTGAGACACTTTCAATCAGATCTAACTCATCATTAGGCACAAGCCTAGGTTTTACCCTACAAACTGCCCACCAATCTTTATTCTTGGATGATGAATAACTTGAATAATACACTTGTTGGGCTTGTGCGGCCAAAATGAACGGCTCATAGTATTCAATTTTGATCTATGTTTGACATCGATAATCCCATATATTGCGTCATTTCAAACTGAATGAGGATCAAACCAATGACACTTAAAAAGAAATATATGCTTGTCTTATCCGAGATACTGTAATTCTATGACCTCCTCAAGAATACCACAGTAATCAAGATTATTTTCATTGTATGTACTACCTTTCACGCATATGCCGCTATTCATCGTAGACTTATTTCGTCCATAGTCTCTGGTGTGAAATCTATAACCATTCACAAAAAAAGCCTGGATAGGCATGCACGACCTTCGAAGGTCCATAACTTATCACCCGGACTCTTTCATCAGTAACATAACATTCTTCAACCTATGAATATAAACCGCGTTACTTTTCTTTTGATACGTGCATACACCTCAAGCTTTGTGGAATTGGTAGATTGACACATACTTGACCTTTAAGCCATCTGGCAAAAGATCTCTCTCGTTCATTTTGAACCTCCATGTCATTGAGGTGTGGACATAGAGTAATTAATTCTGAATCAAATTGCCTGCAATGATGAATGCAACATCACCGTAAATGGGAGAAAGAACGTCAAGATGCTTATAAATTTTCAGGAGCTGCGGAGTTGATGACTCACTTAACATAAGCTTCAATCTCAGCACAGTTCAGGAGAACATATATCTCTGCGGCCAACAACTCTTTGTCCTCTAATATGCGATTCGAACAACCTCCGAATACACGTCTTGGATACTTAAATATAGACAACTGGTCGGACGGACCCATCTCTACTCCATCATCATTACGTGGAGGTCGATTGTGGTGAGTTTGAATTTCGGGTTCGAAGTACATCGAACAGAAGTTTGAAATTTCTTCAATAATATACGTCCGGGTAATCGAACCCTCTACTTTAGCCTTATTGCGAACCTTCATTTTCAGGTCATGCATACACCTATGACAACAATTCATATGATAATGACATACAGTGACAATGACAGACACATGTAACTATTGTCAAATAATTAGTAAATACATATTGATTACCTCTCAAATGGATACATCCATCGAAATTGTACCGGTCCTCCAACTTTGGCCTTGTATCGCAAGTGGATAATCAGGTGCTCCATGGAATCGAAGAATGCAGGGGGAAATATCTTCTCCAACATGCATACCATCGTGACCACATTCTGTTCCATAGTTTGCACGTCCCCAAGTTTCAGTTCTGATGCACATAGAATCTTGAAAAACTAACTCAACTTAGTCAATGCTCCCCATATAGGCTTTGGCAATATGTCATGGAATGCAATGAGCAGAAGTCTCTCCATGAACACATGGCAGTCATGACTTTTCAATCCATATATTTTTCCCTCGTTGACATTCACACAACTGGCTATGTTAGACACATATCCATCAAGGAATCTTAACTGCTTCAGCCACTGGCACAGTTCATTGATCTGTGTGTCTTTTAACACGTAAGCTGCTTTAGGTTGCACAACTTTGCCCCATACCGGCCACAATTCTAACTCTGGTCGTTTGCAAAGTATCTTCAAGCCCACTCGCGCCTTTGCATTGTCCTTTGTTTTGGCTTTCACGTTCATGATGGTGTTGAACACATTATCAATGACATTCTTCTCAACATGCATGACGTCAGGTTGTGCCGTATCAAAAGGGCTGACCAGTAAGGCAATTCCCAGAAGATACTTTTCTTCACCCAATTGTGATCGTCTCCAAATCCACGAAGATGTCATGTACTACCCAACAATTGCACTATATCTAGTAAGTTTTGCACTTGTGCTGCCATTTATCGACCAGACATCCGTTCCAAGTCTGCTACATCCATTTCAACTGTGTTCTTAATGAATGAGTCTTTTTGCCTTTGGAAAGGATGGTCAATTGGTAGAAACCATCGATGACAATCGAACCAGCATGATTTCTTACCATATTTTAGGACAAAGGATTTGGTATCAGCCATACAGTAAGGACATGCCAACCTCCCGTGTGTGCTCCAGCCAGATAGCATTCCATATGCAGGGAAGTCACGTATTGTCTACATCAATGCAGCCTTCATAGTGAAATTTTGTTTTCTATATGCATCATAAGTAAGAACTCCATCATTCCATAATCTTTTCAACTCATCAATCAGTGGCCTGAGATATATGTCCAAATTTTTTCCTGGACTTTTTCGACCTAGAATCACCAGAGTTAAGAAAAGGTTCTCTCGCGTCTTGCACATGCCCGACGGAAGGTTGTACGGCGTCATGAACACTGGCCAACATGATTAAGACGCCACTGAACCACCAAATCGGTTGAAGGCGTCTGTGCATAAACCTAACATAACATTACGTGGCTCATGAGCAAAAGCAGTATACGTACGATTGAAATGAGCCCAGGCTTCACCGTCGACGGGATGACTGATTATATCATCTACACGACCTACTCTCTCCGTGTGCCATATCATATGCCGAGCTGTCTTTGACGACATATACATCCACTACAATCTGGCCGTGAGAGGGAAGTATCGCCGTGACTTGTAAGGCACATCCTTCTACTTTGAATTGTCCTATCTCTTAGGTTTAAATCTATCATCCTAACAAATATCACACGATCTTTTATCTACATTATCTTCATAACATAGTATACAGTGATTAGGGCATGCATCTATTTTTTGGCATTCAAGCCCTAACTCATTGACCATCTTCTTTGCACGGTAAAAATTTCCAGGCAGCTTCTCATCTCGAGGCAGCATACTCTTGATAAGGAGGAGCATACGGTCAAAACAACTCTCACTGAGGTGAAATTCAGATTTCAAATTCAACAACTATAAGACAGCAGACAACCGAGTGTGATTTTCACAACCATCCCATAGTGGCTCATCAGCATCCCGAAGTAACTGATAAAATCTTTCAGCCGACTTGTTTGGTGGTTCTTCATTGTACACGTGTTCCCCTTGTACATTTAAGTTAGGGCCAGCAGCATTGAGTACGATGTCTGCATAGGTACTTGTGCTTGCAACATTGCCGGGCTCATACAACCAGAACTCCTCACCATGACACACCCAATTCATATAACCTTTCGTGAACCCTTTCCTGTATAAATGAGCTTGCACATCCCATAGCGAATGAAATCTCTTGTTTCTACAAGGTAAACTAGGACATCGAATGTTACCACATTGGTCCACTGTTGTTGGATGCCCCAATACAAACTGAATAAAACTATCAACTCCATCCTTAAACTCTTCTAACACCACTCCGTCAACTACTTTGCGATTCATCCATAAACGATCAATTCTAGCCATATTTACCTAACATATTAAAAAATTCATATCAATATGTCTTATCACTACATCTAAGAAAATATCGTGTACATCTTCTCTAAATATTGACTATTTTCGACACGTGTACATCTTGTTTGGTCACATATACATCCATATCCACATCCACTTTCACTTCCACATTCACACACCGTGGTTGACATCGACATCATCTTCTGAAAAAAATCATTAACATACTCGCATTCACATACACATTTTCTTACATATTAGCATCCACACATGTCTACCAATTTAATTCACATCCAAGCATACTAATCACATATATCATAACAAAAGTCTTGAAGGGGCAAAAATGAAAAAAGGGTCATATCCACATTTACACATACACATTTATACCCACATTTATGCACTTAAAAGCAATCTCTATGCAACTCTTGAGTACATATTACTTGGGAGATAATATGTACTCAAGAAGGGGGGCCAACGAGAGAGGGAGAGAGGGGAATACCTGCGGTGGGGGGGTGTCCGCTGGAAAGAATTTGACCGCCACCGCTATCAGAGCTCACCTCTGCCCGCCCTCGCCACTCTACCGCCCCCGGATAAGAGATTGAGAGGCGGGTGCGATCGTGAGAGAGGAAAGGGATGCAGTGGTTGAAGGAGGAGGAAGAGGGAAGGACTAAGGAGGTCAGGAGAAGGGTCGCCTGCCTGTTCTTGTCTCTTTTTATTTGGCACCATATTTTATTTGGCGCTATGTTTTCATTCATTCATTCATGATTTTTTGTCATTCATTCATTCCTTCTTATAAAAGGATAAAATCTCCCTCAGTAAAAAATATCATTAGATCTAAAAAATATTATTTAAGATTTTGAGATCTGTAATTTAGAAATTTTCAACTTTTTTTATGGCCGATAAGTCGATTCCTATAAAAAGAAGAGAGAGCGTATTGAAAAGCCTAGCTACCTTGAAAGTAGGGTTTGTGGTCTCGACCGACCCGCCCGTCCCGGTCACGGCCCGGGACGGGTCGGGTCGGTACATTTTTCCTCCGTGTCGGTCCATCTCGTAAAATGTTAAAATAAATAAAGACTTTATATATATATAATATATATAAAATAATACAACAAAGTAAAAAAATACACTTTATATATATAATATATATATAATAAAATATTAAAATAATGAAGCGTCCCAGTCACGACCCACGACCCGGGCGTCCCGCCCACCACTTGGGTGGGGTCGGGACGTGCGGGTCGAGCCATCCCGGAGCGGGACGTCAAACCCTACTTGACCGATAAGTCGATTCCTATAAAAGGAAGAGACAGTGTTGGAGAGGGGGATTCCTGCAGCCCACTCAAAGAGCAGACCCAAATAGGCCCAACAAGGCCCAACGAGGCAAGCTCGCCCAAGTGACAGCCCATAGGGCCCACTCGGAAAAGCCCAATAAAACAATGCTCGAGGAAACAACTCTCCTAGGCGGCCCCCAAGGCTCGGAGAGCCCGAGCCTCGGTCAGGTCACAGGAAGACCCGCGCACGAGCTACCCCTTCGCACGAAGGGGGGAAGCGCTAGCCGGTCTATCCGACCCACCTCCTCACCGAGCTAGGCCTATCGCCCGATAGGGCCGACCCCCTTAAGCTCAGGACGACCGATGAAATATTCATCATTGCAGCCATTAGAGTCCACAGCGGGCCAAACACTAAGAAGTCCAGGAGCTCCGGTTTCCCCGCGAGGATAACGCCCCCACGATGAGGACGTAACCTCCACCGAAGACCTCTCAACTTGCAGGACTCCAGAAGGCGGCGCACTATAAAAACCTGGGATACCCTCCGGCGAAAGGTAAGTCAAGAAGGGTATTGTTCCACCCCCAACTCCTGAGCAAGGATCACTTCACCCCATTGGTGGAGAGGGATCTCGCGCCCTCACCTTCCCCTCCCTATCGCTGCTCCCACCATTGCTCTACTGACTTGAGCGTCGGAGGGTTTTACCCCAGGGAATCCCCCTGGGCCCTCTGACCCGTTTCCCTGTCTTGCAGTTCATTATCTTGGTGATTACCAGCCAGCTCAGGAACCAGCGCGAGATTTCGCCTCTTCAAGCGTGTTGAAAAGCCTAGCTACCTTGAAAGGCCCAAAAGGTATTCAGAGGCTTATCGGTCACATGTTGACCATTTCCTTATTGTTCCGTGCCCCACCCCCCAAACTCATGTGTTTTGAATTTACCGTCACGTCTATAATGAATTTTCGGGAGCTAAGGCTCCTCGCGGGGAATGCCACGTGGAAGCACTCAGGTGCCATAATCAAATATCATTGTATCTTTTATCGATTTTACTCACGATGGGGCGTGCCAATCACATGTGTGCGACAATGTGTTCAGGTTCCAAGACTGGAATGGTCTGGACTAACCGAAGGTGCGCTCCTTCTGATCATTAAGCAGATGATGGTGGGCATCGGGTCGGGACTGGCGACCCGCCGTGCCATAAAGGTCGATCACGGTGATAAAAGGGGAAAACGTTTGATTAATCGCCAAGCAATGGGGCTGCATGGCCGATAAGTTGATTCTATAAAAGGAAGAGACAGCGTGTTGAAAAGCCTAGCTACCTTGAAAGGCCCACATCGGGGTGCGAAAAGGTACTCAGAGGCATATCGGTCACATGTATACCATTTCCTTATTGTTCCGTGCCCCCGCCAAACTCATGTGTTTTGAATTTACCGTCACGTCTATAATGAATTTTCGGGAGCTAGGGCTCCTCGAGGGGAATGCCACGTGGAAGCACTCAGGTGCCATAATCAAATATCATTGTATCTTTTATCGGTTTTACTCACGATAGGGCATGTCAATCATTTGTGTGTGACAATGTGTTTAGGTTCCAAGACTGGAATGGTCTGAACTAACCGAAGGTGCGCTCCTTCTGATCACTAAGTAGACGATGGTGGGCATCGGGTTGGGACTGGCGACCCGCCGTGCCATAAAGGTCGATCACGGCGATAAAAGGGGAAAACGTTTGATTAATCGCCAAGCAATGGGGTTGCATGGCCGATAAGTTGATTCCTATAAAAGTAAGAGACAGTGTGTTGAAAAACCTAGCTACCTTGAAAGGCCCACATCGGGGTGCGAAAAGGTACTCAGAGGCGTATCGGTCACATGTTGACCATTTCCTTATTGTTCCGGGCCCCTGTCAAACTCATGTGTTTTGAATTTACCATCACGTCTATAATGAATTTTCGGGAGCTAGGGCTCCTTGCGGGGAATGCCACGTGGAAGCACTCAGGTGCCATAATCAACGTCGCCCTTGAGTCATGACCTATCATTCAGGGCAGGTGTGGCCATCCCTGCCAAATCGGTCGTCCCGGCCACAGCCCGAGACTGGATTGGACATTGCGTACCGATACGGAAAACTATAATATATATGTAATGGAATAAGAAAATTGAAATGACATGTTGGATCATTTGGTTTATTGTTCTACCTTTTGAACGGGTTCTCCGTGTTCAAATCTTAGCTTCAGCTTAAGGTTTCCTTAAGTTTTTTTAATATAACTTATTTAAAAATGTAAATGAAAACACGGCAGAACATTGTTTCGAACCCGACACCTCATGATTAACAGTGATACACTTAAGGAAGTTATTTGGTACTCTAGTTGAGCATTTGTAAGCCACACTGTCACGCCCCGAGCCTTTATTTACAGCGGAAGACTCGCTCGGGGAGCGCGAACAGCCAGCATGGTAAGCCTCTTGCAAGCAAGAATAATTCAGAGCGCGAGACAATCACATAAATAGATGCAATTGCACAAGATGTAATCAAACCTCCACTTTATTCCATAATCAATTAATATTCAAAAATACATAATTTGACTTTTTCACTAATTGACTCAAGAAATAAGAAAATTACATTGACTCCATCTAAACACTTGAAACTGCCTAAGTCTTCTCTCTTATCAGGATAACTCTTAGTCACTCTCGGACCCGCTGCTCGAATCACCCGAATCCGAATGCGAACTATACCCATCTCCTGAAAATCATTAAATAATAGGTCATGAGCACACTTGCCCAGTAGGTATCTTCGTATCAACATGAAGGCATGATTAAAGTTATTAGCATTTTTGCTCTAGAGAATTAGGTAAAATCATGCAATGCGAATCAATCATGCGATCAAATCAATAGAAACAAGATAACCAGGTAAGATAGAATGATCAAGAATGAACTAGCAAGAATATAACAAGAACATGATATTGGCCTTCCATGAACAAGAATGTAATGAGTTTGTACTAGCAAGCCACATATTCCTCACTTTAGCATCTTATGCTTAAGAGCAAGTGCTTCGTGAATTTCTGCGGAATATCAAGCAAGAATGTCATGTTGTGCCGTGATCTTCACTTATTTATAGAAATAGTACTCCCAGCGCAATGCGACGCTAGTAGCATCATACCCCATGGTTTATAAAATAGTATGTTTCCGACAATCAGTCGAGGGGACTAGCATAGAGCCCTTGAATACAATCAGTGCTCGATCGCATCTTCAGTTATAAATTAAGCTACTTCCACGCATGTAACAGTAAGTTATGGCCAAGAATTTAGCAATTTCAATAATCTCATGATAACAATAACCAATGAATGAATGCTTCAATGTATGAACATATGAGTCAAGAATGATTTAAACAAGGCTATGCTCTTGGAACAAATCGGCAGCATAACGGTACTTTTCTTAACTCTCATTCGTTATCTTACGTCAATTTAAGCAATATGATAAGTTGTAGATCATCAAGGTAAGTCTAGAATCATTGGAATATTAACCCTTGGTCAATCCTTGGGTTAACATATACAAGGTATGTAACGGTCAGGGTCTGGGCCGTTACATTATGTAACGCGTCCATGCTGGGCCGTTACAATGACCAGAGTCCAGAAAGATAAAGATAGACTCAGAGGAATGCGATGGTCTGGAACTGGGCCGTTACTTGGCCTAACGGTCCAGTCCAGGGCCGTTATTTTTCAAGAACCAGAAACCCGATAGTGTAATCTAATTAATGGGCTTTTATTAGTACAACCAACTCGGCGTCCTAGTGGGAATCCCAGGCTCGCAGAGATTTACGGAGGCCTTGAAATAATGATTTCCTAGTCCATTGGACGGAATATCCAATAGAGAGGTCCTCATGTCCAAGATAGTGTTCCTGTAGTGCAATGTGTGAACTAATGACATCATACCGGAGTAAGTGCCATGTACTTATAGAATTGACTCTATTGACAGCAAGAGACATGTATAATCAAGGTGAAACCCGTGGTGAAACTCCGTCAATACCATGCTTTAAAAGTCATGCTTTATAGTACAAAACTATAGAATTTAGGTTCATGAAATTAGCATAGATCAAAGTAAAATAAGATATCAATCAGGCAATGCCTATTATGAACAAGTAAACAACCTTGAAATCAGGTTGCAAACTTAGATATCTAGGCATAATCATATGTAATAGTGGCAAGTCATGGTCTGTCTAGGGTTGACAGAACACCGGATGTAACGGTCTTGTGAGGGGGCGTCACAGTGAAAGTGACGGTCAGTAGAGGGCCGTTACATGAAAGAAACGCATCTGTCCAAGCGCGTTATTATCAACAGCGAAAAATGCAGTACACAGAGTGTATAACGGTATGTCTGAGGCCGTTATTTGAAAATGACGGTCTTAGCCTAGTGCGTTACATCATCTGCTACAGAAAACTAACATGGAGACTAAGAGATTAACTCACATCATGTCTGGAAATCAACATATTCTAAGCATGATGATGATGTCTAGGTTATCTATATGCATAGGTAATTGTGGGTAGATGAGCGATTATGTTTTAATTTCTCTATTAGGGCTAGGAGGTGCATGCAATACATATAACTAATAAGACATGAAATTAATGATCTAGCATGCATGAGGTTCAATTAAACCAGAGGCTCTTAATACTATAAAGCTCTTTTTGCCGTTCATGAGATAACCTACCTCTTTCTTAAGTTGAAGTTTCTGGATTTGGTTGAGAATTCAGCCCTAGTTCTTCACCTTCCTTTGTGACTTCTCCAGCTACTTCCTTGGGCTCTAACCCCACGTCCTCTTGACGTAAGGATGTGAAATTCGGAGGGGAGTTAGTCTAAAGTATAATAAACAAAAACTTCAAAACAACTTACCTGAAATAATGACTTCTTACCTTTCTTCTTTACGTCCCAAAAGTAAGGGTCACACAGTTCAAAACTATGCCCTACTTATAGAGTTTAGGTTAGGGTTTGAGGATTAGATCGATTCTAGAGTCCTTATTCCACTAAATCCTTATCCCTAAGAGTCCTTAGAGTTATTATGAGTCTTCTCATTCGATCCATAGTGGATAGGAGCATCAAGTTCCAATCTTTTCACGAGTTCCTTTCTTCACGGAACTGACAGGCGTGTAACGGTCGAGTGACCCTGCGTCACTTGGCTGTGACGGTCTCGCGATAGACCGTTACAGTCTTCGTAGTTAGGACTTTTAAAATATTAAAACTCTTTTAATCATTATCTAAATATTTATCTATGTATATAACTTGTATTTATCCCAAAAATCCGTGGATAAGCTTAATTACCTTCTAGAATGTGGGCCAAACTTAATGGGCTTGGTTTAAAACCTTTTGGATCTTAATTAAGTGGGTTGGGTTAATTGATTAACACTATTTGGCCTTATAATGGCTTATTATTCAAATAAATTCTTTATAAATTCCTTTAACCCTTTTATAATTTCTAGAAAAGTATTAAATAACCTAGGAAATACTTATATATATATATATATAAAATTTTGGGGCTTTACATCCTCCCCCACTTAGAAGAATTTGGTCCCCAAATTTAATACATGGATTGTGGAGAGTGTACTTACAGTTGAATAATTCTGGAAATATTTTCTTCATAGCTGATTCAGTTTCCCAGGTTGCTTCATAAGGCCATGCCTTCTTCCATTGAATCTTAACCAGTGGAATGACTTTATTTCTGAGTTGACGCTCTTCCCGTTCCAAAATCCTTATTGGCGTTTGTTCATAAGTCAAATCCTTCTGAATCTCCAGATTGTCATAAGTAATAATATGATCTGGATCATACACATACTTCTTTAATATAGAGACGTGAAATACGTCGTGAACTCCTACTAACTATGGCGGTAAGGTCAATCTATAAGCCACTTCACTGATCCTTTCAAGAATTTCAAATGGGCCTATAAACCTTGGAGTTAGTTTTCCTTTGATGCCAAATCTTCGAATACCACGACCTGGAGAAACCTTAAGATATACATGTTCACCTACTTGAAATTCTATGTCGCGCCTTCGATTGTCAGCATAAGATTTCTGCCTGTCTTGTGCCATCTTCATTCTTTCTTGAATGAGTTTAATCTTTTCTGTAGAATCTCTGATAAGATCGGGGCCTAGATATTACCTTTCCCCTATTTCACTCCAACATATTGGTGATCGACAACTCTTCCCATATAGAGCTTCAAAAGGTGCCATTTGTATACTTGCTTGGTAACTATTGTTATATGCAAATTCTACAAGAGGCAAGTGATCGTGCCAACTTCCACCAAAGTCAATGACACAAGCCCTGAGCATATCTTCTACCACTTGGTTTGTTCTTTCTGTTTGACCATCAGTTTGTGGATGAAAGGCTGTGCTAAAATTTAACCTAGTCCCAAGTGAATGTTGTAAACCTTTCCAGAATTGTGATGTGAATCTAGGATCTCTATCTGATATGATGGTGACAGGGACCCCATGTAACTTGACAATTTCCTTCATGTATAGGGCTGCTAGAATATCAACAGACCATCGACTCTTAATTGGTATAAAATGTGCAGATTTAGTCAATCGGTCTATAATTACCGATATTCCATCATGTCCACCTCTTGTCTTAGGTAGTCCCATAATGAAATCCATTCCTATGCTCTCCCATTTCCATTCTGGGATGCTTAAGGGATGTAATTTACCTGCGGGTCTGAAATGTTCCGCCTTCACTTGTTGACATGTGAGACACCGAGATACGAAGTCCGCTACTTCCTTCTTCATATTGGGCCACCAAAAGTTTCTTTTGAGATCCTGATACATTTTTGTACCTCCTGGATGAATGGTATACTTCGATTTATGTGCTTCTTCTAAGATCAATTTCTTTGTACCTTCATGATCGGGTATACACAGTCGGCCCTTGAATAGCATTCTTCCATCTTCGGATATAGAAACATCCGGTCTTTGCTCAATATTGGCTTTAATTTCCAGTAAAATTGGGTCATCCTCTTGTAACTTGGCCAAATCCTCAATCAATGTTGGTTGAGTTCGGATATTTGCCATGAAACAATCTTCTTCCTTAATGTCGACATCTAGATTCAACTGAGCAAATTGAGGAATAAGGTTAGTCATACAAATCATGAGACTTGATAACATACCAATTGGTTTCCTGCTGAGTGCATCTGCTATAGCATTTGTCTTGCCAGGGTGATATTGAATAGCAAAATCGAAGTCTTTAAGATATTCCAACCATCTCCTCTGCCTCATGTTGAGCTCTTTTTGAGAAAATAAATATTTCAAACTCTTATGGTCCGAATAGACAGTGAACTTTTCTCCATAAAGATAATGACGCCAAATTTTCAAGGCGAAAATAATTGCTGCTAATTCCAAATCATGTACAGGATAATTTTCTTCGTGACGTTTCAATTGTCTTGAAGAATAGCAAATCACCTTTCCATCTTGCATAAGGACACACCCTAAGCCAATTCCAGATGCATCCGTATATACTTCAAATCCAGCACCCTCTATTGGTAGTGACAAAACAGGGGCTGTAGTAAGATGTTTCTTAAGATTTTGAAAACTCTTTTCACAGTCCTTCGACAAGACAAAAGTATTTTATTTCCTAGTAAGTCTAGTTAAAGGAACCGCGATCTTTGAAAAGTCCTTTATGAATCTTCTATAATAACCTGCTAGACCCAAAAAGCTTCTGACTTCTGATACAGTCGTTGGTCGACTCCAATCTCTGACAGCTTCTACCTTAGAAGGATCCACAGCAATACCTTCCTTTGAAATAATGTGGCCAAGGAATGAGACTTCCTTGAGCCAGAATTCACACTTATTGAGTTTGGCATATAGCTTGTGTTCTCTAAGTGTTTGCAAAGCTATCCTTAAATGTTCTTCGTGTTCTTCTTTCATCTTGGAATATATCAAGATGTCATTGATGAAGACGACGATGAATTGGTCTAAATACGGCTGGAAAACATTGTTCATCAGTTGCATGAATGCTGCTGGGGCATTGATTAACCCAAATGGCATCACCACAAACTCGTAGTGGCCATAACGACTTCGAAAAGCCGATTTATAGATGTCTTCTTCTTTGATTCTAAGCTGATGATAACCAGACCTAAGGTCAATCTTAGAGAAATATTCTGCTCCTAAAAGCTGATCGAAGAGCTCATCAATACGCGGTAATGGATATTTATTCTTGATCGTAAGTTGATTCAATCGCCGGTAGTCAATGCATAACCTGAGAGAACCATCCTTCTTCTTGACAAATAGAACAGGCGCACCCCAAGGGGATGTGCTAGGTCTGATAAAACCTTTGTCTAGAAGTTCCTGTAGTTGTTTCTTCAATTCCTTAAGTTCCGTGGGGGACATCCTGTAAGGGGCTATAGAAACAGGTGCCGCTCCTGGAATGAGTTCAATGGTAAAGTTTACTTCCCTCTCGGGTGGTAAACTAGGTAGTTCGGGTGGGAACACATCAGAGAATTCATTGACAATAGGAATGTCTGCTAAGACAATTTCCTTAGATTCTGTGATAATGACTGAGGCAAGAAAAACTTCGCATCCTTGCGAGATGAGTTTGCAAGCATGAAGAGAGGATATTATGGTAGGATGCTTCTTGTATTTGATGCCAAGAAATAAAAATCATGGAAGTCCAAGTTTGCGAAAGGATATAATCCTAGTTCGGCAATTGATATAAGCATCATGATCAACAAGCCAATCAACCCCTAGAATGGCATCATAACCCTTCATATCGAGGCATATCAAATTTGTGGGGAGATTATGTCCTTCTACCACTACTTCACAATCAGGATAATGCTTAGTAAGCTTAGTTCCAGGTCCTAATGGTGTAGTTATAGCGAGATCTGAAGGTAAGGGAACTGATGCAGTTGGTAAGGTTTTTGCAAAAGTTGTGGAGATAAAAGAATGAGAAGCACCAGTATCAAATAGCACGAATGCAGGATGAGAACAGATTTGAAGAGTACCTTCCATGAGCCCATCATTTTGATCCCTGGGCGCTTCTTCTTCATCTATAACTGCATTGAGGCGAGCCGGCCTCCTACGTCCTCCGTTATTTGGTTGGTCTTTCATAAGGGGGCAATCTGGCACACGATGCTCCCTACTTCCACAGCGCAAACAAGCACCTAGGCGCTTCCAGCATTCTTCAGCCGAGTGGCCGAATTTCTCACAAAAGGTGCACGCTGAGGCGACTTGCTCCTTTTCTTCCTTCACCTTTTTACTACTCTTTTGAGAATTTCCACCGTTCCCGTTCCTTGATCTTTTCTTATTATCACGGCTTTTGTATGGTTCCGTGATACTGAACTTCTCCTTCTTATAATGCCGATCAGAGCGCCGGCTAGATTCTTCTCCCTTCCCTTTCAACCTTTCGACATTCTCTAAGGTCCTCTCGTATAAATATGCCCTTTGAACCATCTCCGCATAAGTGCGGATATTCTGTGTCCCCAGTTGTTGAATGAAACCGGGCCGTAACCCGTCCATAAATCGGTTTGCTTTTAATAAGTCTGTACTAATCAAATGTGGTGCATACGGTGCTAGTCTTGAAAACTGCAACTCATATTCTGCCACGGACATCATCCCTTGACGAAGGGAGGCAAACTCCATAGCCTTCCTTTCATTTACATGCTCGGAGAAATATTTGGCACGGAATAAAGTGAGAAAAACATTCCATGTATGTGGCGCATCAGCTAGAGGTGCCGGAACCGATTTCCCCCAAGTGCGAGCATCCTTGTTTAATTGGAACGTAGCTAGACGGACTTTCTCCTGATCCGTACATTGAATAACATCAAAGATTCTGTTCATATCATCTATCCAATTTTCCGCTTCATCCGGATTTGAGGATCCATAGAAACGCGGAGGGTTTAGACTCTGAAAATTTCGATGCAGGTCTCCAGCCCTTGCCCCCGCACCGCCCTGTGCTATGGTCTACAGTGCCTGGGTGAGGCCGGCAATAGTTTGTTGCATACCGTCCCAATCTACACGATGAGCCATGTGTGAAATATGGTACCTGAGAGAAAATAACCACTTGTTATTTCTCATGAAATTTTAAAATAAGTATAATAAATATTAAAGCTAGTTAGTTTATCTTAAACCAGGCTCTACCCAATCCTCACATGGGTATTAATTTTCTCTCTCAGTTCATCGGTATGGGCCCTTAAACCTTAGACTTATCCTATGACATGACTCTTTTCCTTAAGTCCAGAGACTTAAGCTCTGATACCAACTTAACTGTCACGCCCCGAGCCTTTATTTACAGCGGAAGACTCGCTCGGGGAGCGCGAATAGCCAGCATGGTAAGCCTCTTGCAAGCAAGAATAATTCAGAGCGCGAGACAATCACATAAATAGATGCAATTGCACGAGATGTAATCAAACCTCCACTTTATTCCATAATCAATTAATATTCAAAAATACATAATTTGACTTTTTCACTAATTGACTCAAGAAATAAGAAAATTACATTGACTCCATCTAAACACTTGAAACTGCCTAAGTCTTCTCTCTTATCAGGATAACTCTTAGTCACTCTTGGACCCGCTGCTCGAATCACCCGAATCCGAATGCGAACTATACCCATCTCCTGAAAATCATTAAATAATAGGTCATGAGCACACTTGCCCAGTAGGTATCTTCGTATCAACATGAAGGCATGATTAAAGTAATTAGCATTTTTGCTCTAGAGAATTAGGTAAAATCATGCAATGCGAATCAATCATGCGATCAAATCAATAGAAACAAGATAACCAGGTAAGATAGAATGATCAAGAATGAACTAGCAAGAATATAACAAGAACATGATATTGGCCTTCCATGAACAAGAATGTAATGAGTTTGTACTAGCAAGCCACATATTCCTCACTTTAGCATCTTATGCTTAAGAGCAAGTGCTTCGTGAATTTCTGTGGAATATCAAGCAAGAATGTCATGTTGTGCCGTGGATCTTCACTTATTTATAGAAATAGTACTCCCAGCGTAATGCGACGCTAGTAGCATCATACCCCATGGTTTATAAAATAGTATGTTTCCGGCAATCAGCCGATGGGACTAGCATAGAGCCCTTGAACACAATCAGTGCTCGATCGCATCTTCAGTTATAAATTAAGTTACTTCCACGCATGTAACAGTAAGTTATGGCCAAGAATTTAGCAATTTCAATAATCTCATGATAACAATAACCAATGAACGAATGCTTCAATGTATGAACATATGAGTCAAGAATGATTTAAACAAGGCTATGCTCTTGGAACAAATCGGCAGCATAACGGTACTTTTCTTAACTCTCATTCGTCATCTTACGTCAATTTAAGCAATATGATAAGTTCTAGATCATCAAGGTAAGTCTAGAATCATTGGAATTTAAACCCTTGGTCAATCCTTGGGTTAACATATACAAGGTATGTAATGGTCAGGGTCTGGGCCGTTACATTATGTAACGCGTCCATGCTGGGCCGTTACAATGACCAGAGTCCAGAAAGATAAAGATAGACTCAGAGGAATGCGACGGTCTGGAACTGGGCCGTTACTTGGCCTGACGGTCTAGTCCAGGGCCGTTATTTTTCAAGAACCAGAAACCCGATAGTGTAATCTAATTAATGGGCTTTTATTGGTACAACCAACTCGGCATCCTAGTGGGAATCCCAGGCTCATGGAGATTTACGGAGGCCTTGAAACAATGATTTCCTAGTCCATTGGAAGGAATATCCAATAGAGAGGTCCTCATGTCCAAGATAGTGTTCCTATAGTGCAATGTGTGAACTAATGACATCATACCGGAGTAAGTGCCATGTACTTATAGAATTGACTCTATTGACAGCGAGAGACATGTATAATCAAGGTGAAACCCGTGGTGAAACTCCGTCAATACCATGCTTTAAAAGTCATGCCTTATAGTGCAAAACTATAGAATTTAGGTTCATGAAATTAGCATAGATCAAAGTAAAATAAGATATCAATCAGGCAATGCCTATTATGAACAAGTAAACAACCTTAAAAACATGAAATCAGGTTGCAAACTTAGATATCTAGGCATAATCATATGTAATAGTGGCAAGTCATAGTCTGTCTAGGGTTGACAGAACACCGGATGTAACGGTCTTGTGAGGGGGCGTCACAGTGAAAGTGACGGTCAGTAGAGGGCCGTTACATGAAAGAAACGCGTCTGTCCAAGCGCATTATTATCAACAGCGAAAAATACAGTACACAGAGTGTATAACGGTATGTCTAAGGCCGTTATTTGAAAATGACGGTCTTAGCCTAGTGCGTTACATCATCTGCTACAGAAAACTAACATGGAGACTAAGAGATTAACTCACATCATGTCTGTAAATCAACATATTCTAAGCATGATGATGATGTCTAGGTTATCTATATGCATAGGTAATTGTGGGTAGATGAACGATTATGTTTTAATTTCTCTATTTGGGCTAGGAGGTGCATGCAATACATATAACTAATAAGACATGAAATCAATGATCTAGCATGCATGAGGTTCAATTAAACCAGAGGCTCTTAATCCTATAAAGCTCTTTTTGCCGTTCATGAGATAACCTACCTCTTTCTTAGGTTGAAGTTTCTGGATTTGGTTGAGAATTCAGCCCTAGTTCTTCACCTTCCTTTCTGACTTCTCCAGCTACTTCCTTGGGCTCTAACCCCACGTCCTCTTGACCTAAGGATGTGAAATTCGGAGGGGAGTTAGTCTAAAGTATAATAAACAAAAACTTCAAAACAACTTACCTGAAATAATGACTTCTTACCTTCCTTCTTTATGTCTCAAAAGTAAGGGTCGCACAGTTCAAAACTATGCCCTACTTATAGAGTTTAGGTTAGGGTTTGAGGATTAGATCGATTCTAGAGTCCTTATTCCACTAAATCCTTATCCCTAGGAGTCCTTAGAGTTATTATGAGTCTTCTCATTCGATCCATAGTGGATAGGAGCATCAAGTTCCAATCTTTTCACGAGTTCCTTTCTTCACGGAACTGACAGGCGTGTAACGGTCGAGTGACCCTGCGTCACTTGGCTGTGACGGTCTCGCGATAGACCATTACAGTCTTCGTAGTTAGGACTTTTAAAATATTAAAACTCTTTTAATCATTATCTAAATATTTATCTATGTATATAATTGTATTTATCCCAAAAATCCGTGGATAAGCTTAATTACCTTCTAGAATGTGGGCCAAACTTAATGGGCTTGGTTTAAAACCTTTTGGATCTTAATTAAGTGGGTTGGGTTAATTGATTAACACTATTTGGCCTTATAATGACTTATTATTCAAATAAATCCTTTATAAATTGCTTTAACCCTTTTATAATTTCTAGAAAAGTATTAAATAACCTAGGAAATACTTATATATATATAATTTTGGGGCTTTACACACACTCACCTAATTGTCACCACTAAAGTCCACAAGACGTCGCCCTTACTCTTACACTGCCTTGAAAGCCGTGTGTCAACCTTGTCTCTATTGAGCCCTATTTGTCACCGTTAGCAGGGTATTTTTCACCCTTGCTAACGCATTTGTCACCAGTGTAGACACATTTATCGCCCTTAAACTCCAATTGGTCCACGTGGAAAACAGGACACGTCAGCCACGTGTGGGTGTTGTTTGCGTACGATCCAACGCCGCAGGTCACATCAATAGAAATGATGACGCCGAACTAGATCCTCGAAATTAAAAATTCCCAATTACTTATTTTCCCTTCCCGCCATGTCTTGGCTCTTACGCAACCTACCAGAAGCCGGTATGTCTCTCCATTGTGCTTAGCGTCTCGTCTTCCTCGCGGTGCCATTTACGATCGCTCTGTCATTTGCTATTCGAGCACTCCTGAATTACGAGCTCTCTTTCATCACTGACAGCCATGGAGCCGAACGAGACACCCATGCAACGCTCCGTCCGCCATAAACTGGATGTCCCACCTGCATCTCAAGAAAGTGTACCGGTTCCTACGGCCGAAGAAGAAACGTTTCACATACCTAGGGTTTCTAAGGCCTCCACTTCAGGACGACAAGTTAAAGGTAGTGTGGTTCCTTATCTCCCTTACATAACTATTTGCCCCCCGTATCGACCTATTTATTTGTCACGCTTATATCTACCTATTTGTGTCAGATTTAGACCTACTTGACTCCGAAATTCATACATTTGTCACCCTTAAGCACCTATTTGCCACACCTAAACTCCTTGTCTATACATTTGTCACCCTATCTTACTCTTAATATTTTTTATATTTCTTGATCAGTCAATTAACTGAATTTCTTGTTTACACATTTTTTTGAATCTAGTGAACACAAGGGTCATCTCCGCCCGATGTTCTATGGAAATTTACATGAAGGACAGGGATTAGATGGCATTTCGGGAATGCCACAAGTCATTGATGAGGACCACACCCTTTGGTCCATATGTTGACAATGCTTCTCCCGTCACCGTCACCATGACACTATTGGAGGAGATTATTTGTGCCCATAGTGGAGAAAATTACTTCCGTATGGGTAGTAAGGAGGTCACATTCAGTGTGGAAGATGTGGGCATAATTTTAGGATTACCTTGCTCCGGTCAGCCGGTTCAACATTATGGATCCGCGAAACAAAAGTCGAAGTTGCAGCTGTTGACACCCGTTTTATGCCCACAAGTCGAGTCTTTTCTCTCATCCACTGCTCTGGGGCCTTTCACGATGGTGTTGTGAGCTTATTTCTTCATTACCGAGCTTCTTACTCCCTGGACGGGGTTTGTTTGGGGTCAATCTTTCCTTGGCATGCTTTTTCATTGACACGGTCTTCAATTGACTGCTATTCAATTGTCACGGTCGTGTACAGACCACTTCTATCCTATGACCCAGGCCATTTCCGTTGACTCAGTCAATCCCTATTTTCGCACATGGTCGCGGTCTCCCTCAGACCGTTTCTATTGGTCGCGGTCATGCGATAGACCGTGCTAGCTAACCCGAGCCCAGTTCCGTCCGAGCTCTGTTTTCTTCCGTCGGGAAGGCATTAGGACTCTATCTTCGGAGGAGTTATCGCCCCAGGCAGGTTGTGGACTCTTTTGGATGATTATCCTTTGATTTTTCATCAGATTATCTCTTAGAAAACCCCAGAATTCACCCCGGGGAACCCTAACTCGACCTAGGGTTTCTAAGGGATCTTTATAAAAAGGTTGGCTTTTTGCCTCACTTCGGGGGGAATTTTTGGACATTCACGCCGAAACGCTGCCGGTTCGTGGGGTGATCTTCAGCCAGGGAACCCTGCTTCCCATGTCCTAAACATACACGATCCAGGGAGTATTCAGATTCTATCAATCAAGTCTCACTCTTTCTTCCCCATTTCTTTGCATTGCATCATTGTTGCTTCGTCATTTTGTGCTCTCCTACCCCGTTTCAATCATTCATTGCATTTTTAAACATCCATCCTACTGTTTATTACACCCCACAGGGGTTAAAAACCACCAACCCCAGGTATTTGACCCCCCTTTTATGTGTTTTGATCATTATAGTTTGATAGATATTGCACGATCTTTAGATCTAATTGGGTTTGTTTTCTGTGTGTTTTCACTTTTCCTTGCAGGTTTATAGCACGTCCAACACGAGGCCCCTCTCTTTTGGCCGGCTGAAAGAGAGGGAGGATTGAGCCAACAGTCTATTATTCTGGGTAATGGTCGTGGTCGAGCATGGACCGTTTCCAGGTGTACGCGGACATGCGATCGACAGCATTTTGTTCCAGTTATCCCCGCTTGCGAGTGCCGGTATGTTCATTCTTTTCAAGACTTGTAGCTCAGTCTTCCTGAGGTATTAGTCTTGGTGGCGATCACGGTCAGTCTTCCATCCCCCTACCCCCTTTACTTCCATTGTCCATGTTGCACGTGCATAATTGTTCACTTGCTAGTTAAAAGGGGAGGGGTAGATTAACTTATTCACATCTTGTTCATCACGGTTAATGTTCTATTCTTCATCACCCTTCGTTCTTCACACAACTTCATGTTTATATTCATGCCTACATGTTCATAAATTGGGGGCGGGGAGGTAGATAGACAAATCCATATCAACACCCCATTTTTTGGCGATCACAGTGGGACACCAGTGTCGATCGTGTTATGTGCAATATTACCTACTGTTCACCATTTTTCCTATCATTGTTGAGTATCGTTGTTGGGTTTCCCGTTTCTGTTCGGGCTATTTTCTACTCCCTGACTTAAGGCGGTTATGTGACAACCGCGTATATGCTATAGCGGTCCTCATAAGACCGCGACAGGCTGCTCAGGTACGCACCTCGAGGCATCCCTTTACGAATCATTATTTCATCATATTCCAAGATTCTGAGTGCTGTCTGTCCCCCCTCTCTGGTGTGATACTTGTTCATGTTAATGCCTTCGCATTGAATGATAGTTTCTAGGCTAGACTCTTGTATGCACTCCGGTGCACATAGGATTCATGCACTTCATTCACATTTAGTTGCATTCCTACCGAGGTAGGGTTTCCTCTCGCCTCCATACTCCTTGGAGCCGACTAGGGGACCTTGCTGAGTACCTCCGTAAGCCCCCGTGATCCATGGATTCCCATACGGACGCCGAGCAGGTTGTACCGTTACCACACCCCAATCTAGGGTTTGCATCTGAGAGAGAGAGAGTTCTCTAGTGTCAGCCAATTGCCCTGTTCCCAACCTTGGCTAGGGATCCTTTGGTCCGGTAAACTTAAATCTTAATTAATTCACCAAGGTTCAAAAGGGAGAAGTTATAAAATCCTGCGCGCACATTTGAAACTTGGTTGCATTAATTGGTCGCTCCTCTTCTCACCTCTCCCATCCTTTGTGTGCATTTTGGTTAACTTGTTTGATTGTTTCATATCCACCTTGTTTGTCTCTGCTTAGGTCTATTAATGTGTTGCATTCGCCTCATCTACATTAGCCTGGTTAATTAGGCCCATTTAGGTCAGTTCATTTTTGGGTGTCCGCCCATTTGGTCCGTTTACCTGGTCACTTTGTCCTAGGTTTCTTTCCCTCCTTGTATCTCTCTCACTTTTGACTGTATAAAGTCTCCACTCTCTCTATGGAGCATTTTCCCCTTGTATCCTATCCCTATTCTTCTCTACCTTCTTATCCCCTCGTGGATTCCTCTTCACATGCGGGCCCATCTCCTTATTCGTCCATTGGACCCTATTCCTCTAACGGGCCTTCTTGTCCCGCCCATGCTGCTGTTAGCCCAATCAATTCTCATTCCCACCTTCGTAATTCTTCCAGGCCCATGCATTCCTCCATTCCCGGAGCGGGCTTTCCTTCTTCTCAGGCCGGATCCCCTTATCCGGCCCACCAACATTATCCTGGTCTAAATTCATCATATCTTGCTCAAGTTGGCCCATATCCTTCTTGGACTCTTCCTACCGAGGAGATGATCGCTCAGGCCCAACGCCAGCTTGATGAATTGCAACGACAAATCAGTCCTCAAACTTATTTGGATATCCCATTTGCATTCTGAGGTCTTCAGCTTCCACCATGCCAACAGATTCCGGCTTATCGTCGCTATGGTGGAGTCGGTGACCCCTACGTGCATTTGAAGGAGTTCTTATATGAGTCGGCCCAGTTCCAGCATGATCAACGCTTGATGGCCTATTTGTTTGGCCTATCTTTAGAGGGCTCGGCCAAGGATTGATTTTTCACGTTACCATAAGAGCAGATGATGAATTTTCAAGCCGTTCAAGCAAGATTTATTCAGTAGTACCTGGATTAGGTTGGGCCCAGACATTCTTTGGTTGATCTGGCCCAAGAGAAGATGACGCCCGACGAGGAATTCTCCATGTTTGCCGACCACTGGCGTCGCCTAGCCGCATAAGTCCCGGGGCATATTCTTGAGGGCGAGCAGATCAAGATGGTTATTTCTAACGTAACGCCCGAGCTCAGATGTATCTTAGCCCTGAACGATATCACATCCTGGCAACAGATTTACAATCGAGCCCGCTTCGTTAGCCAACAACTCCTAGTTTCCTTTGACCATGAGTCTCTTCCACCGTCACCTTCTACATACACTTTCCCTCCGCCCTCCACCGCAAGTCAGCCCTCCACCTTATTTCCCTCCACGAGTCGTCCGTCCACTCCCACACACCCCTATACCTCCATGTGCTCCACCGCATACCAACCCTCCATGAGTCAGCCCTCCGCTATTTTATCTCCCCACACCCCTCCACTTCCGGTCAAGGAAACACTACACGCAGAGAGGGTAGATGCTGTCCATTACATTCCCACTCCCTCCACGCCGCCACATCATTCTAGCCCTCTGCCTTCGCCTACACAATCCCCCTTACCTACGCAACCTCCGCTACCATCCCCACTACCTTCTCACACCCCTCGGCATCCGCCTTGTCCGAAGCGGGCTTCTCACCCCCCATTGCCGGAATCTCTTACAGATGTTTTCAGGGCTTTGATGGCCACCCATGCATTGCAGCTCCCTCCGGTTATGCCTTGCCGACCCGCGGTCGAGAACTTGCTCCATTTCTGTGAATTCCATCGTCAACAGGGGCATGTGGTCGAGAATTATTTCGAGTTCCGGGAACTTGTTCACAACTTGGAAGATAAAAAGATGATTGATTGGGCTATCATACGCCAAGTTATTTCAGATCTCAACAGCAAACAGTAACAGCAGCAAGCCGTGTCGCCTAGGCAACCGTCTCCACTTCAAGACTACGGGCACCCTGGTGTTTCTTCAGTTGATAAGATACCTGCTTCGTTACCCACTTCTTCCTCCATCCCATCTCCTCCACCACCTTTACCTACCCAAGCCTCCGCTCGGGCAACCTCTCTTTCACCCTCTGTTTCCACCACCACACCTATTCCTAACGCCTCTCGACGTGTTGTAAAGATACGTCGGAGAGCGCCACCACTTGCCACTTCCCCCACTACGCCACTACCTTCCTCTCCTCCTTCTTCCCCACCCCTTCCTTCATCTCCTTCCCCTTCACCTTCACCATCTCCATCAACCACATCACTCCCTTTGCCACCTTTATCGCCTTCGCCACCACTGCCGTCACCTCTTCCACTCCCCCTTTCGCCATCATCCTCTGAGCCCGAGTGGGCCGACCCTAAACCCATACCTCTACTTTTGCCTTTACCTCCACCCATGCACATCATCATCAGTATTTCCCCATCACTTGCACCATCGCCACCCACACCCTTCAAACCTCCTCCTTTGAACCTCCCTCTACCACTTCCCACTTCGCGGAGCAGGTACACGGTACCTTTGGTGCCCCTCGGGTCTAGTCCCCAGGGAGATGAAGAGCCGAGCTAGGCTTTGGCTGTGCATTACAAGCTTCAAGACTTCATTTGCCGCATGCCGGTCCGAGTCCTGGTCCCTGGCTATTCTAGGGACAATGAGCCTACACTTTCTATGAAGATGGTTTTCAAGAAAAGTTCCTGTACATTGGTGCCAGTTTCTTCAAAAGCGAGGCCGGTGGCAATCTCTTTGCTCGCTGGAAAATTCATTGTTGATGTTGTTATCACCTCTCGCTTGATTTCTACTCAATTCACTGGCCCAGAAGAGTTTTCTGCCCGGATGGTGCTAACCCACACGGCCGCCAGAAGTCTAATGAATTCAGCGTTCAAGGGGCAATTGGCCGTGTCCTCGAGATTGACCAGAGGCATTCTACACATCCTATGCAATCTCCCTCGGTTTATTGGTGAGGCGGCCACGTCAAGCCGCGCATCGCCCTCCCTCAGTTCCATCTTGTGCTTCTAGCAAGGGAGTTATGCTTCATGCCCAGCTGCCGAGTGAAGATGCCAAAGCTCCATGTTCTAGTGCCGAACGACAAAACTCCATTGCTTCCTAATGTTCATCACAAGGAGTTGACTGTTCTGGAATGTCCTTCTATGGTTAGCACCGCACAGCTAGGGGCAACCGTCCCGATGAAGCTGCATGTTCATGACCGGGCTAGGCCGTCTGCCAGGTGGGCCCGTTATTTGAGAAAGTATTACAGATTAAGAAGCCCAAAGGTCCGAGTCCGCGCCAGGCGGCATTGTTTCAAGAAGATTTCTACTAAGAAGAGGCGACGACATAAGTTCAAGGGCCGTCAGTTGTGCACTCGGGGGGTCCACTTCCTCCTCTCCTTCTTCCGTCCATTCGTCTTTTCTGTTGCTCCGTTCTTATCCGTGGGTGGTGTACCTTCCGCCACCTGACCATATTTCCACCATCTTCTCCTATTCTCACCATTCTAGGCTTCGGCCTATGTCCTCCTCTTCCCCTGATCCAGGGGCATCCTCTTGTAATTTTTCTCCCCGGGTACGCCCGGATTTCGCTTCTCATCCTTTTCCCCCGACCCTATTGGGGATTCCTTGTGCTCGTTCCCCGACCTTGTCGGGTGGTTTTTCTGATCCTTCCCCGACTTTGTCGGGTGTTTTCCCATTCTTTTCCCCAACCTTGTTGGGTGTTCATGCATTTTCTTCCCCGCCTCTAGCGGGTGATCGCTACTCTTCTTCTCCGACCACGTCGAATGATCATTCTCCTTATTCCATATCTTCACAGCTATCTTTTCATCATCTTTCTGTTCTTTCCTCCTCACCCTTTCAGGGTTCTTTTTCTTGCTATTTTTGAGGCTTTAGTTTGCCTTGATCTCAGTTAATCTCTATTTATTCTGTATTCAGTTCCTTGTTATCAGAGCCTCTATGCCTTAACGAGGGAGTTCTAGCCCTCGTCTCTCTTCCATTTTATTCTTCTTCGTCCAGTTTGATGTCTGCCGCTCCTTTGTGTCGAGGAATCTAATCTTTTGCTATCCTTTTTCACCCTTTTATCCTTGCAAGCAAGGAATATAAAGCTCGTGCTAATCAAAGCTCGTTGATCAAGATCGCTTCAGGATGTCGGTTTTCCACGCCATGGATTTTCAAAGGTATCTTTATTTTGTGTAAGAAACGTGCTTTCATTCCCATTGTTTCTATTGTTTTGGCACATGATTATAATGTTGTTTCCTCAACATGATTGAGTGGCTTTAGAAACTTTTATTTAAATTAGATCTTAACTTTGTGTCAAATAAAATGTCGCTTCTGCAGCATCCTTAGGTTGGTGATAACTCCGCGCTGGGAGTCTAGTTCCTTTCCCCAATTGCTGAGGGTGACCTTTTGAGTATGGGTTTTCACACACTGCACGGCGAGCCATAGCCTATCTCTCTAAGGCACATCGTTGCTACTTCGGCCATACTATGGGTATGCACAAAGGTCTTTTTCTCTTCTCTGCTCAGCCAAGTGCAGGGGCAAGAGATTGATGGATAAGATGACTAACCTAGGCGCTCCCTAATACGAGAGGGGTCTCAAATAGGGGCAGTCTTGACCCTCAAAAGTGAGCTTTCATGCTATATCTGGCCAATAAGGGCTACCAAAATGAGAAAATAAATCAATGCAAAATTATGAATCAAAGGCATGGTAAGAGTGGCAGTACAGTTCCCCGCGAGACGTCATGAGCCCGGTCGCATGCGTGCCTAATAAATATGGGTTTAAAAAAATCAAAGACACAAAGTCCCGGCGCAACAGACTGTATCTTTGAGGGGTAGTGCCCTAGAAGGATGTCAAGTCTAGATATCTCTCATCCTGCACGAAGCTTATCTTCCATTTTTCTTCTGCTTCTCCCACTTAGGCTGGGTTGTATCCCGGGTATGGCCTTAGTAGGGGCACTATTCTTTAGAAGCGGTTGGTTGTGGTAAGCCACCCACACATGCACGCCCTGCTTAAAGGAAGTGATGTAACACAACCTAGGACTTAAACAAACAAGCACAATCGCAATCAAACGGACCGATGTCGACGACTGCTCACCCGTTGCTCACCAAGACCCGGCGTAACTTGGCAATGCCAAGGTGAGGTTGAAGGGTTGGGCCCTTGCTGGTAGAGGGCCAGCAAGGCCAAGATTTGAATCCCAAAGGTTGTGGATGCCCAATTCAATGGGGCCGACAAAGTGCCAAAGGCACCGGGTTAATCTCTCTTCCCACAGTGATCACTCAAAGCAACGGGGCTTGAGGATCGAGCTCTCACTCTCACGGCCAGCGGAAGTATGAACTAATATTGAAAGAACAAGCATGAATTAGAGTAAGGTTATAGAGCACTTACTCGACCGGTTTGAAGAAACCAGTCCCGCTCGGAGACGAGGGCGAGCGGGGAAGCGTGGGTTCCCCACACGCCGTGCCGGGGTAGCTTGACCTGATCAAACCAAATTACAACACTACACCTTTCGCAAGAGGGGGATCTTGGGGTGGGGGTTAATAGATTACAATCAAACCACCTCCACGCAGGGAGGGGCCTTCAGCCGGCGAAGCGGGGTGGGGAAAACTAGGGCTAAAACGATGATGAAGTGAAGATGCTGAATCTACCTTCTCTCGGCAATTGTGGATAGACAGTCCGTACTATGGCTGCAGAACTTGATCAGGAATTTTTACGAGGGCGAGACCAGTGAGGAAATCTTTTATACTGGAACTGGAGTGTCTCTGAATTTTTCCGAATTCTTCTGGGGTCGCTGCTGGCCTGGGCAGGAGCTCGAACAGGGTCGCTGATTCCCGGACTGATAGCAACTGGTTACTAACAGCAGGAAGATAAGGTTGCCCCGGCCGCTCCCGAACTCCAAATCAGGTGCCGCCAGAACCGTTGGAACCGTGGACGGGTCCTCTTTGCAGCAGAATAAACAGGGATGCAAAACGATGCCAAAGAAGAACAGTGGATCCAGAAGAGTGAGGGGAGGTCGGTGCAGACTGTGGAGAAGTAGAGTCGCACTACTGAGGAATAAAATTGATAACTTCTGCTAACGGATGCCGAATGGCATTCCGCTTCTTGATTCCGAAAGTAGACAGGAAGGAGAAGAACTTTGTGGAAGAGCTCGTGGCCTGGTTCCTCCTGGGTTCGTCGTGGTGAAGCTTTTTCTCCGGCTCAAAACCTCTGCAGGGGGCAGATCGGCGCAGTAACAGCAGGTTGCAGAGGATGTACCGGCAGCTCCCGAACTCGGAATCAAGCACCGTCAGAGTCGTTGGAATCATGGACGAATCCTCTTCACAGAAAAACTAACGGAGAGGCCAGACGATGCCGGAGAAGACCAGGGAACTCTGAACACTGTTGACTGGTCGGAGCAGACTGTGGGTAGCAGGACTGCGAAGCTGAGGGAGAAAATTGGTAACTCCTGCTACCGGATGCCAAACGGGGTTATACTTTTTGATTCTGAAAGTAGACAGGGAGAGGTAGAACTTTGTAGAAGAACCCTTGGCCTGATTCCTCCGAGGTTTGGCGTGGTGAAGCTTCCTCTCCGACTCAGGACCTCTGCAGGGACACCTCTGCGCAGTCGGGGAAGAATGGACCTCCAAAGCAGTACCGATCTCCGATGGGGAAGAAACCATGACCGTTGCGAAGAGGATAGGCAGACGCTTCCGTGGATGCCTCTTGAGCCTTCAGATTCTCTGGGATGTGGTCGGGGTCGCCTCTGTAAACTGCTACTCTTCCGCTACCAGCGAACTGAAAACTGAAGGTTGAAGATGGTGGGGGGAAATGGGGTATATGGGAGGGGAAATGGGGGTGGTTGAGTGTGGGAGTGACCTCTGGTTGTAAAGGGGTCTTGGAGGGGATGTTCTAAGGTGTGGGAGGGGGAGAATAAGGTCTGGAAGGGGGTCCAATAGATGGTGGGAGTGGGGGCTGCGAATTTGGTTGGAATGGAGAGAGGGAAATGATATTTGAAAATAGGTTTAAGGGTGGGGTTAATTTTTGGTCTTGGGGGATGAGAAGAGGTGTGTGGGGAAGGTAATAGGTGCTTGGGGTAGTAGGAAGGGTGCTTGGGAAAGTTGGAGGGGTAGTTGGGGGTTGGATGGTGAGGAGAGGATTGGTGGAGGGGGTCTTGGGAAGGGGAGGAGTATTGATGAGGGTTGTGGGGAATGGGAAGAGGCTTAAATGGGGTAGGTGGGGAGTGGAGGTGGTTGGGAAGAGAGGAGAGAGAAGAAAATTCGAATTTGGGTGTGGAGGAGAGAGAAAGTGGAGTGAAAAAGATAGATTAAGAGAGGGATGGGTGGGATTCTCTCCCTAAGGCTTCTCACCTCACTAATGGATTCACTCCATCATAAAAATAAAGATAGAACTCACAAAATGGTAATTTTTTTTTGATTGATTCATTAAGTTGAAATGGGGGGAATGGGGTCCTATATATAGGAAACCCACATTTCTACAAAAGTCCCAGACAATTGACTTAATGACAAATAACCGAGGGGGTAGGGGAGAGCCCTTGGGCCAAGCCCAATGAGTTGGGCCCAATAGCTAACTAGACAACCTAATGACACTCAAACTTAGGGAAATGAACACAAGACCTAGGAACATGACTCAAATAAAAGGGAAAATACATCAAATGACTCAAATAAAAATTACATAGGACTCAAAATTAAATGACTAGACCATGTCGGATGCAACCGGGACGCGGAGACGAGCTGTGAACGTGGGCATGGGAGGTGATGTCCCCATCATACTCCCGGGGTGCGGAGAACTCGACTCTGTCGAGTAAGTGTCCTTCCCTCCTTAGAGGGTGTAGAAGTGGTACTGCCCTCAAGTCTTCCGAACGAGACCAATCCATCCACCTGCCGAGATAGCGCTCGTATACCTTGCTCCCGGTGGTAGTGACCTGTTCATCCAATATTCGTTCAATGCGCTCACGCTGGGCTCTCCAGGCTGGTGGACTCTCCTCACGGGTGGGTGCTCTCTCAATGGAGGGAATAGGCTCAATATCCTCACTAGGTACCACCGTGGGTCCCTTGTATGGCACTAGGTCGGCGACACTGAATGTGGGACTTACCCCATATTCCTCAGAGAGATCTAACTCATAGGCATTTGCACCAATGCGTCTCAGGACCTGGAAGGGACCAGCCCCACGTGGCCTCAATTTGGAGATGGCTCCCGGGGAGAGCCTCTCCATCCTTAGCATCACAAAGTCACCCTTATGGATTTCTTGGTGACGTCGATGAGAGTCGGCTTGCCTTTTATAAGTCACATTCTTCTTGCTAATGTGCTTGCGGATCTCTTTATGCAATGTTGTGTATGCAGACATTCTGGGGGTGATGGGTGGACCTGGGCAACCAAAAGTAGACCTATCGTGTAATGATGCAGTGTAGACTTTGGTTATCCTAGGTGAGCCGGGGCACCCGTAGGTGGCCCTATCATGCAAATTAGTGATAAATATTAGGGGACCCGGACATCCGTAGATGCCTTTGACATGCTTAAGACCCATGATGAATGAAGGTGGACCAAGACATCCGAATATGGACCACTCATACTTTCTACTTGACATGTGGGTGATATGAATGAATGGACCCAACATAGTGTTCATGCCAAGGGGTATGGTAAGCCTAGACACATGCATGCTTTTCCCAAAGGTGACTTCCATGTGTATAGGTGTGGGACAACCTTTGAACTCCCATTGGAAAGGATCGAATGGATCTAAGAAGGTGGTCATCATGGGGTGGGGCACAACCTTATTACCTAGGGATATGTGGCCCAAGGTCATGGCTTCCAAGGTGTAACCCGGGTCTAGGATGGGGTGGATTGGGTCAAACATGGTGGTTTGGGATAGGGAAAGGTAGGTGGTGGTTAAGGTAGTTGGGTCACCCGGGTTCCTTGACTCCCATTGTAATGGATCATAGGGATCATAAAATGGGTTACTAAGGGGAAGGAGCTCCATGTTCTCAAGGTCCTCAAAAGGTGCTAAGCCATCCCTCTCAATGATAATTGGGTCAATGTTCTTGGTGAGTGGGTTGGCCATGAGGGGAGGGCTTGGCTCTCTACCCGATATAAAAAGCTCCAATTGGAGGAGAAGGTCGGGCTCATCGGGTGTGGGGAGGAATAGAAGGAGGTCGCTAGTGTAGCAACCAATGGTGCAAACCGAGGTGATAGACCCGATGCATAGGTGTAGGAGGCCAAGGCTCCTAGGTTGTTTGGCCATAGGGGTCAACATGCTAGTGAACTCAATTTGCCATGCTAGGCCCTTAAGAAGATCCCCTAAAGTTTCCACTTGGTAGGATGATTGGATGGTGGTGTGATAGGTGGAGAAGGGTACTATGGGGAGGTTTAGCTCCATGAGAGGGTAGACATTGGACGTGATGGGGTGAATTGGTTTCTCCTTTAGCCATCTAGCTAGGGGCCCATCTATGATTATGGTGCCATTTGTGAAGGTTTGTGGCTCTTGAAGACTCGGACAATTTGAAGTGGTAAAGGGTTGAAGCTCTTCCTCACCATTGGTGTGAACTTGGGTTTCCTCATGGGTGGGGAGAGGGTCTGGGCTAGCAACTATTCCTACGTGAGTGGGTGTGGCCTCTTTTCTTAAGGGAATGGGAGGGTCTTTTGGAGATGGGGTGATGATGGTTGGGGCATGGTGCACCCGGGGTGGTGAGTGAGGTCGAACTTGGGTTGGGAGTGGAAGTAGTGGTGGCTTAGGTTGGGGTAGGGTTGGGGTTGGAAGTGGAAGGTGGGTTGGTTCAGTTTGGGTTGATTGGGGGGGTGTACCCTTTTTAGGGGAAGATGGAGGGATAGTGGTGTGGACCAAGGGGAATTGTGAAGAGGTGGATGCTTGGTTTATTTGGGTCTTAAGGGAGAGGACTTGGTTGCGAAGTGTAGTTATGATGGTTGAGAGGTGATTTGTTGGGGTCGGTGGGGGTGGAGACCAAAGGTCGGTCTCAAGTTGGCCGGGTGGGGATGGAGGAGTGGTAGTGCTCCTCGGGTTAGGGGTGCTTGAGTAGGAGGGGTGGGAATGTTTGGGGATGTAGATCTTTCTAAATTTTACTTTCATATCATCCCATGAGGAAATGGGCTCTTGCCTCCTAACCCTTCTTAATCCCTCTATGTGTTCCCACTTACTCTTGGCTTGACCCCGAAACCGTCCCTTGGCCCGTCCGACTCTCGCGGATCCATATACCCAAGTCTTTTCAAAGTACTTTTCTATGGTAGCCTCCCACCTAAGATAGTCACTAGAACGTGATCCGTCAAAGGTAATATCCCTATCTACGATGAAGTCCATGGGTGGTGAGTAGGCTAAGTAGGAGGTGGCCAAGATGATCGGGGGGGATCAATGCAAGGGTTGGATTGATGATGACTCCAATGCAAGCATGCCCTAGGACTTGACTTGTAGAGACAAGTCAATGACTTGCTCGGATACCAATTGATGTGACACAACCTAGGACTCAACAAGCAAGCACAATTAAGCATTCAAAAATGGACCGATAATAGCAACCGCTCACCCGATGCTCACTAAGACCCGGGGTAACTTGGCAATGCCAAGGGGAGGTTGTGTGGGCTAGGCCCTTGCTGGTAGAGGGCCAGCAAGACCAAGGTTTGATTCCCCAAGGGTATGGCTGCCCAAATCAAGGGTCCGACGAAGTGTCAAAGGCACCGGGTTAATCTCTCTTCCCACGGTGATCACTCAAAGCAACGGGGCTTGAGGATCGAGCTCTCACTCTCACGGCCAGCAGAACTATGAACTAATATTGAAAAAATAAGCATGAATTAGAGCAAGGTTATAGAGCACTTACACGACCGGTTTGAAGAAACCGGTCCCGCTCAGAGACGAGGGTGAGCGGGGAAGCGTGGGTTCCCCACACGCCGCGCCGGGGTAGCTTGACCTGATCAAACCAAATTACAACACTACACCTCTCGCAGAAGGGGGATCTTGGGGTGGGGGTTAATGGATTACAATCAAACTACCTCCACGCAGGGAGGGGCCTTCAGCCGGCCAAGCGGGGCGGGGAAAACTAGGGCTAAAACGATGATGAAGTGAAGATGCTGAATCTATCTTCTCTCGGCAATTGGGGATAGACAGTCGGTACTGTGGCTGCAGAACTTGATCAGGAATTTTTACGAGGGCGAGACCAGTGAGGAAATCTTCGTTACTAGAACTGGAGTGCCTCTGAATTTTTCCAAATTCTTCTGGGGTCACTGCTGGCCTGGACAGGAGCTCGAACAGGGTCGCTGATTCCCGGACTGACAGCAACTGGTTACTAACAGCAGGAAGAAGAGGTTTCCCCGGCCGCTCCCGAACTCCAAATAAGGTGCCTCCAGAACTGTTGGAACCGTGGACGGGTCCTCTTTGTAGCAGAAGAAACGGGGACGCCAAACGATGTGGGAGAAGAACAGTGGATCTAGAAGAGTGAGGGGAGGTCGGTGTAGACTGTGGGGAAGTAGAGTCGCACTACTGAGGAATAAAATTGATAACTTCTGCTAATGGATGCCGAATGGCATTCAGCTTCTTGATTCCAAAAGTAGACAGGAAGGAGAAGAACTTTGTAGAAGAGCTCATGGCCTGGTTCCTCCTAGGTTCATCGTGGTGAAGCTTTTTCTCCGGCTCAGAACCTCTGCAGGGGGCAGATCGGTGTAGTAACAGCAGGTTGCAGAGGATGTACCGGCAGCTCCCGAACTCGGAATCAAGCACTGTCAGAGTCGTTGGAATCATGGACGAATCCTCTTCGCAGAAAAACTGACGAGAGGCTAGATGATGCTGGAGAAGACCAGGGAACTCTGAACACTGTTGACTGGTCGGAGCAGACTGTGGGTAGCAGGACTGCGAAGCTGAGGGAGAAAATTGGTAACTCCTGCTACCGGATGCCAAACGGGGTTCTACTTTTTGATTCTGAAAGTAGACAGGGAGAGGTAGAACTTTGTAGAAGAACCCTTGGCCTGATTCCTCCGAGGTTTGGCGTGGTGAAGCTTCCTCTCCGACTCAGGACCTCTGCAGGGATACCTCTACGTAGTCGGGGAAGAATGGACCTCCAAAGTAGTACCGATCTCCGATGGGGAAGAAACCATGACCGTTACTAAGAGGACAGGCAGATGCTTCCGTGGATGCCTCTTGAGCCTTCAGATTCTCTGGGATGTGGTCGGGGTCGCCTCTATAAACTGCTACTCTTCTGCTGCCAGCGAACTGAAAACTGAAGGTTGAAGATGGTGGGGGGGAAATGGGGTATATGGGAGGGGAAATGGGGGTGGTTGAGTGTGGGAGTGACCTCTGGTTGTAAGGGGGTCTTGGAGGGGGTGTTCTAAGGTGTGGGAGGGGGAGAATAAGGTCTGGAAGGGGGTCCAACAGATGGTGGGAGTGGGGGCTGCGAATTTGTTTGGAATGGAGAGAGGGAAAGGATATTTGAAAATAGGTTTAAGGGTGGGGTTAATTTTTGGTCTTGGGGGATGGGAAGAGGTGTGTGGGGAAGGTAATAGGTGCTTAGGGTAGTGGGAAGGGTGCTTGGGAAAGTTGGAGGGGTAGTTGGGGGTTGGATGGTGAGGAGAGGATTGGTGGAGGGGGTCTTGGGAAGGGGAGGAGTATTGATGAGGGTTGTGGAGAATGGAAAGAGGCTTAAATGGGATAGGTGGGGAGTGGAGGTGGTTGGGAAGGGAGGAGAGAGAAGAAAATTCGAATTTGGGTGTGGAGGAGAGAGAAAGTGGAGTGAAAAAGAGAGATTAAGAGAGGGATGGGTGGGATTCTCTCGCTAAGGCTTCTCACCTCACTAATGGATTCACTCCACCATAAAAATAAAGATAGAACTCACAAAATGGTAATTTTTTTTTGATTGATTCATTAAGTTGAAATGGGGGGAATGGGGTCCTATATATAGGAAACCCACATTTCTACAAAAGTCCCAGACAATTGACTTAATGACAAATAACCGAGGGGGTAGGGGAGAGCCCTTGGGCCAAGCCCAATGAGTTGGGCCCAATAGCTAACTAGACAACCTAATGACACTCAAACTTAGGGAGATGAACACAAGACCTAGGAACATGACTCAAATAAAAGGGAAAATACATCAAATGACTCAAATAAAAATTACATAGGACTCAAAATTAAATGACTAGACCATGTCGGATGCAACCGGGACGCGGAGACGAGCTGTGAACGTGGGCATGGGAGGTGATGTCCCCATCAGGGAGCCTTTAATGAAAGGGGTAGGAACGACGATCCCTGGCCAGTAGTTTGAGCCCGTCTTTAGGTGCTGCGGATTGCTATGTCAAAATCCAAAAAAAAAAATTAAATTTTACGAAAAGTCTAAAAAAAATCAAATACTTCAAAAAATCCAGAAAAATGAAATACTATTGAAAATCTAAAAAAATAAAAAAAATCTAAAAAAATCTAAAAAAATGTGTCTTTTTCATGCATTTGCATTTGTTTTAAGGATAGATACGTAATCCGTTTGCTAAGTGTGCAAGTTGCAAGTACTCAGGCATTCCTTACTATATCTTTGTGCTCTGCCTGCTGTCCACATCTTTGATCTATTCTTTCCTTCTTTGAACCACTCTCTCGATCTGTTCTGAAGCTCATGTCCTTCTCAGCTTTTGTTTGTAATGATCATATCTTTATGAGAGAACTTTGCCTCACGATTATGAACCTGGCGTTTCTGCTTCATTTTGATCTTGGGTTTTGATTGAAGGGCGTATTTGTTTATGTCTTTTGTCCCGCCGTGTCCTTATCACGTGTTTATGTCCCACCGTGTTGTCCCACACATGTTGTTTTATCCCTCATCGAGTGTTGTTAGTTGTCTTGCACATGTTGTTAGTCACCCCTTTATGTCCCATGTTCTTGTCCCAACCGTGTGGTCATCCGTCATGTTCTTATCCCAACCGTATGTTGTCCCACCGCGTTGTTATCTTGTCACACTGTGTTCATGCATGCATGTTGTCTGTTCATGCCATTGCATATGTGCTCGTTTACCTTTGTTATGTTATGCTGCATTGTCTCCCATTTCATTTGATCGTTATGTTATGTCGTGTTGTTTGTCGTTCAGTTAATCGTTATGTTATCTACGCTATGTTTATACTTGCTTGTTTATCATATTTGTCTTATACATGAAAATCCATAAAAATCAGAAAATAAAAATCTAAAAAATGCCATTTCACCTGTGCAGGTAAGTCAGGTATGGCTCTCTGTCCCTACTCATTGTTGCATTACTATATGGTAGCTACATTACTATAGCCTCTCAAGGACCAGTTGGTTTCTCGCGTGTTCCAGGATCTGATGTTCCCCTTCAACAAAAACAATGATGATCTAGGTTCACGCGTTTAACCTCCGGATAGGCCGCTAGGTTGGGAAGATCTGGGGAGGATGGTTCTATCCTACACGTCATGGTTGCAGATGGTGTCTTGACCTTGGTTGTCCCAGGCTAGCAATATTATCCTTGAGTACTTTCTATTTTGTGTTTTCTTTGCATTCGTTTTAACGATTTCTTTATTTTAGCCCAGCATGCATCATGTCATCTTTTGAGCTCTCACGTCTCGTGGTCCCTTCAAGGTTTCTCCTCAGCAATGGGTAACTGCACATGATTTCTCTTGGATAAGAGATTCCTCATTCCACTCTGAATTCGATCAATTTCTCTGAACTACCTACTTAGTTTGGTTGGCTAGTATGATTCCTGTCTGGATTTTATCCCAGTTATATTTCTCCTGCTTCCTACGTTGCTGTTGACACCCGTTTTTTGCCGATAAGTTGTGTCATTTCTCTTACTCCCATCCTGTTGATGCCTCGAATTGTCCATCACTCGTTGGGGCTGTTTTCAGGTGTATTTTGGGCTAATTTTATTGGTTACCTCCCTCCTTGGTTAGGTCCAAGTCATTTCGGGGCTTAAATGGGCTTGGGTTCTGGTTGATTGGGCTTTTTCTATGAGTTTCAACGTCCACATGTATGTACGGTTCACCCACGACCGCTCAATCCATGTGTAGTTAACTACGGGCCGTCCATATATTTTTGGAACATTTTGGCTAATTTTCTGAATTTCCACCGTCAAGCATTTATGCGATCCTAATCAAGCCGTTCAACATAATGGACGGACTGATTATGACCGCTTATATCTCAGAGTCCTACGCTTGGTAATTTTCTCAGATAATTATCCAAGTAATTGAATTATCACCGACAAGGCTAGAACGGTTTGTCGTTGGCCGCTCTACATTTGAACTATCTCAATGGAGCCGTTCTTCTATGAGAGTCTAACAGCGGGTATTTCGGTCAGTTCGAGGGATAATTGGGATTATTTTCTAATTATTTTGAATTTCCACCGACGGGTTTGGACGGTTAGTAGGTGACCGCCGATCCTGTTGAGCGGTCTATCGTAAGATCGTTCATCCCGTCGACTGTTGAATTTTAACAGATTTTAATCCTTTTATCCATGGTTTTATCCCCAACTTCTTTCATCAATTTCACCGCGGATAATCAACCATTTTAAGTGCCGCTTCGACTGGATGAGAGATAATTCTATTATCTACGATTTATCTTTAATAATCTCATCCCGAAAATGGCTCTAAACCCTAGTTTCGGGGCTGGCTTTCTAGGCTCTATAAATAGACCCTAAAGGCCGGACTTTGAAAGGGGGGAGATTTTGGTCAACGGCGAAGCCCTGCCGCATTCTTGAGCGACCTAGCACCAAGGAGGGATGCTTTCTACGTCCATACAAGCCTCCGGTCCAGGGAGTAGTCGATGTTTAGAGTCATTTGTGTTTTATAGCTTTCGTCACTGTTCATTGCATGCATTGCTTTCTCCCTACGTCCTCCTTCATTTTTTCATAACCATGCACACATCCACCTGTGTTTTTGACACCCTAGGGGTTTAAAACCCCCCAGGTATCCCCCTTTCCATTTATCTATGTTCATCTATTACTATCTTGACATTTACTACACCATTTAGTTCTAATCTCGGTGTTATTCTTGTGTCTTTACGTTATTTTGCAGGTCAGCACTTCATCAGCACGAGGCCCATCCCCTCTGGCCGGCTGGAGAGGGTGGAGGTGAGCCCCTTTCGCAACTTCTGGCGTGGTGGACTTGAGTGGTTCCTAACTGCCCGTTCAAGAATACGTGCGGCTCTTCCTGCACTTCTCGTCCTCTTCTTGCGGTCTACTTCAAGCCATCCATCCTCCAGGAGCGCTTCCTCCCGCATGTTCTGCAGCACCCTTAGGCGGTCTATCGTAACACCGCGCGTCCTATAGGCGGTTCTTCATCAACCGCGCAACTTCCCAGTGCTACAGCTAGGCGAGTGTCTCCCCTTCCTTTCCAAAGCACGGCGTGTTCATCCCATCTGACGCTTTGGTGGCGATCACGTCACTTTCGTTTTCCATTCTCCTCTTGCTATTCTTCACTTACTCATCGCATGTTGATTTATTCATAGCATATCTTCCTTTAAGTAAGAGGAGAAAATATATCTACACCCTTCTTTTGTGGCGATCACGGTGGGACACCTAGTGCCCATCGTGCTTGTGAGTTGTTGACCCCTTCTCGTTGTTTAGTTCTCTTCTTGGAGTGATTTGTAGGTTGGGTGTGTTTTCTGCCTTCTGGGACGTGCGCGGTTCTCCCAGAGCCGTTCATTCTCTGGAGCGGCTACTCGTCCACCGTCTTTCCCCTGCGACCAGAACCAGTCCCCCTCCAGCGCCCTATTGTAGACGGTGTCCCATTGACCGTCTAGCCTTCTGCGCGGCCTGTCTCTGGCCGTTCCTCTCTTCGACACAAGTACGCTTCAGTGTGTTCTGGCTATAGGTACGCGGCTGCTGGCGGTCCGTCCCAGAGCGTACGCGGCTGGTTATAGACCGTTCTTATGGTATGTTCCTCATTACTGTTACCCCATATTTACAACATTCTGTGATTGTTTTGCATTCTGTGATTGTTTTGCAGTCATTTTGTCGTTCTGTCACTCCCTGGATTATACGGTCCTCTACACATCGTTTGACTCTTTGAGCGGTCGCATCCAGACCGTTCTTCTGGTGCCGCAGCACTCTCATTGTCCATTTTGATCGCTATATTCCATACGATTTGTCAGTTTTGGTGCTAGTTGTTGATCTCCCCCTGCTCCCTTACCATTGTTGCATCATTATTTTATTGCTCATATATTTGCTTGATCATTGTTTGATAGTTGCTAGGCTAGATTCTGCATGCACTCTGGTGCGCATAGGAGCATCCATCTCTTTTCATAGTAGTTGCATTCCTACCGAGGTAGGGTTTGCTCTCGTCTCCATATTCCTTGGAGCCGACTAGGTACCTTGCTGAGGGCCTCCGTAAGCCCCCGTGAGCCGTGGATTCCCACACGGATGCCGGGCAGGTTGTACCGTATCCACCCCAGTTTAGGGTTTGCATCCGCGAGTGAGAGGTCCCTATAGAGTCACACAGTTCCTCATTTCTTACCCTAGTCAGGCACCCAGTGGTTGAGCGAATTTACAGTTCAATTAACCCGTTAAGGTTCAAAGAAGAATTCATAAGAATCTAACGGGCATCATTTAATAACTTGATTGTACAATTGGGTGATTCTCCTCTCATCTCTTCCTTCCATTGCATGCTTGTGGTTTGCTTTGTTGCTTTGTGTGGTTAGGTTTGTTTGTCATAGTCCTAGGTGCTTAGTGTATGTGGGGTTGTTTCTTTCCCTCGGAATCATCTCCTAGGGTCAGTTCTCATTTCCATTCTTATTTCAACCCCTTGTTCGATTCATCGCCTCCTATGTCATCATACGACTTCTCTCAGTCTCATGAGGACTCCCTTCCTCGTGGCCTTCTTGAGGACCCGCCTAGGGTCGCCCATACGCAAGGGGGAGAGGGGACTGCCCCTCCGCTCCCGACCATTCTTGGTGAGGGTTCCCAACCCTCTCTCTCAAATCTATCCATTCAGAATCCGACAAATCAAATTCTCAATATGATGGCCCAGCTGGACCCTACCCAGCTCCATCTCATCCGACAAGCCTTGCAGGGGGCCGATGCCCCGACCTCAATTCCTGCTCGTGGCATTAATGCTGCTGCCACCACATCTTCTGCTGCTGGGACCACCTCTGTGGCCCCCATTGACCTTACTCCCACCCGTCCTCAGATCCTTCGCTACTCCAGCATGGAAAGGGGCTAGGCTTCCACCTCGGCCCATCAACCGCTCGATAAGGGGAAGTCTCAAATCCTCTATGTTCCTTACCTTGATCCCTATGCCACTGTTTCTCCATCGTCGCAGGCCCTCTTAGCCCCGGCAGACTTCATTAGGTTGCAACCAGGGGCCGCCCAACTAGTTCATGCGGATGTGGACCTGATGGGGACATCACCTCCCATGCCCACGTTCACAGTTCGTCTCCGCGCCCCGGTTGCATCTGGCATGGTCTAGTCATTTAATTTTGAGTCCTATGTAATTTTTATTTGAGTCATTTGATGTATTTTCCCTTTTATTTGAGTCATGTTCCTAGGTCTTGTGTTCATTTCCCTAAGTTTTAGTGTCATTAGGTTGTCTAGTTAGCTATTGGGCCCAATTCATTGGGCTTGGCCCAAGGGCTCTCCCCTACCCCCTCGGTTATTTGTCATTGAGTCAATTGTCAGGGACTTTTGTAGAAATGTGGGTTTCCTATATATAGGACCCCATTCCCCCCCATTTCAACTTAATGAATCCATGAATGAAAAACTTGCCATTTTGAGAGTTTACACTTCTTATCTAGTGGAGAGATTCTATTTTTTGGGTGAGAAACACTAGGGGAGAGATTCCCCACCCTTCCCTCTCTTAATCTCTCTTTTTCACTCCACTTTCTCTCTCCTCAACACCCAAATTCAAATTTTCTTCTCTCTCCTCCCTTCCCAACCACCTCCACTCCCCACCTACCCCATTTAAGCCTCTTCACATTCCCCACAACCCTCATCAATACTCCTCCCCTTTCAAAGACCCCCTCCACCAATCCTCTCCTCACCATCCAACCCCCAACTACCCCTCCCACTTTCCCAAGCACCCTTCCCACTACCCCAAGCACCTATTACCTTCCCCACACACCTCTTCCCATCCCCCAAGACCAAAAATTAACTCAACCCTTAAACCTATTTTCAAATATCCTTTCCCTCTCTCCAGTCCAACCAAATTCGCAGCCCCCACTCCCACCATCTGTTGGACCCCCTTCCAGACCTTATTCTCCCCCTCCCACACCTTAGAACACCCCCTCCAAGACCCCCTTACAACCAGAGGTCACTCCCACACTCAACCACCCCCGTTTCCCCTCCCATATACCCCATTTCCCCCCACCATCTTCAACCTTCAGTTTTCAGTTCGTTGGCAGCAGAAGAGTAGCAGTTTGCAGAGGTGACCCCGACCACATCCTAGAGAATCTGAAGGTTCAAAAGGCATCCACGGAAGCGTCTGCCTGTCCTCTTCCCAACGGTCATGGTTTCATCCCCATCGGAGATCGGTACTGCTTTGGAGGTCCATTCTTCCCCGACTGCGCAGAGGTGTCCCTGCAGAGGTCCTAAGTCGGAGAGGAAGCTTTACCACGCCAAACCTTGGAGGAATCCGGCCAAGGGTTCTTCTACAAAGTTCTACCTCTCCCTGTCTACTTTCAGAATCAAAAAGTAGAACCCCGTTTGGCATCCGGTAGCAGGAGTTACCAATTTTCTCCCTCAGCTTCGTAGTCCTGCTACCCACAGTCTGCTCCGACCAGTCAATAGTGTTCAGAGTTCCCTGGTCTTCTCCGGCATCGTCTGGCCTCTCCATCAGTTTTTCTGCGAATAGGATTTGTCCACGATTCCAACGACTCCGACGGTGCTCGATTCCGAGTTCGGGAGCTGCCGGTACATCCTCTGCAACCTGCTGTTACTACGCCGATCTGCCCCCTGCAGAGGTTCTGAGCCGGAGAAAATGCTTCACCACGATGAACCCAGGAGGAACCAGGCCACGACCTCTTCTACAAAGTTCTTCTCCTTCCTGTCTACTTTCGGAATCAAGAAGCGGAATGCCGTTCGGCATCCGTTAGCAGAAGTTATCAATTTTATTCCTCGGCAGTGCGACTCTACTTCCCCATAGTCTGCACCGACCTCCCCTCACTCTTCTGGGTCCACTGTTCTTCTCCGGCATTGTTTGTCATCTCTATTTGTTCTGCTGCAAAGAGGACCCGTCCACAGTTCCAACGGTTCTGGCGGCACCCGATTTGGAGTTCGGGAGCGGCCGGGGCAACCTCTTCTTCCTGCTGTTAGTAACCAGTTGCTGTCAGTCCGGGAATCAGCGACCCTGTTCGAGCTCCTGCCCAGGCCAGCAGCGACCCCAGAAGAATTCGGAAAAATTCAGAGGCACTCCAGTTCCAGTAACGCAGATTTCCTCACTGGTCTCGCCCTCGGAAAAATTCTTGATCAAGTTCTGCAGCCACAGTAACGACTGTCTATCCACAATTACCGAGAGAAGGCAGATTCGGCATCTTCACTTCATCATCTTTTTAGCCCTAGTTTTTCCCACCCCGCTTGGCAGGCTGAAGGCCCCTCCCTGCGTGGAGGTAATTTGATTGTAATCCATTAACCCCCACCCCAAGATCCCCCTCCTGCGAGAGGTGTAGTGTTGTAATTTGGTTTGATCAGGTCAAGCTACCCCGGCGCGGCGTGTGGGGAACCCACGCTTCCCCGCTCGCCCTCGTCTCCGAGCGGGACCGGTTTCTTCAAACCGATCGAGTAAGTGCTCTATAACCTTGCTCTAATTCATGCTTGTTCTTTCAATATTAGTTCATAAACTCCGCTGGCCGTGAGAGTAAGAGCTCGATCCTCAAGCCCCGTTGCTTTGAGTGATCACCGTGGGAAGAGAGAGTAACCCGGTGCCTTTGGCACTTTGTTGGCCCCATTGAATTGGGTATCCACAACCTTTGGGATTCAAATCTTGGCCTTGCTGGCCCTCTACCAGCAAGGGCCCAACCCCTCAACCCCACCTTGGCATTGCCAAGTTACCCGGGTTTTGGTGAGCAACGGGTGAGCAGTCGTCGACATCGGTCCGTTTGATTGCGATTGTGCTTGTTTGTTTAAGTCCTAGGTTGTGTCACATCAATTGGTATCAGAGCAAGTCATTGACTTGTCTCTACAAGTCAAGTCCTAGGGCATGCTTGCATTGGAGTCATCATCAATCCAACCCTTGCATTGATCCCCCCCGATCATCATGGCCACCTCCTACTTAGCCTACTAACCACCCATGGACTTCATCCTAGATAGGGATATTACCTTTGACGGATCACGTTCTAGTAACTATCTTAGGTGGGAGGCTACCATAGAAAAGTACTTTGAAAAGACTTGGGTATATGGATCCGCGAGAGTCCGACGGGCCAAGGGACGGTTTCGGGGTCAAGCCAAGAGTAAGTGGGAACACATAGAGGGATTAAGAAGGGTTAGGAGGCAAGAGCCCATTTCCTCATGGGATGATATGAAAGTAGAACTTAGAAAGATCTACATCCCCAAACATTCTCACCCCTCCTACTCAAGCACCCCTAACCTGAGGAGCACTACCACTCCTCCATCCCCACCCGGCCAACTTGAGACCGACCTTTGGTCTCCACCCCCACCAACCCCAACAAATCACCTCTCAACCATCATAACTACACTTCGCAACCAAGTCCTCTCCCTTAAGACCCAAATAAACCAAGCATCCACCTCTCCACAATTCCCCTTGGTCTACACCACTATCCCTCCATCTTCCCCTAAAAAGGGTACACCCCCCCAATCAACCCAAACTGAACCAACCCACCTTCCACTTCCAACCCCAACCCTACCCCAACCTAAGCCACCACTACTTCCACTCCCAACCCAAGTTCGACCTCACTCACCACCCCGGGTGCACCATGCCCCAACCATCATCACCCCATCTCCAAAAGACCCTCCCATTCCCTTAAGAAAAGAGGCCACACCCACTCACATAGGAATAGTTGCTAGCCCAGACCCTCTCCCCACCCATGAGGAAACCCAAGTTCACACCAATGGTGAGGAAGAGCTTCAACCCTTTACCACTTCAAATTGTCAGAGTCTTCAAGAGCCACAAACCTTCACAAATGGAACCATAATCATAGATGGGCCCATAGCTAGATGGCTAAAGGAGAAACCAATTCACCCCATCACGTCCAATGTCTACCCTCTCATGGAGCTAAACCTCCCCATAGTACCCTTCTCCACCTATCACACCACCATCCAATCATCCTACAAAGTGGAAACTTTAGGGGATCTTCTTAAGGGCCTAGCATGGCAAATTGAGTTCACTAGCATGTTGACCCCTATGGCCAAACAACCTAGGAGCCTTGGCCTCCTACACCTATGCATCGGGTCTATCACCTCGGTTTGCACCATTGGTTGCTACACTAGCGACCTCCTTCTATTCCTCCCCACACCCGATGAGCCCGACCTTCTCCTCCAATTGGAGCTTTTTATATCGGGTAGAGAGCCAAGCCCTCCCCTCATGGCCAACCCACTCACCAAGAATATTGTCCCAATTATCATTGAGAGGGATGACTTAGCACCTTTTGAGGACCTTGAGGACATGGAGCTCCTTCCCCTTAGTAACCCATTTTATGATCCCTATGATCCATTACAATGGGAGTCAAGGAACCCGGGTGACCCAACTACCTTAACCACCACCTACCTTTCTCTATCCCAAACCACCATGTTTGACCCAATCCACCCCATTCTAGACCCGGGTTACACCTTGGGAGCCATGACCTTGAGCCACATATCCCTAGGTAATAAGGTTGTGCCCCACCCCATGATGACCACCTTCTTAGATCTATTCGATCCTTTCCAATGGAAGTTCAAAGGTTGTCCCACACCTATACACATAGAAGTCACCTTTGGGAAAAGCATGCATGTGTCTAGGCTTACCATACCCCTTGGCATGAACACTATGTTGGGTCCATTCATTCATATCACCCACATGTCAAGTAGAAAGTATGAGTGGTCCATATTCGGATGTCATGGTCCACCTTCATTCATCATGGGTCTTAAGCATGTCAAAGGCATCTACGGATGTCCGGGTCCCCCAATATTTATCACTAATTTGCATGATAGGGCCACCTACGGGTGCCCCGGCCCACCTAGGCTAACCAAAGTCTACACTGCATCATTACACGATAGGTCTACTTTTGGTTGCCCAGGTCCACCCATCACCCCTAGAATGTCTGGATTCACAACATTGCATAAAGAGATCCGCAAGCACATTAGCAAGAAGAATGTGACTTATAAAAGGCAAGCCGACTCTCATCGACGTCACCAAGAATTCCATGAGGGTGACTTTGTGATGGTAAGGATGGAGAGGCTCTCCCCGGGAGCCATCTCCAAATTGAGGCCACGTGGGGCTGGTCCCTTCCAGGTCCTCAGGCGCATTGGTGCAAATGCCTATGAGATAGATCTCCCCGAGGAATATGGGGTAAGTCCCACATTCAGTGTCGCCGACCTAGTGCCATACAAGGGACCCTCGGTGGTACCTAGTGAGGATATTGAGCCTATTCCCTCCGTTGAGAGAGCACCGACCCGTGAGGAGAGTCCACCAGCCAAGAGAGCCCAGCGTGAGCGCATTGAACGAATATTGGATGAACAGGTCACTACCACCAGGAGCAAGGTATACGAGCGCTATCTCGGCAGGTGGATGGATCGGTCTCGTTCGGAAGACTTGAGGGCAGTACCACTTCTACACCCTCCAAGGAGGGAAGGACACTTACTCGACGGAGTCGAGTTCTCCACACCCCGGGAGTATGATGGGGACATCACCTCCCATGCCCACGTTCACAGCTCGTCTCCTCGCCCCGGTTGCATCCGGCATGTTCTAGTCATTTAATTTTGAGTCCTATGTAATTTTTATTTGAGTCATTTGATGTATTTTCCCTTTTATTTGAGTAATGTTCCTAGGTCTTGTGTTCATTTCCCTAAGTTTGAGTGTCATTAGGTTGTCTAGTTAGCTATTGGGCCCAATTCATTGGGCTTTGCCCAAGGGCTCTCCCCTACCCCCTCGATTATTTGTCATTGAGTCAATTGTCAGGGACTTTTGTAGAAATGTGGGTTTCCTATATACAGGACCCCATTCCCCCCCATTTCAACTTAATGAATCCATGAATGAAAAACTTGCCATTTTGAGAGTTTACACTTCTTATCTAGTGGAGAGATTCTATTTTTTGGGTGAGAAACCCTAGGGGAGAGATTCCCCACCCTTCCCTCTCTTAATCTCTCTTTTTCACTCCACTTTCTCTCTCCTCAACACCCAAATTCAAATTTTCTTCTCTCTCCTCCCTTCCCAACCACCTCCACTCCCCACCTACCCCATTTAAGCCTCTTCCCATTCCCCACAACCCTCATCAATACTCCTCCCCTTCCCAAGACCCCCTCCACCAATCCTCTCCTCACCATCCAACCCCCAACTACCCCTCCCACTTTCCCAAGCACCCTTCCCACTACCCCAAGCACCTATTACCTTCCCCACACACCTCTTCTCATCCCCCAAGACCAAAAATTAACCCCACCCTTAAACTTATTTTAAAATATCCTTTCCCTCTCTCCATTCCAACCAAATTCGCAGCCCGCACTCCCACCATCTGTTGGACCCCCTTCCAGACCTTATTCTCCCCCTCCCACACCTTAGAACACCCCCTCCAAGACCCCCTTACAACCAGAGGTCACTCCCACACTCAACCACCCCCATTTCCCCTCCCATATACCCCATTTCCCCCTACCATCTTCAACCTTCAGTTTTCAGTTCGCTGGCAGCAGAACAGTAGCAGTTTGCAGTGGTGACCCCGACCACATCCCAGAGAATCTGAAGGCTCAAAAGGCATCCACGGAAGCGTCTGCCTGTCCTCTTCGGAACGGTCATGGTTTCATCCCCATCGGAGATCGGTACTGCTTTGGAGGTCCATTCTTCCCCGACTGCACAGAGGTGTCCCTACAGAGGTCCTAAGTCAGAGAGGAAGCTTTACCACGCCAAACCTCGGAGGAATCAGGCCAAGGGTTCTTCTACAAAGTTCTACCTCTCCCTGTCTACTTTCAGAATCAAAAAGTAGAACCCCGTTTTTCATCCGGTAGCAGGAGTTACCAATTTTCTCCCTCAGCTTCACAGTCCTGCTACCCACAGTCTGCTCCGACCAGTCAATAGTGTTCAGAGTTCCCTGGTCTTCTCCAGCATCGTCTGGCCTCTCCGTTAGTTTTGCTGCGAAGAGGATTCGTCCAAGATTCCAACGACTCCGACAGTGCTTGATTCCGAGTTCGGGAGCTGCCGGTACATCCTTTGCAACCTGCTGTTACTGCGCCGATCTGCCCCCTGCATAGGTTCTGAGCCGGAGAAAAAGCTTCACCACGACGAACCCAAGAGGAACCAGGCCACGAGCTTTTCTAAAAAGTTCTCCTTCCTGTCTGCTTTCGGAATCAAGAAGCGGAATGCCGTTCGGCATCCGTTAGCAGAAGTTATCAATTTTATTCCTCGGCAGTGCGACTCTACTTCCCCACAGTCTGCACCGACCTCCCCTCACTCTTCTGGATCCGCTGTTCTTCTCCGGCATCGTTTGGCGTCCCCGTTTGTTCTGCTGCAAAGAGGACCCGTCCACGGTTCCAACGGTTCTGGAGGCACCTGATTTGGAGTTTGGGAGCGGCCGAGGAAACCTCTTCTTCCTGCTGTTAGTAACCAGTTGCTGTCAGTCCGGGAATCAGCGACCCTGTTCGAGCTCCTGCCCAGGCCAGCAGCGACCCCAGAAGAATTCGGCAAAATTCAGAGGCACTCCAGTTCCAGTAACGCAGATTTCCTCACTAGTCTCGCCCTCGGAAAAATTCTTGATCAAGTTCTGCAGCCACAGTAACAACTGTCTATCCACAATTGCCGAGAGAAGGTAGATTCGGCATCTTCACTTCATCATCATTTTAGCCCTAGTTTTCCCCACCCCGCTTCGCCGGCTGAAGGCCCCTCCCTGCGTGGAGGTAGTTTGATTGTAATCCATTAACGCCCACCCCAAGATCCCCCTCCTGCGAGAGGTGTAGTGTTGTAATTTGGTTTCATCAGGTCAAGCTACCCCGGCGCGGCGTGTGGGGAACACACGCTTCCCCGCTCGCCCTCGTCTCCGAGCGGGACCGGTTTCTTCAAACCGGTCGAGTAAGTGCTCTATAACCTTGCTCTAATTCATGCTTGTTCTTTCAATATTAGTTCATAAACTCCGCTGGCCGTGAGAGTGAGAGCTCGATCCTCAAGCCCCGTTGCTTTGAGTGATCACCGTGGGAAGAGAGAGTAACCCGGTGCCTTTGGCACTTTGTTGGCCCCATTGAATTGGGCATCCACAACCTTTGGGATTCAAATCTTGGCCTTGCTGGCCCTCTACCAGCAAGGGCCCAACCCCTCAACCTCACCTTGGCATTGCCAAGTTACCCCGGGTCTTGGTGAGCAACGGGTGAGCAGTCGTCAACATCGGTCCGTTTGATTGCGATTGTGCTTGTTTGTTTAAGTCCTAGGTTGTGTCACATCAGGACCCTTCCCCGGCCCATTATCCATCTTACGGGTCGCCCCCTCAATCAGCTTATCCTTTGGTTACATATCCAGGTGCTACTCCTCCTGCTCCTTCTCCTCTTTCCCGGGAATGGGAGATTCTCGATAAATGGGCTGCTATGCAGCAACAAATTGATCTCCTCCACAAGCGGGTTGGCCCGCAATCTCTGGCTGACGTCCCTATTCCTAACTTTAGGGACATTCATTTTCCTTCTCAGTCCGAGCTCCCCGTGTACTGCAAATATGACGGGAATGGCAACCCGTTCATCCATGTTCGGGAGTTCCTATACGAGTCAGCACAGTTCCAGCAAGACGATCGCCTGATGGCTTATTTATTTCACCGATCATTGGAAGGGGTCGCCTTGGAATGGTTCTATACTTTGCCCATGGAGGAGGCCGAGAATTTCAAGACCGTCAAAGAGAGGTTTATTCAGAGATTTCAAGATCGGGTCGGACCCGAGTATTCCTTCACCGACCTGGTAGCGGAGAAGATGAAGCCGGAGGAAGATTTTGCAACCTACGCAGATTGATGGAGGAAGATGGCCTCACGTGTGCCCAGGCAAATCTAGGAAGAAGAGAAAGTAAAGTTGTTGATCTCCAATGCTACGCCAACATTCAGAAATATCTTGGCAATGAATGACATTTCGAATATGCACCAGTTATACAGCAGAGCTCGCTTCATACAAACACAGTTCAAAGACTCCCCCATTCATTCCCTATTTGAGGCCCAGAAACCCAAAACTGCCAGAAAATCCCAGGGCCCCGTCACTGAGGGAGTGCAGATCAATGAGCAGGTCCAGGCTGTTCAGTTCCCCCACCAAGCCGCCCCACCTCGCTTCCCTCAGCCTCCACGCAAGCCCCAGTTCGCCACTCCACAAGTTCCCCAACCCACTTTCCAGGTCCCACAATACCCACAACAACAACCACCACCACCCCAATAGCCTCAGCGACCACCACAATACAATAATGTTCCACCACCTGCCGCCTATGGACCTGCTCGACCGAGCCCAAAGAGGGCCCATTACCCTCCTCTTCCGGAGACTCTGCCCGATATTTTCTCTGCTTTGATGTATGCTGGTGATCTTCAATTACCTCTCGAGCGTCAAAATTGGAATCCGGCCGCCGATCAGTCCCGATAATGTATATTCCATAGGCAGCCCGGGCATACAATAGAGCGGTGCTATCAGTTTAGAGACTTGGTGTATGACTTACATGAGGGCCAAAGGATTGATTGGGCCCAGATGCACCAACTGATTGAAGATATCAAGCAGAGGCAGAGGCAAACCAGGCCGCAGCAGGCGGCGCCCCAGCAGCAGCAGTAATAGCAACCCCAGCAGCAACAGCAACCCCAGCAGTAGCAACAGGACCTTGGGATCCATCAGAATCCCATGCCGATGCATCAACCCGCTCCTCAGCAACAACAACGGCCACCGGCGTCGGCACCAGCACAAGTAAACATTGTCCAGCACCCATCCCCCAACGCTGGGTGGACTTTTGATGATGAAACCCCCGCGCGCCTTTTGGCCTTCCACCACAACCATTCCCCCGCACCTGCTACCCCCTCCATCCGTAGGCCCGCCATTCTGACCACTACACCACTCATCATTCCCTCCGCATCACCCATCAGGCCCGTCGCATTCCCCTCCGCACCACCAGTCCTTGCACCACTACCCCCCATACCCTCCATCATCACCCCTCCGCTTAACCCCTCGCCCATCTCCCCTTCACCAGGGCCCACTAGGCCAACTTCCGCCATCCTCACCCCATTTCTACACCTTCCACCTACCCCATCGAGCCAAGCGGGGGTCCATCTCAGGCCGTGTCGGCACCACATTGCGCCCTTCGGAGCGGGCGTCCCTTCCAAAGAATTTTTCCTCCCTCTGGTGCGTTTGCACCCAACCTCCAAGTTCCCTCCCCCACAGCTGAGACAGAAGAAGTAGACCCCGTGCCAGGCACGAAATATGACCTATTGCAGCACTTGGACCGGATGCCAGCCAAGATCTCAGTTTTGGAATTGATCAAAAGGTCGCCACTACACCAGGATGCCTTGAAGACTTTTTTGCAGAAGGTTATGGTGAGCGAGGATGTGGCAGTGGACAGCTTGCCATCGGTTTTGGTAAAGATTACCAAGGGACCTTCTATTTCATTTTCTGAGTCAGAGCTAGCGCCCCCTGAGGCACGGCAGATGCCGCTATGTATTACCATCTCTTTGAACAAAGTGGCCGTGGAGTCTGCCCTTGTAGACACGGGAGCGTCGATAAATGTATGTCCATTGAGTACCCTTCGTGCCTGCAACATTTCAGAGGATATGCTCAAGCCAACCCCGACCACAATAGCAGCATATGACAATTCCAGACGTGCTTGTCACGGGGTCGTGACTGTACATGCCGAGCTAGGGCCTTTGGTTATGGACGTGGAGTTTTATGTATTAGACATAGACCCAATGTTCAAAGCTATTCTGGGTCGTCCATGGATAAACAGCCTGAACACCGTGCCATCGACTGCCCACCAGTATTTGAAATTCCCATTTCAGGGGCGGGTGGTCAAGGTGAAAAGCATTTCCACGGTCCAAAATGTTGATGCGATAGTAGCCAAGATTCTTCCTACATTATGGCCGAGTAATAGGCCAGTTCTGTCAGTTATGGACTTGAATTATTCATGGGCATATGCGTCACGCAAGCCCGCCACTGCGCCAACAAATGTCAAGATCAAGTCCAAGATGAGAGACTCCAAAGGGTGGCACATGATTCTGAAACTGGGCTATCAGCCGAGCCTGGGTCTCGGTGCACAATTGTAGGGCTGGACCAACCCAGTCCCTAAAGGCAGGAAGATGGGCCGCCGAGGCCTCAACTACTGTGATTCCGCAATGTCGATAATTGGAGACTCTGGGCCATTAACATGGGACTATCGACAGCACTTTGTGAAAGGCCCGTTACAGCCCGGTACTTTGAAGACGCCGCCACCCAAGTCTGAAGAGAAGGTAGATGATACCCATGTTGTTGCTGACCCACCACCGCCACTGCATGGGTTGGTGAATGATATAGAAGATTTTTCTGATGATTTTGAAGAATTGTTTCGTGGAAGAGAAAGCTAGCCGAAGAAGAAGGAGACACAGCTGGTGAAGCGTCCTCCAATGCAATTGGTCCGCCGGGGGCCACGGGAAGTGGGGAGCTCTATCACCACTTATTCTATGTCCCCATCCCGTCTTGCCTCTTGGGTTCAACAATCGGGGTTTGTCCCCCGTTCCCCTCCGATCCAGGTCGACCCGTACTTCACGGAGAGACCACCTGAAATTTTATTCGTTCCCTGTGCTTGCGGGCATTGCCCACCTACTAATCTCTCAACGTTATTTACTCCTCCTCCCCCCGGCACTCAACTCCACGAGATGTGGTTCTCTTCCTCTGATCCGTTCTTTGATTGCATATTCCCTGAATTATTCCCCATGCAGCTGCCTCCTCCTCCGTCTTCTTCCTCCTCCTGCTGCGTGATCACCACCGGCCTCCAAAAAAAAATGCCAATTTCAAAACGGAGGTTTCAATGGAAGATTACGCTGTGTTCTGCTCAGATTCCCAGGGGCACGAGACCCCTGTTCCTCTTCCGATATATTTCCTCTCTCCTAGGGTAGATGTATAGTGTGCAGAGTCCCCTAGATTAGCAGAGTAAGTTGGGTAGAATCTAGTTCGAGTCTAGTCAGCTCGTCCTCATCCGCAGCGCACCTTGTGGCGTGTCGTCCCAAATCCATCCCTGATAGGTTTCTACAAGATTTGGCCGAGAGATGCCATGCCCTTCTTAGGTGCCCGGAGTTTGTGGAGACTGCGATTGTTTTGGAAGATGATGAGGAGTTAGAAGGGGTATGGAGCAACGACGGATTAGGGGTGTATGAAATTGTGAATGAGAAGGACCCAGCTGACGATGAGGAAAGCGACGTGGATGACACCGCCGACTTGTACGCACAAGGCTTGAAGAAGTTTGATGAACCCTCCTCGGCAGTGGATGAACCCACTAAGGAAATTAATCTCGGAACAGAAGAGGATCCCAGGCCCATACTTATTTCTGCTAATCTCCCTCCTCAGGTTGAAGAGGAGATCGTCAAGGTTTTGAGGGAGTATAGCGATTCCTTTGCCTGGTCCTATGAGGACATGCTGGGTCTTGACCCTACGCTGGTTCAACATCGATTGATTCTCAAACTAGGGGCAACACCCGTTAAGCAGAAAGCAAGAAGATTCCACCCACAGATGGCCTTGAGAATTAAGGAAGAAGTCGACAAACGGCATAAGGCCAGGTTCATTAGAGTTGTTTTATATCCGCAGTGGGTGGCCAACATAGTCCCGGTAATGAAAAAGGATGGCAAAATCCGGATTTGTATCGACTTCAGGGACTTGAATAAGGCATGTCCGAAAGATGATTTCCCGCTTCCTCACATTGATGTATTGGTTGATAACACAGTTGGATATGAAGCTCTCTCGTTCATGGATGGTTATTCTGGATATAACCAAATCCGCCTAGCTCCGGAGGATCAAGAGAAGACCTCGTTCACCACGCCATGGGGCACATACTGTTATGTTGTCATGCCATTCAGATTGAAGAATGCAGGTGCCACCTATCAGCGAGCAATGATGGCTATCTTCCACGACATGATGCATGTCTATTTAGAAACTTATGTGGATGATATTTTGGTCAAATCGAGGTCTCAAGAAGAACACCCCGCCATCCTGGCCAAAGTGTTGCAAAGGGCTAGGGAGTATAAATTAAAGATGAATCCAAAGAAATGCGTGTTCGGAGTTGCGTCAGGGAAGTTACTAGGGTTTATAGTTAGTAAACGGGGGATTCAGATCGATCCGAATAAAGCAAAGGCCGTTATGGAGATGCCACTGCCTAAGAACATTATTGAACTCAGAGGTTTGATTGGGCGTTTACAGTTCATCAGGAGATTTATATCTCAACACTCGTAAAGGTGCCATCCATTTTATGAATTATTAAAGGCGGGCGCAAAGTTTGAATGGAATGAACAATGCCAAAAGGCCTATGAGGAGCTTAAGGTTTATCTTTCTAATCCCCCGGTTCTGCAACCACCTGTCCCTGGGAAACCCCTGATCTTATACATTTCTGTGATTGAGGACTCCCTAGGAGCTGTCTTGGCACAGGTAGATGATGAAGGAAGGGAAAGGGTAGCATACTACCTTTCGAGGTTGTTTAATCCTACTGAATCTAAGTATACTGCCATGGAGAAGAGCTGTGCAGCGCTAGTGTGGGTAGCTCAGAAGCTTAAACATTTTTTCCTTGCCCACGAGGTTAGGCTGATCTCTAGAATGGACCCCATTCGTTATCTTCTAGAAAAACCTGTCCTTTCTAGTCGATTAGCTCGCTGGCAGAGCTTTCTTTCCCAGTTCGACATCACCTTCATTGTCCAAAAAGCAATCAAGGGATATGCTATTGCTGAGCACCTTGCTCATTCTCCTATCCCTCACACTGATTCAATCTAGGACGAATTCCCTGATGATCACTTGGCTGTAATCACTCATCTTCCTTTTTGGTCTCTCCATTTTGATGGTGCTCTCAATTCCCAGGACAGTGGAATCGGCGCTGTTCTCCTTACTCCGGAAGGGGTAACCATCCCTGTCGCTTATCAACTCTCATTTCCTGCCACGAATAATATAGCCGAGTATGAGGCTCTCCTTGCCGGTCTGAAGCACACCTACATCATGGGCGCACGATACCTTAACATCATAGGAGACTCTCAATTGGTGCTGCGTCAAGTTTTGTCAACTTATCGCACCCGTGACCCTAAGCTTAAGCCCTATCAAGATCTGGTCACGCTACTGGCTAGGCAATTCTGAAAACTTATCTATATTCATACCCCTCGCTCTCAGAACATTTTGGCTGATGCCCTTGCATCACTCGCTTCTTCTCTATCGTTCCCCCTCAGTCGCGCCACTGAGACCATCGTGGTCCAGCGGTTAGACGTCCCTTCCCTTCAGGATCCCTGGTTCGATAACCTTAGGAAATCTGTAGAAAGGAAGATAGAAAGGGAAGAGGTGAAAGAAGTATCATTAACTGAGCTTGAGGAGATCATCGAAGAAGATGAATTGCCGTGGTACTATGAAATTGAGCAATATTGCAGGGATGGTACGTTTCCGGAGGTGCAAATGCCGAGCAGCGAAAGGCCATTAGAAGAGTCGCCGCAAGATACATAATTGTTGCTGGTGAATTATATAGGCGGGCTCTAAACGGAGTTTTAATGAGGTGTATAGATGACGACGAGGCTTGGAAGGTAGTAGAAGCAGCTCACTCCAGTGAATGTGGAGGGCATGTAAATGGACAGGCATTGGCAAAGAAAATTCTTAGGCAGGGCTATTTCTGGCCGACCCTAGAAGGAGATTACTCCACCTATGTCCGTAGGTGTCTCCAATACCAGCTGCATGCTAACAAGATCCATGCTCCTGCTTCTTCTCTCCATCCTCTTTCTGCTCCTTGGCCATTCTCTATGTTGGCCTTTGATATCATCGGACCTCTCGGTGACCCAAATTCCGCAGTCAAGCAGAAGTCCTTCATTTTGACGGCTACGGAGTACTTCACCAAGTGGGCGGAAGCTGAAGCTTATACAGAGATCAAAGCCACCACAGTATGCCGCTTTATTTTGAAGAACATTATCTCACGGTTTGGAGTACCAAGTGATATCGTCACCGACAACGGACCTCAATTTATCTCTCAAGAACTCCGGGACCTATGTAAGAAGTTTAATATATCATTGCACCATTCATCACCATACTACCCTCAAGGTAATGGCCAGGATGAGGCCACGAATAAAACCCTTCTTAAAAGTATCAAGAAAACGTGCGAGTCGCGTAAGTTCGCTGATTGGGCCGACAAACTGGTAGAAGCTCTATGGGCTTATCGCACCTCCGTCCGCACTCCCACAGGGCAAACTCCTTCTACTCTCACCTATGGGATGGAGGCGGTACTCCCGTATGAGATCCTGATCCCTTCTCTAAAAGTGCAGTTGGACAAAGAACTTAATCTCGACGAGCGTCGAGAGGCATTGCTAGTCCAACTGGAACTCTTAGACGAGAAGAGGCTTAACGCAGCCAATCATGTTTCCGTGTATCAAAAGCGTGTCTCGCAATATTTTCAAAAGAAGGTTATCGAGTGAAAATTTCAAGTGGGTAATATGGTTTTGAAACGTAAATTCATCAGATTAGTAGGTCCCAGGTCTAAGCTGCAACCCAACTGAGAAGGGCCATTCGTAATCAAGGAAGTCTATCTGGGTAACGCGTATCGTTTAATCAATGCGGAGGGTGAGGAATTGCCAAACCCGTGGAATGGGCTATACTTAAAATGTTTCTATCCATAGAGTCAAAACTAGTGACGGCTCGATAGCGGGGCATGCCTCCACCTGATCACGAAAGGAGAACCCCGGTCCAGCATCTCACACACTACACGACCGCCTGTGGTTCGGTTTTTCTTCTATTGCACGACACCATCTCTCCGTGGGCCATGCTTGGGGGAGGGCGAAGGTCCTTGTCTTTTCTCTCTCTCGGCTGAAAATAGGGGCAAGTAGGTGAATAAGGGGGCGAGAACTGATCTAGATCCCCCACTAAAAGAGGTCTCAAATAAGGGCAGTCCGTTATGACCTTATTCCGCAAAAGCAAGAGAAAAGCAAGAAAAAGAAGAATGACGAAGAAAGAAAAGGGGCAAAGATCAAATCAAAAGTCAAAGCTGAAAGCACAAAGCTCGAAGCTCTCAAAATTTTGAAAATCCCCAAATAATAAAACTAGGCATGGCAAGAGTGGCAGTACAGTTTCCCCGCGGGAAGTTATGAGCCCGGTCGTATGCGTGTCTAGAGCGGATATAGGTTTGATGACGGACACAAAGACCCGGCGCAACAGACCAAATTCTTTGAAAAGGGGGTGTCTTGAGAAGAACTCAAGCCCTAAAAACCTCTATACCTGCCGCCAGCTTCCCTACTGAATCTTTTTCAATTTTCCAAGGAATGAATCCCACCCCGGGTATGACCTCGGCAGAGGCATCGTTAAGCAAAGATGACCCCGGCCACAGGCGGTCCCCTCTTTGCACGTGCTGGTTCTGGGAAACCCATAGCGAGACGGGAGGTTCCCCGTTGTTAAGCTTGAGCTGGTTCCAAAACTCAAAAAAATCAAATATTTCAAAACTCAAAAAAATCAAATATTTCAAATCCAACAAAAAAATCGAATATTTCAAAATCTCAAAAAATTTGGATTCTTCCATCATACGCATCGCATGCATTGCATTTTGTCATTTTATTTTTCGCCTATTTAATAAGGCTTACCCCCTTGACCAAAATCAAGAATTGGTCATTTCTAACTTGCTACAGGCAAGGGGTTAAGCCTAAAACAGATTTGACCTGTTTTCTTTATTTGTGTAAGCACAGGGGCAGATAGAAGATTGTAGATATAGTCAAGCCATGGACGCGTACATTCCAAAGGTATTCAATCACATCAGAGAAAGCCCAAACTCAAACTCAATCCAATCATCAATCTTCTTCATTCTCATATCAAACTCTAAGCATCCATCTCTATATCAATATCATCATGAAAAGATAAAACAATCACTCAGTCTGTCGCTGGGCATCCCCACGGGGACGTATCTCTCTCAACTCCCTAAGGTAAGCCTGCCGTGTCTCAAGAGCCTCCTCAACCTCCGCTGGTAGAGTGCGCACCCTGCTCACCTCCCAGATGATCAGCGCGCTCCTGACCGCCTGCTCGTCCTCTTCTGTCTCGATCCTCCTCGCCTGTAGCGCGGGAAGGTGGAGTAGCGTCGGTAGCACGGTCCGGGGTAGTCCAACCTGTAGGTAGCACCGGTGTGGGCTGTACATCACCAGAGCGGTGTCACTCACAAGCCTCAAGTCCAAGCCTGCCCTCCTAGGTAGCCTGATGGTGGTGTCGTAGAGGAAGTCCGGGCGCATCACAAATCTGTTCAGGGGCAGCCTGTTGATGTATGGGCGCCACTCGTCCCTGGTCTTCATCTCAGCCGTCCTGCACTCAACCTGTGGAGAGAACCTGAAGGCGCCTCCTATGAAGTAAAGAGGGTGGCTCCCGAAGATCTGGCTAACCAAAATAATGTCCTCCCTCTGGATGAACTTCATCCTGACTCCCATCCAGCACTCCAATAGAATCATAGAGCCAAAGAGAGGACCTCCTAGGGCTGCAGAGCTAAGACCCTCGTACAAGTAGGCTAAGACAGCCCGGGAGGTGAAAAGTCCCCGCCACATGCCACTAATGGTGCTAAGTAAGGGGATCTCTAGGACGTGGTCAGCAGAAGGGAAAAGGATAGCCCCGCACAGGCAGATGGATGCGGCCTTGGCTATGGTATCATCCCACCCACATTTGTTTTGACAATGCTCCACTACCCACTGGCTAAGAGGAAGAAGGTAAATATGACGAGGGCCTACAAAGGTATCGACATCCCTGCTATCCGGTACAAACGCTCCCAGGATGAGTTTTGGATCTATAGGGGCGACAGTGTGGCATATCAGGTCTTCCTCCCCTACCCTGGACCTAGGGAACCCGAAGTAGGTCTCTACCTCCTCTAGCAGGACAGTGGCCTCGAAGGCTGAGAGGAAAAAGGTATGGGTCTGAGGGTGCCATGTTTCTATCAAAGCTGAGATGTTGTGCCCATCTAAGGAGAGCTTTGGGTAGTTATGGCCTAAAACTAGAAGGGAGTGCAGGTGCCAGGATTTGAGAAGGCTAGTTACTCCTAGGGGCAATGCACGGATCATGGGAGCCACCCATTTCAAACTAGAATAGCGCCTCGGGCCCGGAAGGAGCTAAGAAGAAGAAAAGAGAAGGAATAAGAGGAAAAGTACATATAAGTGAAATTGAGAGAAAAGGAAATTGAATCAACATCATTATTGACTTACATCTCTCATGGGGTTTGCGCTAAGATGTCGAGGAATTGAACTTAGTCGCTGGAGCGCTTCCCGCTCCTTCTTTGCCGCTCTCGGCCCTTCGAAAGACCTTCCCTCCATGGAGCTTCCCTCTAGGGCCCTCTTCATGATGGTTTGGTGGAGAATTACAAGGGCTTTGAGGCTTAGAAGAGGATGATTGTGAGAGATACGAATTTAGGCTTTCCCCCTGCTTATAGGGCTTGTTAGGAAGCCTAGGCCTCTTGAGATTGGGTTGGATAAATCTAGGGCGGGTTAAGATGAGTTTTGGATGGGTTCAAAACAACTTACCCTCGGGTTAGGGACTCTCCAGCAGAGTCCTTTTTGGAGTTTGCAGGGTACTCCATTGGACGGTCTTACGATAGACCGTCCATTTATTTGGGCGGTCCGTCTATGGCCGTATATATTCCTCTAGAGGGTTCGGGTGACTGAATATGGGCGGTCTATATTAGACCGTTCTTCATTCTGAACGGTATTATGAGGACCGTTTATATAATTCTACGCGGTTAAGGAGAAACCGCCCATCTTTTGAGCGGTCAGACGTGAGCCGTTCTCTCATTTAAAACTATGTCTTGACAAATCCTCACTCATCTCACTCAGTTTGGCGCACTCATCTCACTCAGTTTGGCACACTTATCTCACTCAGTTTGGCGCGTCTCTCTCTCTCACTCAAGTCGGCGTGTGCGTCTCTCTCTCTCACTCAAGTCGGCATGTGCGTCTCTCTCTCACTCAAGTAGGCGTGTGCGTCGCGCTCTCACTCAAGTCGGCGTGTGCGTCACTCTCTCACTCAAGCCGTGCGTGTTTCTCAATCTCACCCATCTGTCTCACTTTCGCTAGTAGTCAAGTTGCATTCATGCATACATTCATCCATTCATAAAACAAAGTAGAAGCAAAGTGCATATCACTATCATATCATATCACATCATGTACAAAAATCAAGCCTAGTACAAAGTCAAGTCTGTCCCTCTCCCTGGCCCTCGTCACTGTCTCCACCGCCCTCGTGCCTCTTTGGGGGAGGCATCGCTGAGGTCGCCTCGTCACGCCGCCGCCGGCGTTGCTCCTCCTCCTCATTCCTCCGGTTGCCGGAAGAACTAGTGAAGTAACTCCTAACAGAACCGTGGGTACCGTGGCTGACACTCGGAGTCCCGCTGCGTGATCACCGGCTCATCTCCTTGTAGGCTCGCAGCTCTCCATGTAGCTCGGACGCCTCAGTCCTATAGTGCTCCGCCTCCGCAACGCTGGCTCGGAGGCGCTCCAACTCCGCCGACAGGAGCGCCGTCTCCAGCGCATCCGCCGGTCGGCTCTGCGCAGCCTCCTCCCGCACGCGGGCCACCTTCTCTCTAGCCACTACCCGGCTCTGCTCCAGCTCTGCTCGGAGGCAGGTCAGCTCGGACGTCTGCATGCACATATCATTGTCAGTCAATTGCATTTTCATTTATAATAAGCAAAGGGAAGTTTAGAGTTGTGTACCCTCTCAGTGAGCGCCACCTCGGCCGCCTTGGCCCGCGTCACCATCCTGGTAAAATCCGCATCTCTCTCAGCCTGGTCGGCTGGGGTCCGGGTCGTAGAAGAGGAAGGAGCGTCTGGTCCCGCTCTCTGGGCTCCCTCGGCGTGCTGCATCCAAATACTCCAGGTCAGTCACATGCATAATCATATAGAATTGCATAATTTAAAGAGTTTAGGGTTTAGAAAACTCACCAGTAAGGCCAGGGCCTGCCTGGCCTCATCTCGCTCCCTGATTGATGTGACACAACCCCTTGGAGGTGGCAGCCACTTGACCAATGCACCTTGGACCTATATTTGCAAGCAAGCAACAAGTTGGCGAACCCACTCTAGCGGGCTTACCCGTGTAGCGCACACTCAGATCCGTAGACGGACCGGCAATGGTGGAGAGGGTCCGAAGTGGGACCTCGCCTTTCTGGGGATTTGGGCTAGCTTGGGCTGAACCCCTAAGGGCCTGGGATGCCCAATTCCGTTGGTGGCCAGCACGCCAAGGGCTTGGGTTGTAGGGTCGCTCTCTCAACTCGCTTTGCGGTGGTCGCTCAAATCGATGATATTTTGAGATCGGGCACTTACTCACCGACCGACGGCACTAAGATGCGATACTAAACAAGCAAAGTGATTCCAACAGAGAAGTGCAACCAGGAGCTCACCTGATCGGCGTGAAGACGCCGATCCCGGCCAGAGACGAGGGCGAGCGAGGAAGCGTGGGCTTACCCGCACGCTGCGCCGATGAAGCTTCAGCCGAAGACCTGCTAGTACATGCACTACGCCCTCATAGAGGAGGTGGACTAGGGGTAGGGATAATCAATTACAACCAAAACTACCTCCACGTAGGGAGGGGCGGTCAGCCGGCTAGGCGAGATCGGACGGTGAGCTAAAGGAGTCGCCGAGTGAAGACTTCACCGATTCTGTCCGCTTCTGGAACTGCTGGATAGGTAGTCGATGTTGATGCCGCCACGGGCTCTACCGGACTCAGAAGTCGCCGAAACCTATGCCGAATCCTCGCTGACTGGCCCGGGAAGACTCTTGAATTTTGGTGTACCTTCTGGATGTCATAAGGGGCTTGGGCCGGCTCTGGTACTGGGCCACTTTGTTCTGGCTTGGACTGACTCCAGAATGCTACATCCGGAGGATGAAGCTGCCACGAACACTCCCGAGCTCTGAAAGTGACGTAGCTTATATCGATACGACCGTGGGAGGATCCTCTTCGAGAAGCAACCAGAAAAAAGAAAACGGGGGTCGGAGCAGAGAGATAGAGCCCGTAGAGTGAAGAGGTGTCTGTCAGGCCCTGACAGGACAGACCTGTGCACCTTGGGTAGAAAAATCAGAACTTTGTGCTTCGGGCTTCAAATGGTGCTCCGTTTCTTGGAGATGCAAGGGGACTTGTAGGAGGAGACTTCAGCCAAAGAATCACATCGAAACTCTCACAGGAACGTCCGTGGTCTCACTTTAACTGGGACTCTGATCTTCTACAGGAGTTGAGTTGCACAGTCGAGGGAGAACGGCTCTCCCGGGCAGCTCCGAACTCGGATCGGGGCGGGATCACGTCGCCTGCGAAGATGACTGGAAGAGATTTCCGGCAATATATGGTGTGACTTCTGGAGCTTGGAGATGAGGATGGGGCAGACTCTGAAACCTGCGGATCCTCAACCCCTGGCGACCTGAGAACAGAGTGAGAGAGTATAGTGTATGTGGAGGTGGGAAAGGGGAAGAAACTTGCAAGGGGTGGCTAAGGGAAGTTGTAGGAAGGGGAATGAAGGGATCTAGGGGTGATGGGAGGGAGTGGGGGGTGCTGGGGTCACAGCTATTAGGTGGGAGAGGTGGAGTGCACATATTGCCTAGGTGGAGAGGGAGAGAGGGGGGAACCTCTCCCTTGGTTTGAATGGGTGGTTAATGGTGGGTGGTTAATGTGGACTTGGGGATGGGAAAGGGTGTGTTGGGGAGAGGAAAGGTTGCTTGGGGTTGGTGAAGGGGTGTGTGGGAGAATGGGATTCTTCCTTGGGAGATGGAGGGGTGGCTTGGGAAGAGGAAGGGTTGCCTCGGAATGGCGAGAGGTGCTTGGGGCTTGGTGAAATTAATGGAGGAATTGATGGAGCCTTGGGAAGATGAAGGGTTGGGGGTGATGTGGAGGATGAGGTGGCAAGGGAGAGAGGAGAGAGAGAGGGAATTTCGAAATTGGGGGTGGGGAGGAGATAGAATGGGGTTCGCCCCCTTTAGAGAGAGAGAGAAGAGAGAGAGAGATTCTCACAATTGTAATGGAATTTCAAATTTTCTTTCAATCATTCATTACTTCTCAAATGGGGGATTGGGGTCCTATTTATAGGAATCCCACAATTTAACATAAGTCCCTAACTTTTGGACTAATAACAAGAAACCAAGGGAAGGGGGGGTGCCCATGGGCCTAGCCCATTGAATTGGGCCTATTAACCTACCAAACTAACATAATGACTCAAGACTTAGGTAGATGACTCATTAACCTAGGTACTAGACTTAAATAAAAGGAAAAGTACATTATAAGAAAATGAAAATTGCATCATATGACTCGAAATAAAGTGACGAACAAGATGAAGCACAGTTGGCGAGCATCGGGATCCTCGAACAAATGGGATTGCTGGTGATGTCCCCATCATACCCCCGAGGTGCGGAGAACTCGACTCCATCGAGTATGGGTCCACCGGGGAAGTGGTCCTGTAAAGCAGCTCGGGGTGAACCTCAACCTCCAAACTCAACCTTGCGTCTACAACCAGGGGATGGTCCTTCATCCTCTCACGGTGGCTTGGGCACACCCTCTTGCTGGCGATGGTACCCTGCTTGCCTAGTATTGCCTCTGTGTGCACACGTCGGGCTCTCATGCTGATTTTTGGTGGCTCTCTGAGGGTATCACTCACAAGGGAAGATATAGGCTCAAGGTACTCACTAGGATCCACCGCGGTGCCCATATAGGGTGCCGGATCCGCCACGTGGGAAATGGGGTGAATCCCAAAACCCATTAGTAAGTCCAACCCATAAGCCGAGTTGCCAAAGCCACTCGAAACTTGGCAAGGTCCAAGTCCTCGTGCCCTCAAGTTGGAGGTGACCCTAGGGTGGAGCCACTCCAATGTCACCATCGATAAGTTACCTACTTGGAATTCCAAGTGGCGCTCGCAAGCTTTTGCCCGCTCTTTGTAAACCTCACCGCTCGTTGCTAGATGCTTGCGTGAATGCGCATGCCATGCACTATGATGCGGTGTGGGTGTGAAAAGCTTGGTGTGTAAAGGTGGACCGGGACAACCATATGTAGACCAGTCATGCTTTGACGCCAAGAAGACTTTGATGGAATTGGGAGGACCAGGACATCCATAAGTGGACCTATCATGCAATGATGCCGTGTAGACTTTGGTCAACCTAGGTGGGCCAGGGGACATGTAGGTGTACCTATCATGCAAAGTGGTGATAAATATCGGGGGACCCGGACATCCGTAGATGCCTTTGACATGTGTATGACCAATGTTAAATGAGGGAGGGCCGATACACCCGAATATGAACCAATCATGCATCCTACTTGACATGTGGGTGATATGAACGAGTGGACTCGACTTAAGAATCATATCAAGTGGTGTTGTACGCCAAGACTTATGCACTTTTGTACCAAAGATGTCTCCTATGTGTGGGCTTTTGGACCTCCATTGGAATGGGTCAAAGGGGTCTAGGAAGGTGGATATCATGAAGTGGTGCACTTCCTCGATCCCTAAGTGTGTATTGCCCAAAGTCATGGCTCCCATGGTGTAATCTGAGTCTTGGGAGAGATGGGCTTGGTCCAACATGGTGGGTGAGGGTAGGAAGGAGTGGGTGATAAGTGATGTGGGTGGACCACATGGGTTCCTGGGTTCCCATTGGGAGGGGTCAAAAGTATCAACATAAGTGTACCCGGGAGAAAGGAGCTCTAAGTTTATCTCCACATCCTCAAGGTCCTCACAATATGGTGGTGAGTCATCCTCCTCCAAAGTAATTGGTCCAAGATCTCTAGTGAGTTGACCGTTTAAGGCATTTGGGGTCTCAATGGGTGGGGAGTAGACCGGAGTGGGTTCTTCCTCCAAGGGAAGAAATAGAAGAATCTCAATAGTGCAATGCCCACTCGTGCAAACAGAAGTGATGGAGCCAATGGTGGGATGGGCAAAGTTAATGGTGCTAGGCTCCGAAGGTCCCATGGTAAGCAAGCTGGTCAAGTGGACTTTCCAATATAGGCAATCCACTAGGTCTCCCAAGTCTCCCGCGAAGTAGAAGGTTTGTAAAGTGACATGGGGAGACCGGGTGGAAACAATTTGGGATTGATATCCCAATGGTGGTGAGCTCAGGAGGGTGGGACTTTGCTTGAGCCATTGGAGTATGGACTCATCTATGGTGACGGTGTGCAGCTCATGAGGACCCGGACTAGGAGGGGTGGGTGAGTTTTGTGGCTCCTCCTCCTCAACGGTGTGGGCTTGGGTTTCCTCGAGGGTTGGGAGGGGGTCTAGGTCGGTCTTACTTCCAAGGGAAGAGGTGTTTACTTCCAAGGGATCAGGTGTTTGGATCATGGGCTCCTCTTCCAAGGGGAGGAATGGGTCTTTTGGTGGAGGAGTGGAGATAGCTGGATCATGGTACTCCCGGGGTGGTGAACATGGACGGGCTTGGGTTGGGCTTGATAGGGGAAGTACTTGGGTTGGAGTTGGGGTTGGGGGTGGAAAAGTGGTTGGTTGAGGAGGTCCAGATTGGGGTGCGTAGATCTTTCTAAGATCGGCCCTCATTTCAACCCAAGATTCAATGGGTGCTTCCCCTTTGGCTTCTCTCAAACCTACAATGTACTCCCATTCTTTCCTAGCTTGGCGCCAGAGCAAACTCTTGGCATAGTTGACTTGGATAGGCCCTGATAGAGTGAACCTCCCAAAGTGTCGATCTATGGAGTCCTCCCACTCTAGATATATACTAGGGTGGGTTCCGTCAAACACAAAGGCTTCTAATGGGCCTAAGAGTGGCGAATATGCCAAGTATGAGGTAGTCATGATGGTGGACAATGGTGATGCATGCAATGGCCCTAGGACAAGACTTAGCAGAGAGAAGTCTAGAACCTGGCTCTGATACCAAATTGATGTGACACAACCCCTTGGAGGTGGCAGCCACTTGGCCAATACACCTTGGACCTATATTTGCAAGCAAGCAACAAGTTGGCGAACCCACTCTAGCGGGCTTACCAGTGTAGCGCACACTCGGATCCGTAGACGGACCGGCGATGGTGCAGAAGGTCCGAAGTGGGACCTCGCCTTTCCAGGGATTTGGGTTAGCTTGGGCTGAACCCCTAAGGGCCTGGGATGCCCAATTCTGTTGGCAGCCAGCACGCCAAGGCCGTGGGTTGTAGGGTCGCTCTCTCAACTCACTTCGCGGTGGTCGCTCAAATCGATGATATTTTGAGATCGGGCACTTACTCACCGATCGACGGCACTAAGATGTGATACTAAACAAGCAAAGTGATTCCAACATAGAAGTGAAACCAGGAGCTCACCTGATCGGCGTGAAGACGCCGATCCCGGCCGGAGACGAGGGAGAGCGAGGAAGCGTGGGCTTACCCACACGCTGTGCCGATGAAGCTTCAACCGAAGACCTGCTAGTACATGCACTACGCCCTCACAGAGGGGGTGGACTAGGGGTAGGGATAATCAATTACAACCAAAACTACCTCCACGTAGGGAGGGGCGGTCAGCCGGCCAGGCGAGATCGGACGGCGAGCTAAAGGAGTCACCGAGTGAAGACTTCGCCAATTCTGTCCGCTTCTGGAACTGCTGGATAGGTAGTCGATGTTGACGCCGCCACGGGCTCTACCGGACTCAGAAGTCACGGAAACCTGTGCCGAATCCTCGCTGACTGGCCCGGGAGGACTCTTGAGTTTTGGTGTACCTTCTGGATGTCGTAAGGGGCTAGGGCCGGCTCTGGTACTGGGCCACTTTGTTCTGGCTTGGACTAACTCTAGAATGCTACAGCCGGAGGATGAAGCTACCACGCACTCCCGAGCTCCGAAGGTGACGTAGCTTATATCGATACGACCGTGGGAGGGTCCTCTTCAAGAAGCAACCAGAAAAAAGGAAAATGGAGGTCGGAGCAGAGAGATAGAGCCCGTAGAGTGAAGAGGTGTCTGTCAGGCCCTGACAGGACAGACCTGCGCAGCTTGGGTAGAAAAATCAGAACTTTGTGCTTCGGGCTTCAAATGGTGCTCCGTTTCTTGGAGATTCAAGGGGACTTGTAGGAGGAGACTTCAGCAAAAGAATCACGTCGAAAATCTCACAGTAGAGGCCGTGGTCACCCTTTAACTGGGCCTCTGGTCTTCTGCAGGAGTCGAGTTGCGCAGTCGAGGAAGAACGGCTCTCTCGGGCAGCTCCAAACTCGGATCGGGGCGGGATCACCTCGCCTGCAAAGATGACTGGAAGATCTTTCCGGAAATATATTGTGTGACTTCTGGAGCTTGGAGATGATGACGGGGCAGACTCTGAAACCTATGGATCCTCAACCCCTGGTGACATGAGAACAGAGTGAGAGAGTAGAGTGTATGTGGAGGTGGGAAAGGGGAAGAAACTTGCAAGGGGTGGCTAAGGGAAGTTGTGGAAAGGGGAATGAAGAGATCTAGGGGTGATGGGAGGGAGTGGGGGGTGCTGGGGTCGCAGCTATCAGGGGGGAGAGGTGGAGTGCACAGGTTGCCTAGGTGGAGAGGGAGAGAGGAGGGGGAACCTCTCCCTTGGTTTGAATGGGTGGTTAATGGTGGGTGGTTAATGTGGCCTTGGGGATGGGAAAGGGTGTGTTGGGGAGAGGAAAGGTTGCTTGGGGTTGGTGAAGGGGTGTGTGGGAGAATGGGATTCTTCCTTGGGAGATGGAGGGGTGGCTTGGGAAGAGGAAGGGTTGCCTCGGAATGGTGAGAGGTGCTTGGGGCTTGGTGAAATTAATGGAGGAATTGATGGAGCCTTGAGAAGATGAAGGGTTGGGGCTGATGTGGAGGATGAGGTGGCAAGGGAGAGAGGAGAGAGAGAGGGAATTTCAAAATTGGGGGTGGGGAGGAGAGAGAATGGGGTTCGCCCCCTTTAGAGAGAGAGAGAGAAGAGAGAGAGAGAGGGGAATCCACCCCTTAGAGAGAGAGAGAGAGATTCTCACAATTGTAGTGAAATTTCAAATTTTCTTTCAATCATTCATTACTTCTCAAATGGGGGATTGGGGTCCTATTTATAGGAATCCTACAATTTAACATAAGTCCCTGACTTTTGGACTAATAACAAGAAACCAAGGGAAGGGGGGTGCCCATGGGCTTAGCCCATTGAATTGGGCCTATTAACCTACCAAACTAACATAATGACTCAAGACTTAGGTAGATGACTCATTAACCTAGGTACTGGACTTAAATAAAAGGAGAAGTACATGATAAGAAAATGAAAATTACATCATATGACTCGAAATAAAGTGGCGAACAAGATGAAGCACAGTTGGCGAGCATCGGGATCCTCGAACAAATGGGATTACTGGTGATGTCCCCATCACTGATGGTGGAGTGCAGAAGTCCCTGCAACTCCGCCAGTCGTCCCGCAGGGTCGATCTGCATTTAGAAGTCCATGTGTCAGTGCATCATCATATAGGAATCATAAGCATAAACGACAGAGGTTAGGTTCAGAAGTCGTACCGGTCGGTGAGCACCCCGGAACACCTGGTCTCGGTAGTGCCGTGTGTACACAGTATAGTACACACTGTCACTCTCTGCTCGGGCGGTCACTACTCGCCCTCGTGCGGTCCAATCGGCAACCTGAGTGGCGTTCCTTGCTGTCCAATCAAACGCCTCGCCGAGTCCTCGCGTCGTCCTCGTCACTCGCTCCCCCGCCTTCTCAGGCGCAGGGAACTCCACCGCAGGCTGATGGACCCCGATGGTCCTCATCACCAACCCGAAGTGTAGTGGCTCCACTACATTCATGCAGTGAAGCCACATGTCTCGTCTGGAGAAGGCAAGGGCGCCGACCACCCAAGGCTGACCCTCCTGCCCTCCTCTGCGTAGGGTGTCCACCGTACCTGCAAGGAATAGGAAGCCGCATCAGCATCAGTCTCATATAGGAATTGCATTTAATTAAAAAGTCGGAGTTTAGAAGCACACCGAGGCGTACGGTAGAGCGTCCAGGTCCTCATGTAGCTCCTAGACCTGTCGTCTCAGGGCTGTCATCTCCTGAGGTGCTGTCCACCTTCGTGCAATCGGCAGGAGCCCACGACGGGTCTCCTCGCCTCTGCCCAGCCCACGTAGGTACACGTAGGCCCACACCTGCATCACAGCATCGTGTCAGCATTTGAGAAACATGTAGAATTGCATAATTGAATCTAAGGTAGAGAGTCGTACCTGGAGTAAGGGGGAGAAACCCCTGAGCATCGTCCGACGCGCCGTTGAACTGAGGGTGTCGAAGAGAAACGCGAGAACTGCCGCTCCCCAAGCGTAGTCCCTGGTGTGCTCCAGCTCCTGAAGGAATGGAAGGAAGCGGCAGCTCATCACGTCCGCCCTGGTAGAGAAGAGGAGTCATCCGAATAGCAACATCAGGAACCACCGCAAAACTCGATCTGCCTCCGCTCCCGGTCCTACTGCAACTCTCCACCGCGCCAGCTCTATCAGCCGCAGCAGGTGCTCCTCCGGCTGCTCGCCGACTGCAACTCCAGCTCGCCGCAAGCCCAGGCTGTCCTGAAGACCAGCCCGGGGAAGAAGGGTCGACTACCTCTCGGGGCGCCATAACTCGAGGCCCAGCAACTTCCGAGCCATCCCCCGGTAGTCAGGAAAAGTAGTCCCGCTGACCGGTGACCCGTGAACTCGAAGGCCAGTGAGCCTGGCCACGTCCTCCAACGTGGGGACCATATGCCCCCACGGGAAAAGGAACGTCTGACTCACTGGGTCCCAGCGGTCGTGCAGGGCGTTGTGGACACCGAAAATTGCACATCCAAAATGTCATGCTCAGCCCAGCATCAACAACGGCGCCGAGTGAAGAAACCCCCGGGGAAATCAAGCACAAAAGGCCCCACAGCCCGTGGGCCTCGAAGAAAATCAAATGGGCCACAACTCATACTCACAATGGGCTCAAAATTGCCTATTTAGCCCTTCAGCGGCACGCCCAGTTGAGGCCTCAGCGGCACGCCCTGGCAGAACCCTCCAGCAGCACGCTCCCTTCAGCGGCACACCCTGCTGCGGCCCTCGCCGGCACACCCCTATGGGGGTTCACCGGCACACCCCCAAGGGGGTTCACCGGCACACCCCCAAGGGGGTTTCAACGGCACACCCCCATGGGGGGGTCTTCAACGGCACACCCCCCATGGGGGGGGTCTTCACCAGCACACCCCCAAGGGGGTTCACCGGCACACCCCCAAGGGGGTTTCAACGGCACACCCATTGGGGCCTCAGCAGGCTTCAGCGGCACGGCCCCTTGGGGCCTCAGCGGCACGCCCTCAGCAGGCCTCAGTGGCACGCCCTCAGCAGGCCTCAGCGGCACGCCCTCAGCAGCTTCAGCGGCACGCCCTCAGCAGGCTTCAGCGGCACGGCCCTTTGGGGCTTCAGCGGCACGGCCCTTTGGGGTCTTCAGCGGCACGCCCTTCAGGCCGTTCAGCGGCACGCCCATCCGGGGCTCCAGCGGTACGCCCTTTTGGCACTACAGTGGCACGCTTGTTCAGCCCTTCAATGGCACATCGTGAGTCACTTTCAACGGCCGACGTGAAGCCCATGCCCTACGCCTCCTTGGCGCGCAGTGGAGCGATCCGAAGTGGCAGCTGGTCGTTGGGCCACGTAGCCTACCCCACTGACAGCCAGGACGGGCGAGGTCAAACCCCATCATCACAAGGTCACTTCGCGCCTCCGGTTGCTCGGACTATAAAGAGGCCTCCTCCTTCGACACGGAAGGAGGAGGGGGAGAGGAAAAAAAAAAGAGAAGAGAAGAGAGGCAGACGGACGCACAGACGCAGAAGAAAAGAGAAGAAGAGAGAAGAAGAAGAAGAGGCTCCCTCCCTGCCGGGAGCTTCCTCCGACGACGACCACCACCACGGGAAGGGAGCAAGAGTAAGGGAGAGAGGGTTCGATGTAACGGGGAAAGAGTTAGGGGCGGCTGGCCTCCATCCTGCCCTCCGTTCCTCCTCTTCCGTTTATGTCTTCTTTTCTTTTGTGGGGCCTTTTCCCTTTTCTTGGCCATGGCATCATCTTTGGCACTCTTTTTTGCTATGATATGTATGTAGGGCCATGCCCTCTTGATTCGCATGAATGAAAACCACCCTCTCCGGGCTCCTCCATCATTTTTTTGTTGGTAATTTGTGCTAGTCTTCACGGCCTTTGATGGGCTGTTCGTTTTCCCTCCGTCTCCACATTTCTTCAGCATTTTTGGGGTCTCCCTGTGGGTATGATCTCTTGCCCACGACCCTTGGCCTCATAGGCTTTCCACCCTCTGCCAGGGCCATCCCTGAGTGCCCACCCGCTTGAGGAGGAAGAGGGACCCTTGCTCTCTCTCCGATCGACCAGCTGCCAATAGGCCACCCTCCCCCCATGCCTTGAAGCCCTCTCCTCTTCCTTCCTTGGAACAACCTGTAAGACCCTCTCCAGCCTATACACTTAGCAGTTTAAATCCCCCAGCGATGCCTCTTCCTGGCCCTTCGCCGGCACACCCGTTTGGTCCCTCAGCGGCACGCCCATGGGGGCTGTCCAGCGGTACACCTCCTCATTTATCCTTGGCCGGTACACCCCCAAGTGCCCTCAGCGGCGCACCCCATCTGCCCTTCAGCGGCACACCCCCAAGTGCCCTCAGCGGCACACCCCATCTGTCCTCAGCGGCACACCCCACCAGCCTTCAGCGGTACACCTGCTGGCCAAGCCCGAGCCCGTTGTTTTCCTTCGTGCTTTCCAAGGTTCTCTAAAGGTGTTGCTCCCCCGGGGGCCCACCTCCAGTTGTCGGGTTCCGCCACATCATGTGGACGCGTTCCCTGTATCTCCCTTACGCCCCGGGTCAAGGGGAGATGCTGCCGAATTTTCGTGAGAAACTAATAAACAATTAAAGAGGCAAAAGGAAGCAATAAACGAATAAGAACGATCAACAATGAAGCCTTCCAACTTATCAAATCACTACCGGCATCACGATGAGAACTGGACCGAGCTAACTAACCACCTGGTAGCCCGAGCATCCGACCCACAAGGAAAGAGATCAAACCGAACAAAGAGAACAAAACAAGGGGGAAGTTTGTATAAAACTGCCTACAAATTGAAACAAGAAGAAAAGAAAAGCCTTAAAACCAGTAATTAAAACCTGGATTAACCTCCATCACATCTCCCTGATTGACCCTCAGTGGCACACACACAGCCTTCAGCGGTACACTCCATGCCCAACCCCCCAGCGGCACACACACGCCCAGCCTTCAGCGGTACACTCTCTTGAGCCTTCAGCCGTACGCCCCTGCAGCCCTCAGCGGTACGCCCTTTTGCAGCCTTCAGCGGTACACTCTCTTAAGCCCCAGCGGTACACTCCCTTGAGCCTTCAGCGGTACGCCCCTGCAGCCCTCAGCGGTACGCCCTTTTGCAGCCCTCAGCGGTACACCTTGTTTCCCCTTCGTCGGCACACTACATACTTGCATATATACATCACGATAAGGGCATTAATAATGGCAAATAAATTAATAAAAATTACGCTAACTAAAGGACTCTGAATGCGTAATATTAATCACAATAAAAGAGGTGGGAGGGGTAATAAAAAAAATAATAAATAACAAGCAAATGATAATGATAAGAATAATCATGAATAAAAGAAGAGAAATCACCCCGGACAAAGGCATGGATGAACAATAAGCATCAAATCAGAAATCCCAGAAGATATAACTAAGAAAAGCCCAGATAAAAGACATCAAGGCTCACACTGCAGCCCCTACCTCTCCCCGTGACCCGGGACAAAAGGAACAACAACGCCGCCCTTTTAGGTCAAGCCCGAGTCTTGGGAATTACCCCGATATGGCCAGGTCTTGATCTAACCTCGGGCCGACAGCTTAATCGGACCGGATTTGTTTCTCGTTCCGGATACCTTCCGAATCCTCATTGAAATTGCCATATGCTCGGCAGACATTTGAAGGGAGCTACCACGGTTTTCTCGCCGCGTTCCTGTTACGGGCCCGTGTCCGAATATGAAAAGGTCCCCGAGCGGCCTATGCGGCCGGCAATTTATGGCTTTAATAAAACCCTCAGTGTGATCTACCTATATCTCTCTCGCATAATTAGTATTACTCTTTTAGGCCGTGGGGCCCCTAATTTCGGCAATTAATCAAGGGTATTCCCTCGTATGGGGGATGTAAATGACGCCGTGACCTTCATGGCGCGACGGGATTCGGTCCCGACACGAACCACACAATCATCTGACGAAGTCAGATCGAGCGCACCATGGGCTCTTCGGAGCCCGAATAAATTGTCACTTTGTGACTGGCACGCCCACGCACTTAATAGACGAACCACCCGACGCCAGCGAATTTTTTAGTGCGTCCACAACTCTGGCACGCCCGGTGGGACAGATCCACCCTTCATCTCTTTGCCGAAATTAGGGGCCCCGCGGCCCCCTTCTTGTAATACTAATTGTGCTACTTTCTTAAATGCAGAAAAGAGAAAGGCATCATGGAGCCGACAATGGCTGTTGTCTGCAGCCCTAAGGTTGTGGAGAATCATGTGCGAGGCGGCTACCTGGCGGTGCCCCTCACTTTCGGGAGCTTCCCTCCCACCGTGGGCTTCCCCAACTTCTTGGGGGTGGCCTTCGTTGACATCCTCGACGCACGAGCACCCGAGGAGCCTCAAACGAACGCTCCCGCTCCGGGAGCCGTCGAAGCTGCCGCCGGCCGAGCTATGGCCGAAGACAACAATAGCGTCCCCACAACGACGCTCAGCTGCAACGTGCACCACGTGCACCACACCGCCGGCCCACCCCACCAGGGGTCGACATCCCACCGGAGAAGGCTCCGGAGAAGCAACACCAGCGCTGGATCAGGGCGTCGCGCCTCCAACTCCGGGAAGTCCATGACAGTTGGGGCCCTCCGAGTCCGCCTAGACGGGCAGAGGTCCCAGGTGACACCGGACCGCATCGTCCCAACCGTTCCAGTCCACAACTCCTTTGAAGGACTGGCGAAGCTGAAGGAGAAGACGATGCCCACGGCCCAGATCGTAGCACCAAAGGGGACGCCGGCTCACAGGCCGGCTAAATTGAAGCAAGTCTAGGTACCTAGGGAGACCCAGCCCACTGTACTCGCCCAGGCAGGGCCCAGCACTTTCCGCCCCAGGAGGGCCCGACGCGATGACAGGGTCGAGGCAGTGACCCCCACTCTCCGACCGGCACCTTTCATTCCGGTGCCGTCCGAGAATGCTCATCGCCGTCGCCGAGGGCGCCGGCACAATGCCGCCTGCCCTGCTCTCACGGCCTACTCTCCTCCTGCCGCTGTCATCGACGCGCAACCCCAGGCCGCTCTCCCTGACCAGGAGTGGGAAGGGATCGAGCAGGCCATGAGGAACTACCTCCGAGGCCCGGGTAGCACCCCCGCTGGCCGCCAGAGACTACTGGGGGCAATGGCCTCCGCCTTCCAGGAAGAAAGGGGGGGACCTGCACCTAGTATGGAGTCGAGGACCCGCCCGGAGGAGCCGCGCCAGTCCCCTGTACGGGAGGAAGCGCCGCCCCGACGGTCGGTCTTCGACAGGCTGACATTCCCAGGGGGACCGTCCCGGAGGGCGTCAAGAAGAAATAAGAGTAAGAGATGGCAGACATTCACCTGCAATATGGCAGGAGTCCATGGTCGGTATGGGGCCTTACCCACCGACCCGGAAGGATTGGCCAGAATAGCCGCCAGGCCGGGACCCCTTACCAGAAGAAGGAGAGCGGTAGGCGGCGTGACACCCACAGGAGCCGAAGGAGCCCTACCTGAGGAACCCCTCACGGCCCTCACAGCCAATGTAGTCACCACCGGTGACACGAGTGGCGGACCCTCGACATCATCCGAGGATGCCCCGGCCGAAGAGACGGGGGGCATGCCCAGTCTCCCCACAGTTGACCCAGCAATGCTGCTCATGATGCAACGATTCCAGCAGGAAATCGAATCACTTAAAAAGCAGTTGAATGAGTGAAACACACCATCCCCAATGTCCTGGCAGACCGAGGTCACACCCGAGGTACCCAGGGATAGGGGGCAGTCTTCCGAGGCAGCTCTTCCGGCAACCCTTGATCCCCTCGGGGGCACGCCCCCGCAGCAAGCACATTGCACAGCGGTGACCCCGCCACAGGCTCCGCTTTCACAAGGGTCCCCCATGGCCCCCCGAGCGACCGTGGTAGCCACCCCGAGCGCGCAGCCCGCTCATTTCTACCCGAGCCCAGTCGACCCGGCGGTAGTCAGCCGGTTGATGCTCGAGCAGATGATAGATATGAAGTTGGCCGAGAGGGGCGATGGGGATCAGACGCCTTTCGACGTCTACCGGGTACCCTACCCGGCTCATTATGCTGCCAGGAAGTTGCCGGCTGGCGTCACCAAGCCGCCGAAGTTTGAAAAGTGCAACGGGCAAGGATCCCCCAGGGAACACATTGCCTACTATGTGAACATCATGGGAGACCTGGCTGCTGATGAGGCCTACCTCCTGAAGTTCTTCGACTCAACACTCACCGGACTTGCCTTTGAATGGTACTCCGGCTTGTCACCCGGGTCGGTGGCCGATTGGCTCGACATGCAGAAGAAGTTCAAGGAAAGATTCTACGTGGCCGAGAGAGAAGTTACCATGGCTGAACTCTACGCCACAAGGCAGAAGAATGATGAGTCGGCCTTCGACTACATCAAAAGATGGAGGAACCTTAGTATGAGGTGCAAACGCCCCCCGCATCAGGAGGACGCAGTTCAGATCTGCAAGCAAAACTTAAAGAAAGAAATCCTAGAAAGGATGATCGGCACTAAGGTCAAGACATTTGACCGTCTGAACAATGTGGTAGCGGAGATCGAGGCATTCTTGGCCCGATACTCCTCCACCCCAGCCATGTCAAGCCAGAGGGCCAGGCAGGCGGAAAAGAAGCCGGCTCCCCCGGAGGTGCAAGCACTAGACTTCCAGGCTTTTGAAAAGCAGAAGGAGAAAGCCAAGGGAGCGGCCAACCCTCCGCCGCCTAGAACCACAGAGCGGTGGGAAGGCCCCTCGCTAAGGGAGAAGATGAGAAACAAGTTATATTCCTTCTCCCGGGACAAGTCCAAGCTCCTGTTTGAATGGGCAACTAGCTACAATAAAATCACACTGCCCGAGCCGAAAAGGCCTGGCGACTTGAAGAAGAAGGATGACCCGCGCTTCTGCATGTACCATCGGGTGCTCGGGCATACTATTGAAGACTGCTACGTCTTCAAGGACGTTATTGAGTCCTTAATCAGGGACGGGGAGCTGGACATGGGGGAGCATAAAGTAGACCCCCCGCAGCCACACGAGCTGCCCAGCATAACCTCCTCCGTCAATATGATCTCACTATATCAGGAGTTGCCAGAAGAGTGGGCGGAAGCCTGTGCCCGTACCACTTATGAGACCTTTATCATGGCCCCAGCTCAAGACCAAGAAGGGTGGCAGACTATACCCAGAAAAACTAGAAAGGCGCGCGCCTCTCGACCTACCCCAGGAATTCACTCGAGGGTAGCAGCGCCCCTGCCTGCACCGCCCCCGGTAAACCCGGTTTGCCACGACACGGCCCCTCGGCTGGTCATGAGGCGGCCCACTCACAACAAGAAGAGCTCGGCCCCGTTGCGGATGTACAAGAAGACTAGCCCGGCGGTTGAAAGACTCCAGGCTATTATTGACGGGCTTGAAGATTATGAGCAGCCCAAAATCCAGCCCGTCGAATTAAAACAATATGTCCCCTAGGAGGAGTTCGAGTCACTCGAGCTGGCTCCAGGAACAGAAGCTGATGCAGATAAAGAGCCTCCCCTGTGGGGTGAACCTATTCGGGAGCAGCCATCCGCTGCGGCGGGCAAGAAGAAGAAGAAGAGAAGACCCAGGGGCAAGAAGAAGAAGGAGGTCATCTTCGCCTGCAACACCCTCTCGGCGTTGTTCGACACCGCTCTCTCCCTGGAAGAGAAAGAAGAAGAGCCACCCCATGAACCGGCAGAGGTGAGTCAAGCTGAAACATCCACCTCCCAGCACGCCACCAGGTCAGGGAGAAAGTGGGGGCGCCCTCCTCAGGGCAGCCTCAACATCATGCTCAAGGGGGAACAACCATACCAGATTCTCGACCCTGAGGTCCGAGGCACCGAGATCCCTCCCCCATCAGGTCTCTACCCCAGGGGTACCAAGAGTCAAGCCGCCCCGTCGTTCGCCGAGTTCCTGTCAGCTCGAGCAGGAAGGCGGGCGCACCCCCAGGGGTCCGCTGCGACCAATAAAGCAAGCATTCCTCAAGCTCTACCAACTACAGCTCCTGCCCAGCCAGAAGGAGAATTCAACGGCATCCCAAACCTCGCCGAATTCATGCGAGAAACAGAGGAAGCCCAGCAGGCCCCGCCAGCTCAACAGGCCGCAGCAGAGCCCACAAAACAGGCATCCCCTGAGCTGGCACTCCAGCCTCAGGATGAGGGCAGACGCAGCAAGCCCGAAGAGATGAAATTGCTCAAGGTGCGGGCGGCCGAACGAATAGTCAGACACCTCAAGAAAATCCCGACCCGGTTCACGGTGTGGGAGATGCTGTCCTTGAACGAAGAAACGCGGCAAGCCATCATCGCCGCACTCCAGACGCCAGCACACCTTGAAGCCTGTTTGGCAGAAACACCACCTGAAGTAGCAGTGGCTTTCACAGAAGATGACATGCTCCTACCGACTTGCAGCCATAATAGGCCCCTCTACATGAAAGGGCAGCTGAACGGCCAGCCTATCAACAGGGTCTTGATCGACCCAGGGGCAGCAGTGAATATACTCCCGTACCGGGTATACCAGAAGCACTACTTTGACGTACACCTGGTCAAAGTTAAAAATGTCAAGATTGCCGGCTTTAACCAGAAATGTGATGTTCCCATGGGGGTCGCAGAGTTCAACTTGACCTTTGACGACTTCACCTCCAAAGTCCAGTTCCACGTCATCAACTCCAACACGTCCTACAAGGCGTTGCTCGGCCGGCCTTGGCTACGCCAAAATAGAGTGGTGCCCTCCACCTTGCATCAATGCATCAAGTACCCCTGCGAGGGAAAGGAAGTTAGAATCTTCGCCGACCTCCACCCGTTCGAGGTGTTCGAGTGTCACCTGTCAGATGCTAATCTATACTTAGAAAAGGCGAAGCAAGCTCCTCAAGTCATCCAAGACAAGGGAAAGAAGAAAATGGAATCGGGAGGCTGGTTTCCTCCGCCGCCCCCAGGCTATGTGGCTCCCCCACATGTACCATTTATTGCACAAGAGGAAGGGGTATTTAGGGCAGCCCCTCTCCCTATCTACCCCACACCGGGGGCACCCTGCCTCGAAGACCTGCTAGAAGATGTCAGGGTCCCGCCAGGGATCGTCAAGCCGATAGCGGAAATTGAATGCCAAGCGGATGAACAACTGAGAACCTTCGAGGTGCCTAACCCCGAGGGGCCGCCCACTATCTTCTATGTGGCCGGAGAGAAGCCGGTCAGGGAAGACGACGATTGCCGGTTCCCTGACGAGTTGCATGACCCGCACGTCCCCATTACGGGACTTCCCCACATGACTGACCGGGCAGCCAGAATGGTCAGAAAGCAGAAGATTCCTCCCTACCAGCCCTCCAGCTGGAAGGAAATGTTTGAAAGAATGTGGAACCCACCAAACCTGGATCGACGGTTGCTGAAAATCACCAAGCACCCCGGTCTGGGCTTTTCACTAGAAAATTACTACGAGACTGATGTCATATCGGTCTCAACATGGCCCGGCGACGACCCCGCAGAAGCTGCAGATTCGCGGGAAGCCTATCAAGATGCACATCCTGCGCCCCCGGTTCAGGAGGCACAAGACGAGGAGATCTTCCTTTGGAAACCTCCCCGCCGCCGTTGCATAGAGAAGACCCCCTCCTTCTCCGAAGTGTCGACCTCGAAAGGGCACACCGGCGAGACACCTTCGCCCCGGCCGGTCGGCGAAGCGAGGAGCAGCAGCATGGGCCATGCTCCGAATTCCCCTCAATACGACCCCGTCATGTACGCCTTGTACCACAGGCAGCAACGGGAGATCGAGATGCTGAAGAGGCGGCTAGCCGAGTTAACCTCGCTAGTCGCCGACCTGATCCAGGGCTCCCTCCCCCCATGGGGTGGCCGGATGCCTCGGCCCCGAGGCACCAGTCCCAGTACCCCCGCTTTGTCAAGGCGAGAAATGAGAGACATGGCAAGCTCGCTGACCGAGCGGCCGACCAGGCAAGGGCTGACACTCCAAGAGAAGCTACAGAAGCCTTATTCCTTTCCGAGAGAGAAGACCCGGGGCATCTTCGACTGGGCTTGCCACTACGGTAAAGTCTCCCTTCCACGGTCCAAGAGGCCGCAAGACACCCGAAGAAGCGGGGACCCACTATTTTGCCCTTACCACCAGATGCTGGGTCATGCCATTGAAGACTGCTATGTCTTCAAAGACATTGCTCAAAGCCTCATCGACAGGGATGAGCTCAGAATGGGGGACTACGTGGTAGCCCCGCCACGCCCCCACGTGGCGGACAGCCCCAGGCAGGAGCCTACACTGTGTCCATCCAATGCCAGGCGCTTGAAGATGCGGCTACCCCGGCCCCTGCAGGAGCGGTCTATGATGAATACACAGAAGAGCCCGGGATGGACCTGTGCCCCTCCGAGCCAGCGGACCTCGCTTACCCGGCAGCTACGACCCAGGAGGAGTGCGAGGTGAATGCAGCCTCCATGCCCAGTCATGATGAACAAGAAGAGGGAGATGGCGTCCTTGAGCCCGAGGACAATGAAGACCAGGACTTCATCGATTTGTCGCCAGCCCCGCCGGAAATTGAAAGTGGCGGCCAGGTCACGGTCGACGAATTGATTGAGGTCAACCTTGGTACAGAAGACGAATTGATTGAGGCCAACCTTCCTTAGTGCTCTTATGCCCCTGCAGGAGCGAGAACAGTACACAAAGTTGCTGAAAGAATTCCGGGATTGCTTTGCCTGGAATTACAAAGAAATGCCCGGGCTCAGCGCCGAAGTGACCCAGCACATACTGTCCATCGATCCCAAGGTGGAACCAGTGAAGCAACCTCCCCGGCGCATGAGGCCGGAGCTAACCAGCCAGATCTGCAAAGAGGTCGACAAGCTCATAAATGTCAGCTTCGTGGCGGAAAATCAATACACCACATGGCTGGCCAATATTGTACCGGTGAAAAAGAAGAATGGACAGATCAGGATATGCGTGGACTTCCGCGACCTGAATAAAGCCTGCCCGAAAGATGACTTCTCGGTGCCTATCACCGAAGTGATGATTGATGCAACCACTGGCCACGAGGCCCTGTCCTTCATGGATGGGTCGTCCGGCTATAACCAAATTTGGATAGCCGACCGCGACCGGGTCCACACAGCTTTCCGGTCACCCAAAGGGATATTTCACTACAAGAGGATGCCCTTCGGCCTCAAGAATGCCGGTGCCACATACCAGCGCGCGATGACCAAGATCTTCGACGAGCTACTGTACGGCAAGGTCGAGTGCTACATTGATGATCTGGTCGTCAAGATGAAGAAAAGAGACGAGCACCTGAGTGACCTCAGGGTCGTCTTCCAAAGGCTCCGGCAGTACGAGCTGAAGATGAATCCCATGAAGTGCGCCTTTGGCGTGTCCAGCGGGAAATTCCTCGGCTTTATTGTCCGGCACAGAGGGATCGAGATCGACCCCCTGAAGATAAAGGCCATCCAGGAGCTGCCTCCTCCGAAGAGTCTGGGAGAGCTGAGGTCCCTGCAGGGGCGTTTAGCTTACATCCGCAGGTTCATCTCCAACCTGTCAGGGCGCTGCCAACCCTTCCACAGACTGATGATGAAGGATGCACCCTTCAGCTGGGGTCACGAATGCCAGCACGCGTTCGACCAGCTAAAGGAGTACCTGAAGACCCCGCCTGTCCTGGGGGCACCTGTCAAAGGCAGACCGCTGATTCTATACATAGCGGCCACCGAATATTCACTGGGGGCAATGCTCGCCCAGAACAATGATGAGGGAAAAGAGCATGCTCTCTACTACCTCAGTCGAAGATTGGTGGGTGCAGAGGCTAAGTACACCCCGATTGAGAAGATCTGCCTTGCCTTGGTCTTTGCAGTCAAGAAGATGAGGCACTATATGCTGTCCCATGAAGTCAGCTTGATATCCAGGGCCTACCCCATTAAGCACATCTGTTTCCAGCCCGTCCCAAAGGGGCGCCTTGGCAAGTTGGCCGTGCTACTCATGGAGTTTGACATCACCTACATGCCCCAGAAGGCCGTTAAGGGACAAGCCGTCGCGGACTTCTTCGCAGCACACCCCGTGCCCGAAGACTCCCCGTTGGCCACCGAGTTACCCGAGGATGAAGCACTGGAGGTGGATCAGGTACAACAAGCCATTTGGCAGCTGTACTTTGAGGGAGCCTCAAGAACAGAAGCGACCCCGTCCGGACGTGCCAAGGTGCGAGCCGGAGCAGGCATCGTCCTCAAGTCGCCAGATGGAGAAGTGATGCACACTTCCTGCTGCATTAGCAAACCCTGCACCAATAATGAAGCAGAGTATGAAGCTCTGATCATCGGCCTCCAGGTCGCCCTCCAAATGGAGATCAAAATGCTCCAAGTGTTCGGCGACTCGCTGCTGGTCGTCAAGCAAGTCCAGGGGCAGTTTGATGTCCGAAAACCTGAGCTGCTCCCTTACCACGCTAAGGCAAAGGGCTCATGGAGCGGTTCTACCTCCTCGAATAGGCCATGTCGCCAGAGGGGAGAACGCCCAGCCGACGCATTGGCAAAATTGGCAAGCTCACTAGCAGTGCCTCCAGATGGATCTCTCATATCCAAGTAATAAACCAACGCCAGATGCCCAGCATGATAGAAGAGAGCCAGAAGAAGAGACCTAGAGGTCACTACAGCTGAAGCCGTCAGCCTGCCGACTGGAGAGCCTCCCTGATGCAGTGGTTCAAACACCAGCGATTACCTGACCGAAGAGAAGAAAAGATCAAGCTAGTCAGAACCAAGGACTCTATGAGCTCCGAAGCGGAATATTATTCCGATTGTGGCAGATGCCAGACGAAGCTACTCCTCCGATGCTTGTCCATTGAAGAAGCTTGGAGGGTTATGAAGGAGGTCCATGCCGGCATAGCTGGCGCACACCAGGCGGGGCCGAAGATGAAAATTGAAATCAAGAAACTTGGCTACTATTGGCCTGCAATGTTCAACGACTGTTGCGAGTATGCTAAGTCGTGTCAGAGATGCCAGGAGCATGCCACTATACCCAGGAGGCCTCCCGTGCAGTTGCACCCCACCGCGCCCAGTTGGCCGTTCGCCTAATGGGGAACAGACGTCGTGGGCCCCTTACCCGCATCTTCCACAGGATGCAAATACATTCTGGCGGTGACCGACTACTTCTCCCGCTGGGCCGAGGCTGTTGCCTTACGGGAGGTCACCGGAGAAATCGTGGCCAGGTTTGTTCTCCGCAATATCGTATTCCGGTTCGACGTGCCCGACCGAATCGTGTCAGACAATGGCAGCCACTTCTGCAACCAGAAGGTCTACCGACTAGCAGAAAAGTATAAAATTGATTGGAGGACCTCAACTCCTTACAATCCACAAGCTAATGGGCTAGCCAAAGCTTTCAATAAGACACTCTGCACCCTCCTGGCCAAGACTGTCAGCTCTAACAAGAAAGACTGGGAAGAAAAGATGTACGAGGCACTATGGGCATACCGAACCGTCTACAAGACCCCAACGGGCTACTCGCCCTTCTCTCTCGTATACGGCTCGGAAGCGATCGTCCCCGTCGAACTGGAGATACTGTCCCTCAGGGTCGCCATTCAGCATGGGCTTATCCCCGAAGGGCAGACCAACACCGAGCGAAGGCTCAAAGAACTCTCCAGTCTGGAAGGAAAGCGGCTTCAAGCCCAACAGAATATTCAGGTCTACCAGGCCCGAATTGCGCGCGCCTTTGACAAGCTAGTCAAGGAGCGCGAATTCAAGAAAGGTGACCTTGTCATGGTCAAGGGAAGAAATCTCATGGCGGCTAACCCCAAAGGTAAGCTGAACGAGAACTGGCTCGGGCCCTACGTAGTCCAAAAAGTCTACGAAGGCGGAGCCTATGTAATTGTCAACCACCGTGGGGAGGTTCAATTCCCGCCTCTTAATGGAAGGCACTTGCGACTGTACCACGCTCCGGCGCCCCCATTCAGGTAATAATATTACTCTTTGCCCCATCTTGGGTCGGATGTGCGTAATTAATGTCCAAATGATTTGACCACCAGCCAGGTTTCAAGAAAATATAAAAGAATAATAGGAAGAGAAGAAAGAAAAGAAGAAGCAAAAAAAAGAGAGACAAAAGAGAGAGCAAAAAAAAGAAGAATAAAAGGAAAAAGAAGGAAGAAGCAAAAAAAGAAAAAAAGAGAGAAAAAAAAGGAAGAGAAGAAGAAAAAAAAAGAGAAGAGAAGGGAAAAAAAGGGAAGAAAGAAGAAGCCCGAAAAGGGGAACGCCCCCCCCCCCCATTTCCAGTCACCGCCCCGCATCAGCGGGGGTACCAAAAATTGATGTAAAAAAAAAAGGAGAGAAACAAACTCTTCTCTCCGTCCTTCCCGGGCGGTGAGTACCCCTTTGGCTCGGACCTCACGTCCGGGTCATTGACTAAACAAACTCTTCTCTCCGTCCTCCCCGGGCGGTGAGTACCCCTTTGGCTCGGACCTCACGTCCGGGTCATTGACTAAACAAACTCTTCTCTCCGTCCTCCCCGGGCGGTGAGTACCCCTTTGGCTCGGACCTCACGTCTGGGTCATTGACTAAACAAACTCTTCTCTCCGTCCTCCCCGAGCGGTCATTGACTAAACAAACTCTTCTCTCCGTCCTCCCCGGGCGGTGAGTACCCCTTTGGATCGGACCTCCCGTCTCAGTCACTGACTGAATAGACCTCGCTGTCCGCCACCTCTGAACGGCGAAAGGGGTCTCTGGCCAAGTACCCCTCACTCGAGACCGGCACGCGCTTCCAATATTGCGGCAAAACCAGGGAGTTGCCCGTTCGGTATGGTGGAGTGGTCCCCTCGTCCTCCCCCTAGGAAGGCGAGCACTCTCCTGTACCCTGACATGGGTTCCTGCCTGGTCCTCCCAAAGTGAATCCCTGCAAGGACTCATACCTTGCCAATGGGTCTCTACACAAAAAGGGGGGAAAGATACAAGAGCAAGGGAAGAGGAAGAAGAAAACAATATGCAAGGAAGAGAAAGAAGGGTAGGAAAGACAAATGCATATACAAAGAACGCGTGAAATCATAACTGCTTCGCTCTATTCAAAAAAGGATCAAACTACATGTGCTGTGGGGCATACCCCTGTGTTACATTCAAAAAAGGAGAAAGGAATTAAGGGATGCAACGCTTAGTCGATGTCCCTGAAGATGTCCTCGAGAGGGAGGATCCCAACGTAAGGGAAGTTCGTCATATCGCGCAGTCGGCCCCTCAATTCCTCAAGACGGGCGAGCTCCGCTTCGACGGACACCATTTCGACGTCGGCGACGGCAAGAGCTTCCCTCTCCTCCGCCACCCTCCTTTCCGCCTCGGCAAGGCCAAGTTTAGCCGCAGCGAGGTAGCCCTCCAGCTTCTCGATCCGGTTCTTGAAGGAACGGACGCTGCCTTCGCCCTCCTCCAAGGCCTTTCCGTGGCGTTCTCTATTATGGCGTCGGGCCTCCAAGGTCTGCAGGTACTCGTCTGCCTGAGCGTCAAGGGCGGTACGTTCGTCGGGAGCCTGGCTCTCCAGGAACTCGCGGCGCCTGACATACTTCAGCAACAGCAGAACCCGCCGCGACCATTCCTCCAGTGGGCAGCTGAGCACTTGCAACGCCCCAGTCAACTGCGTCACTATGGTATGCACCTCCCGATACGACAGAGGAGGGTCGGCGAGGAGCATGGTCCGCAGAGTGATCAGCATTTGACGGACTGGTGCTTCTGATGACATATGGCTGACTGAGGGCACGACCGGGGGAGTGAATTCCACGGTGCTGTCCACTTCTGCCCACAGGTCAGCGTCCACAGCCGCTGAAGAGGAAGGAAGGGCAAGGGTCAGACCGCCTGGGCGGTGTAGCTCAAACAGAGACCCTTGACCAGCCACTGCCTGGGGAGTGGACGAGACCATTGCCGAAGCCTCCGGTACTCCCGTTATTTGGAGCTCCCCTGCCTCCTCTGCCTCCGCCTGACTCGCTGCTGCCACTCCAAGGGGCAGGGGTGTGGCTGTCGCTGCTCCGGCTAGAGGAGGGGCTTCAAGTAAGGCTGGGCCCGAAGTAGTCACCCATGAACTTCTCCTTCGCGGCTGGAACCCCTCCAGATGTGCACGGAGCCCCGCGAATATTTGTCTCAGGAACGGGTCCTCCATCTGGGCCGGCAGCTTCGGAAGAGGTGGAAGGGGGACTAATAGATGGGGAACGCTTCCTGCCTGCACGAGCGCGGCAAGGGTCTTCACCTCCGGAATAGATGCCGAAATCGGTCCCCCCGCTCGTGGCTGACTGGTAATCGGCCTCCGCTTGGCGATTGCCTTGCGGGAGCGGCTGGGCATCTTCCCGGTCGTCGGCACCACCTGCCCACGTGAAATACGGTTAGCCGCCCGTCGCCGGGAATAATTTACGCAAGGGCGAGGAGTGGGAAGAACCATGAAACCCTGCTTACCTCAGCCCCCGTAAGGACGCGGTCTGCGGGCGCAATCTCTCCTTCCTCCAGAGGCTCGGCCGCCGCTTCGGAAATATTTGAAGCCCCTGCGGCCGACTCTTGCTCAAGAGCCTCGAATAGAAGGGCTAGTTTGCCCGAGCCCACATCGATCCCTACCTGATGGTCGATCGACGCAATTGGGGCACCCTCCTCCACAGCCTCCGGCAAGTCAAGCCCCTGAAACCCGGAATTGACAAGAAAAGGTCATTAGGTAACCAAGAAAGAGAGGAAGGAGCCGGCCCAAGCAAGCCCACACTTACGGCAGTCTTCCCCACAAAGCTCGGGGAACCAGCAAGTAAGGGGGCCCCGAAGACCGGCTCGGGCGGCCCCGATGCCCCGGACACGCCCTCGTCAGGAGCCGCTTCATCGGACGAATAATTGTAGTCTACCTCTTCGCCCGACGATGACCCGACTGCCGCAGGCTCTGTCGACAAAGGGGCCTCCACTTCGAGGCCGATGGCTGGCGTGCCCTCCCTCGGGCTAGACGAGGCCGGTACGCCGGACTTCAGCTTCCTCCTCACATATAGAAGCGTCGTCGGGGGTTGCACGCGGGGTCCGAATACTCCAGCGACGGCCTCTGCTGTGCCTGTCACAAAAAAAAGAAAAGAGTGGATTACCTCAAACCCAGTCGGCTCTCCGAAAACAAAGAAGTCATTTAGGCTGACAAAACAAATACCCTCTTCGGCCCCTACAGCCCTGGATGACCCACGGGCTTCCTCGACGGGCAGAGCCTCCTCGGGAGTTGCAGCCCTGCCCTCGCCCGGGATTGACATAGGCGCCGGCTCCTTTGCGCCGCCCGCGGAGAAGAAACGCATCGTCGCCATACGCGAGTGCGAGGCCAACCCAGGAGGCAAATCGATCACGGACGACGCAGGCGGCCGATGAACCTCACCAGCTCCGTAGCTCGGCCCGGTCCGGGTAGCCTCAAATTCCTCAAAAGACAGGACAGGGGCCACCGGAGGGGCTACCGTCGGAGCCAGGAATTCCTCAGCCCGCCTCCGCTTTGCCGCTTGTGGCCCGGCCACCTTGGCAGCAGCCAACGCCTCCTTAACAGGCGACTTTGCTATGGCCACGGCTTCACCCGTGTCAGGCGCGGGCACAGGAGCAGGCTCCCTCGCGTGAGGAACAGGTGTGGGCACGGGCTCTTCCACAGGAGCTGAGACACAAAAAACATTCAAGTGTTAGGGATCTGCTCCAAGATGGAAAATAAAAAGGGGGGACTTAAAAGACACGGCGATAGTCGAAGGTACTGACCGGCAGGTTGGCTGGGCTCGGGTCGGGCAACCTCGAATTCCTCAAAAGAGGGGACCCGTGGCGCCGAAGGAACGGCGGTCGGGGCCTTGGCCGCCTCTGTTTTTCTCCGCTTCGTGTCCCTCTGCTTGGCCACCTTTGCGGCGTCCACCGCTTTCTTCACGGGAGATTTTGCCCGGGGCCTCTTCGCTGCCTTGGGCAGAGGAGCCGCAGTCGGGGCTAGTGGCGCGGCTTCAAAATATGCAGGCTTCTGCACAAGCCGAAGGAGATTCCGGTACGTGGCCATTTGCGCGCTATCGGGGTGGTCTGTCAGAAAGGAAAAGAGAAAGAACAGACACGCACTCACGATTAGCATCCAACTGTCCGCAAAGGCCGCAATGATAAGAGACGAAGACAAAGGAAGAAAAAAGAGATCAAGTACCGTGAGGGCCAGTATACAGTCGCAGGGTAATCGGCCAGTAGCTCAGGGATGGCTCTTTATCCCGACGCGCCGCCTCTCGAACGAGCCAGCACACATCCTCGATCTTCTGGCACCGATCCGTAAGACTGGCCAAATCCGCGTGTTTCTTCATGGAAAGGTGGCAGAAGAGGCTGAAGTGGTCTATGCCCCACCCGTCAGCGTAATAGTACGGGATGTGCAGGCGTTTGCCCAGGACGGAGGCCCTCTGGTCTTCAATCGTCAGTCCATTCACCCGGAGAAGGACATATAGCCATGTGGTGTCCTTATAGTTCTCGGGCTTCCTCTCCTCCCGCCTCATGAAAGTGCGGTATGGGCAAAGTGTATCTCTCTCCGGACGCCAGCTCTTGGCGGGAGTCCCCTCTTCCTCTATGGGGAATGGATAATTGATGAGGTCCAGACGGTCGCTCCCTACCCGGCACAGATCCCTCAGCGTCTTCTGATAGCTGTCCTTCGCCACTGGAGGCAGCTCCACTTTCGGCGTCGGCCTCCTATCCCGGGCTTCCCGACGAGCTATCATATATGCCGCCACCTCCTTCTCTTGCCTGTTCTTGAGCCGAAGAAGATGATCTGGCTCAATGTCAAGTACTGGCACCGGTTGCCGGCTAAGGAATCTCCTTTCGGCGCCATCCCAACAATCGGTCTTGTGCAACCGATAGAAAGCCGTCCGGGCATTCCACCACTTTATATAGTCTTCGGTCACTCGGGGCACGCGACCCGGGGCTGGCACCCTGAAGGAGGCAGAGTCCGCCCGGTGGAAGAAGTCCCACCAGCTTCTAGCGTGCTCGGCAACCGCACTTCCCCGGACGTTCCGCGAAGGCAAGCCGAATTGCGCATGATAAGCAGGGATATGCTGGTCATACCCGAAGTTGCGGCCAAATCGGAAGGGGTAATACGGCTCCAGCAGTACGTTGTCTCCCTTCCGGAACACCAACACGCTCGGGCGGATAGCCAGCGCCCAATCCCTCAGCTCGGGCTCCAGCAACGGGCGCACCACGTTTTCCTGGCTGATAGGGTGGACATACCTCTCCACCTGGTCATCCTTGCATTCCCTCTTATTATTCACGAGGGGGCTTGAATGTGCGGCCAGCGTCCAGAAATGAATAGTACCGGCTGCATCCCGGGGAACCGTGGTCAACCGGCCCCGAATATCATACATCCGCATGGAGGTAGAAGCCGGCTCTGCACTCGCGAACTCCAGCATCCTCGGCACCAGCCCCCAATCCTGAAGGACTCGCGGGGCGAACTCCGGAAACAGCGAACAAACCCACGCGTTGAAGAAATGCAGTGGGCACACGTACCGGGCCTGCCTCGGGAACTGGTGCGTGCTGATGTCTCCCAGGGCCTTATAAATCAAACAGAGCGCCGCCGGGCACAGAGAAAGTTTAACACCCCACGCCATCTGGCACGCCGGATAGATGGCATCTGGCCGGATCACTGTCTCGTCCCCGTACGGCATGGCAAATGAACACAGCCAGTACGTCAGATAGGCGGCACAGTGAGTCTGTGGGTCGACCCCCATCGGATTGGCCCCGTTCCGACGTCCCCTGGAGGGGATCTTCACATCATGCTTGGGCTTCGCACGTTTCTTGCGAGCAACGGCGGTGCCAACGCAGGGAAAATCTTCATACTGCTTCAGCCCATCATAGAAATATTCCAGCCATACTGCCATACGCACCCGTTTTCTGTCCCCACGGGCGGGCTGCTTCCCTTTGTGCGACAACTGGTACAGCTCCCGGTACGCCTTCATCAGGTACCGGTATGAATACCCCAGAGAATAATAGCCGTCCCCGTTAGTCTCGTCCTTGATCAAGTCCGGGAGGCATACTTCCTCATAAGGCTCCCCGTCAATGGGCAAGCCGCTCAGCTGGCTTAGGCTCCACAAATCAAGTGAAGCCTCCCCCTCAGCCGTGTAGAAGGTATTGGTCTCCGCGCTGAATACCTCTATCATGCCGCAACAGAGACCCTTGGAGATGGGATAACCGTACCGGGAGGCGTACACGCTGTGGTAGATGCCAACCCGGACCAGCAATGGGGCATAGTTGAACAGTACATATTCAGTGAACTCCACCGCCCCTTCTCGGAAGCTGTGGGCGTCTTGAAGCTTCAGCTCCCCGAACCAGCCCAGTGATAGTTCGTACTTGAACCTGATGGCCAAACAGTCCAATATGAACGGCTCCTCCCTATAACCCCATTTCAGGGGAGCCAAGAATAAACCAAATCGGGGCGACTCGCCATGCACCTTCCCCGCAGACATGTCCCACCTTGCTGGCGTGAATTGAGGGGCTCGCACCAATTTATCTTCAGCCGGCAGCACCCCTTCGATCCCCAGGACCGGCTTCCATTCCCGGGCTTCTCCCACCAGATACATCGGAATGCTCCTGGGGACGCTGTACAGCAGACTGTCTCGGGCATGCAGGATCGCCCGCTCGGCCGCCTTTATGACGCGATAATCTCGCCCCTCTCGAGAGCGCAAATGCTTCAGAAATCGAATGAGGTGCCTATCCTTCGGGAAATCCTTCCTGTATTCCTCGGTGGCCCGATCGAATGTGAAGCCGCTTTCAACCCTGACGAGTCTGCGGACGTCCATGCTTTCACGGTCAGACCCCGATGACTCAGCCAAGGCAGCTATCTCCCCATGTTCACGGTCCAGGTCTTCCACGTTGAGCCATGTCACTGCCGGCACTGGACCCCGCGGAATGAGGTCGGCACCGACAGCAGCAGCGGGGCGGGAGAACCACTTGGAGCAGCCATGTGTCTGCAAAGATATGCAAATAAGAAGATCAAATAAATCACAAGCAAAGGGACTGCAAAGAAACTTTACTACAAGTCAAATGAACAAAATATTGCCAATTTCTGACGAAATTTCGGCAGAGTTTCCCCTAGGCCAGAGGCGTAAGGGAAAACACGGGTGCGCGTCCACAAGGAGTGACGGCCCCAACAAAGTATGGTGGGCCCCGAGAGGCAACACCAGAAGTCCGCCGGTCAAAGGAGTCTTCTTCCTTAGCTAAAAAAAAATCCCCCTTGGCCCCTTGGCCGGTACGCTCCCCTCTATGCCTTCACCGGCACACCCGGGTGCCCTCCTTCGCCGGCACAGCCCTGCTGAGGCTTCACCGGCACACCCGTCAGCGTGCTTCCCCGGCACGCCCCCGGGGTGGTCCCTCGCCGGCACGCTCCTTAGAAGCCCTTTGCCGGTACGCTCATAAGTGCCCTTCCCCGGCACACCTTGGCGTGAGCCTCCCCCGGCACACCCTATCGCGGCTTCCCCGGCACACCCAAAAGCATCTTCCCCGGCACGCTCTCCTGTAAGCCCTCACCGGTACACCCATGTGTGCCCCCCCGACACACTCCTGACAGCGCTCCCCGGCACACCAGGAGCCCCATTCCCCGGCACAGCCCGCGCGAGCCCTTCCCCGGCGCGGTCGCCAACACCCTCCACGGCACGCCCACAACGAGCCTTCCCCGACACGCTCGGATGAGCCGTCCCCGACACGCTCCGACGGCTTCTCCCCGGTGCACCCGCACAGCCGCTCACCGGCGGCCACCCATGACGCGGGAGATGAAGGAGGGGAGGGAAGAGGAAGAGAGCAGGAGGGAGAAATAAGAAGGAGAAGAAGAAGGAGAGAAGGAGCCTAGGGCTCCATCGTCCGCCGGACGTGGTGAGGAAGAAAGGAGAAAGAGAGAGGAAAGAGAGGACGGAGGGGAGAAGATAAGGAAGAGGAAGAGGAAGAGGAAGAGGAAGAAGGCAGCCGCCGATGACGGCCCGCTCACCCCGGTGACGAAGGAGACGACGGCGACGGTGGCCGGTCACGGCCGCAGACGAAGAAGAAGAAGTGAGGGGGGGGGTTTCGCCCGTCGAACAGAGAAAGAGAAAGGGGGAGGAATTCGAAAGAGTAGGGGGGGAAAACGGTAACCGCCCCGCCCCTTTTATACCAAAAAAAAAAGAAAAAAAAAGAGAAGAAAAAAAAGGAAGGGAAATAAAGAAAGGAGAAAAGAAGAAAGAAGATAAAAAAAAGGAGAAGAAAAGAGAGAGGGGAAGATAAAAAGGAATAAAAAGAGGGGAGAAAATACAAGAAAAAAAAAGAAAAAAAATAAGAGAGATAAAAATAGAGAGAAATAAAAAGGGAATAAAAAGGGGAAGAGAAAGGAGGGAAATAAAAGGAGAAAATAAAAGAAGAAATGAAGGAAGGGAAAGTAAAAAGAAAATAAATATGTGTAATATATATATATATTAAATAAATATATACATATATATATACACCCAGATATGTACACACACTTACATATCCATCCGCTCACCTACACGGAGGAGTAAGTCGACAGCACACAATAATAAATGCCCCCGGGGAAGACATTCCATCCCCACGATCCCAGTCAGACGAACGTCCACACCAGCAAAGACGACTCTACCCCTGTGGCTCTATCCTTGTCATAGGGTCACTACCCTACCACCAAAACAAGCCCGTCTCTGGCACATCGCCTCGGGCCTCAGCTACCACCCACGCCATACAATATCGCCATCACGGGCCTTACGCCTGGATTGGCAGAATCTCTACCTTTGCGTTGGCATTAGCCCCTTGCCAACGAATAAGTCCCTTTCCGGCGCAAGGCCCCGTGCCCTAGCCACCCACTCCGCACAATATTGCCATTACGGACCTTACGTCCGAATCGGCACAGATTCTCCCGTTGCGCTGGCATTCTATTCTTGCCAACGAGTGAACCTTACCTTCCGGCGCAAGGCTTCGTGCCCTAGCCGACACTTGCATATCACTCACTCAAAAAAAAAGAAGAAAATAAAATAAAATGGGGTTAAAAATAGAGATACCCCGCCGGACTTTCCCCTATGTGGGGACAAGGGTAAAAATGGCAATAACCCGGCTGTGGCGAAAACCCGAAAGGGCGCTACGGGCAAAATTGGGTACCCCGCCACGTGAAAACCCGAAAGGGCGCGTGGGCAAAAGCAAGAGGGGGCCGGTACCGGCGAAAACCCGAAAGGGCGCTTGTATCGGTAATATGGTACAAAAAGAAAGAAGAACAAGAAAAGACGAAGATATCAACAAAGCATGTCAGTTCCCGGCATCTCGTCGGCACTGGCAAAGAGACAAAGAGACCAACAAGGCATGTCAGTTCCCGGCATCCTGTCGGCACTGGCGAAGAGACTAAGAGACCAACAAAGCTTCAGTCCCCGACACCTCGTCGGCACTGATGAAGAGACTAAGAGACAACAAACCAGGTCAGCTCCCGGCATCTTGTCGGCACTGGCAAAGAGACCAAGAGACCAACAAAACATGCCAGTTCCCGGCATCTCGTCGGCACTGGCGAAGAGACCAAGAGATCAACAAAACATGCCAGTTCCCGGCATCTCGTCGGCTCTGGCGAAGAGACCAAGAGATCAACAAAGCATGTCAGTTCCCGGCATCCTGTCGGCACTGATGAATAGACTAAGAGACAACAAACCAGGTCAGTTCCCGGCACCCTGTTGGCACTGATGAAGAGACAAAGAGACAACAAACTGCTTCGGTTCCCGGCACACTGTCGGCACTGATGAAGAGACCAAGAGACCAACATACTACTTTAGTTCCCGACGCTCCGTCGGCACTAACAAAGAGACCAACAAACAACAAACCAGGTCAGCTCTCGACGCATCGTCGGCAACGACAAAGAGAGAGGAGACGAAGACACCCACGGGCACCGCCCGGCTCATCCTTCGCCTGCGCTACCCGTGGGTGGGGGGCATTTGTGGACACCGAAAATTGCACATCCAAAATGTCATGCTCAGCCCAGCATCAACAACGGCGCCGAGTGAAGAAACCCCCGGGGAAATCAAGCACAAAAGGCCCCACAGCCCGTGGGCCTCGAAGAAAATCAAATGGGCCACAACTCATGCTCACAATGGGCTCAAAATTGCCCATTTAGCCCTTCAGCGGCACGCCCAGTTGAGGCCTCAGCGGCACGCCCTGGCAGAACCCTCCAGCGGCACGCTCCCTTCAGCGGCACACCCTGCCGCGGCCCTCGCCGGCACACCCCTATGGGGGTTCACCGGCACACCCCCAAGGGGGTTCACCGGCACACCCCCAAGGGGGTTTCAACGGCACACCCCCATGGGGGGGTCTTCAACGGCACACCCCCCATGGGGGGGGGTCTTCACCGGCACACCCATTGGGGCCTCAGCAGGCTTCAGCGGCACGGCCCCTTGGGGCCTCAGCGGCACGCCCTCAGCAGGCCTCAGCGGCACGCCCTCAGCAGCTTCAGCGGCACGCCCTCAGCAGGCTTCAGCGGCACGGCCCTTTGGGGCTTCAGCGGCACGGCCCTTTGGGGTCTTCAGCGGCACGCCCTTCAGGCCGTTCAGCGGCACGCCCATCCGGGGCTCCAGCGGTACGCCCTTTTGGCACTACAGCGGCACGCTTGTTCAGCCCTTCAACGGCACAGCGTGAGTCACTTTCAACGGCCGACGTGAAGCCCATGCCCTACGCCTCCTTGGCGCGCAGTGGAGCCGTCCGAAGTGGCAGCTGGTCGTTGGGCCACGTAGCCTACCCCACTGACAGCCAGGACGGGCGAGGTCAAACCCCATCATCACAAGGTCACTTCCCGCCTCCGGTTGCTCGGACTATAAAGAGGCCTCCTCCTTCGACACGGAAGGAGGAGGACAGAGGAAAAAAAACAGAGAAGAGAAGAGAGGCAGACGGACGCACACACGCAGAAGAAAAGAGAAGAAGAGAGAAGAAGAAGAAGAGGCTCCCTCCCTGCCGGGAGCTTCCTCCGACGACGACCACCACCACGGGAAGGGAGCAAGAGTAAGGGAGAGAGGGTTCGATGTAACGGGGAAAGAGTTAGGGGCGGCTGGCCTCCATCCTGCCCTCCGTTCCTCCTCTTCCGTTTATGTCTTCTTTTCTTTTGTGGGGCCTTTTCCCTTTTCTTGGCCATGGCATCATCTTTGGCACTCTTTTTTGCTATGATATGTATGTAGGGCCATGCCCTCTTGATTCGCATGAATGAAAACCACCCTCTCCGGGCTCCTCCATGATTTTTTGTTGGTAATTTGTGCTAGTCTTCACGGCCTTTGATGGGCTGTTCGTTTTCCCTCCGTCTCCACATTTCTTCAGCGTTTTTGGGGTCTCCCTGTGGGTATGATCTCTTGCCCACGACCCTTGGCCTCATAGGCTTTCCACCCTCTGCCAGGGCCATCCCTGAGTGCCCACCCGCTTGAGGAGGAAGAGGGACCCTTGCTCTCTCTCCGATCGACCAGCTGCCAATAGGCCACCCTCCCCCCATGCCTTGAAGCCCTCTCCTCTTCCTTCCTTGGAACAACCTGTAAGACCCTCTCCAGCCTACACACTTAGCAGTTTAAATCCCCCAGCGATGCCTCTTCCTGGCCCTTCGCCGGCACACCCGTTTGGTCCCTCAGCGGCACACCCCACCAGCCTTCAGCGGTACACCTGCTGGCCAAGCCCGAGCCCGTTGTTTTTCCTTCGTGCTTTCCGAGGTTCTCTAAAGGTGTTGCTCCCCCGGGGGCCCACCTCCAGTTGTCGGGTTCCGCCACATCATGTGGGCGCGTTCCCTGTATCTCCCTTACGCCCCGGGTCAAGGGGAGATGCTGCCGAATTTTCGTGAGAAACTAATAAACAATTAAAGAGGCAAAAGGAAGCAATAAGCGAATAAGAACGATCAACAATGAAGCCTTCCAACTTATCAAATCACTGCCGGCATCACGATGAGAACTGGACCGAGCTAACTAACCACCCGGCAGCCCGAGCATCCGACCCACAAGGAAAGAGATCGAACCGAACAAAGAGAACAAAACAAGGGGGAAGTTTGTATAAAACTGCCTACAAATTGAAACAAGAGGAAAAGAAAAGCCTTAAGACCAGTAATTAAAAACTGGATTAACCTCCATCACTCCCTGCCCAACCCCCCAGCGGCACACACACGCCCAGCCTTCAGCGGTACACTCTCTTGAGCCTTCAGCGGTACGCCCCTGCAGCCCTCAGCGGTACGCCCTTTTGCAGCCTTCAGCGGTACACTCTCTTAAAACCCCAGCGGTACACTCTCTTAAAACCCCAGCGGTACACTCCCTTGAGCCTTCAGCGGTACGCCCCTGCAGCCCTCAGCGGTACGCTCCTGCGGCCCTCAGCGGTACGCCCTTTTGCAGCCCTCAGCGGTACACCTTGTTTCCCCTTCGCCGGCACACTACATACTTACATATATACATCACGATAAGGGCATTAATAATGGCAAATAAATTAATAAAAATTACGCTAACTAAAGGACTCCGAATGCGTAATATCAATCACAATAAAAGAGGTGGGAGGGGTAATAAAAATAATAATAAATAACAAACAAATGATAATGATAAGAATAATCATGAATAAAAGAAGAGAAATCACCCCGGACAAAGGCATGGATGAACAATAAGCATCAAATCAGAAATCCCAGAAGATATAACTAAGAAAACCCCAGATAAAAGACATCAAGGCTCACACTGCAGCCCCTACCTCTCCCCGTGACCCGGGACAAAAGGAACAACAACGCCGCCCTTTCAGGTCAAGCCCGAGTCTTGGGAATTACTCCGATATGGCCAGGTCTTGATCTAACCTCGGGCCGACAGCTTAATCGGACCGGATTTGTTTCTCGTTCCGGATACCTTCCGAATCCTCATTGAAATTGCCATATGCTCGGCAGACATTTGAAGGGAGCTACCACGGTTTTCTCGCCGCGTTCCTGTTACGGGCCCGTGTCCGAATATGAAAAGGTCCCCGAGCGGCCTATGCGGCCGGCAATTTATGGCTTTAATAAAACCCTCAGTGTGATCTACCTATATCTCTCTCGCATAATTAGTATTACTCTTTTAGGTCGTGGGGCCCCTAATTTCGGCAATTAATCAAGGGTATTCCCTCGTATGGGGGATGTAAATGACGTCGTGACCTTCATGGCGCGACGGGATTCGGTCCCGACACGAACCACACAATCATCTGACGAAGTCAGATCGAGCGCACCATGGGCTCTTCGGAGCCCGAATAAATTGTCACTTTGTGACTGGCACGCCCACGCACGTAATAGACGAACCACCCGACGCCAGCGAATTTTTTAGTGCGTCCACAGGCGTAGAGCAGAGCTGCGTCTAACCGACACACCTCGATGCTCAGGAATGGGGCGAACCCCATGGCAGCCAACCGCTCCCTCTGGAAGTCCGGCAGTGCTAAATACACTACGGGGACCTGCAGCCATGAGGTGTGGGTCCTACACTTTCCCTGCATTCATTCATTCATTTTAGATGCATTTTAATAATTAATTTAAGCATTTTGTTTCATTTCTAAATAAAATCATCAAGCTTTGAATCTCTGTCATAAGAGCGGTTCACAACAGGCCGCCCATCCCTTGAACGGTCCCATGTTCACCGTTTCATTCCTCTGGTTCTGTTGATTAGAACGGGCTGACGTTGACCGTCCTTAACTTGGACGGGTTATCATGCTCCGTTTGTCCCTCAAGCTTCCTAGGGTAGGATGGCCACTCCTGGGCCGCGTAAATGTTGGACGGTCCTATGGGGACCGCATTGTTCTGCGTTGATTGGGTGTTGAACGGACCAATATGGCACGTATGTTGTTTGTACGGTGATCCCCTCACCGTCCCTATTTTGTTCGGTTCTATTGTTGAGTGAAGTTGAACGGCTTATTCCCAGCCGTATGGATGTTGAGCGGTCCTATGTGGGCCGCGTGTTTTGGTTTATGCGGTTTATGTTCAACCGCTCTACCGTCGTCTTCTCCGACGATGGTGGGGGTTCCCCGCCGGTAGGGAGGCCACCATGGCCCCCCAAACCGGCCCCTAGCCATCTAAAATCCCTCTAAAACCCCCCCTAAGACTAACATGCATATCTTAAAATCAAACAAAATGACATTAAGGGTGGGGGGGAACCTACCTCGGGGTCCCTCACCGGCCTCGCCACCCTTGCCGCCGCCAGTGGCGCCCGGCTTCCTCCTCCTCCTGTGCTACGATGATCGCGGTCGTCTCCTCGCCGGTTGTAGCCACCGATGGCGTCTCGATGGTCACTATCGCCTCCGCTTCCATGACCTCACCGGCGGTGGTACGCCGTCATCTCTTCCACTCGCCCCGGGGTGGGTGGCCTGGTGCTTTGTCCTCGTCATGGTGGCAATGGGCACGATGGGGAGTGAAGGGGTTTGAGAGAGTTTGAGAGAGGGGAGGTTGAGAATGGGCTCGGTTGACCCTTCGTCCTCTCCACCATCGGTTACGGTGGAGGGAGACGAAAGGGTTTCAGCTTTTTTGAGGTTGCAGAGATGAACGGTCTATCGTTAGACCGTTTGTCATTTGAGCGGTTACATTCTGGCGGCACATCCCCAACGGCCACAACTTTTAAGTCGGTTTGACTTCTAGCTATGAGCGGTCTATGCTAGACTGTTCTTCTTTGAGCGGTGATTTGTTGGCCGTTCATCCCCAGCAGTCTACTGCTTTGAGTCTGTTCAAGTTCCAGGTACGCACGGTGTACACGTAGACCGTTCTTCTCTTTGTGCGGTTGTAATATGGCCGTTTATCGTGGAATGGTGAATTTAAATCATGAATATTCTTGGGAATATTGTTGCTTAACCATCTTATGCAGCATCACTTCATCCGGTCTCGCCGTTTCGCCTGCACAGGTAGTCAGGTATGGCTTTCTATCCCTACATCCTTTATTGCATTATTATATGGTACTAGTATATATTATCTCGAGAACCAGTTGGTTATCTACATGTTCCAGGATCTGATGTTCCCCTTCAACAAAAATGATGATGATCCAGGTTCACGTACTTAATCTTCGGATAGGCCGTTAGGTTGGGATGTCACGGGGAGGATGGTTCTATCCCGCACGCTGTGGTTGCGGATGGTATCTGACTCTGATGTTCCCAGCTTAGCAATATTATTCTCGAGTATTTTATATTTTAATCTTTCTTTGCATTCGTTTTTACGATTTCTTTTATTTTAGCCCAGCATGCATCATGCGCATCTTTTGAGCTTTCATGCCCCATGGTTTGCTTGAAGAATGTCCCATCAGTGATGGTCAGCTGTGCGTTCAAGTGCTTGAGTAAGAGGAACTAATTCCACTCTGAGTTGGAAGGTTCTCTTTGGTCAATTCGTTTGGTTTGGTTGATTGAAAGGTCCCTGTCTGGAGTTTTAGCATGTTTCCTTTAATTTTAATGCCTACTTTTGTGGCCTCCTCATTGGACCGCGGGATTGTCTCCCCCATGAGGTTGGTCTTGTTAGTTTATTTTCATTTAGTTTAGTTCCTTCAGACGGGTGTCACTTTTGGTTTAATCATTCCGTACGTTTGGTTCAGAGGTTTCCCGAAGATTCCTGTCGCTTGTTGGTGAAAACATGTGTTGTTTTACCTTAACGCCAACTTTTTCGGTCCACTCCGCTGCATTTCCGCTCCACCTCCATGTTCCATGTCACTTCCGCTTCACCTCAGCTCGCTCCCCTACAAAGAGGACGTTAAGGAGGGGCATCTGTTGACACCCGTTTTTTACCGATAAGTTATGTCGTTTCTCTTACTCCCATCCTGTTGATGTCTCGAATTATCCATCACTCGTTGGGGCTGTTTTCAGGTGTATTTTGGGCTAGTTTTATGGGTTACCTCCCGCCTTGGTTAGGTCCAAGTCATTTCGGGGCTTAAATGGGCCTGGGTTTTGGTTGATTGGGCTTTTTCTATGAGTTTCAACGTCCACATGTATGTACGGTTCACCCACGACCGCTCAATCCATGTGCGGTTAACTACGGGCCGTCCATATATTTTTGGAACATTTTGGCTGATTTTCTGAATTTCCACCGTCAAGCATTTATGCGGTCCTAATCAAGCCGTTCAACATAATGGACGGACTGATTATGACCGCTTATATCTCAGAGTCCTACGCTTGGTAATTTTCTCAGATAATTATCCAATGAATTGAATTATCACCGACAAGGCTAGAACGGTTTGTCGTTGGCCGCTCTACATTTGAACGGTCTCAATGGAGCCGTTCTTCTATGAGAGTCTAACGGCGGGCGTTTCGGTCAGTTCGAGGGATAATTGGGATTATTTTCTAATTATTTTGAATTTCCACCGACGGGTTTGGATGGTTAGTAGGTGACCGCCCATCCTGTTGAGCGGTCTATCATAAGACCGTTCATCCCGTCGACTGTTGAATTTTAACAGATTTTAATCCTTTTATCCATGGTTTTATCCCCAACTTCTTTCATCAATTTCTTCGCGGATAATCAACCATTTTGAGTGCCGTTTCGACTGGATGAGAGATAATTCTATTATCTACGATTTATCTTCAATAATCGCGTCCCGAAAATGGCTCTAAACCCTAGTTTCGGGGCTGGCTTTCTAGGCTCTATAAATAGACCCTAAAGGCCGGACTTTGAAAGGGGGGGAGATTTTGGTCGACGGCGAAGCCCTGCCGCATTCTTGAGCGACCTAGCACCAAGGAGGGAGGCTTTCTACGTCCATACAAGCCTCCGGTCCAGGGAGTAGTCTATGTTTAGAGTCGTTTGTGTTTTATAGCTTTTGTCACTGTTCATTGCATGCATTGCTTTCTCCCTACGTCCTCCTTCATTTTTTCATCACCATGCACACATCCACCTGTGTTTTTGACACCCTAGGGGTTTAAAACCCCCCAGGTATCCCCCTTTCCATTTATCTATGTTCATCTATTACTATCTTGACATTTACTACACCATTTAGTTCTAATCTCGGTGTTATTCTTGTGTCTTTACGTTGTTTTGTAGGTCAGCACTTCATCAGCACGAGGCCCATCCCCTCTGGCCAGCTGGAGAGGGTGGAGGTGAGCCCCTTTCGCAACTTCTGGCATGGTGGACTTGAGTGGTTCCTAACTGCCCATTCAAGAATACGTGCGGCTCTTCCTGCACCGCCCGTCCTCTTCTTGCGGTCTACTTCAAGCCGTCCATCCTCCAGGAGCGCTTCCTCCCGCACGTTCTGCAGCACCCTTAGGCGGTCTATCGTAACACTGCGCGTCCTATAGGCGGTTCTTCATCAACCACGCATCTTCCCAGTGCTGCAGCTAGGCCAGTGTCTCCCCTTCCTTTCCAAAGCACGGCGTGTTCATCCCGTCCGGCGCTTTGGTGGCGATCACGGTCACTTTCATTTTTCATTCTCCTCTTCATATTCTTCACTTACTCATCGCATGTTGATTTATTCATAGCATATCTTCCTTTAAGTAAGAGGAGAAAATATGTCTACAGTTGCGCTCCCTTCCGACCCCCTCATCGTCCGTGGATTGTGTCCCCGATGGGCCTGGTCGTGTTTCTTTTTTCCTATTAGTTTAGTTCTCCAGACATGTCTTGTTCTTGTCAGCCATTCCGTGTGGTTAGTTCGGTGTTTTCGGGAGAATTCCTATCGCTTGTTGGTTGTGACATGTGTCTTTTGCCTTGATGCCCGCTTATCAGTTCTCTTCGCTTCATCTCCGTGTCATCTCCATTTCACGTCACTGTCACTATCGCTACATCTCCTTTCCACTTCACCTCCGTGTCGCTTCCGCTTGCTCCCTTGTAAAGCAGACATCAAGGAGGGGCATCTGTTGACACCCGTTTTATGCCCACAAGTCGAGTCTTTTCTCTCATCCACTTAATGATGTCCTAAGTCATCCACTACTTTGGGGTCTTTCACGATGGTGTTGTGAGCTTATTTCTTCATTACCGAGCTTCTTACTCCCTGGATGGGGTTTGTTTGGGGTCAATCTTTCCTTGGCATGCTTTTTCATTGACACGGTATTCAGTTGCCCGCTATTCAATTGTCACGGTCGTGTACAGACCGCTTCTATCCTATGACCCAGGCCGTTGCCGTTGACTCAGTCAATCCCTATTTTCGCACATGTTCGCGGTCTCCCCCAGACCGTTTCTATTGGTCACGGTCGTGCGATAGACCGCGTTAGCTAACCCGAGCCCAGTTCCGTCCGAGCTCCATTTTCTTCAACCGAGAAGGCATTAGGACTCTATCTTCGGAGGAGTTATCGCCCCAGGCAGGTTGTGGACTCTTTTGGATGATTATCCTTTGATTTTTCATCAGATTATCCCTTAGAAAACCCCAGAATTCACCCCGAGGAACCCTAACTCGACCTAGTGTTTCTAAGGGATCTTTATAAAAAGGTTGGCTTTTTGCCTCACTTATGGGGGGAATTTTTGGACATTCACGCCAAAACTCTGCCGGTTCGTCGGGCGATCTTCAGCCAGGGAACCCTGCTTCCCATGTCCTAAGCATACCCGGTCCAAGGAGTATTCAGATTCTATCAATCAAGTCTCACTCTTTCTTCCCCGTTTCTTTGCATTGCATCATTGTTGCTTCGTCGTTTTGTGCTGTCCTACCCCGTTTCAATCATTCATTGCATTTTTAAACATCCATCCTACTTTTTATTACGCCCTAGAAGGGTTAAAAACCACCAACCCCAGGTATTTGACCCCCCTTTTATGTGTTTTTATCATTATAGTTTGATAGATATTGCACGATCTTTAGATCTAATTGGGTTTGTTTTCTGTGTGTTTTCACTTTTCCTTGCAGGTTTATAGCACGTCCAACACGAGGCCCCTCTCTTTTGGCCGGCTGAAAGAGAGGGAGGATTGAGCCCACAGTCTATTATTCTGGGTAATGGTCGTTGTCGAGCGTGGACCGTTTCCGGGCATACGCGGACGTGCAATCGACCGTGTTTTGTTCCAGTTATCCCCGCTTGCGAGTGCCGGTATGTTCATTCTTTCCAAGACTTGTAGCTTGGTCTTCCTGAGGTATTAGTCTTGGTGGCGATCACGGTCAGTCTGCCATCCCCCTACCCCCTTTACTTCCATTGTCCATGTTGCACGTGAATAATTGTTCACTTGCTAGTTAAAAGGGGAGGGGTAGATTAACTTATTCACATCTTGTTCATCACAGTTAATGTTCTATTCTTCATCGCCCTTCGTTCTTCACACAACTTCATGTTTATATTCATGCCTACATGTTCATAAATTGGGGGCGGGGAGGTAGATAGACAAATCCATATCAACAGTAGCATCGATTTGGATTTGCAGCAACATTTGACCGGAAGAAAGTGTGCTCTCTCATCTAGCAAATTGTTGAGTCCGATGAAGAGTAGGATGTGGCCGACACTGTCTGGCTGTGGATTGTACTCTTACTGTCCACTTTCCTTTATCCACGGTCGATGCATTCTTGTCCACAACAGATGCTATCATGCTTAGATGACATTGACAGAGTTTCATATTACAACTGGGTAGCTGCCGTGCTATAGGTAACGATGCACAAGTTTGAGCAATTAGTGTTGGCGGTCCAGAAACGACGGTCAGGTACAATTGACCGTGCTAAGAGAAGTGCCGAGGATGCATCCCAGGCCTATACATTTATATTTGGTTGTTCTGCCGCACTTGTTGTAAGTTTTTTTTATTTTTGTTGTATAATATTTAATGTGTCAATCATTAATTCTATTGCATTGTAAAATAACTTGATATATTTCATATTACATGTCTAGTTTTTTGAGCACACGCGGGTGCGGCAGCCACTAAGGCAGGTGGCATTCCCCCGACTATTTAGGTGGGGGCCATTCCTAGATAGGAAATTAAAATTCTCCATTGGATCCCTGCGTGGCCAACATATATTATGAGTACTAAAAACTTCTTCTTTGTCATTCAACATTAATGAATAACCGAAGTAATGTGGTTTAAAATGCAGGTGATCGAAGGGCTCCTTGTTGAGCCAAGTTAATGGAACACGAGGTACGGTGGTCAGATGATGACCCAACCCAGTGCTCAGGAGACGTCCTCATCAGCTCCATGCATGCCTGTGCTATAGGATATTCACGTTACATTGAAGATCCAGTAGCAACTACTTGAGGAAATGAGGGCCTTATTTCTGACTAGGGTGCAAGGGGCTCACATTGCCGCTGATGCAACACCCCCTAGGCCCGTCGAACAGGTGACGGCTGATGTCATGCCACCTCCGGCAGCCCCTATCAAGGAAGTGCAACGGGCTGAAAATGTGGAGCAAAGTATATGTCAAACCTCTGAAATAGACATTGCCGCCGATGTCCCACCTCCAAGGCCCCTTCAACAAAGTACGGATGATACTGTGCCATCTAAGGCAGCCCCTGAAGAGGATGTGCAAGGCGATATCCAAGATCAGATGGAGGCGACCAATGGGCATGGTGACCATCGTGAAGGTGTCTTTTCTCAGTCCCTTCATCAACGGGACGAGAAGCCCGTGAGGAAACGTCGGGCACCAGTAAAGAAAACTACAGGATGGGGGAAGAAGAAGGTGAGTCTGCGTTGTTCCTACTTCTTACAGTATAGAATCTAAGATTGGTATATTGGCATAAATGTAGAAGGGAGATGATGCCGACCCTTACAGAAAGCTTATACAGAGTACTGATTTGATCTGCAAAGGCCGGCTGAAGCCGACAGATAACACGATTGTGAATGAATTCATTGATGCTTGTGCCTCGGGGGATATTGAGTAAGATGTCCTCTTATAGTTTCTGTAATTATCCTGATCCGCCTTACTCTGACTACCATGAAAAATTTTGTCCAATATAGTGGCCCCATATTTCAATTACAGAACGGGATTGGTTTGAACCGTCGTCATGTCATTGATCTATTATACAGCCATATGGTCGATGATACGGTACTTTTTTTGGAAAATTATGAATTTTTTTGTCACTCGCCCTACCCTGAACTTGTGTTTCTACTGCTAATAGAATCGTGATTGTTAATTTGCAGGTGATCGACGCCATGATGTACCTCCTCCACTCACGATTCAATGCATCTGACACCTTTCATTAGTCGGTTTATTTTCCCACCACTTTAGTGAATCACATAGACGGCAGGACAACGGCCAACTACGAAAAATCCAACGAATTGTTGGAGTGCGCCTACGAGAATGTTGAATTATCAGAATTGCATAAGAACAAATATTTATTCTTCATGTTACACTCTGGAGGTCACTGGCATCTACTTGCTGTTGACACGGAGAATCGCCGGTTTGTCTCATACAATACCATGAGAGGCATGGCCATCCATGATGCCACTACAAGAAATTAGGTACTTTTTCTTATCCATGTACCCGAAATCATAGATATTTATATTATCTTTAACTGATATTCCTTAATAATTTATAACCTTTCATTTGCAGGCTGCAGTTGTACGGGGGTCTCTGGAGCTCTATGGGACATTCAAGGGAGTTGAGAAATGAGATCTTGTATTCGATAACGAATGTCCCCAACAGGAAGATGGAAGCCTCAATTGTGCCATTTATGTACTGAAATATGTTCAAGAATTATCAAGGAAGGGGGAGACATCATGGACATTTAATGAGGGTGATTGTAATATGTTTAGAGCCCGGTTTGGGGCCGACCTCACTACCTTTGGAAATACAAGATCTTAAATATTTCATGTCTCAAACCTCAGAATGTGGCATGCCTATCTTCATTGATATTTCTTTTGTCATACATTTTGATTTTCAAAGTTTTATATGTTTTAATGCTGTTAATGTGTGTGCTTGATAATGCTAATTCATGAATATCAATGTGTGTTCTGAAGACAGATTCAAGTTTGGTTAAGGAACTAGGCTGAAGTGTGAAAAGATGAAGGCTTTACTTGCACAAGTCTCGACTAGAGTCGACCGTGGAGCTGACTCCAGTTCAGACTACTGAAGAGAAAAACTCAAGTCACCCGCTGGATGAAAAGGGCTTTGGCCACGCTTTAAGGGTGACAAATAGGTGACCAATGGTGAAAATAGGCCTTACTAGTGTAAAAGAGGTGACAAAGGGTGAATAATAGATGATCAGGCTGAAATATGGAAATATACTTGTCCCATGAGAGAGAATATACCTCTCACCGGGTAGTCTCGGATCACGTTGTTGACACCCATTTTTTGCCGATAAGTTGAGTCATTTCTCTTACTCCCATTTATTGATGCCTCGAGTTATCCGTTACTCGTTGGGCTATTTTCTGGCACGTTTTGGGCCAATTTTATGGGTAGCCTCCCTCCCTGGCTAAGTCTGCTTTAATTCAGGGCTTAATGGGCCTTGATTTTGGTTAGTCAAGCATTTTCATGGATTTCAAGTGTCCAGCAACATGTACGGTTCATACCTGGCCGCTCAACGATGTGCGGTTGCCTATAAACCGTCCATACATTTATGGAACATTTTGGTTAATTTTCTGAATTTCCACCGACATGCTTTTGTGCGGTCTCATATTAGCCGTTCAAAATGATGGACGAGCTAATTGTAGCCGTTCTTCCCCTAGAGTCCTACGCTTCATTGTTTTCTCAGATAATTACCCAATTAATCTATTTATCACCGACAGGGCTAGAACGGTCGGCCTTTGGCCGCTCTTATTCTTGAACGGTCCAATCCTAGCCGTTCATCTGTGAGAGTACAACGGCGAGGTTCTCGGTTGGTTTAATGGATAAATGGTTGGATAATTCCTCTATATTTGAGTTTCCACCGACAGGTATGGACGGTTTAGTGGTAGCCGTTCAACATGATGAGCGGTCTATCGTAAGACCATTTAACTGCTCGCATCCTGAAGAATTAAGAGATTTCCTCTTTCCATTCGTGGATTTATCCCCCAACTTTCTCCGATGATTTCTCTGCAAATCCTTAACCATTTTGAGTGTCGTTTCTTCTGGTTGAGAGATAATTTGATTATCTAAATATTATCTTTGATAATCTAGGCCTGAAAATGGCTAGAAACCCTAATTTCGAGCTAGGACTTTATGTGCTCTATAAATAGACCCTAAAGCGAAGTTTCGAAAAGGGGTGATTTTTTGGGTCGACGGCGAAGCTCTGCCGGATTGTTGAGCGACCCAAGATAGGGAGGGAGGCCTTCTACGTCCGCATAGGCCTCCGGTTCAGGGAGTACACCGTTTGTTTGATTCATAAGTTCACTAGTCCCACCGTCGATTTTCTCATTGCATGCATCGTTCTCCTTTCTTTCATCTATTTTTCTTCATTGTCTCATCACATTACACACATCCTCCCACGTTTTTGGTGCCCCTAGGGGTTTAAAAGTCCCCAGGTATCCCCCATTTCATTTAGTCATATTCATTTCTTTCCATTTTAGCATTTGCTACACCCTCCAGTTCTAATTTGGGTTCCTTTTTGTGTTCTACACGTGATTTTGCAGGTCAGCAACACACTAGCACGGCCCATCCTTTCTGGCCAACTGGAAAGGGTGGAGGTTGGACCTTTCCATCTTAGGGCGTGGTGACGTTGGGCAGTTCTAGAATGTCCGTTCTAAGGGAAGCGCGGCCGATATTGCACCGTTCATCTCCTTCCTGCGGCCGATCCTGAACCGTTCATCCTCCCTTGTTCTTCATCCCGTGTTCCACCCTAGCACTGACGAGCAGTCTGTCGAGCGGCCACGCCATCCTTAAGGCGGTTCTTAACGGGCCACGCATCCCTGCAGTGTTGGTCAAAAGGCGAGTGCCTCCCTCTCTTTCCAAGGTATAGTGTGTTTATCACATTATGCACCTTGGTGGCGATCACACATGTTTACATGCTTCTGTCTCCTTCTACCTTTCATATATTTCTCATATTGATTTAGTAGAAGGGATGGAAGAGATCTTTTAAGCCGGTAAGGAAGGTAAAAAACATGTCAACACCCCATTTTTTGGCGATCACAGTGGGACACCTAGTGCTCGTTGTGTTAATGGTTTTCTGACCCTCTCTCTGGTGTTTTGCTAGTTCATCCTCTTTGTGTCTTCTAAGGTTGCATTTTGGTACTCCTGGGGGTTGTGTGGTTCATGCAAAGCCGTCGGTCATACCGTACGATCGCGGATCAGTCGTGCTTCTCTGCGATATTGTTAATCCCTTTGCGAGCCTGCTGCATCCTACGGTCTACCACCGCCCGTTCTTATCTTGAGCAGTTTGATTTCAACCGTGCATCTTCCAGGTACAAGTATGCTTTCATTCCCGCGCTGGTTGGGTTTGTTGACGTTCTGCGGTTGATACAGGTCTATTCTGGAGGTCATACGGTCTGTTTGAGACCGTTCATCCAGGTACACCTGCTTCACACTCATCCCCCATTTCAGTGCTTTGTCAGTCAGAGTACAGTATTTTGTCATTTCTTCAGCATCTCGTGGTTTAGGCAGTTCTTCAACGTTTTGTGATTTAGTTAGTTGATACATTCCCTGCTGTTGAACGGTTCAGACAGAGCCGTTCTACTCCCTGTACGGCCTCCCAGAGACCATCCATGTGTGCTTTAGTTCACCCGAGCCTCCATTGCTGATTATCATACTATATCATCTTCATGATCCCTTGGTGCTATTGTTGATCTCCCCTGTTTGCTAGTTGATTTTGCATGATCATTATTATTATTTATCATGACTCGTTTGCCCATTGTTTGCTAGTTTCTAGGCTAGATATTGCATGCACTCCGGTGCACATAGGATTCATGCATTTCATTCAAATCTAGTTGCATTCCTACCAAGGTAGGGTTTCCTCTCGTCTCCATACTCCTTGGAGCCGACTAGGTGACCTTGCCGAGGACCTCCGTAAGTCCCCGTGAGCCGTGGATTCCCACACGGACGTCGGGCAGGTTGTACCACACCATCCCTCAGTCTAGGGTTCTGCATCCACGAGAGAGAGTCCCTTAGAGTCATCCAATTTCCCATTCTTACCCTGGTTAGGTACCTTATGGTTGAGTGAATTCACATTTTAATTAATCCACTAAGGTCCTAAAGAGGAACTTATAAAATCTTCGTGCATCATTTATAACTTGGGTGGTCAATTGGTTGATTCTTTTCTCATCTCTCCCCTCCATTGTGTGTTGCGGTATCATCATTCACCTCATTTTGTCAGATTAGGCTCATTTGGTTTAGTTCATCTTTGCGTGTCTCCATTTAGTTGCATTTGTCCTAGGCTCGTTTCTATCCTTGTATTCCTTTGAAATTCTTGACTGTATAAAGTCTCCACTCTCTCCATGGAGCATTTTTCCCCTGTATCCTATTCCTATTCTTCTCTACCTTCTTATCCCCGCGTGGATTCCTCTTCCCATGCGGGCCCATCTCCTTATTCCTCCATTGGACCCTATTCTTTAAACAGGCCTTCTTATCCCGCCCGTGCTGCTGTTGGCCCGATCAATCCCCATTCCCACATTCACTATTCTTCCAGGCCCATGCATTCCTCCATTCCTGGAATGGGCTTTACTTCTCCTCAGGCTGGGTCCCTCTATTCGACCCATCATCATTATCTTCGTATAAATTCATCCTCTCTTGCTTAGGCTGGCCCATATCCTTCTCGGACTCTTCCTACCGAGGAGATGATCGCTCAGGCTCAACACTAGCTTGATGAATTACAATGCCGAATCAATTCCCAAACTTCTTTCGATATCCCATTTGCATTCCAGGGTCTTCAACTCCCACCACGTTCACAGATTCCCGCATATCGTCGCTATGGTGGAATTGGTGACCCCTACGTGCATTTGAAGGAGTTCCTTTATGAGTCGGCCCAATTCTGACATGACCAACGCTTGATGGTTTACTTGTTTGGCCTATCTTTAGAGGGCTCGGCCAAGGATTGGTTTTTCATGTTACCGCAACAGCAGATGATGAATTTTCGGGTTGTACAATAAAAATTAGTTCCGCAGTACCGAGACCAGGTGAGGCCCAGGTACTCCATGGTGGATCTGGCCCAAGAGAAGATGAAGCCTGACAAGGAATTCTCCACGTTTGTCGATCGCTGGCGTCGCCTGGCCACGTAAGTTCCCGGGCATATTCCGGAGGGTGAACAAATCAAGATGGTTATTTCTAATGCAACGCCCGAGCTCAGGTGCATCATAGCCCTGAATGATATTACATTCTGGAAACAGCTTTACAGTCGAGCCCGCTTCATTAGCCAACAACTCCTACTTTCCCTTGACCATGAGTCTCCTCCACCTTCGCCTTCCACATACACTTTCCTTCCGCCATCCCCCACGAGTCAGCACTCCACTACATATCAGTCGACCTTCCGCTCCCATACACCCATATATCTCCACATACCAACCCTCTATGAGTCAGTCTTCCGCTCCTTCATACCCGCATGAACCTTTAACCCCGGTCAAGGAGACACCACACTCCGAGCATGTGGATGTTGTCCACATACCTCCCACCTCCTTTTCCGCTCCACGCATGCCTCTACCAGGTCCTTCCACCAGTGACCATGCGCTCTTGCCTTCGCAACCCTTGTTTCCATCCATACAACCGCCCCCATTGCATCTGCCTTGCCCGAAGCGGGCTCTTCACCCCCCGTTGCCAGAATCTTTTACGAACATTTTCAGGGCTTTCATGGCCACCCATGCGTTGCAACTCCCTCCGGTTATGCCTTGCCGACCCATGGTCGGAAATTTATTCCAGTTCTGTGAGTTTCATCATCAACAGGGGAATTTGATTAAGGACTGCCCCGAGTTCAGGGAATTTGTTTACAGCTTGGAAGATAAGAAGATGATTGATTGGGCTGTCATACGCCAGGTTATTTTAGATCTTCGTAAACAACAGTAGCATCAGCAAGCGCCGCCTAGGAAACCGTCTCCGCTTCAAGACCAGGGGCATCCCTGTGATTCTTTAGTTGATAAAGCACCTGCTCCGTTATTTATCCCCTCACCTACCCCCTCACCTTCACCGTCTCCTACTCAACCTCCACGGCCTCCACAAACCCAAGCCTCTGCTCAGGCCAGTACAAACTCTTCTCCTTCCCCCTCCATTTCCACCACCGCTTCTGCTCCCAACACCGCTCGACGTGTTGTACCGACACGTCGGAGATGGGCGCCACACCTGCCACCTCTTCTGCCTCGCCACCACCTTCTCCACCCCCGTTTTCGCTGCCTCCATTGGCCACATCTCCATCATCGCCTTCTCCATTATCCCCATTGCCGTCACCACCACCGTCTTCATCACCTCCTCTCACAACAATCCATGTTCCGTCACCTTCACAACCATCCCCGCTACCGATGCCGCTCCCTTCACCATCATCATCCGAGCCTGAGCAAGCTACCCTTACGCCCGCACCCCCGCCATTGCCTACATCTCCACCCATGCCACCATCGTCACCTTTGCCTTCTCTTACACCTCCACCCTCCAAACCTTTACCCCTACCAGAGCCCATCATCGACGTTATCTCTCCGCCGCTTGCATTGCCTTCACCCACACCTGCCAAGCCTTCTCCACCCCTCTCTCCACCTATCTCTACCCCACGGAGCGGGTGCTTGCTACCTTTGGTGCCCCTCGGGTCTAGTCCCCAAGGAGATAAAGAGCCGAGCCAAGCTTTGATTATGCATTACAAGCTTCAAGATTTCATTTGCCGCATGCCGATCCGAGTCCTAGTCCCTGGCTATTCTAGGGATAATGAGCCTGCACTTGCTATGAAGATGACAGTTAAAGCAAATTCCTTAGCACTAGTGCCAGTTTCTTCAAAAGCGAGGCCGGTGGCAATCTCTTTGTTCGCCAGAGAATTCACTATTGATGTTGTTATCACCTCGCGCCTGATTGCTATTCAGTTCAGTGGCCCGGAAGAGTTTTTCACCCGGATGGTGCTAACCCACACGGCCGCCAAAAGTTTAATGAATTCAGCATTCAAGGGGCAATTGGCTGTGTCTTTGAGATTGACCAGGGGCATTTTGCATTTTATGTCTCATCTCCCTCGGCTTATTGGTGAGGCGGCTACGTCAATGCCGTGCATCACCCTCCCTCAGTTCCGCCTTGCGCTTCTAGTAAGGGAGTTATGCTTCATGCCCAACTACCGAGTGAAGATGCCAAAGCTCCATGTTCTAGTGCCGAATGACAAAACTCCACTGTTTCCTGATGTTCATCCCAAGGAGTTGACTGTTCGCGAATGTCTTTCTATGGTTAGCACCGCACAGCTAGGGGCAACCGTCCCGATGAAGTTGCATATTCATGATCGGGCAAGGCCGTCTGCCAGGTGGGCCCGTTATTTAAGAAAACATTGCAAGACAAGAAGCCCGAAGGCCCGAGTCCGCGCCAGGCGAAATTGTTGCAAGCATATTTCTGCCAAGAAGAGGCGGTGACATAAGTTCAAGGGCCAACAGTTGTGTATTCGGGGGCTCACTCTACCTCCTTCTCTTATCTCTTCATCTTCCTTTCAGTCGTATTTTCTTCTACTCAGTTCTTATCCTTGGGTGGTGTACCTTCCACCACCTGACCATATTTATACCATCTTCTCCTACCCTCACCATTTTTGGTCTCGGCCTATGTCCTCCTCTTCCCCTGATCCAGGGGCATCTTCTAGTTTTCCTCCCCGGGTATGTCCGAATTCTGCTTCTCATCCTCTTTCCCCGACCCTGTTGGGGATTCCTCATGCTTCTTCCCCGACCATGTCGGGTGATTACCCTTTTCTTTCCCCGACCCAGTCAGGTGACCATCGTTCTTCTTCCCCGACTATGTCGGGTTATTACCCTTTTCTTTCCCCGACCTTGTCGGGTGGTCCTCACTCTTCTCCCCCGACCCTGTCGGGTGTCTATCATTTTCTTTCCCCAACCTTGTCGGGTGATTCTCATTCTCCTTCCCCGACCCTGTCGGGTGAGTCTAATTCCTTTTCTCCGACTACGTCGGATGATCACTCCTCTTCTCCCTTATCTTTGCCACAATCCTTTTATGGTTCATCTATTCTTCATGTCTCACCCTTTCAGGGTCATTACCCTTTTTCTTGCTATTTTCGAGGCTTTAGTCTGCCTTGATCTCAGTTCATCTCAGTTTATTCTGTATCTGGTTCCTTGTTATCAGGGCCTCTGTGCCTTAATGAGGGACTTCTAGCCCTCATCTCTCTTCCTTTTTATCCCTTTTTCCTCTTGTTTGATGGCTGCTGCTCTCCATGTCAAGGAATCTCTACACTTTGCTATCCTCTCCATTTTGTCCTGGCAAGCAAGGAATATAAAGCTCGTGCTGATCAAAGCTCGTTGATCATGTTCGCTTCGGGATGCTACTTCCACGCCATAGATTTGCAAAGGTATCGTTATTTTGTGCAAGAAACATGCTTTCATTCCCATTGTTTCTATTGTTTCGGTACATGCTTATAAGGTTGATTCCTTAACATGATTGAGTGGCTTTAGAAGCTTTTGTTTAAATTCGATTTTAAATTTGTGTCAAATAAAAAGTTAGCTTCTGCAGCATCTTAGGCTGGTGATAGCTCCGCGCTGGGAGTCTAGTTCTTTTCCCGATTGTTGAGGGTGACCTTTGAGTATGGATTTTTCACACTACACGGCGAGCCATAGTCGATCTCTCTAAGGCCACACCGTTGCTGCTTTGGCCATACTATGGGCATGCACAAAGGTCTTTTCTCTTCTTTGCTCGGTCAAGTGCGGGGGAAAGAGATTGATGGATGAGATGACCAACCTGGGTGCTCCCTAATAGGAGAGATGTCTCAAATAGGGGCAGTCTTGACCCTCAAAAGTGAGCTTTCATGTTATATCTGGCCAATAAGGGCTACCAAAATGAGAAAAGAATCAATAAAAATTATGAATCAAAGGCATGGCAAGAGTGGCAGTACAGTTCCCCACGGGACGTCATGAGCCCGGTCGCACGCGTGCCTGTTAAATATGGGTCTAAAAATCAAAGACACAAATCCCCGGCGCAACAGCCTATCTCTTTGAGGGGTAGTGCCCTAGAAGGAATTCAAGTCCTGATATCTCCCATCCTGCACGAAGCTTGTCTCCAATTTTTCTTCTGCTTCTCCCTCTTAGGCTGGGTTGTATCCCAGGTACGGCCTTAGTAGGGGCACCATTCTTTAGAGACAGTTGGTTGTGGCAAGTCACCCTCACATGCACGCCCTGCTCAACGGAAGTCTTTAATGAAAGGGGTAGGAACGATGATCCCTGGCCAATAGTTTGAGCCCGTCTTTTGGTGCTGCGGATTGCTATGTCAAAATTTAAAAAAAAATAAATATTATCAAAAATTTAAAAAAAAATCAAATACCTCAAAATTTCAAAAAAAAGAAAAAAATCAAATACTTCAAAATTTCAAAAAAAATAAAATATTTCAAAAAACCTAAAAATCAAATATTTTCAAAATCTAAAAAAATGTGTCTTTTTCATACATTTGTATTTATTTTAAGGACAGATACGTAATCCGTTTGCTAAGTGTGCATGTTACAAGTACTCAGGCATTCCTTGCTATATCTTTACACTCTGCCTCCTGTCCACATTTTTGATCTGTTCTTTCCTTCTTCAATCATATCTCTCGATCTATTCTGAAGCTTGTGTCCTTCTCAGCTTTTATTTGAGCAATGACTATATCTATATGAGAGGGCTTTGCCTCACGATTATGAACCTGGCGGTTCTGCTTCATTCTGATCTTGGGTTTCGATTGAAGTGGATATTTGTCTTCTCTTTTGTCCCGCCGTGTCCTTGTCACGTGTTCATATCCCACCGTGGTGTCCCACACATGTTGATTTATCCCTCACTGCATGTTGTTAGTCATCCCTTTGTGTCATGTGTTCTTGTCCCAACCGTGTGGTTATCCGTCATGTTCTTGTCACAACCGTGTGTTGTCCCACTGCGTTATTGTCTTGTCACACCGTGTTCCTACATGCATGTTGTCTGTTCATGCCATTACATATGTGCATGTTTGCCTTTGTTATGTTATGTTGCATTGTCTCCTATTTCATTTGATCGTTATGTTATGGCGTGTTGTTTGTCGTTCAGTTAATCGTTATGTTATCTACGCTATGTTTATACTTGCTTGTTTATCGTATTTGTCTTATACATGAAAATCTCTAAAAATATGAAAATGAAAATCCAAGAAATATGCCGTCTCACCTGCACAAGGAAGTCAGGTATGACCTTCTGTCCTTGTGTCTCTTATTGCATTACTATATGGTACAATGCTATATTACCTCGAGAACCAGTTGATTATCTACGTGTTCCAGGATCTGATGTTCCCCTTTAACAAAAACGATGATGATCCAGGTTCACATGTTTAATCTCCGGATAGGCCGTTGGGTTGGGAAAGCCTAGGGAGGATGGTTCTATCCTGCACACCGTGGTTGTGGATAGTATCTTGACTCTGAATATCCCAACTTAGAAATATTATTCTCGAGTATTTTGTATTTTAATCTTTCTTCGCATTTATTTTGATGATTTTTTTTTATTTTACCCCAGCATGCATCATGCGCATCTTTTGAGCATTCATGACCCATGGTTTGCCCGTAAAATGCCCCACCAGTGATGGTTAGCTATGCGTTTAGTGCTTGAGTAAGAGGAACAATTCCACACTGAGTTGGAAGGTTGGCTTTGGTCAATTCGTTTGGTTTGGTTGGTTAAGAGGTCCCCGTCTGGAGTTTTAGTCTGTTTCTTTATTTTTCGCTGCTTATTTTGGTCTCCTCATTGGTCCGAGGGATTGTGTCCCCCATGAGGTTGATCGTGTGTTTCTTTTTATTTTAAGTTTAGTTCCTCCAGATTGGTGTCGCTTTTGGTCTAATCATTCCTTGTGTTTGGTTCAGAGTTTTTCGGAAGATTCTTATCGCTTGCTGGTAAAAACGGGTGTCATTTTACCTTAACGCCCACTTTTCAGTCCGCTCCGCTTCATTTCCGCTTCATCTCCATGTTCCATTTCACTTCCGCTTCACCTCCGCTCGCTCCCCTGCAAAGAGGACGTTAAGGAGGGGCATCTGTTGACACCCATTTTTTACCGATAAGTTGAGTCATTTCTCTTACTCCCATTTATTGATACCTCGAGTTATCCGTTACTCGTTGGGCTATTTTCTGGCACGTTCTGGGCCAATTTTATGGGTAGCCTCCCTCCCTGGCTAAGTCTGCTTCAATTCAGGACTTAATGGGCCTTGATTAGTTAAGCATTTTCATGGATTTCAAGTGTCCAGCAACATGTACGGTTCATACCTGGCCGCTCAACAATGTGCGGTTGCCTATAAACCGTCCATACATTTATGGAATATTTTGGTTAATTTTCTGAATTTCCACCGACATGCTTTTGTGCGGTCTCATTGTAGCCGTTCAAAATGATGGACGGGCTAATTGTAGCCGTTCTTCCCCCAGAGTCCTACGCTTCGTTGTTTTCTCAGATAATTACCCAATTAATCTATTTATCACCGACATGGCTAGAACGGTCGGCCTTTGGCCGCTCTTATTCTTGAACGGTCCAATCCTAGCCATTCATCTGTGAGAGTCCAACGGCGAGGTTCTCGGTTAGTTTAATGGATAAATGGTTGGATAATTCCTCTATATTTGAGTTTCCACCGACAGGTATGGACGGTTTAGTGGTAGACACTCAACACGATGAGCGGTCTATCGTAAGACCGTTTAACTGCTCGCATCCTAAAGAATTAAGAGATTTCCTCTTTCCATTCGTGGATTTATCCCCCAACTTTCTCCGATGATTTCTCCGTAAATCCTTAACCATTTTGAGTGTCGTTTCTTCTGGTTGAGAGATAATTCGATTATCTACAGATTATCTTTGATAATCTCAACCTGAAAATGGCTAGAAACACTAATTTCGAGCTAGGACTTTAGGTGCTCTATAAATAGACCCAAAAGCCAAGTTTCGAAAAGGGGGGGACTTTTTGGGTCGACGGCGAAGCTCTGCCGGATTGTTGAACGACCCAAGACAGGGAGGCCTTCTACGTCCGCATAGGCCTCCGGTTCAGAGAGTAAACCGTTTGTTTGACTCATTAGTTCACTAGTCCCACTGTCAATTTTCTTGTTGCATGCATCGTTCTCCTTTCTTTCATCTATTTTTCTTCATTGTCTCATCACATTACACACATCCTCCCACAATTTTGGTGCCCCTAGAGGGTTTAAAATTCCCCAGGTATCTCCCATTTTATTTAGTCATTTTCATTTCTTTCCATTTTAGCATTTGCTACACCCTCTAGTTCTAATTTGGGTTCCTTTTTGTGTTCTACACGTGGTTTTGCAGGTTAGCAACACACTAGCACGAGGCCCATCCTTTCTGGCCGGCCGAAAAGGGTGGAGGTTGGACCTTTGCATCTTAGGGCGTGGTGACGTTGGGCGATTCCAGAATGTCCGTTCTAAGGGAAGCGCGGCCGATATTGCACCGTTCATCTCCTTCCTGCGGCCGATCCTGAACCGTTCATCCTCCCTCGTTCTTCATCCCGCGTTCCACCCCAGCACTGACGAGCGGTCTGTCGAGTGGCCACGCCATCCTTAAGGCAGTTCTTAACGGGCCGCGCATTCCTGCAGTGCTGGTCAAAAGGCGAGTGTCTCCCTCTCTTTTCAAGGTACGGTGTGTTTATCACATTAGGCACCTTGGTGGCAATCACACATGTTTACATGCTTCTGTCTCCTTCTACCTTTCATATATTTCTCATATTGATTTAGTAGAAGGGATGGAAGAGATCTTTTAAGCCGCTAAGGAAGGTAAAAAACATGTCAACACACGTGCAAAGCATGGGCCCATGGCCTTCAAGTTGAGCGTGTGTCAGACACACTGACCCTGTGATTCACTTTTTTAGCCCATTTGTCAGCCTTACTGGCTAATTTACACGCTTATTGTACATTTGTCAGTCATACGGGCTATTTGTCACCCTTACTGCATATTTATCACTCTTATCTTACCACATGACTAGCCGTTGCCTTCTTTTCTCTCCATTAGCTGCTTGTCTTTGACCTGGATCACTGTAGTTGACTAATCTATTCATTAACATTTGACTTTGACTAGGAGCTCATGAATGTACGTAGTCAAGAAAAAGTTGTGCTTTCTGGAGTCCTCTATGACTGGCGTTGACCTTGACGAGTCGACATTGACTATCTTGGCATTGACCAAGTCCCTTCGTTCATCGATCTTCTGATTGCTCTATAAACTCTTGATACACTGTTCACATTTTTGTCCTCTTGTGAACTTGACACCTCCTTTCAGCTCCTTCTGCTTTTCACTGGTTAGCTCTAGGATCTATTTTTCACCCTTACCAGTGTATTTGTCTACTCTGCAGATCTAGTTGTCGCCATTGATAGGTATTTTTCACCCTTATCCAGTGTATTTGCCAACACCCTCTCTTGTCCAATCACCTCTGCAATATGCTTCGATCGAGTGACGATCGTTCGGCTATGGCTCCCGACGTTCCCCTTTTTTCTACTCCCGAGGGGCACTATTACCACCTCCATTGCAGCGATGTATTAAATCAACACACCAATCCCGCTCGTGACCCTACATTGACACCCGCTCTTCTATTTTAAGTTCTTAAGGCTCCTCCGCAATGTCATCCCCTTCATCAGTGCGCATAGCGGTGGCTTCCCTAGCAGAAGAGCCCATCTCCTCTGCATCCTCCTCGGTCCCTTGTCGTCACTAATTCCTGCTGCAGATGCCCTCTTCCTTTTTTTTAATCCTCTTCCATGTTTATGCATTTTACAGGCCTTTCATATGTTCGTATATAATATGCTCTGGGTAGTTTCATATTAAACAGATGTAGTGGTTGTTTTGTTCTTAACCTCTGCACAAGTATTATTTTTCGTTGGACCTCTACCATGCTTTGTGTATGCGTTGTACACTATATTGGGCCCAACATCTACCTTGCTTTGATAAGAGCACACGGAAATGGACTTCCATATTGTTATTACTTGCCAGGAAAACATGTAAATATGTTCAAATTTTATTCCACCACATTAAGGCATACTATTGCTTAGGGTTGATTGGGTGTTAATTCACATGACATAAACCTTGTTCATGCACTTGAACTAGCAGACTTAAATCCCCTACCCCACTATATCATGCTTCATGCAGTGTAACCTTAAACCTACATGCGTTCTGATCTACAAACTTGCTCTTATGGATTGGACTTCATATTAAATTTGCTGCAATTATTATGTCTGTCATACCTATTGTCTTTTATAACACCTTACATGCAGAGAATTGAGGTTCAGAAAATGGGAAGGTATAAATACTATGTAGTGTGGGTTGGTCGCGAACCCGGTGTATATTATAGTTGGCCCGAATGCTTTGTCCAAGTGAATGGATACCCTGGAGCTCGTTATAAGGGTTTTCACTCAGTAGAGGAAGCACATGCTGCTATAAATGGGGTTGGCAATAATAGGCATACATATGTTGATCATCCTCAACTATAGGAAAGGCCCATGCCTACATATCATGCAAGTCCCGGGCCTGACTATGATTCAAGGAACCAGGCACTACGCCAACAGGCTACACAAATGTCAAATGTGCCTTGTATTGTTGTTGTTCTATTATGTACTCCAGTAGTGTTGCTCCTCTTCATATTAGTTGCTTTGTTATTACTATTGTTGTAGGTAAGGAAGTGTACTACGCTTGGTCTGCATAGGGAAATAATGTATTGGACATGTTACTCATTGGCACCGTTAAATCCTTCAAACGAACTTGAGTTTCTTCAAGTTTCACTACCATGAGCTATTTGTCATTGTTACTGTAATAACTCGAGAATCCGATTACCAGGAAGGCCCGATAACCCGAGACTCGCACCGCCGCCCACGAGCCGGGAGGGCTCGGAAGGGCTAAAAGGAGTGTGGAGGCACAAAGAAATAGGAAATAAAGCAGGACAACCAACAACAACAAGCTGAAAGAAAGAACAACTACAGCTAAAACAGAGTCCAGTCCAACAAAAGATATAGTCTAAAGCAGTAAAGCGTACCACATGCCAAGTGAACACTCGGCCCGGCAAGCTGGCAACTGAGAACCTCCGCTCCGCACCCTCGAACCTCGAGGAAGAACCGCCCCACCTGAAAAGCAGGGAATGAGTCTCCAAAATAGAGACTCAGCAGCGATCCCGCGGAACCCCAACCGGAAACCACGGCGGTAGCGGAAAGGAAGGCTACGAGAGCAACCGCAACAGTAGGAACAGTAAACCCAGTGGCCGGTCAAAACTCGGCACTATAGCTACTCCTACTGTACCAAAAACACACCCCAAACTCACAGTCGAGGCTACCGGACTACACTAGTACAGCTTACCGAAGTAAAAACACAAGGCAACCATGCCGTAGAGGACTGCCCCCGGACACAGCCGACTTGGACATGTTGTCCAAGGTGCAACCCCGAACATCCGATCGCGGGTACCGCACAACAAGACGTAACCTCGGTAAAGCCACTAGCACTAGTCTCACGGCGCGAAAACCAACACACGCGCCACGGCGAAACAACCGAACTCAACGGTCAACACGACCGAAAACCCGAAGGTCGAAGTCACGAAAACTGACAGTCTGTCACTCCCAATTTGACAAGAGTACCTCCCACTAGAAGCACAGTTGGTAGCGTCCCCTGACGACTTACACCGCACCGCAGGGGAACTGCCTGACGTGGTAGCGCCTACCAAAGGCACGAACACCGTACAAGTAACAACAAACAAGTGACTAGCTGGGGTCACGCCCGTCGACGTGGGTCCAACCGCCCCCAACCACGTGTGCACACACAGACCACGCGTCCTAGGTCTAGCCCTCTGACCGGTTTTCCCTCCAGCCGGACTCTGGCTACGACGAGGGGCCCGACGGAAACCAGTCTAAAACCGTCTCAAAGGGTAAGCCCATACACCATTCCCTGGTGCGACCAGCACTGCGTACTGGTAGGCTACGACTAGTGGAGGGTCACTGAAGGAGTAGACTCTCAAGTCAACGGAAAACAACGTCCGCGTCCGACGACGTACGGGGACCACCCCCACGTACCGGCCCCGTCGCACGGTGACCACAGTCGGAGAAGAAACATGACTCGCAGTCCACGGCCACGTACGCACCCTGCACGAGAGTCGAGAAAACTCAAGTGGCGCTAAGCCACTGGGCTCTGGACAGTCCTCTAGACGCCCTACACCCAACGGTCCTTGAGTCACAAGACTCGGGGTCAAGACCGTTGTACGCAACAGCACAAGGTCGTCAAACTAGTCCAATCTCTAGGTCTAAAACCACAGTAGCACGAATACCGAGACAACTCACAAGCCGCCAAGACCACTCCCTCGGGAAGGGAATCCAAAGGACTAAAGCCACCCACACGGGGCACACGGAAAACACAGAAGCATGATTCCCAGGGCAGCACACAAGCCACCTTGTCGATTTCCCATCTCAGGGCAAGCGGGAAACCTCCAACCCTAGGCCGGATAACTGGACTCGCAGTCCAAGGCCAAACACGTGGCCCACATGGGAATCGCCTTCCAAAGAAACCCACTGCACACACACCGATACACGGTGACTCGATCGAGCGTAACACGAAAGCCTGGAACACGTGAGGTCACCCGGACCCACCATACCAATGGGCATGCTAATCAAGGTAACAAGGAATCTCCGGACACCCAAAGACACGGTCATAGAACTCCACGGGGTGTCAAGGACATTCACAAGACCTAAAGTCAACCACTGGGTCACAACCGGGTCGACCGGAGGTCAAAACAACGCAAACGGGAATCGCAACGTAGTCACGGTCACCTGGGGACAGCGACCACACAGTAGCGGTCGACCGAGGACCGCGACCAAGCAGTCACGGTCGGGTCACGACCGCGACTAGCCAGACGCAGCCCGATGGTAGAGGTCGCCCTAGGACCGCGACCCCAGAGTCACGGTCGGGTCACGACCGCAACTAGACAAAAACGGTCTATCGCACGTCCGCGACCCTTGCCGACGCTCTTGGGCAAAACACAGTTCTCCCAAGACCGCGACCAATGAAAGCGGTTACTGGTGGACCGCGACCATTTCAGAAAACTGAGAACGGCGGGAAAATGCCCAAAAATCAACGCCACGCCCCCAAACATCCACGGATGAGGGGGAAAACAAAGGGGAAGCTCCCCAGTAGTCCCTAGCATGCATCTATGGCCTCGGATCGGCCTAAAACGCAACAAAACGCTAGATCGAGCGATCACTCCCTCAAAACATGATTTTTCCCAAAACGCCTCAAACGACCCGCTCGGCTCACCATGGCCTACGAAACTCGCGGGAAATGAAGCGCATGGGCTGGGGGTCTATCACCCTACCTCCACCGAAGATTTCGAGCACCGTGGACGTCGATCCACGAAGAAAACGCCGTTGAAGCCTCGCCGTTCCACGAACCCACGGCCGAGCTTCACCGCACCTCCACCCCCTCGATCCTCACCCATCCTCGCCCGTACCTCACCCGCGCCGTCCCCACCTCGCCCACTCTCCACCCCGTCGGCCACCGGAGAGAGAGGGAGAGAGGAGAGAGCGTGAGAAGAGAGAGGGAGAGAAGAGAGAAATGAGAGGGGAGAGAGAGAAAAGGGTTATATATAGGAAAATCTGGAAATTCGGAAAAATCCCAAAAAATAGAAAAACACACCTCCTCGATCCTTGCGACGCGCTGATCGCAATGGTATCACACTCGCCTAGGTGAACGGCCCAGTTCACCCGCAACGAGGTTCCAAAGGAATTACCGAAACACACACCGGGAATCAGAAAACACACGCGGAAAAGCCGCGGAGCTCTTCCGGGCCTCCGAAACAACTCCGGATCGCGCCGATCCGAACACGAAAGATGTCCGAAACGAAATTTTAGACACAACAGAGTCGAACACTTCGAGAAACTAGATCCGGGACCCACAAAGAGGGATCCAAAAAACCCGAGGCATTACAGCCCTCCCCCCTTAAAGGACTTTCGTCCTCGAAATTTCGGACCTAGCACGAAGTCACATGGGAAGAACACTAAACCAACTGACAATGCTGTCGGGGCCCCAGTACAGAAAATCTCGATTCTCACGAAAACATCGATCCTGAGGGACACAGCCAGACTTACAATCACAAACAACACCTCGCTCCTCACGCCGAGCACACTGGCCAACAGAGCAGGCATATACCAAAGGACACAGTCCGACATCACCTCAGACAACGTGAGAATCCACCATGGCACCGCAGCCACAATCTTGCCCACCGAGGAGACACACCCTCGACACGAGAAATAGCTACCGATCCATCCTATGGTCGGCAGACAAATCGCACATCAGCTTCGCAGCCAGCTGACAGGTCGCACACCCTCCTCAAGGGAGCAACCAAAACAAGGCCTCCACCATCTTGATAACGCGAAAGTTCATCGTTTAAAACATGCGTATCAATCTTAAAATTTTCAACTCGCACTAGATGAAGGTAAGACGTAATAAGGTGGCGAGATGGGTCGAATCCACAGAGAAGAAGAGATTTTTAAAGTTAAAAACCTTGGAGTTCTTTAGAAAACACTTGTGATTTTATTTTGTTTAAAGAAAATAGTGAAATGAAGAATAAACCAAACACTTAATTAAAAACACCTATGACTATGCGCCTATGCTATAGAAAATAATTGCATGAAGTGGAAAGAAGAGATAGAAGAAAGAGTAGAGATGGAAGAAGATCAAGAACTAGATCAAGAGAACAACTTTCATTAACTTAAAAGAAAGAGTACATGAAATGTGAAACAAGTTTACATTAATGACACAATGAGATTACAATGAAGTGAAATAAAACTAAAGCAATAACAAAAAGAGGAGCCTAAGGTGTGAAGATGGTAGTAGCAATGGTGATGACGCCGTCGTCTCCTCCTCGCCGAGCCTTGGAGAGGATCGCTCCGCCTTGAAAGAGATCGCCGTGAAAAGAGGTGGATGAAGAAGTCGTCGCCGTCCACGTCACGAGCCTTAGAACGTCACCCGTCTTGATGTGCACGCCGCCATGAAAGGGGAGTTGTGGAGGATAAACTTTGGAGAGAAATGTGGAAGGATTTGTGTGGAGATGAAGAAAGAAGAAGATGGGAGAGTAAAATAGTGAGAAAATAAATATAACTCGTAAACAAAGAAGAATTGGAGGAAGTGATAGAAGAAGAATATCTAGATCTACACAAGAGGAAGAACTTTGATGAAGAACTCAGAGAGAAAAGAAGAGTGTAAGGGCTTCAAAATGGATAAATAACAAAAGTTAGAATCTCGGATGAACAGTGAAATTACAAGACAGTAAGTTGAAAATGAGAAATAACTTTCAAACCAGAAAGATTTAGAAGATGGTGTAGAAGAAGCAGTTGAAGATATTTTAAAAACAAAGAACTTTTATGAAGAAAGAAAGAGGAGAAAATGACTAGAAGGGTGAGAAACAAGGGGAAGAACAGAGAGAAACACTGTTTCATAGATGAACATGACAGCACAGTGAAAACCACGAAATAGCTTAAAAACCAGAAGGAATTAGAAGATGGTCCAGAAGAAGAAGTTGTAGAGAATGTAAAAATAAAGAACTTTCATGAAGACAACAGGAGGAGAAAATGGACGTAAGAGGGCGAACTCTGCGAACTAAAAGATGTGAGAGGGAGAGAAAGAGAGAAAAATTACCAAAAGAAGAACTCCCCCTTCTCCTCCTTACCATGGGCTATTTATAGGGAAAGTTGGGTAGATAGAGGGTGGAGATTATATCAAAAGGAGATGGATGGCTGAGATTCAAGTGGAATATGATGCATGGGGAAGAGTAAAAGTAGGTCGGCACCCCCTTTCTTGGACTTTAGGCACCCCATTTCCCAAGGCTCATCATGTCTCTCCTTTATTTCAAACTTTGAATGTCATTTTCCTCCTTTTCAAACTTTGAACTTTGAATTCCTTCTTTTCAAACTTTGAATTCAAAATTTTGAACTTTCTTTTCCCTCCAACCAAAATATGTACTTTTTTACTTGGTCAAAGTAGTGGTGACAATTTTTCCCCCGGCTTCTTTTGTAATTACCTTCGGTATCCTACACACATAATTGCACTTTAGTCCATAAAAATTACCACAATGTGCACATAAATCTCAAATGCTCATGATCATGCAATGGAGAATCAATACTCATGGCCCTCAACTTTAATTTATTTTTAAATAAGACAATCAAATTAATCAATTTACGTGAAAACTCCAATTTAAATGCAGAGTTGAGGTTAACTATGAAATATGCATAATTGCCTAATTATATGCACATAAAATGGTGTACATGCAATGAATTGTCATAAGAAATGGACACTTATCACACACCCCAACTTACTCATTGCTAGTCCCTTAGCAATGCCAATAAATTAAAATTTAGGACTAACAAGAGTTTGTAAAATTCATGCTCTCATATCCAGTTCTCCCTTCATATAATAAACCAAAGATTAGGAATCTGGAATCATTAATGCACACTAACCTTATGTAGGAACTTAATTGTACATGATTAAGAATTCAACTTAAAGCTCAATAGCACTTGTGCTTGTGTAACTACCAAATCCACAGTTTAGACAATTGCATCCCCTATTTGCTATTCCAAACAAATACCTTTCAACTCTGCACTTCTTAGATCAGAGCATTAAGTATATTAGCTTTTTATCTGACTTATTACTTTATCCCTTTAGGATCTTTTATACCACACATGATGTTGCACTACCCTTCACTACTCAACGTGAACCTCAACTCTTGCCTTAGGAGAAGCAGGCCCAGTTTTGCAGATTCAAGTTACCTTTTTTGTTTTACGCGAACATCAACACGTCTTAGGTGAAGTAGGCCCGGTTACTAAGATTAGGGGCATTTTTCATGGTGTTTTTTTTCTATCTTTTTTTTTTCATAGTGCCATTGCACTTATTTGATAGATAATTTGACAGAAAGCTTTGTAAAAAGATCTTTTTTCTTAAGAAGTGCAGAATATCAGACATCATACCTAAAATGGCAAGGGGATTGTCTTGCTTGTTTCATTAGTGTGCAATATGAATTTCTTTTTTCTAAAGTGCACATGAACTTTGAAAGGATTCTTAGATCAGTTTTTCGTGGCTAGAATGACTAAATTTCCCATCATCCTTCTCCCTAGTCTTTTCTATTCCAGAATTACTTTTAATTTAAGCATGAATCATGAAACTCAAAAATGGGGTTTATATCTTTCTACTTTCATGCAATGATGACATGCAAGACAGAACTCTTATCAGGTTGTACTATATGCATCATGAAAAATTTTCTCTCCCCCCTCAACTTGAATGACATTGTCCTCAATGGCATATAGAATTGAAAGCAATAGAATAATGTATCAATAAATACTTCTAAGTAGGAAAGAAACAACCTGATATGCGGGACGAAACTTCCATCAATGTCATGGATGGCAACGACTTCTTCGAGCTCCTACACACACAAGTGAAAATGACTCACTAAGTTATTGAAGGGAAAATGGTTGGGTTGCCTCCCAACAAGCGCTAAGTTTAACGTCTTCAGCCAGACGCATGCATAGAAGGTGCAAGCTTCATAACCAACATGTTGACTTGAGAATGAGCCACCACGTTATCTCGTCTTCATTGAAAAACCAAGTATTATACCACAACATGATGAGATTGAGCATGATAGCGTAGGGGCTAGAGTGGTTGTAATCACAATTAGGTTGATCATGCAATGCATGGGTTAACAACCTTACTTTTAACGGGGTGGCCTGAGATAAATACCATGATGGATCAGTTAGGCCAAAAGGATCCCCCTGATTAATGATCACAAAATTTTCTTCCCACTGGTGGTCTTTGTAAGTGTTGAAAATATTAATGAAGACCTTGTTATCAAGCAAAATTTTCTGTTCTCCCTCACTTTTAGAGATTTTATAAACATCAGTGAGGTGAGAATGGATCAAAGGGAGAGGAGTTTCAAGTAAAGGATCAGTATCAAGGAGGTTAGGAGAATCAATAGTGAAAGAAGTATACTCCTCAACATCATGAAACTTGGAAGGTTCAATGGAATCAGACAAATCGGCCAACATGAAAGTGTCCAACATAAAGTGAGAGTTGCTGATGTCAGGAATAGAAAGCAAATCAATATCCTCCCCTTGATTTAGAGATGCCCAATTGAGATTATGAAAGGTACACGCCTCCTCCTTTACCCAAGAGAGATCATTAATAACGTTACTCAATTCATTCTCTACTCGCACATCCTCTTCATTCTTCCCTTGGAACAAGGTCTCCTCAAATTCAAGAAGGGAAGCAAATGAGATTTGATCATGGACTAGCACATTACTTTCTTCTTCTTCACCCCCCAACTTGAGATCGACAACTTCTTTAGAACCCTTCTCATAATGGCAATTAAGCTCATTCTCCTTGAACTCATCTTTTCGATCATCATCATGACTATAGCTAACTTACTCAAAAATTTCCTTATAAGACTCCTCCATATTTTCCACATGATCTAAATCAAGAGTGATTTGAGTATTATGTTCATGGGAAACCATGGGTAGATCATGAAAGCTTTCAGTATTGTCAAATTGTGGAAATTGGTAATGAGAATTGATATTGGAATAACTAGGCAATTGATCCAATTCCATGCCCTTGATGTTCTCAGCAAGTCGATCTAGTCGGGATTGCATAGATTGATTTTGAGCCATGATGAATTGACAAAATTGATCAAAGCTCTCCTCCTTTTTGAGAGTTGGGCATGGAGGAGATAGATTTGTAAGTTGAGAACTAGAGTTCAAAGGATAATAAGTTGAATAATGATTAGATTGATAGTGAGGTAGGGGAGAGGATGTGGGTTGTCCTCCATAGTGGACTTGATCATGAAAGCCATTTAAAGATGAGCCCCAATTTTGAAAGAATTGATTTGGAGGATTTTGGGCCGGGCCTTGATAAGAATCCCAAGAATTATTATATTGTCCTCCCCCATAAGAATCATAAGAAGGTATGGAGGGTCCTTGAACAATTTGGGCTTGTTCTTGGGGGCGAAATGAATTATAGGGTCCATGAGTGGATTGGATATGATCTTGGTTAAAGGAATGAAGTTGGGCCCCCATGAGTGATAGGCTTTCATTGTGAGCCGACCAAGAGTATGGGTTTTTGTGATGGGTCGGGCCATTGTGGGTGAATGATAACTGTTGAATTGGACTATTGCTAAGATAATGGGCCGACTTGGCCCACATGTCATTATGATCATGATAATAAGCTGGAATGAAAGAATTTAAATTTATAGCCCAAAGAATAGATCAAGAAACATGGGCCAACAAGTCCACCTCATCGAATTTACTAGCCCACTCAAAGATTGAAATTTTCTCACCCATTTTTTTTGAAATTCACTTTTTTATTATTTTTTATTTTTTTAAATGATGTAATTGCAATGAATTAGTCACTATATGAATGAAAAATGATGATTTTTTTTTGTTTTGACACAAACTAGGACAAAGAGAGAGAAGAGGAGATTTTTTTATTTTTTTTTATTTTTTTTTATTTTTATTTTTCAAACACAAACAAGTTGTCACACAAATTACTTAATATCCTAGATGTAACTTAGACCGACAAATTGGGTTTCATAAAATGGCTAAAGTGCAACTTGAGTTCACCCTCAATATTTCCACCGGCCAGGTAAGGGGTGGGGTAGTGGGAGGCTCCCCCTACTTTCGTAGGGACCTAATTACAAACCACTAGCCCGCTTAAGGCGTTTGCCGTCCGACCGTCTTACCTTAGGCACTGGTTTTCACAAGAGGGTAAGCCCAAATAACACAAGAATCACAGTGTGAACCTAGGGCCAACGTCTATTGAATTTTATTTAGGGTCTAGGTGATGCAAAGATGAAGGAAATTATGGTTTGTGGGCTAAGGAAGGGTGATGAAATCTCCACCTTATCTTGCTTATGGGTGTTGCCCTTAGAATATTTTAAAATGATATGCAACAAACCAAGTTCAAACAAGGGGTTCTATGCAAGTATGCATGAGCATGTGATTAAGAAAAAGATTAGAAAAAACTCACCTTGCCCCTCGCAATCTCCAAAATGCAATGACCAAAGTTAAACAACAAGGGAAAAAAATTCTATCCTAAATGATGCATGACTTAGAGTATGAAAATGTGATTTCTACTCTTGGAATGATGATTTTTTTATTGGGTTCAAGTGAAGAGTTTTTTTTTTAAAATTATTTTGTGAACCTATCTAACCACAATATGCAAGAATCATTAAGGAAATGACACAATAGGAGAGGAATATGTTTAAAGACTTGATTCGCAATCCCTCATTCTCTCTCTTTTTTTTTTTTTGAAATGAATGACAAACTCAAAAGATGAAAGAAAGAAATGTAAACTTACCTCTAATTTTTCTGGCTTTTGTTTTTAACCTGTAAAAAAAATAAAAGAGAGCTTTATTAGTAAACTATATACACAAGGAAAACAAAGTTCTTAAATCAAAAATCATCATTCTTCCTCGGCAACGGCGCCAAAATTGATAACGCGAAAGTTCGTCGTTTAAAATATGCGTATCAATCTTAAAATTTCCAACTCGCACTAGATGAAGGTAAGACGTAATAAGGTGGCGAGAAGGGTCGAATCCACAGAGAAGAAGAGATTTTTAAAGTTAAAAATCTTGGAGTCCTTTAGAAAACACTTGTGATTTTGTTTTATTTAAAGAAAATAGTGAAATTAAGAACAAACCAAACACTTAATTAAAAACACCTATGACTATGCGCCTATGCTATAGAAAATAATTGCATGAAGTGGAAAGAAGAGATAGAAGAAATAGGTAGAGATGGAAGAAGATCAAGAACTAGATCAAGAGAACAACTTTCATTAACTTAAAAGAAAGAGTACATGAAATGTGAAACAAGTTTACACTAATGACACAATGAGATTACAATGAAGTGAAATAAAACAAAAGCAATAACAAAAAGAGGAGCCTAAGGTGTGAAGATGGTAGTAGCAATGGTGATGACGCCGTCATCTCCTCCTCGCCGAGCCTTGGAGAGGATCGCTCTGCCTTGAAAGAGATCGACGTGGAAAGAGGTGGATGAAGAAGTCGTCGCCGTCCACGTCACGAGCCTTGGAACGTCACCCGTCTTGATGTGCACGCCGCCATGAAAGGGGAGTTGTGGAGGATAAACTTTGGAGAGAAATGTGGAAGGGTTTGTGTGGAGATGAAGAAAGAAGAAGATGGGAGAGTAAAATAGTGAGAAAATAAATATAACTCGTAAACAAAGAAGAATTGGAGGAAGTGATAGAAGAAGAAAATCTAGAAGGAGTGTGTAAGCCCAAAGATAGCCCTCTTGTCCTTCCTGTGGCCTTGACCTAGACCCTGGTCGTCTTCCCCGATGGTTGACTCGAGGGGGCCACCCGTGCCCCCCTTGTTGCCTGGTCCCCCACCTGCGCCTCATCCCCGAGGCCCTTCTTCTCTTCAAGCTGTTAACGGTCTATAATCGGATTCGTTTCAACCTCCCGGCGCTAGAACCTTTGCTGAAGTCCTCTCATCATCCATGGCCCCGCCGGTTGTTCCTGGCGCCGTCCATGCCCCGGCGATGACCGATAGTGGGGAGCCTGCGGTGTTCTTTTCTCAGGAGGAGATCTCGGCATCGCTCCGGCCGTTTTCCTTTTCCTTGGTAGCTCGTACCCCTCAGGGGAGGCCTCCTTTTTCAGATATCAGAACTCATTTGAATAACAGATTCAGATTCACAGATGATTATATGATCAGCGCTCTGGACAACAGGCATCTTCTTTTAAGATTTTGCAACTATGATGATTATCTCTCTCTTCTGCTGAAGGAGACGCTTTTGGTTCATGGTCGGCTATTCCGTTTCTTCAAATGGACTCTGGAATTTTCTCCTTCGGCTGACTCGCCCATTCTTCCGGTATGGATTTCCTTTCCTAATCTTCAGTTAACTTCTACATTAAGCACTTGATTAGGTCCATTGCCGGGAATGTTGGTCGGGTATTGAAAGTTGATCAGTCCACGTTGAATTTATCCCAAACAACTACAGCCCGAGTATGTATTGAGCTGGATATTTCTAAACCGCGTCCACCAAAAGTTTGGATTGGATTCCCAGGAGGGGGAGCCTGGCAGGATGTAGTTTACCCGGACCTTCCACCTTACTGTTCAAATTGTTCACGCATTGGCCATAATGCAGTAAATTGTAAAGGTCCTAAGACCTCGGTTACTATTGTGAAGCCCAAACAGTCAGATGCAGTACTCAAAGGCAAGGCTACTTGGCAACCTGTAAACAACCATAAGGAGACAGCTGGAATAAATTCAGTTTCAATACGAGCCACTGAAGATTGCACTCTTCCTAATCGCCCTGTTTTGATTAATTCAAGGAATTTCACTCTGGGTGAATGCTCAAAACAGTCAACAGATTTGAATGGTCCCTCATTAGCTAATGGTTCTAATGTTCATGATATAGAACCAGGGAAATGCACTAAACAGTCGTCAGATTCGAGTGGTCCATGTTTAGCTATTGACTCTATTATTCCTGACAAAGATCTAGGGGATCCTGCAAAGTCTCCCTCTCATTGCCTGCGAGGGGATATCCCATTGAATTCTTCAACTATTAATGTTGTGGAACAACATAATGAAAGTGAGCCTGCACTACAAAAGGATTCCTCTGATTTGGCTAATGACTCCTCGGTGCCCATACACCAGGATATTATTTTAGTTGCTCACTCTGAAGATTTGGTCCGTCCACCTTTGAAGCTCCCTTCAAACCAAAATTGTGATTAGGCTGTCATTAATGGGATTGATTCTCCTGCAGATGGTATTGCTTTACAAGATCATGATACTCCTTCGATTGTTGAGGCCACTACTAGAAGATTGGAAATAGCTAACCTTGCTACAGCTCAAAATGTTATGGTACTGCATAAAGAACGCCCAGGGGTCACAACTAGATCTATGTTGAGGACAAGGTCCATGGGAAACATCCCTGATATTAAACATTTATCATGAATTTCATCATTTGGAATATTAGAGGTATTGGGAATGATGTCTCTATTGGCAGATTGAAATTCCTGATTAGATCTCATAACATTGAATGCATTGTGATTTTGGAACCTAAAATAAACTTTAGCAGAATGGTGAATATCTGCAGAAGATTGGGCATGGACAATGCTGTTGCGAACCAGGATGGGCTGGCTCACATCTGGATTCTTTGGAAAGACCCTCTGAAGTTCTCAGTTGTCTGTAGGGATGAACAGCAGATTACTCTTCTTCAGTCTAGTGCTGTTTTACCAGACCTTCATACAACTTTTGTTTATGCTAAATGTAATGCTATAGAGAGGCATTCTCTGTGGGCATCTTTGCTTAATATTCAGTCTCAAATTAATGGCCCTTGGATGGTAGCTGGTGACTTCAATTGCATTACATGTGCGGATGAGAAGCTTGGTGGCAATTCTCCTAATTTAACTGCTATGACAGATTTTAATAACTGCATCTCTGACTGTGCCTTATTTGATGGTGGATTCACTGGGTCCAAATTTACTTGGCATAATAATCAGTCTGGTGGCAGAGGCATTTGGGCTCGATTGGACAGAGTTCTCCTTAATGCAACTTGGCTCAATATTCTTCCTGTTTCTATTGAGCATCTATCCAGGGAGGCATCTGACCATGCTCCTCTTCTTTTTAAATTGCTCTCCCAAGAACGAAGATTTAGTAGATTCTGCTTTCAGAAAATGTGGATTTTGCATGAGCAGTTTTTTGAAGTTGTACAGGCTTGCTGGCAATCTAGTCCTATAGCTTCTTCTCCCATGACTTGCCTGTATCTAAAACTTAAAGCATTGAAAAGAATGCTTCGGAATTGGAACAATCAAACTTTTGGCAATGTTCATCTAAATCTGGCTGCTGCTGAGGATGCTGTCCTTCAAGCTGAGCATTTTTATGACTTGCAACCTTCTGATGCAAATCTGGCTGCTTTGGAAGAAGCAAAAAATATACAGTCAGACAGGATTCTTCAACAAGAATATTTTTGGAGACAAAAGTCTGGAGTTCGATGGCTTCTTGAGGGAGACAGAAATACAAAATTTTTCCACATGTCCACTTTAGCTAACAGACGCAAACACAACATCACTCAATTGAGAACTCTTGCTGGGAATCTTTCTTCTAACCATGAGGATATGAAAAGAGTTGCTACTTCCCATTTCCTGAATGCTTTCTCCACTCAAGAACATCATATTCACAATGAATTCTTGAACTGTATTCCCCACCTAGTAAATCAGGATGAGAATGACTGTCTTTCTGCTATTCCTTTTGAAAGTGAAATTCATGATGCTGTTTTCAATCTATCAGCTGATAGTGCCCCTGGCCCTGATGGTTTCTCTGGAGCTTTCTTCCAGAATGCTTGGAGTATCATAGCCCCTTTGGTTGTCAGTGCTGTGCAAGAAGCTTTTTCATCTGGGAATCCTCTGCCAAGAAGTGTTACATCCACCCTGATTGCTCTAATACCAAAAAAACCTAATGCTGTAGAGATTACAGATTATAGGCCGATCAGTTTATGTAACTTCTTCTACAAGATTATTTCCTCAATTATTAATAAAAGATTGGCCACTATTCTTCCCAAGATCATTTCTCTTGAGCAATCTGCGTTTGTAAAGGGAAGATAGATTATTGAAAATATTGCACTTGCTCAGGAGCTCTCTCTTGAATTGGGTAGAAAAATCAGAGGATCCAATGTTATGTTTAAGCTCGATATGGCTAAAGCTTATGATAGACTAGAATGGGATTTTCTTTACTCTGTTATGCTCAGATTTGGTTTCAGCAATAACTTCATTAATCTTGTTGATAAGCTGATTAGTAACTGTTGGTTTTCTATTATGTTGAATGGAGACACTGCTGGTTTCTTTAAATCTACAAGAGGTATCCGTCAAGGTGACCCGATAGCCCCTTCTTTATTTGTTATTGCTGAAGAAGCTTTGAGCAGGTCTTTAAGAGAAGCATTCATCAGTGGCCGGATTGAATGGTTCAGAGGCTTTCAGAGATGTCCAAACATATCTCACTTATTATTTGCATATGATACCTTGATTTTCAGTAAGGCCACCGCTGCCTCTATCAAAAATCTTCTTGACGTCTTTCACTCTTATGAGGAAGCCTCTGGTCAATTGATTAATGTTAGCAAGAGTGGATTTTTAATCCACCCAAAACAGCCTTGTTCTGTTGCACAGCGAATTCAAAACCTCACTGGTTTTTCCAGACTGCATTTCCCTCATAAATATCTTGGTATTCCTTTGGTGATTGGCAGAACAAAAAAGGTATATTTTGCAGGTGTTATCAGTTCTATACAAAAAAGGATTGCTGGGTGGAAAGCAAACTTGTTGTCCCAAGGTGCCAGATTAGTTCTTATAAGGCATGTTCTGTCTTCCTTGCCTATTTACTCACTTTCTTCAACTCCATTGCACAGTGGCATTCATAATCTGATTGAGCAGGCATTTGCTAACTTCTTTTGGGGGTCTTCCCCTCTTGGCAAAAAGAGACATTGGAAATCTTGGCAGGCACTATGTAAGCCTCAATCCAAGGGTGGCCTTGGTATCAATTCCCTTAGGCTCATGGAAATTGCACTTCGGGTTAAAATGTTGTGGCATGCTATTCACTCTACTTCTCTATGGGCTACTTACTTTAGAGCCAAGTATTTGCGCCACTGTCACATCAGAGATGCCAACTTTAGAAACATGAAGGGTTTTGCTAGAAGAAGCTGGTTGAAGGCAAAGGAGTATATTCTTCAATTTAAGAAGGTTATTATTGGTAATGGTCTAAATACCAATTTTTGGCATGATAATTGGCTGGGCCATCAATGTTTAGATACTTATGTCCCTGATGCTCTCATTCCTAACCCAAAAGCATCAGTTCGAGATGTCCTTCTTAACCCTTCTTCTGAAGAAGCTGTCCTGCTGAATACAATGATTCCAACCAGTATACAGCAAGCTATCAGAACTGTGAATTTGAATCAGGAAATGGATTTGGATGTATGGAGTTTATCTCCCTCTGGTCAGTGTACAGTAGCTTCAATCTACAAGTTTATGGCAAACAGTCATATTCAGTCTGATATCCCTTGGAGCCGATTGTGGTCTAATTGGGTCCCGACTAAAATATCAGTCCACTTATGGAAGATTATGACCAACTGTTTACCGACTGATGATAATATTCAAAGAGTGGGTGTTGTCCTTTGCTCCAAATGCTCTTGCTACAGGCAACCGCAGGTGGAAGACCTTAATCATCTGTTTCTGTACAGTGAAACAGCAAGGCATGTCTGGACTGCTTTAACAGCTACAGGATTACACTTTGAAGGCAGCACTGCTAGGGAAGTAATCCTGAACTCCATCTGCCACTTTCAGCCAAGTTCGGCTTATGGTCTTTTCTCTCTTGCCTCTGTTGGTTTTGGAATGTGGGATATTTGGAAGGCCAGAAACTCCAGTAAATATGATGCTAAATCTTTCACTAATTCCAATATCACCCATCATATTATATCCCAAGTGAAGATGGTCTGCTCGATTGCTGCTCTAAAAGAACCGAAATGCACCAATCGGAAAATCTTGGAACAATTAGGAATCAGAATTCAAGATCCCTGCAGACAACAGCTGAAGATTGTGAAATGGCTTTGCCCTCCTTGGCCCTCTCTAAAATTAAATTATGATGGTGCATGCAAACAATCTAGAGACACTGGAGAAGGTGGAATTATCAGGGATTCAAGAGGTAAGGTCATCCTGGCCTTTTCTCACTTCTATGGTCAATCTAACAGTTTAATTGCGGAAGCTCGTGCATTACTTGATGGCATCAAATATTTGAAGACTGTGGACAATAAACCAGCACTCATTGAATGTGATTCCCTCACCCTTGTCCGGATTATCAAGAAGGAAACTCATTGTCCCTGGTCCATTCTCAGCTATGTCAGGGATATCTGGAGCCTCTTATCTCAGCTTGATTCTATTTCTCATATATTCAGAGAAGGCAATACAGTAGCGGATTTACTTGCCTCTTTAGCTTGCACCAATAAATGTAATTCTTTCTATTCTTCAAGTGAGCTCCCTTCAATTATAAAAGGTGCTGCTCGGCTGGACTCACTAGGCTTGCCTAGTATCAGACTGATGTAATTCGTTATTCTTCATCAATGGAATATAATTTGCCTCCTAGTGGCTTGATGGTGGAGTGGCTTTCTCCTTACCTCTGGTAAGGGGTGCACTCTCCCACTGACCCCTAGGTTAGGTTTTTCTATTAAAAAAAGAAGAAGAAAATCTAGATATACACAAGAGAAAGAACTTTGATGAAGAACTCAGAGAGAAAAAAAGAGTGGAAGGGCTTCATAACTGATAAATAACAAAAGTTAGAACCTCGGATGAACAGTGAAATTACAGGACAGCAAGTTGAACAATGAGAAATAACTTTCAAACCAGAAAGAATTAGAAGATGGTGTAGAAGAAGAAGTTAAAGATATTTTAAAAACAAATAACTTTTATGAAGAAAGAAAGAGGAGAAAATGACTAGAAGGGTGAGAAACAAGGTGAATAACAGAGAGAAACACAGGTTCACAGATGAACAGGATAGCACAGTGAAAACCACGAAATAGCTTGAACACCAGAAGGAATTAGAAGATGGTCCAGAAGAAGAAGTTGTCGAGAACGTAAAAATAAAGAACTTTCATGAAGACAGCAAGAGGAGACAATGGACGTAAGAGGGCAAACTCGGCGAACTAAAAGATGTGAGAGGGAGAGAAAGAGTGAAAAATTGCCAAAAGAAAAACTCCCTCTTCTCCTCCTTACCATGGGCTATTTATAGGGAAAGTTGGGTAGATAGAGGGTGGAGATTATATCAAAAGGAGATGGATGGCTGAGATTCAAGTGGAATATGATGCATGGGGAAGAGTAAAAGTAGGTGGGCACCCCCTTTCTTGGACTTTAGGCATCCCATTTCCCAAGGCTCATCATGTCTCTCCTTTATTTCAAACTTTGAATGTCCTTTTCCTCCTTTTCAAACTTTGAACTTTGAATTCCTTCTTTTCAAACTTTGAATTCAAAATGTTGAACTTTCTTTTCCCTCCAACCAAAATATGTGCTTTTTGACTTGGTCAAAGTAGTGGTGACAATTTTGTCCCCGGCTTCTTTTGTAATTACCTTCGGTATCCTACACGCACATAATTGCACTTTAGTCCATAAAAATTACCACAATGTGCACATAAATCTCAAATGCTCATGATTATGCAATGGAGAATCAATGCTCATGGCCCTCAACTTTAATTTATTTTTAAATAAGACAATCAAATTAATCAATTTACGTGAAAGCTCCAATTTAAATGCGGAGTTGAGGTTAACTATGAAATATGCATAATTGCCTAATTATATGCACATAAAATGGTGTACATGCAATGAATTGTCATAAGAAATGGACACTTATCACATCTCAAGCAGTCCTCTCGGCAGACCGCAACCAGAACATCGGCTCAGCACCAAGAAACACCTCACACATGGCAAGCCGAAAGCCAGACATAACACCGTGCCAACTCTTGTCAAAAGATAAACTTCGACAAAGTCCAAATCCCGTCCGGAAGGCACATCACAGAAACAACCACCAAAGGTCTCGCTGGCACACGGCTCACGCCACGCTCGAGCCCCGACAACCAGCATCTTCTGTCTGTGAAAAGACCATGCGCCGACGATCACCAATCCAGGGATAACCATCGCGACACCGACGTCCTATCAAGGACCACCAATCCGACGCCAATCTCACAAAAAGGCCTCCGCCCACAGGCGTCACTCTTCCATCTGGTCTCATCAAATCCTTCGATCAATCCATGTGGACACCTGCCAATCCCAATTCCGCCCTTACTATAGAGCCACGGGACACCACCTGAACAATGCTCATGGGTCCCTAAAGCAACAAACATCTCACCGCAGTTGGCTACGAGACTAGCCTTACCAGTCACTCGCAGCTACCAACAGGAACCCACAGCCTGCCAGAGATCACATCTCCAAAAATGATCTCATCCGAGGACACGACTGGGAACACAAGTCGGACACCAAGCCACCGACTCTGACCAACACGTCCTCGACCTCGTAAGGTGACATCCTCAACAACCCCCTCCAGGTCCAACACCGACGCCTGACACGGCTTCCAACACAGGAACAGGGTACTCATGCGGCACACTAGCCAACACATTCCCCAACACTCCATCCTGCCAGTGCCAAGAATCACGACCTTACGGGCAACGGCACGGCAACAACGCATCTCACACCGAGGAAGCAATCCTCCAATGCTCAACGCAAACTCAGGAATCCGCCCGTAGCAACCAACGCTACGATCCTGAACCAATGGGTCACAAGCCCACCATGCTTCCGCTGCGCACTCTGATCCGTACGCACAGTCGAGAAAGCGAACACCGCCCAACCAGCACTCGTCCTTCCGGAACAGCGCTAGCACCCTCTCACGACAAAGGAATGGGCACGACTTCTCACAGGCAACCGCCTTGCCAAGACAAGGAGCACGTCTCGCACAGACTTCATGGCACACGAGGCCAACCAATCCGAACACGCAATGCAAGACGACGAACCTTAGGCCAACACAATCTCTCCAACCAAAGGAGAGACCAGCGCACTTCCGACCAACGGAAGAACTCCACGCTCGACCTGACCTTGAACCTCGCACATGCTGGAAACAGCACCATCCAGCACCAAGGAAAACCATCGCTTCCATCAGGTCAGCGCCTCCGACACACTCGGCGAGTGTCACGTTGGACCACAATCACAGCATCTCTCGATGCACCACCGCTGCAATTCCTCGAACTGCAACACACCACACCAAGAGCCGCAACACGAGCCATAACGACAATCGCCGACGCTCATCCTCGAGTCCTGAACTCGCCGTGGAGCCTTCACATCTCAAGCCAACTCTAGGGCGAACACAACCCATTCACACACAAGAGCGCAGGAGCAAGACTTACTGGGACATCTCTGCCAAATCCTGCCTCGAAATCCGCAAAACAACCGGGACCGACACGTCATTTCTGATGCAATAAAGCACGTTAAGAACATCAGGCTCGACGAAACAGCAGCTCACCGAGAAGATCCTCTGTAAACCCGAGCACACTTCTCGATCAGAACACCTCAGGAGCTGGACAAACCCCAAGCTGGAGTGGTCAAAACCGACAGCAGCTCCCTCAGAGCACACTCACGGCCACTTAACCACTAAAAATCCTCTCCAGCCACCTGACCACGCCGCAGGTTCCTCCAACGCAGCACCGCGAGCTAACGCCTGCCAGCAACCTCTGCCTAACGCAGCACAACCAGGGCCACCACCGATGAGGGAGAAGACTCTCAACCTCAATCCTTAGACCCCATGCTGGCACGAAAGCCGCGGACAGCAACCACCTTCACAGCGCCGCACAGCGCACTCAAGCTCTCAAGCGAGAAACAAAGCGGAAAGACAAGCACAAAACCCTAAGCCAGCTGCCGACTGTACTGGACCTTATGGAATCTGATAACTGTAATACCTCGAATTCCTATGTACGTCCACAACCACCGCTCTGATACCAACTGTAATGACCCGAGAATCCGATTACCGGGAAGGCCCGATAACCCGAGACTCGCACCGCCGCCCACCAGCTGGGAGGGCTCGGAAGGGCTAAACGGAGTGTGGAGGCACAAAGAAATAGGAAATAAAGTAGGACAACCAACAACAACAAGCTGAAAGAAAGAACAACTACAGCTACAATAGAGTCCAGTCCAACAAAAGGTACAGTCCAAAGCAGTAAAGCGTACCACATGCCAAGTGAACACTCGGCCCGGCAAGCTGGTAAGTGAGAACCTCCGCTCCGCACCCTCGAACCTCGAGGAAGAACCGCCCCACCTGAAAAGTAGGGAATAAGTCTCCAAAATAGAGACTCAGCAGGGATCCCGCGGAACCCCAACCGGAAACCACGGCGGTAGCGGAAAGGAAGGCTACGAGAGCAACCGCAACAGTAGGAACAGTAAACCCAGTGGCCGGTCGAAACTCGGCACTACAGCTACTCCTACTGTACCAAAAACATACCCCGAACTCACAGTCGAGGCTATCGGACTACACTAGTACAGCTTACCGAAGTAAAAACACACGGCAACCATGCCGTAGAGGCCTGCCCCCGGACACAGCCGACTTGGACATGCTGTCCAAGGTGCAACCCCGACCATCCGATCACGGGTACCGCACGACAAGACGCAACCTCGGTAAAGCCACTAGCACTAGTCTCATGGCGTGAAAACCAACACATGCGCCACGGCGAAACAACCGAACTCAACGGTCAACACGACCGAAAACCTGAAGGTCGAAGTCACGGAAACAGACAGTCTGTCACTCCCAACTCGACAGGAGTACCTCCCACTAGAAGCACAGTCGGTAGCGTCCCCTGTTGACTTACACCGCACCGTAGGTGAACTGCCTGACGTGGTAGCGCCTACCAAAGGCACGAACACCGTACAAGTAACAACAAACAAGTGACTAGCTGGGGTCACGCCCGTCGACGTGGGTCCAACCACCCCCAACCACGTGTGCACACACAGACCACGCGTCCTAGGTCTGGCCCTCTTGACCGGTTTTCTCCCGCATCCGGACTCTGGCTACGACGAGGGGCCCGACGGAAACCAGTCTAAAATCGTCTCAAAGGGTAAGCCCATACACCACTCCCTAGTGCGACCAGCACCGCGTACTGGTAGGCTATGACTAGTGGAGGGTCACTGAAGGAGTAGACTCTCAAGTCAACGGAAAAGAACGTCCGCGTCTGACGACGTACGGGGACCACCCCCACGTACCGGCCCCGTCGCACGGTGACCACAGTCGGAGAAGAAACAGGACTCGCAGTCCACGGCCACGCACGCACCCTGCGCGAGAGTCGAGAAAACTCAAGTGGCGCTAAGCCACTGGGCTCTGGACAGTCCTCTAGACGCACTACACCCAACGATCCTTGAGTCACAAGACTCGGGGTCAAGACCGTTGTATGCAACAGCACAAGGCCGTCAATCTAGTCCAATATCTAGGTCTAAAACTACGGTAGCACGAATACCGAGACAACTCACAAGCCGCCAAGACCACTCCCTCGGGAAGGGAATGCAAAGGACTAAAACCACCCACACGGGCCACACGGAAAACACAGAAGCATGATTCCCAGGGCAGCACACAAGCCACCTTGTCGATTTCCCATCTCAGGGCAAGCGGGAAACCTCCAACCCCAGGCCGGATAACTGGACTCGCAGTCCAAGGCCAAACACGTGGCCCACATGGGAATCGCCTTCCAAAGAAACCCACCGCACACACATCGATACACGGTGACTCGATCGAGCATAACACGAAAGCCCAGAACACGTGAGGTCACCCGGACCCACCATACCTATGGGCATGCTAATCGAGGTAACACGGAATCTCCGGACACCCAAAGATACGGTCATAGAACTCCACGGGGTGTCAAGGACATTCACAAGACCTAAAGTCAACCACTGGGTCACAACCGGGTTGACCGGAGGTCAAAACAATGCAAACGGGAACCGCATCGTAGTCACGGTCACCTGGGGACCGCGGCCACACAGTAGCGGTCGACCGAGGACCGCGACCAAGTAGTCACGGTCGGGTCACGACCGCGACTAGCCAGACACAGCCCGATGGTAGCGGTCGCCTTAGGACCGCGACCCCAGAGTCACGGTCGGGTCACGACCGTGACTAGATAAAAACGGTCTATCGCACGTCCGCGACACTTGCCGACGCTCTTGGGTAAAATGCGGTTCTCCCAAGACCGCGACCAATGAAAGCGGTTACTGGTAGACCGCGACCATTTCTGAAAACCGAGAACGGCGGGAAAATGCTCAAAAATCCACGCCACGCCCCCAAACATCCACGGATGAGGGGGAAAACAAAGGGGTAACTCCCCAGTAGTCCCTAGCATGCATCTATGGCCTCTGATCGGCCTAAAACGCAACGAAATGCTAGATCGAGCGATCACTCCCCCAAAACATGATTTTCCCCAAAACGCCTCAAACGACCCGCTCGGCTCACCACGGCCTACGAAACTCACGGGAATTGAAGCGCACGGGCTGGGGGTCCATCACCCTACCTCCACCGAAGATTTCGCGCACCGTGGACGTCGATCCACGAAGAAAACACCGTTGAAGCCTCGCCGTTCCACGAACCCACGGCCGAGCTTCACCGCGCCTCCACCGCCTCGATCCTCACCCATCCTCGCCCGTACCTCGCCCGCGCCGTCCCCACCTCGCCCACGCTCCACCCCGTCGGCCACCGGAGAGAGAGGGAGAGAGGAGAGAGCATGAGAAGAGAGAGGGAGAGAAGAGAGAAATGAGAGGGGAGAGAGAGAAAAGGGTTATATATAGGAAAATCCAGAAATTCGTAAAAATCTCGAAAAATAGAAAAACACACCTCCTCGATCCTTGCGACGCGCTGATCGCAACGGTACCACACTCGCCTAGGTGAACGGCCCAGTTCACCCGCAACGAGGTTCCGAAGGAATTACCGAAACACACACCGGGAATCGGAAAACACACGCGGAAAAGCCGCGGAGCTCTTCCGGGCCTCCGAAACAACTCCGGATCGCACCGATCCGAACACGAAAGATGTCCGAAACAAAATTTCGGACACAACGGAGTCAGACACTCTGAGAAACAAGATCCGGGACCCACAAAGAGGGATCCAAAAAACCTGGGGCATTACAGTTACAGAGCTATTTGTCACTTTTAATGGCTATTCGTCACTCATAACGAGCTATTTGTCACCCTTATTGCTCGCTAGGCATCGCCTTTGTTTCGCTTCATCACATATTGTGACTTCTGTTATCGATTTATCACCCTTACGAGGCATTTGTCAATCTTGAAGCCTATTTGTCACCACTGATGACTATTTGTCACCACTATGCGGTGTTAGCCGTTGCAGTATCTCTCTCCGGCCTCTCGTCTACTATGCAGCTGATGTATCTGGATGAAAGGAACCTCCGCCCAAGTGATCTAATGACCGATAAAAATGAAGGAGTGAGAGTCAGAAAAGTTGGGAGAGATGGAACGATCTTCGCGGTCTCGTCGCTTCGATTTTCACAAAGTTAGGGAGGCACGAAGACCCTTTTTCCCTCTAGGGGTTTCGTCTCCTTCCTATAAATAGAGACTCTATGGGGAACCCTAAGAACATCCTGAGTTCCTTTGGCGGTCAAAGACACTCTCGTGTGTTGTGCCTCTGTGGTTTTGATGATTGGTTTTGATGTGAGTCATACACTGTGAGTCACCATGCATTGATGTTCTGTTTTGATGATTGATTTGGTTTTGATGATTGGCCTTTGAAGTGAGTTATTCACTGTGAGTCATCTTGTGTGAGTCTCATGCTAGTATTCACTTTCTGATCATAATGCAATTCTTCATAAGTTCTGATATGGCATTGCATATTTGATTATGTTCAGTCATGTTACTGCATATTTGATTATGTTCAGTCATGTTACTGTTGCTCCTTAGACTGTAGTTTGATACTGCAGCGTCGACCCATCGAACTGCAGCGTCGACGCTGCCAAGGCACTTCAGAGGTAGCAGTAAGAAATTTTTGTACTACTGCATCCACGCTGCTTGGTCAATGCGTTGACGCCTGGTGCCTCTTTAACTTCATTTATTCATTGGTCTGGTCTGTGGTGCGTCGACCCCTTGTGCTGATGGGTCGACCCTTCAGTTCATTCATCAGTTTTATACAAGTCCATACATTGGTCTTCAGGTTCTCCAAGTCTATACAATGAAGTCTGATCATTGCATTTGCATTCACAATGTCTTCACACCTGAAGTCTGTACATCCACAGTTAAACTTGAAGTCTACACATCGGCCTGTGGCCTACTTAGTTGAAGTCTGTACGTCGGACTGCTTCTTTTGAAGTCTATACATTGTGGCCTTGAAACTCTAAGTCTATACATCTTCAGTTGAACGTAAAGTGTATATGTTACAGCGTCAACTCATTGGGCTACAGCGTCAACTCAGCAAGTATGCACATCACCTTCAGACTTTCAAGTCTATACACTCTATCTTCATAGGTTTCAAGTCTGTACAGCATGCCTTGCTATTCATAGCCTTTAAAGTCTGTACATTGGTTCAGACTCCTCAAAGTCTGTACAGCGTGAAGTCTAAACATTAGCTCAGGGGCTTCAAGTCTATACATTGAACTGTTCTTCAAAGTCTGTACAGTGGCTTCGAATCGGCAAGTCTGTACATCGGTCTTTCAGCAAGTCTGAACAGTGCATCCTGCGTCTTTGTTAGCGTCTCATGCATTTGGGCAAAGTCTATATATCCGTCTTTCAGCAAGTCTGAACATCATCCGTCTTTGTTAGCGTCTCAGGCATTGGGAAAACTCTGTACAGAGTCCAGTGTCTCATTCACCGTCTCATTTAGCGTCTCATTGCATGGGCTAAGTATGTACAACATTCAGTGTCTAGAGTTTCATGAAGTCTGTACATCAGACTGTTTCAGAAAGTCTGCACATTGTCTTCAGCTCAAGCGTTCAAAGCCTAAAGTCTGTACAGCGCAAAGTCTACACATTGGCTCAGGGTCGTCAAGTCTATACAATCGTCTTTGAGCATTAAAGTCTGTACAGCCTGTCTGTCTTCATTGGTTCTGTGCGTTTAGTGCGTTGACGCACTTGGCTGACTGCGTAGACTTAATTGTGCATCTTTCGCTTTCTGTCTTGTTCACTGCGTAGACGCTGACACTGGATGCGTTGACGCATTGGCCAGTTGCCAAGGGCGTGAGCGTCTCGCTTGAGAAGCTGAGGCGACGCTGCACGATGGAAGCGTTGACGCCTTGGGCTGATGTCCAAAGGTCTGTTGATCAACATCAAGTCTGTACAGCATGAAGTCTGTACATTGGTTTTGTCTTGAACAGAACGCCTAAGTCTGAATATTGCATTCAACTTCAAGTGCGTACAACGAAGTCTATACACTGCTATGTTTACACTTAACCTGATAAAGTTCTTATCTGTCTGACAGACACCCTTCGAAGAGGCAAATGGAAGGCACGTGATCCAAGAAAGACGAGGTTCCCTGATCGTGACACGTGGATACACTGTGCTGAAATGCTGACACGTGGACTGAGGTCCTTTGGCGGGAGATGTGGAAGGCACACGCTCGCCCTAATTGTTGCAGTATATATTGAAGCCTTCATCTTCAGATGGAGGTAGATCGATCGAAGCCTTGAGGGCAATAAAAGAAGAGCAGAAGTGCTGAGAGTTCGATCCAGAAGAAGAAAAGAAGATCAGTAGAAGAGGGCTGATCGAGATAGTGAGAGAAGAAAAAGAAGTGCAGCAGAGAGTGAAAGAGGAAGAGAGCAGCAGAAGAAAAAAAGAGAAAGAGAGAGCTCGTGAGGACTGAAAGAAAAGAGAAAGATAGTGAGAGAGAAAAGGAGAGCAGAGAAGAGAAAGAGAGATCGTGAGTTGAGAAGAAGAAGAAGAGAAGTAGCAGAAGAAGTTCCTACTGGACTGTGGATCAGATCCAAGCCAGTCAGCTCCGTTGAGAGCCACATTGAGCATTTCATTTTTCAGCTTTCTGTTTGCTGAAGTTATTTTCATTTCGTGTTTTTATTTTTCCTTTTTCATTTGGTTAATCCTTGTTCTTCCGATTGCCCTGTTGGGGATCGGGTTCCTCCTGTGGGTCAGGAGAAGGGAGATCTGATCTCCGGTTGCAAGTAGCTAGGAGCTACTTGTGGGTTCCCTCCGGTTTGGAGGAAGGGAGACTTGTCTCCGGTTCTGGGCTTGTGGCTAGCAAGTCCAGGGGTCCCTCCGGTCTGGAGGAAGAGAGACTTCAGTCTCTGGTTTCCAAGTGGCTGGAGTCACTTGGGGTGTCCCTCCGGTTGGGAGGAAGAGGGGAGGTTGTTCCCCTGGTCAAGCTGTGTGGCAGCAACTGTTTGCAGACTGAGTCTGCTTGGTTCTAGCGTTTGCTAGTGAAGCCTCACTCCGGTTGGGAGTGCGAGGTGGATGTAGGTCTGGAGGACCGAACCACCTAAAAATCTATTGAGCAGTGGTTTAATTGCTTGATTTGCTTCCGCTAGATGCTTGAATAGGCACGCTCCATCTGCTTGTTATTTTGTTTAATCAAATTTGCTTAATTTCGAAATTTGCCTAGCATATGAGTTTTTAAATTGGCATTATTCGTAGCAGGATACATTCACCCCCCTCTGTATCCGGGCCTAGCACCCTAACAGTTGGTATCAGAGCGGGTTTCTGCTTAGAAGGTCCAGCGACCTGCAGATCCGATCTTGTAGTCTTGGGTGATTATTTACTTTTAGTGCATCAATATTCCTGTTACTTTAAATCTGCTTGCCATTTGTTCTTAATGGCTCATCCTCCACTATTCTCTAGTTCAAATATTAAATTCTGGCTATATCGTATGCACAAGCATGTTAACTCTATTAATCCACAATTGTGGAAGGTTATCTCTCACAGTCCACATGAACTTCCTAAGGATAAGTCCAAGTTGACTCATGTTCACAAGTTGAAAAATGATGATAATGTGAGAGCTCTAAATTTAATGAAGGCTGCAATCGGTTCTAATGATTTTTCCTCTTTCTCAGGTTGTAGCTCGGCAAAGGAAATATTGGATGAATTGCTTCGCATCCACAATGGAAAGGAAGAAGAATGTCTCATGGCAAGAAGGAGTGATCAATCAGATGAGTCCTCATCCCAGGTAAACTCTGAGATCGAGGATATTAGTCATGATGATTTAGTTGCCATGCATAAGCATCTACTGGAAAAATATGAAAGAATTAAGTCAGAAAAGATAAAAATGCTGAAATCACAAGTCTAAAGGCTGAAAATGAAAATTTAAAATCTGAATTGAAATTGAAAGAAGAATTTGAAAACAAGTTGATTGAAGAAAATTTTCATCTAAAAGATCAAAATAAAAGGCTAATGGTTCTTAATACTGTCTTTTCTGAAAAATGGTTGTCATTTGAAAAAGAAAAATCTGCTGATAAGGAAATTCAATTTGAGAATGAATTGAAACTGAAACAGGAACTAGAAATAGTTAAAAATTTGAATGATGTCATGCAGAGACAAATTATCTCATGTGAGGAAGACTTGACTAATTCAGAACTCAAAATTTGTTCTCTGCAATCTGAAATAAGTAAACTTGTTCATTCCATGTCTAAATCTACCAAGGGAAAAGAGAAAATGAATGTTCCTTTGTGTGATAACGCCACTAAATCAAGTGGAGAGCAAGGATGCAAATCCCAAATTGAAAAATCTGTTAAGAAAAAGTTGTACACTACTTTTGTTCGTAGCTCTGACATTGCAAGCTGCTCTGGGCCTCCTAAAACATCTACATCATCTGTTTTCCAATTCAAGGCCCAGAAAAATGAAGAACAAATAAAAGTTGTGAACAAGGGTAAACAAATGAGCAAAAATGGTAAGAAAAATAAGGATAAACATGTCCCTACTTGTGTCTTTAAATCTGCTACCTATACTGCATCTGATGACTCAATGCATACCACTCATAGCTCAATTAATTATCCGTATGCATCTGATAAGAGTGTTTCATGCCATTATTGTGGCAAGGTAGGCCATGTAATGGATGATTGCAGATTATTGATTGAAGATGGGCATACAAGTGAAACATTGCATTCGAGAAATTCATTTGGTAGAAATCATGCTACTAGGAAGTCTGATACATCTTGTCATTACTGTTGTAGGCATGGTCATTTCATGGATGCCTATTTCATCATGAAACAAGATGATAAAATGCATGCTAGATCTTCTGTTCATCATCACCCCAAAAGAAACATGTATGCTTCAAACCAACACATCATTTGTTATAACTGTAACAAACGTGGTCATAAAGCTGTTGAGTGTTGGTTTAGGACTTCATGGGGATATAATGGTTCAAGAGGTAAGCACCTAAGGTGTTTTGAATGTGGCAAGTATGGGCATGCAGTCAAGGACTGCTGGTATGCTCAGGGAAAACACTTTAATTCCAAATTTGATAAATTCCCTGCAAATAGAAATTTTCTTGGTAGAGATAAATCTATTTTTAAGGAAAAGATTCTTGCATGCTTTAACTGTGGTAAGCCAGGCCATAGAGCTGCTAATTGTTGGCTGGCTAGTTGTAGTAAACAGAATTCTCTTTTTCCTAATAAATCTCATGACAACAGTAATGTGCATAAAAAGGACTTGAAATCTGTTACTTGTCATCAAAGTGGTTCGTTTGGACACTCTATGCCTAACTGTTTCATGATGGATTTTGATAATTCTGTAGTTCACAAAGAGTTCAGATCACCATCTTGTGGTGTTAGAGGTAAACCAGGACCCAAGGTCTCTTGGGTACCTGTTACATCAAAATGATGTGTCTGCTACAGGTGTGCCTTGGAAGCTGAGGAATAAAAGGGGGAAATAAACCAAGGCACTCAAAGAAAAACCCCTTCTGAAATTTTCAGGTAATGTCTCTGCATCTCCTATTTTGAAATTTCTGCATATCTGCCATTTGTAGTTGTTTGATAATTGTTGAAATGCATAACCTCTGAAAATAAATTGCATTTCGAATTTTCTAGAAAAATCTGAACTGCTTATGAGTGTGACTTGAAATTTGTGTGTTGCAATAGCTCACTGAAATTCTGAATAACATATAGGACTGCATGTTGAATAATCATGCATGACCTCAATAGTATATAAATGGTAAGGTACCAAAAGGCAGGGAGGTCTGTCTGGAGGTTCTTACTATGTGTGAGGTGGTCTTTTAGACCAAGTGCTCCGCCTCGTACCATGGGTCACTTTGCTAGTTAGGACAGTCTGAATGTGCATAAATCAAAATCATATGTTCAGTGTCTCATGGCAAACATTGTATGGTTTCAGGGGGAGTTAATTGCATGTCCTTGCATAGCATTCAGTGTTGTGTTTTTGCATACATATAGTGTATCGCATTTCATTTCATTGAAAATGCCAAAAAGAGTGCTCGAATGCATAGTGTCAGGGGGAGTCAATACATTGCATGCAGGTGGTCAAATGCATACATGTGTCAGAACTCATTGCATATCCTTTCTTATTGATTTTGTTGACAGACCTTAATCATATTCTGAAAACTTTGAGCTTCACAATCTCTCTTAACAATTGGTATTTCTCCTATCAATTGGTATCATTTGGGTTCAGAATTCCATCAGTCCTTCATGAAGATTTCAATGGGACTATCTCGATCATAAATCTGAAAACTCTTGAACTAGAAATCTTCTATTATACATTTTTATGAATGACTGAAATAACTCATGTGGTTTAAGTTTAATGTATTCAATGAGTTTGACTTTAAAATCTCTTAAAAATATCTGAAGCATGTTTAATAAACATTAACCATCTGTTTCATGCTGTGTCTTGAAAACTTCTGAAATCTGCACTTTCGAATATATGACTTCAACTGATTAAGTACATGAAACTATTATTGATTTGAAGCAAATAAATTTTTCTGAAATGTCTAAAGGGTAATATCTGTCAGAGCAATGACATTGGTCACTGAGAAACGCATGTCCAAAGGACTGTGTCATGAGATGCCTTAGTTAACTCTGATTAAGAATTCATTAAAATTCAGGTAGAGCAATGTCATGCACACTGAGAAATATAACTCACTCATCAAGAAATGACTTGGAGTGTGTCATGATGTGTAAATGCTATCTCTGTTCATATATAGCATGACAGTTAGTCACACTAAGTGCTTAGGGATATTGGCCTCTGATCAAGGTATATCCTCTAGTTACAAGGTGTGCACTGAACTAGACTGCTCGTAAAATTTGTAGCATGAAAAATTGTTGAACATATCTCAATATCTGAATATTGATGCTAAAATCAAATTGCTACAACCCTAGATAAAATAATATGACTTCATAATTGCTTAATCTCAATACTAGTGCATGTAATTCTGAAAGAAGTCAATAAATTTGATTGTGTAAGACAAAGGGAGGACAATCAAGATAAATATGAGGGCTTGGTTCATTTTTATTAAAACATGATTTTAGATATCAATACAGAATTTTATTGATAAACTCTGCATACATCATGTTTAAACCATGCTGTTCAAAAAGCTCATTCATAAGCCCCTATAATGGAAGACTTTGAAAAATTACGTTTTGGATTTACGAGATGGATATCTCCTTGAAAATCTTGTTGAATTATTTCTGTTTGGAGCTTATTTGTAAATCTGATTATTTGAACTTTTTCTGCTCACTGTCCTTAATTCATTGACCTGAACTGCCTCTGTGGTCTCCTTCTCAACAATATCAATTTGGAGTCATGCAACACATGCATATCAATTGGCATCTATTCAGGGGGAGCTTTCATGTCATATGCATCATGCTGCATAGAAACTCTTAAAGGGGGAGAATTGTGTTCTTGCATTCATATTTCTAGGGGGAGATCTTACATTCTGGTATCTGCATCTGCATTCATTCCTCCCCATGGTTCATCTTGATTATATCAAAGGGGGAGACTTTTGCCAAAGGGGGAGATTGTTATTCAATCATTGCATGGTGGTTTCTTTTGCAATCTCAAACTATATTTTTTTTGATGAAGTCAAAGGGGGAGAATAGTTTGAGTCATCAGATTGACTCACTGTGTAGAGTTGCTCACTGCGTAGAGTTGCCATCATCAAAAAGGGGGAGATTGTTGTGCCTCTGTGGTTTTGATGATTGGTTTTGATGTGAGTCATACACTGTGAGTCACCATGCATTGATGTTCTGTTTTGATGATTGATTTGGTTTTGATGATTGGCCTTTGAAGTGAGTTATTCACTGTGAGTCATCTTGTGTGAGTCTTCATGCCAGTATTCACTTTCTGATCATAATGCAATTCTTCATAAGTTCTGATATGGCATTGCATATTTGATTATGTTCAGTCATGTTACTGCATATTTGATTATGTTCTGTCATGTTACTGTTGCTCCTTAGACTGTAGTTTGATACTGCAGTGTCGACCCATCGAACTGCAGCGTCGACGCTGCCAAGGCACTTCAGAGGTAGCAGTAAGAAATTTTTGTACTACTGCGTCCACGCTGCTTGGGCAATGCGTTGACGTCTGGTGCCTCTTTAACTTCATTTATTCATTGGTCTGGTCTGTGGTGCGTCGACCCCTTGTGCTGATGGGTCGACCCCTCAGTTCATTCATCAGTTTTATACAAGTCCATACATTGGTCTTCAGGTTCTCCAAGTCTATACAATGAAGTCTGATCATTGCATTTGCATTCACAATGTCTTCACACTTGAAGTCTGTACATCCACAGTTAAACTTGAAGTCTACACATCGGCCTGTGGCCTACTTAGTTGAAGTCTGTACATCGGACTGCTTCTTTTGAAGTCTATACATTGTGGCCTTGAAACTCCAAGTCTATACATCTTCAGTTGAACGTAAAGTGTATACGTTGCAGCGTCAACTCATTGGGCTGCAGCGTCAACTCAGCAAGTATGCACACCGCCTTCAGACTTTCAAGTCTATACACTCTATCTTCATAGGTTTCAAGTCTGTACAGCATGCCTTGCTATTCACAGCCTTTAAAGTCTATACATTGGTTCAGACTCCTCAAAGTCTGTACAGCGTGAAGTCTAAACATTAGCTCAGGGGCTTCAAGTCTATACATTGAACTGTTCTTCAAAGTCTGTACAGTGGCTTCGAATCTGCAAGTCTGTACATCGGTCTTTCAGCAAGTCTGAACAGTGCATCCTGCGTCTTTGTTAGCGTCTCATGCATTTGGGCAAAGTCTATATATCCGTCTTTCAGCAAGTCTGAACATCGTCCGTCTTTGTTAGCGTCTCAGGCATTGGGCAAAGTCTGTACAGAGTCCAGCGTCTCATTCACCGTCTCATTTAGCGTCTCATTGCATGGGCTAAGTATGTACAGCATTCAGTGTCTAGAGTTTCATGAAGTCTGTACATCAGACTGTTTCAGAAAGTCTGCACATTGTCTTCAGCTCAAGCGTTCAAATCATAAAGTCTGTACAGCGCAAAGTCTACACATTGGCTCAGGGTCGTCAAGTCTATACAATCATCTTTGAGCATCAAAGTCTGTACAGCCTGTCTGTCTTCATTGGTTCTGTGCGTTTAGTGCGTTGACGCACTTGGCTGACTGCGTAGACGCAATTGTGCGTCTTTCGCTTTCTGTCTTGTTCACTGCGTCGATGCTGACACTGGATGCGTTGACGCATTGGCCAGTTGCCAAGGGCGTGAGCGTCTCGCTTGAGGAGCTGAGGCGACGCTGCACGATGGAAGCATTGACGCCTTGGGCTGATGTCCAAAGGTCTGTTGATCAACATCAAGTCTGTACAGCATGAAGTCTATACATTGGTTTTATCTTGAACAGAACGCCTAAGTCTGAACAATGCATTCAACTTCAAGTGCGTACAACGAAGTCTATACACTGCTATGTTTACACTTAACCTGATAAAGTTCTTATATGTCTGACAGGCACCCTTCGAAGAGGCAAATGGAAGGCACGTGATCCAAGGAAGATGAGGTTCCCTGATCGTGACACGTGGATACACTGTGCTGAAATGCTGACACGTGGACTGAGGTCCTTTGGCGGGAGATGTGGAAGGCACACGCTCGCCCTAATTGTTGCAGTATATATTGAAGCCTTCGTCTTCAGATGAGGTAAATCGATCGAAGCCTTGAGGGCAATAAAAGAAGAGCAGAAGTGCTGAGAGTTCGATCCAGAAGAAGAAAAGAAGATCAGTAGAAGAGGGCTGATCGAGATAGTGAGAGAAGAAAAAGAAGTGCAGCAGAGAGTGAAAGAGGAAGAGAGCAGCAGAAGAAAAAAAGAGAAAGAGAGAGCTCGTGAGGACTGAAAGAAAAGAGAAAGACAGTGGTGAGAGAAAAGGAGAGCAGAGAAGAGAAAGAGAGATCGTGAGTTGAGAAGAAGAAGAAGAGAAGTAGCAGAAGAAGTTCCTACTGGACCGTGGATCAGATCCAGGCCAGTCAGCTCCGTTGAGAGCCACATTGAGCATTTCATTTTTCAGCTTTCTGTTTGCTGAAGTTATTTTCATTTCGTGTTTTTATTTTTCCTTTTTCATTTGGTTAATCCTTGTTCTTCCGATTGCCCTGTTGGGGATCGGGTTCCTCCTGTGGGTCAGGAGAAGGGAGATCTGATCTCCGGTTGCAAGTAGCTGGGAGCTACTTGTGGGTTCCCTCCGGTTTGGAGGAAGGGAGACTTGTCTCCGGTTCTGGGCTTGTGGCTAGCAAGTCCAGGGGTCCCTCCGGTCTGGAGGAAGAGAGACTTCGGTCTCTGGTTTCCAAGTGGCTGGAGTCACTTGGGGTGTCCCTCCGGTTGGGAGGAAGAGGGGAGGCTGTTCCCCTGGTCAAGCTGTGTGGCAGCAACTATTTACAGACTGAGTCTGCTTGGTTCTAGCGTTTGCTAGTGAAGCCTCACTCCGGTTGGGAGTGAGGGGTGGATGTAGGTCTGGAGGACCGAACCACCTAAAAATCTACTTTGCAGTGGTTTGATTGCTTGATTTGCTTCCGCTAGATGCTTGAATAGGCACGCTCCATCTGCTTGTTATTTTGTTTAATCAAATTTGCTTAATTCCAAAACTTGTCTAGCATCTGAGTTTTTAAATTGGGCATTATTCGTAGCAGGATACATTCACCCCCCTCTATATCCGGGCCTAGCACCCTAACATCGTGAAGATGTCGTCATCTGAGAAGTCAGATTCTTCGTCAACGCAGGTTCCCGCCAAAAGGCTGCGCTTCCGAAAGGAAGCCCTGCCGGTGCCGGACCAGCCATTAGGGGAAAGCAGCGGCGGTGACTTTTCGGAGGAATACAAGTAGGGGTACCTGCAAGGGTGGCGGGACGCCTTGGCGAAGGTGGACCGCCTGTTTTGTAACAAGGGGGTGTTGAGCCTCCAACCTGACAGGTTCCGTCCCAAAGAGGACGAGTAACCACTTGTACCCTCTTCCCCTATCAATATAATTTCTTTTTCTGCAACCTTTCTTTGCATGATGAATGCTTGATCTTTGTGTGATGTGGTTGCCGTCAAATGAAGGATACCATCCATCGCAGGTAGGGGTTACCTTTACGAAGGGGAGTTCTTCCCCTATAAGTAGCAGGGTTTGTTGATGGTTCTAATATTAGTAGGGCTTATCTTCATGCTCATAGTTCATCGTTAGGATCCATTTGTCACCCTTCATGCACATTTGTCCCCCCTGTTGATCTATTTGTCACCATTAATAGGCATCCTCCACTCTTATAGCATACAGGAGCCGTCCGCCTTTGCCCCTGGGAGCTGTCGCCTTTGTGCATTTTTTCACCGTTAAGAGCCTTTTGTCACCCCTCATACGTATTTGTCGCCCCTGTCAACCTATTTGTCACCACTAATATGTATTTGTTGCCTCTGTCAACTTATTTGTCAACAATAATATGCATTCATCACCCTTATCATTCATTTTACTCGCTGTTCTCACATACAGAAGGTGAACCCAAAAGAGAAAATAAATATAACAATAAAAAATCCATAAAAATAATTATTAATAAATAAAATTATTTGTCGCATAGGCAAGAAAATAACAAACAAATCATGAAAGTTGAATCATTCCGACGTATTTCCGACAAAAACTTTTTAGTCAGATAATACCGTCAGTATTTCTCATTTTTCTGAGCTATTTGTCACCGTTACAGAGGTATATGTCACTGCTAACGGCTATTTGTCACTCATGACATCTATTTATCATCCTTATCGTTAGCCAGCCGTCGCCTATGTTTCACTTCAAAACATATCTTTTACTTATGTTATCCATTTATCACCCTTAGGAGACATTTGTCAGCCCTGAAACCTATTTCTCACCACTGATGACTATTTGTCACCACTATGCAGTGTTAACCGTCGCGCTTGATTTGGCTTATCTGACTTACTGGCTCCAAAACTTTAAAACTTGTTCTTCTTTCTGTCTAACAGTGATAATTAATAAATATAATATTGTAATTATAATAAAATAAATAAAAATACCCAAAAACCATACAAATTAAAACTTTATAAATATAACAGAATAATAATAATAATAATATAATTATGAAAAAGATAAAGACTATATAAAATGATAATTAATAAATGTAACATCATAATAATAGTTAAATAATTATGAAAATGACAAAAACTAAAAAAATTGAAAATGATAATTAATAAATGTAACGGTAAAATAATAATGAAATAACTGAAAATGAGAAAAATATAAAAATGATAATTAATAAATGTAACAACATAATAATAGTAAAATAGTTGTGAAAATGACAAAGACCATAAAAATTGATAATTAATAATTGTACTAGTATAATAATAAATTAATTATAAAATTGATAAAAAATATAAAATTGATAATTAATAAATGTAACACTATAACAATAATATAAAACCACCTAATTGTTAAAAATGATAGAAAAATAGTATAAACGTTTCGCTTCATTTAATCAATGTCTTTTGATGACTAGGAAAGCTTCAGATCCGTGTTGGTAGAGTTAAGAAACCCATACACGGTTAAACCCTTCAAATGAACTTGAGTTTCTTCAAGTTTCATTGCCATGAGATATTTGTCACCGTTACAGAGTTATTTGTCACTACTAACGGCTATTTGTCACTCACAACATCTATTTGTCACCATTATCGCTCGCCAGCCATCGCCTTTGTTTCCCTTCAAAACATATCTTTTACTATTGTTATCTATCTATCACCCTTTAAAACTATAATTATACACACAACATACACAACTCAACATAAAACATACATCCCTCGATAAAATCCATACAACATATAACTCAATGAATAAAAGAAATTACAATTACAAATGTGTCATGTTTTACAATTACAATTACAAATCAACAGATATCCATTGGATCATCCTCCACCATCACCAGTTGCAGAAGAATCTCTTCTCTCAGACGGCTTCTTCCACTTCGTCCTCTATACACAACTGAAGTGGCTCGACAGATTCGGTCAGACGAAGATTAGAAGCAACCAACTCTACAGTGTCGCCCTCGTCTGATTGAAAAGTTTCGACACTAGAATCCTCTAAGACACCAATTTTTTAGAATAATCGCTCCATTCAAACCACAGTTTTGAAAGAAGCTCTTTTCTGAAGTCGGTATCATGATCTCTCTCTTCTGGAGAATCAGCATCGACCAGCCTGTATGTGTAAACCTTCCTCGTCTGTCTTAGTCTAAAAGCATGAACAATAGCTTTGGTATCTCGCCAAGCCATTGGTCCTGCTTTTAGAGCAGGACAGACCAAGAAGGTTTACACATACAGGCTGGTCGCTGCTAATTCTCCAGAAGAGAGAGATCACGATACCTGCTTTAGAAAAGAGCTTGTTTTAATATTATGGTTTGAATGGAGCGAGTATTCTAAAAAATTTTGACAGCATCTCCCTTAAAAATTGATAATTTTCCACTTTTGTACATCCTGAAAAATTATATTAAATAAAATAAAAATACATCCAACATGTGAACTGAGAGATGAATTAGGAATCATGACATGAGGGATTAAACCATGGCAGTGACACCTTGGATGTGATGTTATAGAGGCCCTGCGCGGGTGGCGGTGGCGGAATGGCGATGGGCGGCCGAGGACGATGGCTGCAGCGGTGCTGGACGGCAGCCGGTGGGCGGGTCCGACTGGAACAGCGGTCGGCTATCACGGCAAGGCACCTGAGGGGCAGCGGTGCTCTGCTGGAGTGGCTGCAAGGGGGAGCGCGACAGGGGGCTGGCCGGCACTCACGGCGGTGCTGGTTCGCGGAGGAGAGGGAGGGTGCGCAGGGCACCCGTGGGCACACGGGGACAAGGTGACGATGGTCTGCGGTGAGGGGGGAAAAGCAAGGGATGGGGGTAAAATAAATGGCTTCTAAGGGTAAGAAATACGTCGTAACGGTGACAAATAGGTCGTAAGGGTGACAAATACTTCTAAGGGTAACAAATGGGTCCTAAGGGTGACAAATAGCTTCTAAGGGTAACAAATGGGTGTCTAAACGTGAAAAATAGTTGTAGTGGTGACAAATGAAAGAGAGAGAGAGAGACAGAGAGAGAGAGAGAGGGGCATTAACAAACAGAAAAAATGGTGGCTCCTGGCACACATCGCTCCCTCTTGCAGTCCTACTGTCCTGCACTCCTGTTGATGGTAAAGTATTCATATTTGTTTACTAAAGCCGGTGGAAGACAAAGGCTCTCTCCCAACTTATGCCAACTACTCATGAGTTGAGATTTTTAAAGACGAAGGGTCTGACTACGGTTGGTTTTAATTTTAGAGGTCAAATAGTTAAAATGGGGTAGTTATTATAATTTCGAGAAGTGTAACAATCTTCCATCTTATCATATTTTTTATATTTTATATTTTATATTTTTAATTTTCCAATATATTATTTACATAAATATATATTATATGATATATATTATTACGAACTGATATTTTATGAAACGAATATTATAATATCCATATCCGGTCCGATTCAAATTCTAATATTATATGTATCCGAAATAATAAATACGATTTAGAATATTATCTGCTAATTAATACGGATTCAAATTTGAATATTATCCAGCTAAATAATTGATATATTTATTTTTATTATTTATTACATATACGTATTACGGTTAAACATAAGCTATTCCAGGAGTTTCCGACGGAATCTTATTCAGTCGAAAATAAGTCAGAATTTACACACATATTTCTATTCATTTATGATAATTATTACATAAATATATGTAAATATTAGTGACTGAAATTTTCTTGTCAAAAATCAGTGGGTAATTACCAACGTAATTCTGACGAAATTTAATTTATCTCAAAGTTGTCTCTTTTTAGAGACAGATTTTCGCCCGAAATAATAGGTCGGAAATCATTCCGTATTTACCGATGGATTTGCGACAGAATATTTTCCGTTGGAAAGTTATAATAGTTCTAACGTCTTTCCGATGGATATATTGCCGTCAGAAAATTACGTCGATATTTTTCATTTTTCTTGTAGGGTTAGAAGTTTTGCTCGGCCAGTCTTCTCAGAAGACCATCGTGTTGTATTTATAAGGAGAAGATTTAATCTGAGCCCTTCAGTTTGAAAGATGTAATCTAGGTCGTTTAGCCCTTTGGAAGACTCCAAAACCAAGGTACGAGGTGCAGAAATCAATGGCCACTTATTGGCCTTCGAATGAAGCTCACGCTGTCTCACGTGACTGATTCTTCTCCAAGGCAGAAGGATAATGGATAACACTTTTTTCCAAATTTTTTCTGATTGGTCCACATGTAAAGAGTGAATATTCTCTCCTGGGATCTTTCTAAAACCAAAGGCACGTGTCTGGGATTATGTTCCAATGATTGGGTTTCACTGCCACATGGCCAACTTAAGTGGCTCACGTGCTGCCCTGACCAAGCGCAAGTCAGTCTACTGATTTCACAATTCAGTGGATTGAATTCTTCATTGTCTGCTGGCTTGTGCTAGCATGAGCTGACTTGCTACTGTTGCTGCTTTGATGGCCATATGGGTCGACTCACTTATCAAGTGTGTCGACACACTTCAGTTGGTTTAACGAGAGAGCCTTTGTTGCTATTGCTACTGATTGTTGCTAGGTTGATGCTAGCTTGAAGCTATTATTGCTGCATACTGCTATTTTGTTGCTGGCTTTTACTGGCTTGATGTTGATAGCATTTGCTTTGATGTGTCGACGCATAACTTCATTGTGTCGACTCATGCTGCTATTCATGCTGCTGGCTGCTTCTATTTTCATCATGCAGGTCAACTCATATTTAGATCAGGTCGACACAACAGTAGAGTAGGTCGATGCAAGATGAACTAGGCTTTTAATGTTATTGCTTGCATTGCAGTAGCTGGCTTTGCTGCTGTTACTGCAGGTGCTGCTTGGATGCTACTGTTGCTACTGGCATTTGCTGACTTGCTACTATTGAAGTAATCTTCAGGCGATAAGAGTTGACCCAATGTGACCTCTTCATATAGCTTTGCTGCTGGCATGATCTCTGCTGAGTGGCCTTTTCGTATGGCATAACATTCACAGTTGTGTTGACTGAGTGTGTCGACTGGAACAAAAAGTCAATCGACTTGACTGAATATCTATCGACTGATTTCCATATTAGTCAACTAATTTTTGCTTTGGTCGACTGATTTTGCCTGTCGCTGCCCATCTTTATTCAATCTTCATTTAGTGTTTATTTTTCAGCCAAAATGTCATCTTCAGCTTCTCCTTCCATGACCTTGGGTCTTGCCTCATCCCTCAAATTCTTTAGCACTTCATCTTTGCCTTTCTGTAGATTTCAGCTGGCTAGTCTGCTACAGTAAACAAAGTCTGTCGACTTGAAGCAAAAGTCTGTCGACTGAATTTTTGAAATGTCTGTCGACTGAATGCAGTTCAATCGACTGATTTCTCCTTTGGTCAACAGATTTTTCCTTTCTTTCTCAACTGTTTTCTTAACTAATTAACTTGATCTTCTGGACTGTTCTGGACTGTTAAACCTGTAAAATATTATGACATGGAACATGTTTTGGTCCTAAAATATGAATTTGATTGTTCAAATAATATTTATTATTTCTTCACATTCTTGACTCAATAAATCAATGAGTCATAGTTAGACATCATCAAAACCAAAGATACAACACTTTACAATAACAGCGATGATAGGAACATGAGTAGCAACAACAACAATAACAACGGAAGTAACAGCCGCAGTAAGAATGGTAACAACGGCAGCCGATAGAACCATAACTCTCTAAGCTACTCCTAAAGGTAATGAAAAGCAAACCTCGATCTCACAATCGGGGTCTGCCAAACCAACGGAAAACCCTGGCTACACAACCAGGAAGGGAAATCCACGACTTCTCTATCGTGAAGGCCCATCCTCACAGACGGTGGCCCAACCCAAGACCACGCGGTCCAAGGGTATAGTCACAACCTCATAGTTGAGAACCCTACACTATCTACGAGTGAAACCTCGGTAACCTTATCGGGAACCCTAGACCTCTACATAGGGAAATGTACGTAGAAGCCACCCGAAGAACCACATCTTGCTGACGGGACACTAAACCTCGAGTCACGAGAGTCACGTGTCGCGTTACGGGAGAACCTGCCCACTAGAAGCAAGGCCAGATGCGTCCACTGATGACTTAGTCCACGCCTTGGGTGTCTCCCTACTCGCCCCAAGTGGAAACTGAGACACCGTACAAGTAACACAATGACAGGGGTCTAGTTGGGGTCGTGCTCGTAAGCACGCATCTGAAGTCCCTGACTGTATGTGCACACACTGACTGAATGCACTACATCAGGCCCTCTAGATGGTTTTCCTCCCGACCTGAACTCGAGCCGCCACAGTGGGAGCCCCTACAGTAACCATCTTAAAATCATCTCTCCCAGGTCAAGCTCTCCGCCGCTCCCAAGCGGGTCGGCACACGCGTGCCCAGGAAAGCTACGACTAGTGGGAAAGCCACTCAACGTAAGACTCTCAAGAAAAACCATCGGACTACTAACAAGCTACGCACAAGCCCATCACATGTAACTCGGAACACCGGGTGGCACGGTGCCACCAGACTCAAGACGACTAGCTAGACTCGCTAATCCAACAGCTATAGAGTCACGTGACTCATCCCAAGGCCGTTGTACCATACGGCACCATGTTGTCAAACTATCATAGTCCAAGAGTCAGAAACAACGGTCAAAAGGACTCTTAAGGCGGCTCACAACCACCGGGTCCACTCCCTCTCCATGGGAGACTAGAAGCCCCTAGTTGGGTCACTGGACTCTCATTCACTGGCCATACACATGGCCCATACGGAAAACCACTTTCTGAGGAAGCCAACGTCATGCGGGGACAACCCTCCGCCCCTACACTAGTACACGGTGACTCGATCTAGCACAACGAAGAAGTCCAGAACTCACAGGGTCACCCGGACCCTTAAAACAACACGGACATGCTAATCAGGGTAACATGATTCCTCCGGACACCCAAAAACACAGTCTCGGTCCCCACGGGGCGTCCGGGACATCCACGGGGCCAAAGGTCGACCAAAGGGTCACAATCGGATCCACCACAGGCCAAAATAGACAAAAGGGGGTGGGTTCAGTCGACCTACCCCTAGGGTCGGTCGACTACCAGTAGAGGGTAAGTCGACCCAACCAACTCGGTCGCCCTCACCGTGGCGAACCGATTCGGTCGACCGGACTCCCCCAGTCGGTCAACCGAAACTGACAAACCAGCATTCCGACCCCTACTGTGGGGTCCCATTCCATGCCCCACTCGATCCCTATCGAGGGGGAAAACATCGGAACCTTACTCTGGGTCCCAAATTACTAAATGCACGAAAATAAACTACGAAACGTCGCTCAATTCGGGGAAAATTGTCACTCGCCCTAAACATGGAATAACTATCCCGATTGAAGGAAACCCCACTCTCGACCTCGCCTTGGCCTACAAACCACGGGAAAAATGGAATACAAGGGTTAGGGATCTATTCCCCAACCTCCACCGATGATTTCCCATGCCGAGGATGTCGATTCCTCGCGAAAATGAGCCTCGAACCCACGCTGACTTCACGATCTCGCGAACGAGCTCTGCCACTCCACCGCCTCATTCCTCGCTCCATCCTCTACACCTCGCCGCCCCTACATCGCCTCCGCCTCGCCCGCCTCCAACTTCATCGGTCGTCCGAAGAAGAGAGGGAGAGAAAGTGAGAACAAGAGGAGAGAGGGAGATAATGAGAGAATGAGGAAGCGAGAGGGGGTGGAAGGGTTTATATAGAAAAAGGTTTGGGATTTAAATATCTAAAAAATAAAATAAATGGGAAAAAATCACCCCCACGATCTTTGAAAAATGCATAATACCCCCGCCATGTCTCGGAGTCTGAAAACATAACGTTTCACCTTACACAGGGGTCCAAAGGCCCGACAGTCAAAAAATCTGATTTAATTTCCAAACTCGATCCGGGACCTGACAAAAGCGCTCCGAAACACATGGATTTTGATCTTAAAATCTCGGGCGTTACGCGATGATTTCTCTGATGCGCTGATGGAGCTTTGTTGAGCCATAGTTGGGCCATGACACGCGGGCCAAGGATCGGCCCACCTGAGGTTGCCCGCACCGGGCTAAATCGGGCCTATACCAGCCCTGGCGACTTTGGGCCATACTGGGCCTTGCGACATTAGGCCCTTCTAGACCTGGCGAGCGTTCCCCTCCTCATACGCCATTTCTCAGCCGGAGAATGGCCAATGCCACGGCAACCCATATAAATAGGTCCCCAATTGGACCCAAAGTAGGGAGGCCTACAAACATACACACGCAGAGACATCCCCAGACACATACAGGCATACTGAGACATAGAGAGAAGGAGAGACACCGTGGTGCTAGAAAAGTTTTACGCCAAGAGGGAGAGAGAGACTTCTCTACGTAGCGATGGAAGGGATCTCCACTCGGAAAGTAGGGCCAGTCTCCGAACCCCTGCCTCTCTGAGCACTCTCCAGACCTTCCGACCATTCTCCGAGCACTCTCTCCTCCACTCGGGCCCCTCCAGTTCACTATCTCCTTCTTCTCCTTCATCCAGCTCTCTTTTTCTTTGCTCCCACACATCTCTGACTTAAGTATCGGAGGGTTGTCCCCTGAGATCACTCGCAGGACTCTTTCTGACGTCGTCCTCTAGTGGTTGCAGGTTTCCTCGAGTGGACGACTGCTCTTTCCCAACAAACAAATCTCAAAGGTGTAGTATGAGACCATAGGAACACTTTCCTACCTCTATAGTGGCCATCTACCACATTTAAACTTGAAGTCTGAAATTTGAGATTCATTTGCTAGGGCCCCTTTGGTTATAATGTAGAGTAAAGAGTTACTTGAAAATCTCTAAAACCTCCTTTGAAAACGAGGTGGGGGCGAATAAGGTGTCTCACCCCGGTTAGCGTCGGATATGTGTGAGGAGAAAAAGTGGGATTCACACCTTTTTTTTCTCTCGTAGGTATATATTCCCCTATCCTATTCTTATTTAAAACATGACCTAACAAAATACACCTACAATGGTGTTAGAGTTTTTTGAAGTAAAAAATTTCATTTGGCAACCCATGTGCACTCCGCCAATTCTACCTCCCCCACCATCATCGCCTATGCCATTCGCCCCTTCTCATCTCAATTAAACTTTATATAAATACCACTTAAATAGTTGCCAGAGGTTTAAATGTGCGTTTAAAGACTAGCAGGCAGAGTTTAAGAGTTTAAAATGTACGGTGAGCTTGGGAATCTATCCAAAAACTTACGAACGAGTTTCTCTATATTTCGTACTCACCCGTAGCCATGTGTCTATGTTCTCTCTCTGAGAGATTTTAGGGTGCACATAAGCTGAGGAAAGTTTGTTGCATTTGGAACGGCTATAGATTTTGTCAAAAATTTTAATCATTAGAATATACCGATGTATGGAATCCCTCCGATGATATGTTCCAAACACCACCTTAATCAAAACAATCTTAGTAACCGAGCACTCAAGAAATAAAGAATGGAGAAAGGTTGACTGCTCGACGGATATAAAAGTTTAATACTTTTAAAAGTTATCTTTCGTAAATTTAAGTTTTAAATAATTATAATTAACTATTTAAAAAATGACTAAGGGTCAGAAATGGTCGCCATGATAACGGGTGGAGGGAGTTTGACTCAATAGTGGATGGTAGTAGCTTTAATAACTAAAAATGAAGGGTAGGTGAAAGCATTGTAGGTTGTGTAGCTACGATTCATGTTGATGACTACGTTAGGTCAGCGACTCGTAACATAGTGAGCGGTGGATCTGTGTCTTTTTACTTCTCTTGTTAATCACGTTGACTAACTTAATCCAATAGGCCCTCTTTATTAATCGGTTAGGATAGGATACAATGGCATCCAATGAAAGAGAATGATGGGGGGCCCACACCCTTCATCTCACACACATATGCCTTAACCGAGCTCGGGTAAGGCATTCGACCCTAGCTCGATTAACAAAGAGGCCCATAAAAAATAGATGTGGAGCATGCGCTGTGCACTCAACGTGCAAGTGTGCAACAAATATTTCTCGCACTACATCATGTGATTAGTCATGAAAGGGTTGATGACATAGTGGTGGGTATATTGATAGATCTATGGTAGGGTGATTTGAGAGGGTGACTACACATATGCTATTATGTAAGAATTTTTATGTCAAGCACATAAACGAAGATCTAGAACTCTCAGCTTCTCTTATTAATTTAAATTTTCAACAAATTTTATGTCATAAGTTATGCTCCAGAATTAATAAAGTCATAATTTTAAAGAGATTCTGTATGCAAACTATTGTTAGCATTGATAACCCCCGAGTAATAACATAACCAATATGATCCGAGTGCGAGACATACATTTGCAGTGGAAGCAAGAGATCCACGTAGTATCACACATAGGCGAAGGAATAGGTTACTAGAGTCTACCCTTAATGCTCCATGCTCCAAGACCCATGAACATCAATGATGTCCCATCGAAGATGTAGCTGAGATAGTCGTGCGAGAAGACGGCTCTCCCACAAACTCCACGTAGAGCAACACCTTCTCCTTACTATGGTGCTAACCACCTCTCCTTCTCTCTTATAACGAAGAAGAGAGAGAAGAGGAATAGAGAGCGAGGAAGGGAGAGAGAGGTGAAGAGCAAGGGCAGCAACGGCGGCCTCTCCTGGTCACACTGCTCTCTCTCTCTCTCTCACACACACACACTCTCACAAGGAGTACATAAGAAAAGGGGGCGGCACTCTCCTCTAGGGCAACCTCTCTCTTGGGTAGCATAATAACTCTTGCCCTCTCATCCCCCACACACCCATATATAGAGAGAGGGTGAGTCCAAGGTAGAGTTGTAGCAGGAAAGGCCAAATAGAAGTCCGCATGGGATTTGGAGAGAGGTCTAGTCAGAGTTGAGATTGGAGAGGGAGTGTGCCAATACATGGAGAGTCCGAGCGAGACTTGTAGAGGTGGGGCGACCTCGGTCGACTCTTGGCATGACTTGGAGGACTGCAATCACAATCCTCCCTCTTCGGTTCACGATGCATGACGATCCCATGAGACGTGGGATCCTCGCATGGGCAGCGCGACGTGCAATGTGCTCTCATGCACGCCTGCCCACCCAAGGAGGGTAGCCCTAATGGACACCCAAATACTAATAGGCCTCGTCCCATTGATTAACCATTCTCACTTGCCCATTACGGGGTAACATTGTGCACGTTTTGTCTCAAAGCTTTATTTTCCATGGTCATACAGGGAAATGAAACGTGTGACCTCTGGCAGATTCTTCGAACATCTGAGAAGTGGTCTTTTAAGTGATCACCAACTAACGGATCACTCAAATCAATCACGTTCTGTATCTCGGACACTTTATATCCACCTAATTTGACAGTTTGGATCTCTCAAACACAGGTAGTGTTAAATATGATGTTTTATGCTTATGACTCTATCACCACATAGACAACTGTGCCTCTCGGGAAATAAGTCACAAACTATGGTGCGATACTTAATTGTCTTCCTTATGCTACTCATGCCAATTCGATTCGTCTCGACCGCTTTCCTAGACATGTCCCGCTAGATGGTATCTACCATCGCCCTAAAGGGACGTGATAAAGAAATGACATCAAACTTCTTCATGACATAGCACTCACGTCATTGGGGGTACTAGGGGTATAACAATGATGTAATCTATGAGCTTACATGACGATAACGTAGAGATCTATTCATCATTCCCTATTATATGATTTATATAGTACATGCGGTATGATACGCATGTCATGGTGTTCTCCCACATATGAGCGCGTCTACATATAAATATAATAACATCACACATATCCCAATCTAGCGACACTCTCCTGTAAGGCGACCTCTCTCTTAGGTAGCACAACAACTTTTGCCCTCTCATCCCCACACACCCATATATATAGAGGGTGAGTCCAAGGTAGAGTTGGAGTAGGAGAGGTCAAGTAGAAGTCCACGTGGGACTTGGAGAGAGGGCCAATTAGAGTTAGGATTGGAGGGGGAGAGTGTGTATATGTGGAGAGTCCCAGCGAGACTTTGAGAGGCGAGGTGACCCCAGTCGACTCCCAGTAGGACTTGGAGGATCGTGATCGCTATCCTCCCTCCCCCAATCTGCCAGGCATGCGAATCCCATGGGAGGTGGGATCCTTGCATGGGCAGGCAGCGTGCAGCCCGTCCAAGGAGGGTTGCCCTAACAATATTTATAAATTTATAATCTTTATTCTAACAATATTTTACATAGACAATTGTTTAGAATTCATTGCTAGACTTTTGATATTATTTTCAACCCCTTTCAAAAATTCTATAACTCTCCACCCTCTACTTTTTTGAAGGACTTAGTTTCTTTTCACTGTCATTAATTGTTGTCTAAATTCTTTTCAATAATAATCATACTACACTTGTTAGTGGAGCACATTTTTTAAAAAAATAAAAAAGCAGGGTGGGAGCTCCGTAAGAGTTGCAGTACGCTTTGCCCATTTGATCATAAGATCTCGTGAGCATTCGTTGCCTAGATGTTGCAGTGTCACTGGCAGTGAGTCAATGGTGCCACAGCACCTGGACGCAAACCTTACGTGCTCAGACAATCTTATTTGTTTTAGTTATTTTGTAAATAAATTATTATTAAATATAAACGTATAAAAAATGCTTTTAAAAATTTATTAATAATCATATCATTATGTAAAATTATATTTTAAAAATATATCATTTTTATTTACAAGTATACTACGTGAAAAGTTCAACTTTATGTCACTTTTTAAATAGATCGTAAACTTCGTTTTGATAATATCAAAATCTAGCACATTTTTTTTATAAACTCCTGTGTGCAACGAAGGGAGAGTGCACCCCCTTGCCAGCGGAAGGGAATGGACCCACTCCACCTTCGTGTCACCCAAAAGCAAATGGAATTGACATAAGAAAGAGAGTTTTATACATCACCGGGGCGAACCCCTGAAGCCCACAGGCTGACAAGAACAAGGCACCCTAGACCATGCAACTGAAGACTCAACAGAAAATTAGAAGATAGCTACACACAGCGGAGACGGATTCTCGGAGGACCACTAGCGTCTGTCTTGACAATCCCTCTGATTCTGGCCGGAAGGTCCCTACTGGATCGGAACTCATTATTACGCCCCATAAGAATCACGTGATTTGCCAAGGCGTCTACAAGTTAGTTTCCTTCCCTGAAGATATGTACAATGGGGCACTGAAAGCGATCGAGGATGCTAAGCAGAGTGTTCCACCACGGAAGCAAAGACCAAGGAGACTGACCGTGGGAGTTTAGCAGCTTCACCAAAGCGAGCGAATCTGAAGCAATGGCGGATATATGAATCGAATGATGAACTGCGAGACGCAAGCCATCCAGAAGGGCCCGTCTCACTACAAGAAAACTGGCCTTTACCTACGTTTAAAAAATATAGTTATAGGTCCAAAAAACATAGGTAAAGCCTTTAGCCACGTTTGCTTGCCACGCTCTCAAAGTGTGGCGCTTGCTCGCGTGACTATAGGTTATACCTTCGTTTCTATGAAACGTTGGTATAGTTCAACATATACTTACACTTCTAAAGCGTAGGAATAGCCTAACAAAAAACGTAGATAGATACCGAGCTATACCTACGCTATAAAAGCGTAGAAATTGTTTCTTAAAAACGTAAGTAGATATCAGCTTATACTTACACTTTTTAAAACAACGTAGGTTAAATATATATATACACACGCATGTAATTGATTATACCTACGATTATAAAAATGTAGGTATTATATATTATCACGTTTTAGAAGAAATGTATGAAAAAGTATTAGTGTCATTATATTAAAAATGTAGGAAATGGAACTAGTGTCATTTAAAAAAAACGTAGGTATATTGTTCTTTTGTTTTTTTTATATACTCATTGTGCAATCATACATGTACATTCATATAATTCCTGCATAAATCTCACATTGAACACAGCACTAATAACATAAAAACTCACAATCAACACATCAATATAAAGTCACATTCAACATATCAATATAGATCATACACGACCTTCGAAACATCACTAACAACTTCAAGTGATTAATAATACATCACCTACATACAAAATTACTTTCCAATTAGTAACTATTTGCCACTAGAACATGTGTTAAACAAGTAACACATGCATAGATACATAGTATATACATACACATAAACAGATAGTTCCCCTATTGTAAAAGGGCAACAAGGCCACTGATATATACATACACATACATATCATTGCAGGAAGGTCAACCTTCTTTGTTCCTTCTTTGATGGACAGGCAAAAGCTCCTCTCACTCTCAAGCTGGCCTCAAAAAAAAACTAAATAATAAGTAACGAGCGTCATTATTTGAAGGACGTCTATGGCACTTTACTGCCCATATGCTTGACTTAGAAACTGCAACCTGCTACTTGCAAACATGAATGGTTGCAAAAAGCTAAGTTCCGTGTTCAACTTTAGCAGCATAAAAAAGACAAGATTATAATTATAAAAGATAAACAAACTGAAAGATATAATTTTTGTAATAGAATAAAAGTATAATTGCATTGCAGTGTTGCATAAGCAAAAAAGAAAAAAGTCATGACAACATACCTGAGATACAATCTTTTATATCTGGGGTTCAAACCCCATGTCTAGGATACGATCTGCCTCATCTAATACAAGATATGTAACTCTACGTAGATCGGTGCCAACACTAGGACAACAGGCCCATTGCCATAAACTAAAGAACATATTACAAAAAGCATATGATCCATTGGCTGGGACTAAATAGTGAACCAAGGGAAATAAAATAAAGTTGGGCAGATGTCAAATACAACGAAAGAAAACTAACCTAGTGGGGGCTGTGCATGAACATGTACCAAACCTGGAAGAATATATGCCAATGTCTTTCCAGAACCAGTCTCTGCTATACCAATTACATCTCTACCCTTTAGGGCCATAGGCCACCCCTGAGCTTGAATGGGTGTTGGTTCACCAAAACCACATCTTTCTATCAACCGGATATAGTATTCTGCACATACTAAAAGTTGGCAGAAGTTACATTCTTGAAGACAAAAGATCCAACAGTTTTGCCACCCCACGGAAGCATCCATAGGATTATAACAATAGTAGTGTGATACCAAATGACAAGCAAAAGTGAAATTCACAAGAAAATGCTTCATAAAGCCATTTCAGACAGGAACCTTTTAACATGCACTAGTAACATTTATAATTATAAATATAGAACTTAGGAAGGAATGACTCCAGAGTAAGCATTCAAGCAAGTCTCAAAAGACTGAATCTACGTAGTCATGTAAACACAACTTCTATGAGTAAAAGGTAAAGAACATGTACCAAGCAATATGCTACACAATATTTTATGTCCACTAAAAAGGGCAATACACCAATCATGCTTCTCCTACTTGTCCTAATCAAACAATTCTAATCAATATCCCCCCAACTCATATCACACCTCACTGTTCATGTATTGCGCACATCACCACTTGTTGAATACTAAACAAGTATATTCTCAAACAAACATTAAGGTAGGAATGCCATCCCAAAACTTAGCAATACCAATCACTTGCACAGCATGGGAATTGAGCAATATTCGTGCTATTTATTTCATAAGAGACATATCATGTTGCTACAACTACAAAGTGCATGACATAGATATATACCTACTAAATAGCATACATATTATGAAAGAGACTAGACTAAATGACAGATAAAAAAGGAATTGCTAAGGTATGAAATTATGCATGTTTCTTAATAGGCTCTGATTGAAAGTCTGAGAAGCCCAAGAAAATGTCAAACACAAAAAACTTGTATTTTAACTTTATGGGTCTTTTTGCAGTCAAATTACCAAGGCCCCATAAAAAAACATGATGGTCACCTGGAAGCAACATCGGCTACAGCAATAATATGAGGACTTAGCTCTCCAAAGGATGCTCCCTTATATTGTTCCATCATATGGGTTTCATAAAGATGTGGCAACCTTTGAAATGGATTTACTACAATAAGAATATGTCTTGTATATGTTTGCCATGAAATTCAGAAACAAGCATTACAACATGTTGCATAGAAAGTACTAGTTTTTTCACTTAATGGAATAAGTAATTTCCGAAAAGAGAAAGTTAACAAAAATTCAAAGAAAGATAAAAATAGCTTACATATATTTTGTTAAGCTCATATCTAGTTGACAAATTCTGCAAAACACTGGGTTTATGCAAATATGAAAGCTTTGTCATGTCATCAACTCCACCAACTAGTCGACACTCGCATATATTTGTGAGGAGGAAAACAGAAGCAGATTGTGTGGAAATCATCTAATTTTTTCGTCCGCTACAAGGGAAAGGATGTGTGGTATCTCATCTCCATCCTTAATTCCAAAATAAAGGTGCAGCGTAATAGAAGTAAGCTTGAAATCAATCCCAGCCAATCACAAAGGATATAAGATAAAAAAGAATACATGAAAGTTCTACAGAACCTAGGAGCTTTAAAAATGGGATTGCATGTGGATATCATAAAACAATGTGTTAATCCAATTTAGCCTTAAGGCTAAATAGAGAATAAATTTAGACTCGAGGATCACAGCTCAGCCTCTGCGTTGGTGTTTGAAGCTTGGAGACCTGCAAGTGAGACTTTTTACATGATCTTATTCCCACAATTTGTCTCTTCCATTTTCAGCTTTCTGTACAAATACAAGCATTGGATGAAGGGATCAAGCATAAATAAATGCGAATAAAATGTCATTCTTGGTGCATCCATTCCTCAACTTTCTCTATTTTTTTTTCTCTAATATGTGCACTTGCAGTAAGGTGTGAGAGTTTTTCAACATACAACTTAGAAGAAATGCAATTAGGAGTTTGGAAGAATGTTCTACGAGAACCAAGTCTCATTGTGTTCCCCATATGTGTTCTACGAGAACCAAGTCTCATTGTAATATGATTGCATAATGAGTATTTAAATAATAATAATCAGCATACATACCTTTCCACCAGGTAAGACATTAGTGCATCTTATTGACTCCTCAATGATTGAGCGCACACTTGGATCATGTCTTGGCTTGCTTCCCGTCTCATTGTAAATATAGTAACTTTTTCCATTGCTTTTTCCTGCAATGAAAAGCTTCAAGCATATGATGATACAGATGAGAGAAGGTGTCGACTCTTAGAGTCGACACCTTTTTTAAGGTGTTCTTTCCGCAGCAAATAACAGGACACAGGGATACTTAAGACTCCATTCAACTCTTAATAAACCATAGCCCACTCCATTCAACTCTCAATAAACAATAGACATCAAGACTTTTGATCTTGTATTCATGATTACTTAAATAGAAGCATATGGATCAAGTCCTGAACAGATTTGCTCCCACGTGGTTGCGCTTTCATCAAGTCCCTGTTCAAACAGACAGTCATTAGGCATTTTCTCAAACATTTGAAGGCATGCGTGAATAATCAATGTGCATATACTTTATAAAGTTAAGACAGGTGTAAAGAAGATATGCACAGACATGATTAAGGCAAATGGAGAAAATGCACTGACTTGATTTTAAGCATAATGGAAATGTATGCAGACTTGGTTTAAGCATAAGGGAAATGTGTGCAGACTTGATTTTGCTGCAAGCAAACATGTGCACTGACCTTATCTTGCAAAGGCCAATTGTGCACGGACTTGAAGTGCATTGCTAACACATGTGCAATGACTTGCATGATGCATGTGCATGGACTTGATGGTGCAGTGTGCAAACATGCACAGACTTGATTATGCTACTGCCAGAAAACATGCACAGACTTGCTTATGCTGTTGTGAGAACATGCACGGACTTGCTTCAACATTCCAAAGCATGTGCATAGACCTGATATACATTTATGCACTTATGCTCAGACTTTTAATGCATATGCTCAGATCTAGTGCCAGTGTGCTCAGACTTGATATAGCACAAAGTCAGTGTACACTGACTTCCATTCTGCACAAGACAAATGTGCACTGACCCTAATTCTGCAGAAGGCAGATGTGCACTGACTTGATAAAGCTGTATGAAAACATGCACAGACCTTGTCATGCATAATGCAAAAACCCGCACCAACCTTTACATGTACAATGCTAAACCCTACACCGACCTTATCATGCATAATGCAAGAACCTGCACCGACTTGATCGTGTAATGTGTATTGACTTGGTAATACAGTAAGAACATGCACCGACCTTGGTTAGTACTAGGTGAAAACATGCACAGACCTGAATATATGCATGAACAGTAACATGCACTGACTTGTTTGATAAACTGAATGTGCACTTAACCTGTTCGATGAAATGTCAATGCAACACACACATGTGCACAGACCATCCAATGTATGAAAGCGAATGTGCATCGACTGCCTAAAGCAAGAAGACAGTTGTGCATGGACTTTGTAATCAAATGTGCAAGTGTGCAAACTAAGCATATAAAAATGTGTACAGACCTCGTATGAAGTATATGAAAGTGTGTACAGATTTTGTGAAGCATACATTAAAATGTGCACTGACTTTATGAACCATATATGGAAATGTGCACTGACCTGTAAGACTTCAGTCCTTTTCTGACAGATGGTTGACTTACACTTTTGGGCGGTTGACCAGATGACAGTTATGAGCAATGGCGTTGACCTTGACCTACGTTGACTTTGAGAGTGTTCTTTAAAGCTTGTTCTGATAAATTTCATATCTTTATTATGTAATGAGATTATTAGTTCATTCAACAGGGTTTTATCATCAATGTTAAATATAGTTACATAATAGTTGACATCATCAAAATCACAGAAACACAATAATATGGATACTCAAACAAACATTTCATATTAAGCTCATAAGTAAATATTCAAGTATCCGAACAACTTGACACAAATTCCACATATCTCTTTAGATGATATGCAACGCAAATTTTATTAGAACAAATTCTGCTAATATGGCAAGTAATGCAATCACAAAACTTCTCACTTTTTGTCCGGCATAGAAGAGTGCAGATTCGTGAGTAGTAGAAGCTAAAAAGTAGCCAATGCATGCATTATCTAAATAGCCAAAAGGGATAAGAGAAAAATAGTAGGAGACCATTCACACAGATTCGTCAATCACAAATATCTAAAGTAGAGAGCCATCCATCCATGCAAGTGATGTGTGCAAGAATAAAATATAACATACAATGCAACATTAACCCAAAAAGATATTTAACTGTCTTGTATAAGAATGACATAGAGTAGCCCAAAAAGTCATTCCTTTTAAATCCACCTAGAACATACACAAGGTTACATCAGAAATAACTAAGGATGTTGAAAAAATAGATAGCTGACAAGCATCACATCTAGACCAACACCTGAAAAAAAGAGAAGATGATAGTCAAGTTTGCAGTAATTCAAAATAAGATCAAAAGATATGGCAGTATATAATTAGAAATGATCTTACATAGTCCATGAGCCACAAGATGTGACTCCCAACAGCATCTTTAATTCTTTTTCTATTCTGATCCTTCACAAATAATGGTGCGTCTGGATGGCGACCATATTGCACAGAGACTTCACAATACACAGATCCAATTTTCCTTCCCATGATGACTTTTTCTTCGTTGATGCACATGACCATGCCAACAGCCACATGTTGTCCCTCGAGGTCTAGCAAGATCACTTTGCGACCTGGCAACTAAACATAACACAAAATATATAAAGATTTAACATGCACATGACCATAGTTAATTTAAAAATTATGAGTGCATCACCCATTGACACACCACATGAGGGACGCATGTGCTCCCAAAAATTAAAAATGAGTCATAAGATGTCGGGACATATGCTCCCTGCATTCCAAACACCCAAAAACCAATATGAAATACATACTTGACACTTTATGCATAGTACATCAAACATATTCTATGGTAGCAATATAATGTCTCTACCTTTGTTGGATCGTCAAGGGTGTTAGCATTTTACATGTCAGATGTTGCACCAAATTCGTCATAGGCACTGGCAGCAGATGATGCAGGCACATGTGGAGATGATTCATACTTGTTGCCATGACTCTAAAAGGAGATGATGACCAAAATTAGTAAGTAATAAAAGTATTCTCAAGTATTTTAAGCGATATAATGTACCTGTGATGTTCTTATCAATTCTTTCATCCTTGCTAGCTTTACTTCTACTGATGACTCCAAATCCCTCATTCTATCCACCAACATTTTGTTCTCCGCCCTAAGAGATTCCTTTGTATTTTTTCCCCATAATGAAGATGGTGTGGGACCTGTACCCACACCACGCACACGGCCTGACCTCTCCTTACCGAGAACTTGGGAGTAAACATCATATTATGTAGCAACTTGATGGGCATCACTTGTCATTGAACTCGAAGGTTGGGAAGTCTTTAACATCCCCATTTTTTCCAAATGAAAATGGGTGAAGAGAATTTGGAATACGGCATACATCAAAAATCATATGAAAATGTGTTCTAAGCATAATATGTCAAGATAAACTTACAATGACATGACCAGCCGCCTCATTTATTGGGGCCCCATCCTTACGCATGTGTGTTTTGATGAACAAATTAGCACGATCTAAGTGCAGCCCATGTCTCTCATGCTATAACAAACAAAAATTAGGTGTCATTAGTATCACATACATAATGTAAGGAAAAGATCCCTAAAAAATCCCCTAACAAATAAACCACAAATCGCCTCCTCAGAAATGTCTGCAAGGGAGCGTGTCCTAGCACAATGGACCCACTTTTGGGAAACTTTGCATTTTGTGTTCATTGCACTCATTTTCTGTAATTAATTGAATAATAGAGTTAGCTGACCTCAAAGCATATGGACAATGCATTTGAATCAAACCTACCACTGTGTAGTTGACCACAAAGAAACTGCCCCTTTCCACTGTTCCTCATTAATGAGTGGTGCATTTGGGAAGACTTGATGGGTTGCCTTTTCACTCCTTTTGTAATACAGTTTGCGCACTCTATACTTCCAATAGCGCCATTTATTTGCAAGGCCCTTCAGGACCCACCTCCTTGCCTCTTTTGGTATATCATACTTTCTCTATTCAAAAATTAAAATTACGTAATTGATTACAAATATCCAAATAGGACTAATGAGGATAAAAGAATTAGTTGAAGGAACATAAAAATATATTATCAACACATTGTTACCTGTATGTAGTCCCATACATCTTCTTTATGAATGTCAGGCACTTTTCTCCAATTAGAGTAATTGATTGGCAATTTTTCACCATTCCTTGCAAGCGTGCCTAAAAATGTTCTTAACGAACGGCCACCCGACCCAACTGGCTGGCCCAACATATTCCACTTCACACAAATACGTTGTGTGCCGTCCATCGCATGTACATCGCGACAAGCAGTGTAAAAACGTCATCTTTCGGACCTTTGGCTTCCTTCCCCTGCTGTACAAGTTTTTGCAACAACTCTTTCTACCTTCGTTTCTTCCTCCTTTTCGCTCGTAAGCTTTCCCTGAATGTCTTTTACTTCATTTTTAGACTCAGACTTTCCCTGCATGTCTATTTCTTCAATCTTCATCTGAAGCGTTCCCTCTGTGTCTTTTACTTGACCAGGCTCGACCTCCTTGTCATGTAATCTGGATTGATCATTTCTACTACTTATGAAAGAGCAGACCAAGTTCTCAAACAAATCTACATCTGCTGGAACAAACCAACCCTCATGCAACTGTAAAGTTAAAAAAAATGAAGCAGAACAAACATTACTATATCATTGAAGAAGAGTTCAACATTGCAGAAAATGATACATAAGATAACATACAAAGTCTGGATTTCCTTCACCAGAGAAGTTCTCTGGGGCAGCTTCAATGAATAGGTGAATGAAATATAGCACAAAATGACCACATTGTTCACCATTCCTTTGTTGAGGAACCTATAGACAGATTAAAAGTAATCAAAGTCAAAAATCATATCTACTTGCAAATGAGAATATGTAAAATTCCAAGTCTCATGTTCCACTCATTGACATATGCAAGTGTAAGATACTTACCTGTGGTGCATAAAGTGGAATGGTGGCAATGCCATCTATTGTTGTTGGGTTCCCTTCACTCTTGTAAATGTCCATGACGAACCTACATAGAAGTCCAACAATATTGAGTAAATCAAGCAACAATAACGACCATGTAATCAAATTAAATAGCAGTGAAAAATATAACATATGACTATAAAAAGTAAACCATGTGGACCATATATCTAAAGTTCATTGCTTTAAATTACCTCCTAATGTATTTCTCATGTCGGTTTGGTCCAGCCGACAGGAGAGAGTCGAGGTACAGAATGCATGGCTTTGCCTTCGATGTAAACCCTATCCAAGGTTGCATAAGATGACCAGGCTCCAATGACCCCTGCATCGAAGTGGTATGATAAAACCAAATTCATTATATAGCTATTAAAACCAATTATTAGGGTCAACACTTGAAGAGTAGATACCAACAAACAATTGGCACAAATGTGTATGCCTTTGAGAATATACTCTGGCCCTTAATCCATGACAACACTTTCTCACAATTACCGTTTAACCATGCATTATACCACAGGCAATCAAAACACCCAAAGCGGGCCATCACATCATTAGGGATTTTAGTAAATATGTGCCTACAAAGTTTAAACATGCTCATAATGTTGTAACACAAACAACATGAAAGTTTATGTACAATAACAAGATAAATAGGTGGCGTTCAAACTCTATATATTGTTGAAATCTATTTGAATCCAACATTCGTGCCCTTCGACTCGCAGTGTAAATTGTGGAGATATCTTTCACCATTTTCGCCTCTGCAGAGCACGGTCGAGAGGGGAGCTTATGGACGTGGTCTGTTGCAACCATACTACAGGTCCTAGAACCCTGTGTAGGTCTTTTCATAATGGTCTTTGAGAACTCAGTTTCGAGACAATCTTCTTTCCCCTGTAACATTACATAGAAATGTCAACAAAATTTAACAAATTTAATTCCAATGAAAGTAAATTAAAAACATTCAAATTAAGAACTTACATGGCCCTGTCCAATGCTTTAGAAGCCGAGTCTAAATCTGAAATTTTTGACAATGTAAATATGTAATATCAACATATATAAAATGTGTAAAAAATTAGTTGTTACTTAGCTTCCACAACTACACCATTGCACTGTTATTAACGGTTAACAAAGATAATTGATGAATAATACATATGAACACTTAAAATAAATTTGTTCGAAACACTACAAACAAAAATAAACTCATGAAGAAGGTCCCTATCATTTTCCCACTATTTTTAAGGTGATTTCCAGACATTCTACATCATTTCTCTCCCAACATACGTTCTTGTCATCAACATTGTCATCCTCAAGGTAAGGCTGTGTGACTTGAATATCTAAAATCACCCCTGCATCAGTGCATTGCCCACCTTGGACATCAAATAAATCTCTCAGCTGTGCTTTTCGAACAACAAACCAATCATTGTCTTTAGGATGTTCAACATACCAAAATTGCTCTACTTGGGATGCTAACACAAAAGGCTCTGTTGTTCTCAACAATTGTGTTGGATTAATCAAAGTGAATCCCTTATCTTCTTTCACCCCCGTCCTAACATCAATCCAGTTGCACTTAAATAGTACAATCTTCATTTCACCATAATAATCCAACTGTACGATTTCATTCAAAAATCCATAGTAAGTGACGTCTCCCTGAATAGGTTTTTTATCGTTGGAGCTTGCAAAGCTTGAAGTTATAGCAGACAGCACAACACCACTATTGCAAGTTCTTCTACGTTGCTCAACTTGTTGAGTGTGGAAGCAAAACCCATTAATTAAATAGGTATGAAATACATTTACTACAGAAAGTGGTCCGTCTTTCAGCCAGCATAGTTTTGGAGACAAAATATTACCCATTTCCACTTGCAATCTTTGTACCTATGCATTAAGTGAAAGCACACGCATTAGAAATAATACACAGCCACCAACATCTATTACACATGCGTGGTTTTACCTTTTCCTTAAACCAATTCGGAAATTTTTTGTTCCACTCGCTTTCTATTTCCATCTCAGTTGCTCGAGGGTGTTTACTCCGAATTTGTGAAAGATGTTCTCTACATGTCAAGTAACCAATGTACATTCAAGTGTGTGCAGTTGCTCATAGAAAGTAACAAGAAAATATAATAATACTTACTCTCTGTAAGGAGCTAGCACATCACAATTGAATAAAATATATTGGTGTGCCTGACATATGTCTTCCTTGTGAAGGTTAACATCAATCCCTGCACCTAATGGACGGCCTAAATCTAAGAAGATGGCCCATCCATCATCATCATTGTCATTGACATAGGCATCCTCATTCCGTCTGGGCCTATTAAACCACGTCTCCACATCATCAGACAAATATCTAGATGCAAAAGTAAGCGTCTCTTCAGCTAAATATCCCTCAGCAATGCAACCCTCTGGCCGTGCCCTATTGCGCACATATGACTTTAGCCGCGCTAAATATCTAGCAAATAACAAATCAAATTATTATCATCAAAAGGAGTGAAATACTTAGAAGAGTCAAGAGTATTGTTCATACCTCTCAATGGGATACATCCATCGATAATACACTGGCCCACCAAGTCTAGCTTCTTCTGGTAAATGAATAAGTAAATGTGTCATGATATCAAAGAAAGTAGGAAGGAAGATCATCTCAAGATGACATAGTGTGACTATAATCCGTTCTCCAAGGCGATAAAAATCATCTGCTGATGAACTCTTTAAGCACAACTCCACAAAGAAATTACACACTTCAGTTAGTGCAGAACTCACTTCCTTTTGTGTCATTCCTCGAATAGCCACTAGAAGTAGTTATTGCAAGAGCACATGACAATCATGGCTCTTTAAACCCCAGATCTTTGCATTCTTCTCATCCACATACCTTGAAATATTAGAGGCATAGCCATTAGGGACTTTCACACTCTTGAGAACATTACAAATGGTCACCTTCTCAGCTTTGCTTAATGTGAAATGTGCTGGTGGGAGCAATGTCTTTGTTGGACTAGCAGAACATGGGTGAAGTGATGACCTAATGCCCATAAGTTCTAGGTCTTGCCATGTCTTGAGTCCATATTTGTTCTTACCATCAAGTCATAATAGTGTACCAACAATACTATCACAAACATTTTTTTCCACATGCATGACATCGAGATTATGTTACAGCAATAGAAACTTCCAATAAGATAAATCAAAAAAAAATAGAACGCTTCTTCCAATTTAAATATTTGTTAATCTCAGTGTCATTATGTTCCTTACATGAATGGCTTCTCTTTCTATGCACCCTTGTCTCCTTCGATGGGTGCCTTTTCCCCTTCAATGCTACACTTGAAGCCTTCCCCAATGTAAAAGAGAGCCCTTCTATTTGGTGTAACAATTCATCCCCCGATAGTCGCTTAGGACTTTTGCCCCATTCTTGTTTTCTATCAAACATGCGATACATTGATCGAAATTTATGATCTTGTTGTAACCATCTACGATGGCTATGATAAAAATGCTTCCCACTTGCTGGTAGCCACGATGAGAAAGTGTGCTTATTACATACAGGACAAGCCAATCGACCTTTGGTACTCCATCCAGACAGGCATGCATATACTGGGAAATCATTGATAGTCCACAATATTGCAGCACGCATCCGGAACATTTGACCAGTCAAAGCATCAAAAGTATCAACTCCATGCCACAATACCTGCAATTCCTTTATTAATGGCTGCAAATATACATCTATATCATTACCAGGTGCCTTCGGACCAGAGATGAGTAAAAATAGGAATATGTTTGGACTTTTCATGCATTCCCAAGGTGGCAAATTATATGGCATCAAAAGAACGGGTCAAGTGCTATGACTGATCGACATTGTAATATAAGGATTGAAACCATCACTGCCTAGACTCAATCGTACATTTCTGACCTCCAATCTGAAGTCATCTATAGCATCCAATGTCTTCCAACAAGCTGAATCAGCAAGATGACGCAAAATGCCATCTTCACGACGTTCTTCGCCATGCCATCTCATGTTAAGAGTAGATTTTGAACACATGTACATCCTTTGCAATCTTGGAATGAGGGGAAAGTGACGGAGGAGCTTTCTTGGTACTTTTTGTTTCATTTTTTCATCATTATTAATTTTTACATCACATTTCCATCTGCTTTCACCACACTTAGGACATTTATGTAAATCTTTATTTTATTTCCAATACAATATACAATCATTGGGGGTGAGTCTATCTTCTCATACCCATAGCCCAAGTCACTGATAATTTTTTTCGTCTCATACAATGAATTTGGCAACACTTCACCATCCGGAAGAATCTCTTTCAACAACTTCAACATTAATTCAAAAGAAGAGTCACTCCATCCACCCATGCACTTAACGTTGAACATTCGAATAATAAAAGAAAGTTTGGTGTGTTTTGTACAACTAGGGAATAAAGGTGTTTCAGCATCTCTGAATAACTTATAGAACATTCTAGCATTATCATCCACATTCATTGCACCTTCGTTTTCCCCTACACCACTCTTATTTTCAAATGTTGGCCTAAATGCATCATGTAGCATGTCATGCATGCCCCTATGACGAACATCATTCTTTAACTGCCAAGCCTTAGTCTCACCATGAAATCTCCAAAACTCTTTATCCTTGATAACTCCATTCAAGTATAAGTGTTGTCTTACAGTCTCCTTATCCCATCTGTCAACACATGCATAACGTATACATGGGCATTTGATTGTCTGAGTACCCGGTACAATCCCAAATGCAAATTGAATAAACTCATCAACACTGTCATAGTATTCCTTTGCATCCCTTAAAGAAGTAAACATGTAAAAAGGATGCCAGCTAATTATCCATTCCAAAGTAAACATAAGTTTATTCATCTACAACATATACCTTGAAGCGTCCATCCACCCCCAATCCATTGTCCTCTCACTTGTAATTAAACACAAAAATTATTTAGTAAACACAGATAAACATCAGTGCACATGATCCATATTCAATTCAAGCTCTTTTTCAACCATTGTGTGCATGTATGTATATAAAATATAAATGATGATGAATAGAGTAAAAAGCCATATCAGAGTCATGATCTGTGGCATTATTACACCAGAAGTCTTCCCTGAGGGGAAGATTACTGGTTTCCAGCCGATAGACTAGACTCCATATGAGGATCAGGACTCGACAAAATAAAAGATAAGGGAATTGCTTAGAAAGAAAAGTAAAGTTATTAAAGAATGCTTTTCTCTCTAGCTCACTAAACAACAAATAACAACATCCGCCACTGAAAAATAGAAATGGGATAGAAGATTACCAAAGCTTTAGCTTAATATGACCGATAGAGTAATCTCCTATCCCCTGCGAAACAGAAAAATAGTCCTTTACAAAAAAAATCGTGGCTAAATAATAATAATAATAAAGAAAATACGGCATTTATATGACACGAGCAACATAGTAAGGATATTTGCTTAAAAAATCATTTCAACAAAATTCTAAATACCTTTCCGGAGTAGCTCGAAGACGACCACACTAGATGGGGAGCTGTGGCTGGGTATGAGCAGACAGTGTGGACTACACAATCACGGTAGAGCTACGTGGGAAGCACGTGAGCGGTGGATGGGGTTGTGCTGGCAGGAGGCTGATGGGGTCGACGCTACAGGAAGGGGGTAGCAGGCTGAAGGAGAATGGCCGAGGGTGAGGGGGGTTGGGGTTGACGGTAGCTGGTTGTAGGGTCTGGGAGCAAATATGTGCAGAAGAAGAAGAGGAAGGGGGCAACAAGTGGTGGAAGAAAAAGAGGAAGGTGTGGCAGGGATCCTGGCGGTCGGCGATGGGGCTGGCGGGTGGCGTGCGTTTGCAAGAAAAAGAAAGGGGGAATAGAGCGAGCATGTTGGAGGCGGTGTAGATGTATCCCGCAGTGGTGTCGACAGGGCTGCTGTTGTCGTCGTTTGTGGTGGAGGGTAGGCGGAAGGCGGGAGGCGATGGCGGCTCTAGGGAGTCGCGGCGGCCGTGGTCCTGTTCACGCGCTGAAGCAGAGGGGAGGCTACTGTAGTGGGGACGGAGGGTGGGAGAGGTGGTCTGGCGGCGAGTAGGCAGTGGTGGTGGGTGAGGCCGACGGAGAGCGCGACTAGGGTTTTAGTGGGGAATAGAATGAAGAAGGAGAGGGTGAAGATCCAGGGATCGGGGGACGGGGTGGCGGAGGAAGAGGAGGGGGAAGAAGGCATCGAAGCTCGGGCTCATAAAAGCTCGGGCGGCATTTTTGCCGCCAACGAGGTCAAGCCTATTACGACATTTTTTTTTTTCAATCGACTTATTGTTACGTTTGAAAAAACGCGAAACCATTGATAGGCTCTATTCTCACGTTTCTAAAAAAATGTCATTATATATTATCGTTTCCTACATTTATTGTCAAACCGTCGGAACAATATGAACACATAGCTACGCTATAATAAAACGTAAGAAATTTTCCAACGTTAATTTAAAAACGTCGGAATATGTCCATTATACCGACGTGTTTTGAAAGCGTAGGTAAAATTCATGGCTATAGCCCAATTTTCTTGTAGTGTCCTTCAGCTGCCATGTTCAAGCCTTGTCCATAGAAGAAGGAGAACCCCAACAACAAATGGCCATGTTTATTCCTGAAGCAGCCCCCATCCGCGGAAGGACCTAGGTTGCCGCGACAAGCTCCATCTACATGCAAAGAATAAGCGTATGGCGGATGAAACTTATGATATCTTGAGTTCAAGATTTAATATGATTATTTATAAATGTATTATCTTTTTACAACCAACGTGTCAATAAATCAGAATTATACGACTAAGAATTGAAAACTACATATCAGATAATTTTTCATCAACTCCATATACGGATTCGAACACATAGCCTCTCAACCATATGAGAGAGTATGAAACCACTCACCCATGGAATTGTTCCCGATAAATCATAAAATTAAGGACACCTTCATGCATTAATACTCTAAAAATGATCATAATATATGACGGTGTTTATTTTATCCCAGTCATCCTGCTTTGCTGACCTAAATCCAGTTTTGCTTAAGGTCAGTTATGATCGGGACGTCTTTTACCTTCCAAATGCCAGTTTTGCTCCGGATCAGACGCCAGTTTTGCTCCGGATCAATTACATCTCGGTCGCTCCTCTTACAGATGCGGTCGTGCCACCCCCTCTCTGCAAGCCTTGGCAATGGCACAATGTCGTGTCCTACCACATGGGCATATCTGCTGTTCCAGCATACGGCACTTCTGGGCTTGCAATCACTCCTGCATGTGGGCACATCCTGAGGTCTCCCACATACCCATTCCACCACAGCTGTGTTGCATTAAGGGGTGGCACTCCCGGGATGTATTCCCGCTTGGGAGATATGCAGTTCTTGCATGCCGTCCCTCGAGCACATTCATGTCGGCACGCTGGTGTTTCAAGGCCTAATGTAACGACCCGAGATCCGAACACCGGGAAGGTCCGATGGCCCGAATCTCGAACCGCCACCCACAAGCCCGAAGACTCGGAAGGGTTAAACGGGATGGTGTGGAGATACGCAAGAATCTAAAATAATTACAGAACTACACAGCTAATATGAATAAGCAGGAAATAAATAATGACATTAATTAAATTACATGGTCCACATTAATAACAGCAGTCTAAACTATAACAGTAGTCCACAACTAGTATAGCACAGAAAAGAAGGTACAACTACGCAGGGCATACCTCGGCCTGGCAACTGGCAACTAACCCTGGGCACCTGAACCACGTTGAGCCTCGGAAGCGCTCCCCTGAAGCCTCGTCTCACCTGAAACACGGTGAAAACACGTAGGGAATGAGCCTCAAAACAAAAGGCTCAGTAGGGATCATCGGGTCCCCACCTCGCAAACCAAGAAATTGCATGGAAAGCAGCGACAAGCTACCACTAGCAAGACGTAGAACAGAAGCTACAGAAATAAATAAATGGGAAAGGTTTGCTATATCTAGTACCGAACGCACGACACGAAAATCGAGACAAGTCGTCAAAAACCCAAAGAGTCGCTACGAAGCAAAGATAGGAGTACCAACCCACTAGAAGCAAGACCAGATGCGTCCACTGATGACTTAGACCGTGCCTCAGGTGTCGCCCTCCGGCCCAGTGGGAACTGAGACACCGTACAAGTAACCACAGAACAAGTGACTAGCTGGGGTCACGCTCGTCAGCGCGGGTCCAACCGCCCCCAACCACGTGTGCACACACAGACCATACGTCCTAGGTCTGGCCCTTTGACTAGTTTTCCCCTCAGCCGGACTCTGGCGTCAAACGTGGGGCCCTATGAAAACCAGTCTAAAAACCGTCTCTCGGGGTAGCCTTGCCACCACTCCCTGGTGGGATCACTCGCGTGTCGAAAGGCTACGACTAGTGGAGGGTCACTGAAGGAGTAGACTCTCTCGTCAACGGAAAACAACGTCTGAACCGGACAAAGTACAAGGACTGCTCCTCGTACCGACACTGACTCACGGTGACACGAGCTAAGAACACCACCTCCCGGGGTCCCATGGCACCCTAACATGTGGCCCCAACATGATGTCCAGCATCAGTCAGACCACGGGTCAGCACGCGGATCGAGTTCCACTCACCCGGGACTCGAATCGGCAAAACATAACTCCGGTTGGACATAAACCGCTGGCAATCCACCTTTGGGCCGCCACAAGGGCTAGCGGTTCAACATTAGGCCGCCACCCCCTGGGTTGCGAAGGTACAAGCGGTCCTATATAGGGCCGCCAAAGAGCATGAGGCGGGCGTACCTTCGGCCGCCAGACCCCAAAAACCTCCAACAGTCAAAAACCAACGGTCAAAATGCCTCGAAGGCCACGCCGACCAACTCGGCTTAGCGGTCGGCCCTTGGGCCGCCACCTGGGCTCTGGCGGTTCATCGTATGGCCGCCAAGCCCAACCCATGTACGGGACGATTGAAGCGGTCGCATGGGGACCGCTAGAAGGAAGTGGCGGTCACTGGAAGGACCGCCACACTTTCGGAAAGCCGAGAACGGCGGGAAACCCCAAAATCGCCATTCCATGCCCCATTCACCCTCGGGTGAAGGGGAACCAAAAGGGAAACTTGTTCCCAAGCTCCCAATGCATCTTTTGATGCCCATAAACCACAAAATAGCGAATTAAAATGCTAGATCGGCCACTCGAACCCCAAAACATGCTTTTCCCTTCCCGGCTTAAAATAACCCTCTCTCGGCCTTCCCTCGGCCTAGAAATCACGGGGAAGGAAAATACCGAGCTAAGGACCATCACCCTACCTCGGATTTGTCCGAAACGCGACGGATCGCCGTCGATCCTCAAAAATCCGCTTGAACCTTCGCGAGCTCCCATGGTCTAACCGAGCGCCGAACGCCGCCGGGATCGCCACGCCGTCGCTTATGCCACCACGTCGTCGCCTCGCCGCGTCCGCTGCTGAAGGGGAGGGCGTCGGGGCCGTCGCCGGAAGAGGGGGGGCGGTCACGGTCGCATGCGCACGGGAGAGAAAGGGAGGAAGAAGAAGAAGAAGAAGGAGAAAGGAGAAAAGAAAAAGAAAAATAATTGGGGATTTATAGAAAATCTCGATTTCCTATAAAAATAATGAAAAATAGAAAAATATACCTCTGCGATCCTCGGAACACGCTGATCGCTATGGTACCATCCCTGAGTAGGTCAACGACCCGGTTTACCCGCTACGGGATTCCGTAGGTCCTGTCAGGGAAAAATACGAGAAATCGCGGAACACGTTCCGGGACCTCCGAAACTGATCCGAAACGGACGGATCCGAACCCGAAAAATATCCAAAAGAGAATTTCGGATAAAATTGGAACAAAATCTCAGAGAAAAAAAATATGGGCCCCAGAAAGAAGGATCCGAAAGGTCTGGGATATTACAGCCCTCCCCCCTTAAACAAATTTCATCCTCGAAATTTAAAACAAGCACAGGGGGAAAAGAAGAGGGAAACTCACTCAAACAAATAAGGGAACTACTATCGCATTTCGTCCTCACGCTCCCAAGAAGCCTCACCGCCAAAGTGTCGCTGCCACACTACCTTTACCAGAGGGATAACCTTATTCCGTAGGTGTTGCTCTCACCGATCCTCAATACGGATAGGGAACTCCGGTAGAGACAGATCGGGAGTCACCTCGGGCCAAATAGAATCCTCCAACACATGAGAAACATCAGACATATACTTCCTCAACATCGAGATATGGAACACATCATGCACTGCTGCAAACTCAGGAGGTAGCTGCAATCGATAAGCAACCTCACCAATGCGCTCCACGATGGGAAAAGGACCAACATAGCGGGGAGTCAACTTCTCACGCTGCCCAAATCGCATCACTCCCTTCATAGAAGAAACCCTCAAAAATACTCGATCACCGACCGTGAAATAGAGTGGCTGCCTTCTCCGATCGGCATAGCTCTTCTGCCGACTCTGAGGCACCAACATGTTCTGACGGACCAAATGCACCACATCAATGCACTGCTGCACCAGCTTTGGTCCCGTCACAACACGCTCACCGACCTCCAACCAATCAAGTGGAGTCTGACACGACCACCCGTACAATGCCTCATAAGGAGCCATCACAATGCTCGAATGATAGCTATTATTGTAGGCAAACTCCACCAATGGTAGATGCTGAATCTAACTCCCTTGCCATTCCAGGCAACAGGATCTCAACATATCCTCTAACGTCTGAATGGTCCTCTCTGACTGACCATCTGACTGAGGATGATATGCTGAGCTAAATGCTAACTCTGTGCGAAGAGCTCGCTGAAAACTCCTCCAGAATCCAGAAGTGAAACGCGGATCTCGATAGCACACAATAGAAATAGGGATTCCATGCAAAGGTACGATCCGCTCCACATAGAGACGAGCCAACTTGGACACACTCCAACTGACTTTGATCGGTAACAACCAAGCCACTTTCGTCGGCCTGTCCACCAGCAACCAAATACTATCCTGCCCGTTCGGGATACTCGACAATCCCACCACAAAATCCGTGGTCACGTGGTCCCATTTCCACGCTAGAACCTCCAAGGGCTAAAGCATACCTCCTGGTCGTTGATGCTCCGCCTTCACCTACTGACAGGTCAGGTATCGGGCCACATACTCGGCAATATCTCTCTTCATGCCAGGCCACCAAACTGCCTCTTCAAGTTCCGATACATCTTCGTCGCACCCGGGTGTACGGTGTACCGACTCCCATGAGCCTCTAGTTACACCGCACGCCTCACCTGCTCCTCAGCTGAGACGTATAGCTTACCACGGAATCTCACAGCTCCGTCCTCACCGAAATTCACATCAGCCAAAGCCAAAATCCGGGACAACTCAGGGTCTGCACGCTGAGCATCTGTCACCTGACGACGAATCGAGGGCGTGACAGTCAAGCTCGCAAGAACAGCTGACCCAGGCTCTTGAGGAACCTTAAGCCTAAATGTCATGGCTGTCACCTGTCCCCAGAGCCTCCACTTCCTCATCATCATGGCGCTGACCACAACCTTCCTGCTCAAGGCATCAGCAATGACATTCATCCTACCCAGCTGATAAGACAGGGTCAAGTCATAATCATTCATATACTCCATCCATCGCCTCTGCTTGAGCTTAAGGTCCTTCTGAGTGAACACGTACCTCAAACTCTGATGGTCTGTGAACACCTCGAACTTCTCTCCATACAGATAATGCCTCTAAATCTTTAATGTAAAGATCACAGTTGCTAACTCAAGGTCATGGGTAGGGTAGTTCTCCTCATGTGGCTTCAACTGCCGAGATGCATACGCCACAACACTACCATGCTGCATCAGCACAGCACCCAACCCAATCCCGGAAGCATATGTACACACCACAAAATCTCCCGATCTAGAAGGTAACACCAACACTGATGCCGAGGTGAGCAACCTCCTAAGCTCCATAAAGCTCTGCTCACACTCACCTATCCAGACGAACGTCACATCCTTCCACGTAAGCCTGGTCATCGGGGCTGCAACAAGAGAAAAATCCTAAATGAATCTCCTGTAATAGCCTGCAAGCTCCAAGAAACTCCGAATCTCCGTCACGGACCTTGGCCTCGACCACTGCATCACTGTATCGACCTTGGCTGGATCCACAAAAATACCATCACCAGAAATCACGTGTCCCAAAAAGTACACCTCGTGAAGCCAAAACTCACACTTACTGAGCTTAGCATACAACTGGTGACCTCGTAAAGTCTGCAATACAACCCTCAAATGATACGCATGTTCATCTGCAGACCGCGAATAGACAAGGATGTCGTCCACAAACACGACCACGAACTGGTCCAGGTAAGGACGGAACACCCTCTGCATCAAATCCATGAACGTTGCGGGGGCATTGGTGAGCCCAAATGGCATCACTATAAACTCATAATGCCCATATCTCGAGCTGAACGCAGTCTTCTCCACGTCAGACTCCCGAATCCGCAACTGATAATAACCGGACCACAAATCAATCTACAAAAATACTCAAGCAGACTGAAGCTGGTCGAACAAATCATCAATCTGTGGCAACGGATACTTGTTCTTAACGGTCACCTCATTCAGCTGCCGGTAGTCAATGCACAACCTCAGACTACCATCCTTATTCTTCACAAATAACACTGGCGCATCCCAAGGGGAAAAGTTAGGACGAATGTACCCCTTGGCGAGCAACTCCTGCAACTACGCCCTCAACTCTCTCAACTCAGCGGCAGCCATACGGTAAGGAGCCAATGACAAAGGTCCCGTACCAGGCACAATCTCGATCACAAAATCAATCTCTCGTTGGGGACGTAATCCAAGTAGGTCCTCAGAAAAAATATCGGGAAACTCACACACCACCGGAATGTCCTCCACATCCAGCTCCGATTGGTCCACCGCGACCACAGAAGCGAGAAAACCCTGACAACCCGCATCAAGCAAACGACGAGCCCTAATAGCCGAAATAAAAAAGCGGGAAGAGGAAGACATAATATATTGGAAATAGAAGGTAGGTCCATGAAGTCGCCGGAAATAAACCCACTTCGAGCCACAATCCACCAAAGCATGATGTGTCTCGAGCCAATCCATGTCTAAAATCACATCAAAGTCCTGAAGTGGTAACGCATAAAGTCTGGCTGGTAAACTCCGCCCTTCCACCCACACAGGAACCTCCTCAAAATAATACGGAGTGATCATAAAATCACCAGAAGGTAACTCCACTGCCAAATCACAAGATAACTGGGTCACCGGTTCCTCGATATTCAGCGTGAAATCCTCCGAAATAAACGAATGCGACGTGCCAAAATCAAACAAAACTCGAGCCGTACAACCCAAAATCATAACAGTACCTTCCACGAGCTGCGACGCCTCTGCCTCTGCCCTGGTCATGTGTGTAATCTGGCCTTGGGACCTCTGCCTGCCCCCCACACTCGCTGACCTGGGTAGTGGCGGATACTACCCCTGCTGCTACTGTTGTGGCCTCTGCTGTTGGGGGTACTGCTGCTGCTGGGGATAATGCTGTTGCTACGGCCTCTCGGGACAGTCGCACGGCACGTGCCCTGGCTGGTCACACCTGAAACAAATCACCGGCGACGTGCACTGCCTGCCTGGATGGCACTCGCCACCTCGGGGACAGGGTCCCCGCGATCCACCCATTGATCCCTGACGTTGATAAGGAATCAGCTGTTGTACACTGCCCGAAGATGCCTGCCTCCGATCCTTGTGCTTCTTATAGAAATTCTTCTTGAGAAACTTCTTGACCTTGGAGCCAAAAGACCCAGATCCTGCCATAGACAACGTTGGAGCCGACGCTCCTGAACTACCCGTAGCGTGCTAGAAGGTACTCTGCTGCTAGGTAGCCGTCTGCTGACTGCGGCCTGACTGGGACTGCCCCTAGCCTCCCTGTCCTCGGATCATCTGCATATCCAGCTCCAAAGATGCCGCCACACGAGATGTTGTCTCCAAATCAGTAGCAGCATTTGCCATAAAGAGGTGCCTCATGTCCTACCTCAAACCCTGAACAAACTGCTCGGTCTTCAACCCCTTATGCTTCATGATATGGGGCGCATAACGGCCTAACTCAACAAATCGAGCCATGTACTGCAACATAGACATGTCGCCCTGCACCAGCTCCAGAAACTGACGCATCTTCTGCGTACCAACATAGGATGGGCAGTAAGTACGCTCGAAGACCGTAACAAAGTCCTTCCACACAATCTGCTGGAGCGAACGAGACTGAAAGGACGTCTTCCACTCCGAAGACCACCAATCTCGAGCTGTACCCTGCAACTGGTTGCAAGCCAACATAACCATGTCTTCCTCGACACAGCGCATGGAACTGAACACCCTCTCCATCTCATCAAGCCATCTCTTGGCCACATCGGGATCTGACTGGCCATCGTAATAGGGTTGGTGAAACTGCAAGAAGTCCCGCACTACACGACTGAAGCCACCCCTGGACGACGAGCCCTCACCAACATCACCGTCAAACTGCTGAGACATGAACTGAAACATGCTCCGAAAGAAATCCTCGGCCCCCGGAACTCTCGCTGCATCCTCTTCCTGGGTGGTAACTGGCGGCACTCTGCTCTGCTCCTCTTACTCCTCAGTCGACTGTCCCTGCTGAGAGGGAGTCCTCCGCCTCGGCGCCATACTCGCCTACTGCAAAAAGACAGAAGACACGAAGAACGGCAAAATCAATAAAACACACAATGCCCTAAGCCAGCGCCGAATGTACATCATCATTGTGGACTAGTGGACCACATCAATTATTTAAGATTCTTATATGTATCCACAACCGTGCTCTTATACCAGCTGTAACGACCCGAGATCCGAACACCAGGAAGGCCCGATAGCCCGAATCTCGAACCGCCACCCACGAACCCGAAGACTCGGAAGGGTTAAAAGGGATGGTGTGGAGATACACAAGAATCTCAAATAATTACAGAACTACACAGCTAATATGAATAAGCAGGAAATAAATAATGACATTAATTAAATTACACGGTCCACATTAATAACAGCAGTCTAAACTATAATAGTAGTCCACAACTAGTACACCATAGAAAAGAAGGTACATTTACACGGGACATATCCCGGCCTGGCAACTGGCAACTAACCCTGGGCACCTGAACCACGTGGAGCCTCGGAAGCGCTCCCCTGAAGCCTCGTCTCACCTGAAACATGGTGAAAACACGCAGGGAATGAGCCTCAGAACAAAAAGCTCAGTAGGGATCATCCGGTCCTCACCTCGCAAATCGACAAAACACGCGGAAAGCAGCTACAAGCTACCACTAGCAAGACGTAGAACAGAAGCTATAGAAATAAATAAACGGGAAAGCTTTGCTATGTCTAGTACCGAACGCACGTCACAAAAACCGAGACAGCTCATCAAAAATTTAAAGAGTCGCTACCAAGCAAAGGTGTCCTAACTCACTAGAAGTAATACCGAATGCGTCCAGTGACGACTTAGACCGCGCCTCAGGTGTCTCCCTCCGGCTCAGCGGGAACTGAGACACCGTACAAGTAACCACAGAACAAGTGACTAGCTGGGGTCGCACTCGTCAGCGCGGGTCCATCCGCCCCCAATCACGTGTGCACACACAGACCATACGTCCTAGGTCTGTCCCTCTAACTGGTTTTCCCCTCAGTCGGACTCTGGCGTCAAACGTGGGGCCCTACGAAAACTAGTCTAAAAACCGTCTCTCGGGGTAACCTCACCACCACTCCCTGGTGGGACCACTCACGTGTCGGAAGGGTACGACTAGTGGAAGGTCACTGAAGGAGTAGACTCTCTAGTCAACGGAAAACAACGTCTGAACCGGACAAAGTACAAGGACTGCTCCTCGTACTGACACCGACTCACGGTGACACGAGCTGAGAACACCACCTCCCGGGGTCCCACGGCACCCTAACATGTGTCCCCCACATGATGTCCAGCATCAGTCAGACCACGGGTTAGCACACGGATCGAGGTCCACTCACCCGAGACTCGAATCGGCAAAACATAACTCCGGTTGGACACAAACCGCTAGACGTCCACCTTTAGGCCGCCACAAGGGCTAGCGGTTCAACATTAGGCCGCCAAAAGGACTGTCGCGGTCCAACATTAGGTCGCCACCCCCTGGGTTGCGAAGGTACAAGCGGTCCTATATAGGGCCGCCAAAGAGCATGAGGCAGGCGTACCTTCGGTCGCCAGACCCCAAAAACCTCCAACGGTCAAAAACCAACGGTCAAAAGGCCTGGAAGGCCACGCCAGCCAACTCGGCTTAGCGGTCGGCCCTTGGGCCGCCACCTGGGCTCTGGAGGTTCATCGTATGGCCGCTAGGCCCAACCCACGTAGGGGACAATTGAAGCGGTCGCATGGGGACCGCCAGAAGGAAGTGGCGGTCACTGGAAGGACCGCCACACGAACGGCGGGAAAACTCCAAAATCGCCATTCCATGCCCCATTCACCCCCGGGTGAAGGGGAACCAAAAGGGAAACTTGTTCGCAAGCTCCCAATGCATCTTTTGATGCCCACAAATCACAAAATAGCGAATTTAAACGCTAGATCGGCCACTCGAACCCCAAAACATGCTTTTCCTTTCCCGACTCAAAATAACCCTCTCTCGGCCTCGCCTCGGCCTAGAAATCACGGGGAAGGAAAATATCGAGCTGAGGACCGTCACCCTACCTCGGATTTGTCCGAAACGCGGCGGATCGCCGCCGTTCCTCAAAAACCCGCTTGAACCTTCGCGAGCTCCCACGGTCTCACCGAGAGCCAAACGCCGCCGAGATCGCCACGCCGTAGCCTATGCCACCATGTCGTCGCCTCGCCGCGTCGGCAGCCGAAGGGGAGGGCGTCGGGGCCGTCGCCGGAAGAGGGGGGTAGTCACGGTCGCATGCGCACGGGAGAGAAAGGGAGGAAGAAGAAGAAGAAAGAGAAAGGAGAAAAGAAAAGGAAAAATAATTGGGGATTTATAGATAATCCTGATTTTCTGAAAAATATGGAAAAATAGAAAAATATACCCCCGCGATCCTCGGAACATGCTGATCGCTGTGGTACCATCCCTGAGTAGGTGAACGACATGGTTTACCCGCTACGGGGTTCCGTGGGTCCTGTCAGGGAAAAATACGAGAAATCGCGGAACACGTTCCGGGACCTCCGAAATTGATCCGAAACGCACGGATCCGAACCCGAAAAATGTCCGAAAGAGAATTCCAGGTAAAATGGGAACAAAATCTTTGAGAAAATAAATCCGGGACCCAAAAAGAAGGATCCGAAAGTTCCGAGATATTACACCTAACCTGGGTCCTTGCATAGTCAATTGAACACTAGTAGTGCTGCATCCAGAGCCGGCATCCTCCCAACATATCGCCCCACTTGGGATGGTACGATAGCGCACAGTCAAGTCCCTCTTCTAGAGCAATGACCCAGGGACCATCATTCTCAGCGAGTTTGTTTTGTGGCTTGCATATACGACAAGGAGAGCTCCCGTACCTCTGTAAAAAAAATACCTTTCACGGCGTATTATCAATGAAATATGAATGATTGTGTATTTTATTCCCACTTTCATGATATTGATGATACATATTCAATATGAATACGACTCCTCCCCTGTGTCACGGTTGTTACGTTGTGTTATCTCCTTTTGCTGACAAAAGAAACAAGGTGTTCAGATTCGCTCCGATGTAAATAAACACCAATCGCTTGCGGTCGATGGGGATCTCGTCTAGTACCCGATCCCTCATATCGCTTGGTATCTTTCTGCACGCTGGTCTCTCTCTTTCTCTCCTTTTTTTCAGTCGAAGCCCTCGATATTCGTGCCGTTGGTTAGCACGAAATTCTATTTTGGGCCCTCGGCACATCTTCTTTGGGAATCTAGCAAAGCGAAGGGAGAGCTATGGGGGGTGTCGAACCCTTTGCTCCCCGATTCCTTTCTCATGTCATTCCAAAAAAATGGCGAAACAAAGAAGAAGAGAGAGAAGGTTAAAAAGAAAAAACAACACACCAATAAGACATTATCGATCACACATTATATTCATTATTCCTGTAGCGAGTTACGAGTTAAGTATATTATGTGAGATTTGGGGGTATTAACATATTAAGATATGTTTGGTTTTGTAATCATTTTGAAAAAGTGAAAAAAAAAAAAGGTCATACTTAAAAGTTGAACTTTCTTTGAATATCACCCTTTTAGTTCCACGTCAAAATTATTTCACGATCGTTAACACAATAACGCAATAAATGTGTTATGTGTTGTTATTCCCGCTTTTTTGTTTTTTATTTTTTTTATGTTAGTACATTGACACGTGTTAAATGCACTAACAATAGTAGTAAGGCCGAGGGTTCGTCGACTCGCTAATTCGTATCGAATCGGGATCCTCCTGATCTGGTATGGTACGCCCGAGTCGCAACTGACTCGGACAGACTCGACCCTCTCTCTCCCCCTCTCCCTCCTCTCTCTCTCTCTCTCTCTCTCTCTCTCTCACTGTGAATCGACCCGACTCGGCTGATCCTGGGGGTGATCCGCAACGTATCGGGTTTTCCCAGATACGATACGGTACATCCGAGTCGGACCGAGTCGACGAACCATGGTATGGCCCATACTCGAAAAGTGGCTGAATGACAATTGGCGGTAAGGCATTAAAAATAAGTCTGAGGTTTGAAAGTGAGACAATTTGTTGTAAGGAACATGGTTTGTAATTTCGGTCCGAGATAGTTCGACTCGTACGACTCGATCTGACTCAGACGGTGGATGAGATACTCGGGCCGTGGGTCGTAACCGGGACACTCTATATATTTAATATTTTATTTTAAATATAAAATATTTTATATGTAAGATGATTAGGTATCTTCATCTGTTCAGGGGTGATTTAGGTTTGAAACTCACCAATTACATGTGTTATTTTAATTTTCTTTTAAAATTTTCATATAAAAAACTCGAAATCGTAAGTGCTTTCAACCGATTCGAACCCAAGACATCTTAAACGAAGTGCACAAATCATTTAAGCTAAAAATTTTGTTGTATTATTATATATATATTATATATATATATATATATAAAATTTTTTATTTTGATAATTGACGAGATGGACTGAGATAGAACAGGACGATATCGTCTTATCCCGTCGCGAGCCGTGAGACGACAAACCTGGGCGAGGAAGGACCTAAAAGTAATGTCAGAAGTTGACAGGGGCGCTAATTATTTATCCCTACTTTATATAACAATGACGTAATCTATGCAAACGAGAATTTATATTTGTTGGACATCACATCGTCATCTTAAGGCATCAGAGAAAAAAGATTATATTTATAAGGGAAAATTATTCATATATCTCTTTGAATCTTTTAAATTTTTTCTATATCTTTATTTTTAGGGTTTTTTACATATTAGTCCCTACAAACATGACGAATTATATTTTAGTCCCTCAAATCTCACTATTATTTTAATAGTCCTTATAATCTTAATCGTTACACGTTTAAGTCCCTGCCGTTCATTCAGTTAACTAAACTATAGTTACCTTATACCCAGGGAAAGGAAAATACTAACTTACCCCTAGTTAAGTGTGAGTGTGTGAGAGAGAGACAGAGAGAGGGAGCAACTGATTCACCTACCCCTCCTTGTCTCCCTCCGGCATCCCTCCCCCTCCCCGGCCCTCCGGCCTCCTCCTCCCCCTCCGGCCTCCCCTGTGACCTCCCCCCTCCTCCTCCCCTCCCCCTCCCCGTCCGGCCTCCCTCCCCCTCCCCTGCGACCTCTCCCCTCCCCGGCCCTTCGGCCTCCTTCTCCCCCTCCGGCCTCCCCTACGACCTCCCCCCTCCCCAGCCCTCCGGCCTCCCTCCCCCCTCCTCTGCGACCTCCCCCCTCCCCGTCTGGCCTCCCTCCCTACCCCACCCAGCTTGTTCTCTGCCTCATCCACGGCGCGACGCTGTTGACCAGCCAGGGCATCTCGATGGAGGAGGTGGCGTAGAGGTAGTGGGTGACGTGGTAGGACCAGTCCGGGAGGCCGACCTGGCGGCGGTCGGAGGGCTGCTTCGCCGGGTTGGAGTGGAAGGCATGGTAGGATGTCTGGACGAACTCCCCGTAGCGTACGATCTCCCGGCAGAGGTCCTCATCCAGCGGGTCGAGCAGGCCCAACCAGTCCCTGGCACCGTGGAGCTCCCGCCACCGGCCGCCGATGCCGTTTCTTGGGGATGGCCGAGGCGTGCCGTTGAGCAGCCGCTGGAGCTGGTTCAGGCTTCTGGGGGACATATCCTCCACCTTCCTGGCGGTTCATACCAGCGCTTGGCAGATGGTGAAGGAGAATCAGAGCACCGAGATCTTCGACTCGGAGCTAACGGGGACCAAGTCCGGCGAGGCCGAGCTGTACCGGTACCTCAAGATCGCCTGCGAGTGCCTGGACGATAGGCCCCTCCGGCGACCCACCATGATCCAGGTGATGGCCATGTTCAAGGAGTTGCAGATGGACAGTGACAGTGACCTGCTTGATGGGCTCTCTCTTACTACCTCGGTCATCAACGAATCCTCCAGAGAGAAGATCTCGTGAACTCCATTGATTGATTCATTCAAACTTCTGCAGATTAAGAATTTTACTGTGCAGAGGGCTCTGGTGACACAACTATGAGGATGCCCTTCACAGAGGTTTTGGTTTGCTGTTGTAAATAATAGCACACGGATACACACCATTGTTATTACTTGTTAGAACAAAACAAAAAGTGAATTGTAGAGAAGTTTGGGAGGGCATCAAGAGGTCGACACTTCACCCTTAGAGTGTTGACACTTCAGTTGAAGTCTGCTGGAACATAGCTTCTGTTATGCATCAAGAGGTCGACACTTCATGGTAGTGAGGTCGACACTTCACTAAAAGTCCTCTCTCCTCAACTGATGGGCCTGAAGCTTAACTGCGTGGGAGAGACAAGGCCGCTTGGTGCGGTTACTGTTAGAGTGTGGAGTCAGAACTCTTCATCATGCGCCTCTGCACGGGATCACTCTCTGACTCAGGGGAGCATCCACTGCTCCAGGGGAGCAATCGCTGCTTCAGGGGAGCATGGCGAGCACATGCTATCTCCAGGGGAGCATCCACTTCTCCAGGGGAGCAATCGCTGCTTCAAGGGAGCATTCTCAGCGTCAGGTAAGCATGGCGAGCACATGTTATCTCCAGGGGAGCATCCTTCTGTCTCCAGGGGAGCATCCTTCTGCCCCAGGGGAGCATCCTTCAGTGCCAGGGGAGCAATCACTGCTCCAGGGGAGCATATGCTGTCCGGGTTCTAGCAGGGAAGCATATGATGTCTCTGGAGGGCATTCATTGCCTCAGGAGAGTATCACTGGCATCAAGAGAGCATGCATTGTGGGCTCAAGGCAAGTCGACCTGCATGAAGAAGTGTCGACCTGGTTCTGGCAATGCATTAACCTGACTGATGCTAGGGGAGCATCTGCAGCCGCTGAAGGGCATACTCGGTCCCAGGAGAGCATCCGGTGGGACAGGCGAGCATGCGCGTCTAATGTATCCCGGAAGAGGGTTTCTATTTATCAGGGGTATTATTATCCTTAATGCCCTGATTAATGACGCCCTAATCTCCTAGTATAAAAGGGTGGGCTCTCTCATTGTATTGTAACTCAAGTCTGTGATTATCTTAGTGGAATCCTGCTGCGGCCGTGGACGTAGGAAGGCATCTTGCCTCCGAACCACGTAAAAAATCCCTGTGTGTTCTTGTGTGATTTCTCTTCTCTCCTTTCTTCTTCCTCCTCTGCTGGTTATCCTCCTCGTCTGGGTACTCCATATCCCCAACAGTTACCATTAGCGTCAACCAGGCACGCACAGTGCCCAGTCGGACCCTTCTTCATCCTCAACCTCGAGAGATCCACCCCGCTGGAGCTCATGTTGCGAACGAATTGGCGGCCCTGATGTCAGCCATTCAGAGTTTGTGCACCTGTAAGGACATATTTTTTCAGGACATCGTCAGGATGTATGGTTGTTTGAAAGAAAAGGTTACACGGTCACACACAATTCACTGAAAGGATATCACCTTTCTACGGAGATTTCCAGGTCATGTGAACAACAAGGTCCAGGATTGGGTAATGCTGAACTGGTAAAGGATAAATTGCTAACAGACTGTGGTCCAGACCAAGAATGTGTAACTGGAGGTATTGTTGCCTTGGGAAAGTTTGATGCCCTTCATATAGGTCATCTAGAACTTGCTGTACAAGCATCAAAGGCAGGGACTCCTTTCCTTCTTTCATTTGCAAGCATGGCAGAAGTATTTGGTTGGGAGAACAGGGCTCCTATAGTTGCACAGTGTGATCGAAAACGAGTGCTCACCTCCTGGGCTCCATTCTGCGGTGACATTACTCCACTTGAATACCATGTTGAATTCTCACACCTCAAGTGACATCGAAATGCCTTGAGCCCGCAATGTCTGCTCCCCTGACGACAGTGATGCTCTCCTGAGGCAATGAATGCCCACCAGAGACAGCATGTGCTTCCCTGCTAGAACCCAGACAGCATATGCTCCCCTGGAGCAGCGAATGCTTCCCTGGCACTGAAAGATGCTCCCCTGGAGCAGCGAATGCTCCCCTGGAGATGCGATATGCTCGCCATGCTCCCCTGAGCTGAGGATGCTCCCCTGGAGCAGTGGATGCTCCCCTGGGGCAGCGATTGCTCCCCTGGAGCAGCGAATGCTCCCCTGAAGATGGCATAAGCTCGCCATGCTTCCCTGATGCTGTGAATGCTCCCCTGGAGCAGTGGATGCGCTCCTGAGGCAGAGTGTGATCCCGTGCAGAGGCGCACGAACAAAAGAGTTTTGACTCCACACTCTAACATCGGCACCGTCGTGCCTTGCTGGTACCCCTCCGCCCCGCCCTAGCTGGGCCGCCTCCATGGCCGACCGCCTCCATCCTCGTGTCTCGCCGGCGACGAGGTGCTCCCTGCGGAGGTGCCGCCCTGCTCTCCCACTCGACACGTTGTTCTCCACTCGGGCACGCCACTGTTGGCGGGAGACTCCACTGCGGCTTCCCAAGGCGTTGACTGCCCCCGTTCGTTGACTGATGACGCGGCCGCGTCCTCTCTGGATGCCCATGCGCTTGCCACATACCCCCCCCCCCTCGATGGGACGCACCCAAGAAACGGTGCTCTGTTTCTTGGTGCGTCCGGTTCCTCTACGGTTGGCGTTCGCCCGTCGGCTTCAGGTTCTGCTCCCAGTGGCCTTCCGGGAGTGGGTATCTTCGACTCGGGTTCGCCATGCCCTTACTGTGGGCGACGTGAAATATGCATCAGAACTTCTGGGGAGGAAGCACCGTCTTATGCTGACAGTGAACGAGGGATGTGTGGTTGACAGTGAAATATGCATCAGAACTTCTTGATATTTCTTCTCCCAATTTGACATTATTGTGAAGTCTGCATGCACTGGGCAAGGCACATCTGGTGCGAATGTCATATTTCGTATAAAATTTTGAGCTTCACCCAGATTACCTCCACGTCCCAGAAGATCAACCATGATAAATAATGTACATCTGGTGACACATCCCCCTCTCATCCCCCTCCACCTTCGGTCCCCCTCCCCCCCTCCAGTCCCCCTCCTCCCTCTCCCTCCGGTCCCCTCCCCCTCCGCCTCGGACCCCCCTCCAATCGCGGATCGCCATGAACCTAAGCCGGAGGGGAAAGTCGACTCCACAGAAGGGGAGGTCGACTCCGCAGGAGGGCGGTACAACGTGTGTGTGTTTACAGTGTGAGGGGGAGAGAGGAGTGAAGGGTGTGGAGAGGGAGGCGACAGCGGCGAGGGGTGAGTGTGTGCGTGTGCGTGTGAGGGTTAGAGAGAAAGAGAGTGAGACGGAGGGGGAGGGGGAGGGCGGCCGGAGGGGGAGAAGGGAATCGGAGGGCTCCCCTCCGATCCCCTCTCCTTGGACCTCCTCCGATCCCATCTCCCTCGACCTCCCTCTGTGTGTGTGTGTGTGTGTGTGAGAGAGAGAGAGAGAGAGAGAGAGTCAACGTTCAACAAGGGTATTTTAGACTTTTTACACACATTTGATGGAATATTCTACGGAATATTCTTTTCTGTGGACGGCAACAAACTACAGGGATTCATTTTTAAAATGTTAAAAATTATAGGGACTTTTAAGATAATAATCAGATTTGAGGGACTAATCGGCAATTCACTAAGTTTGTAGGGACTAATATGCAAAAAAACCCTTATTTGTATCATATTTATTGTAATATTTTTAAAATTTTTAAGAAAATAATAATTATGCTCTTTCGTAATAAGGATATTGAGATATTTTTTTTACTTTAGCGAGTTTTAAGTATGGAGGGACAATGTTTTTTTTCTTAAATTTCAAAAATATTATAAAAAATACGATCAAGATAGTAGTATAAGAGTAGCTTCGTAAAATTTTAAGAATATAAAATTTATTTTCTTTACTTTTTTAATAATTAACTAGTTTCTAGTCAAAGATAATATCCTGAACCTATTTCAAGAACAACCGAGAGCAACTGATGACGCCGGTGTCGAGCGAGCTACGGAGAGAGAGAGAGAGAGAGAGAGAGAGAGAGAGAGAGAAGGATGAACTGAGAAGGTGGGGGGGTGTCACGCCCCGAGCCTTTATTACAGCGGAAGACTCGCTCGGGGAGCGCGAACAGCCGACATGGTAAGCCTATTGCAAGCAAGAACGACCAGAGCGCGAGACAATCACACAAATAAATGCAATTGCACAAAATTTAATCAAACTCCAACTTTATTTCATAAATGATCAATATTCATAATACAACCACTTTTCATCATCTTTCATTCTACTAGACTCAAGAAATAGGAAAATTACATTGACTCAATCTAAACATGATAGACTTCCTAAGTCTTCGCTCATCTTTAATCACTCTCGGATCCGCTACTTGAATAATCCGAATCCGAACCCGACTCACTTTTATTTCCTGAAAAATATTGAAAATAGGTAATGAGCACACTAGCCAAGTAGGTATCTTCGCATCAACATGAAGGCACTATTAAAGTAATTAACATTTTAGCTCTAAAGAAATAAGGTAAAATCATGCGAATGCGAATCAATCATGCGATTAAACCAAAGTAACAAGATAACCACGTAAGATAGAATGATCAAGAATGAACTAGCAAGAATGTAATATGAACATGATATTTGGCCTTTTCACGAGCAAGCATGTAACGAGCAAGTCACATATTCATCACACTAGTCTCTTTTGAGTATATAGTTCGTGAATTTCTGTGGAATATCAAGCAAGAAAGTCATGTACAATAATGTCATGTCGTGTTCGTATCGTGGATCTTCACTTATTTATAGAAATAGTACTCCCAGCGCAATGCGACGCCAGTAGCATCATACCCCATGGTTTATAAAATAGTATGTTTCCGACAATCAGCCGAGGGGACTAGCATAGAGTCCTTGAACACAATCAGTGCTCGATCGCATCTTCAGTTATAAATTAAGCTACTTCCACGCATGTAACAGTAAAGTATGACCAAGAATATAGCAATTCCAATAATTTCATGATAACTAGAATCAATGAATGAATGCTTCGATGCAAGAATGAGTCAAGAAAATGACTTAAATAATGTCATGCTCTTAGAAATAAATCGACAGCATAACGGTAATTTTCTTAACTTCCATTCATTACATTAAGTCTATTAAGTAATATGATAAGTTCTAGATCATCAAGGGTTATCTAGAATCATTGAAATATCAACCCTTGGTCAAACCTTGGGTTAACATATGCCAGCAGTGTGACGGTCGTTTACTGGGCTGTTACATCATGTGACGCGCCAGTAATGGGCCGTTACAGTGATCCGAGTCCAGAAAGATGAAAATAGACTCAGAGGAATGTGACGGTCACGCATTGGGTCGTTACGTGAGACTGACGGTCCAGTGCAAGGCCGTTACATTACTAGAAACAGAAACAACGATAGTGTATTCTATTTAATGGGCTTTTAATGGTACAACCAACTCGGCGTCCTAGTGGGAATCCCAGACTCGCTGAGAATTACGGAGGCCTTGAAATAATGATTTCCTAGTCCATTGGAAAGAATATCCAATAGAGAGGTCCTCAAGTCCAAGATCGTGTTCCTATAGTGCAAAGTGTGAACTAATGACAACATACAGGAACATGCGCCATGCACTTATAGAAATGACTCTATTGATAGAGAGAGATATGTATAATCAATGTGAAAATCATGATGAAAACTCTGTCAATACAACGTAAAAAAGGTCATGCTTTATAATACAAAACTATAGAATTGGGCTCATTAAACTAATATTACTTAAAATAACAATGAGACACCAAATCATGCAATACCTATCATGAACAATCAAATAACCTTAAAATCACATGATCAGGTTAAAACTTAGGTAACTAGGCTTAACAATAAATAATATTGGCAAGTTATATTCTGTCTTAGGGTTAACAGAACACAGGCTCTGACGGTCTCGAAGTGGGGCGTCACAGTGGTTGTGACAGTCAGGAACCAGCCGTTACATGAACGTAATGCGCCTGTCCAAGTGCGTTAGAGAGAACAGTGAAATCCATATACAACAGAGTGTGTGACGGTCTGTCGTAGGGCCGTTACATGAGTGTGACGGTCCTACGCTGATGCGTTACAGTATCTGCTGACAGGAAACGATATGAAACCTAAGAGATCAACTCATATCATGTCTAAATCAAATACCATGTCTATTCTAGACATGAAAAAAAAGTATAGGCTAACTACATGCATGGGTATCTGTGAATTAGATGAATAACATGCTTTAATTTCTCTATTAGGGCTAAGAGATGCATGACATGTATAATAACTAGTAAAACATGAGATTGATGATCTACCATGCATGGAATCCAGTCAAACCAGAGGGCTTTTAGTCCTACAGATTGTTTTTGCCGTTCATGAGATAACCTGCCTCTTAATCTAGGCTTTAGAACTTCCAAATATGGTCTGAACACCGAGCCCTAGTTCTCCTTTTCCTGTGACTTTTCAGCAACTTCCTTGGGCTCTAACTCCACGACCTCTTGACCTAAAGATGTGAAATTCGGAGAGGAGTTAGTCTATAGTATTATAAACAAATACTTCTAAAGAACTTACTAGAGATAGTGACTCCTTACCTTGATTCTTTACGTCCAAAAAGTAAGGGGCGCACAGTTCAGAACTAGGTCCTATTTATAGGGTTTTAGCTAGGGTTTGAGGATTAGATCTATTCTAGAGTCCTTGTTTGGTCATAATCAAATCTCTAAGAGTCCCTAGTATTATTATAACTCTTCCCAAGTTGATCCTTCGTGGATAAGAGTCTAAAATTTTGATCTTTGTATTTGTTCTTTCTTTTACGGAACTAACAGGATGTAACGGTCGACTGCCGGTGCGTTAGGGGCATGTGACGGTCTCGCGATAGACCGTTACATTACTCGTTCCTAGAGTTCAAAAGAAAATCTTGATTCATAGAGTAACGGTTGAGCTCCTATGCGTTACATGTCTGTGACGGTCGCCAGATGGACCGTTACAGTCAACGTGGATAGAGTTCTAGATTAATAAAACTCTATTGTTCATTATTCGTATAATTATCTATATTAAGTGGTGTTTATCCTTAAAAATCTGAGAATAGGCTTAATAACCTTCTAGAATATGGGCCAAACTAAATGGGCATGGTCTTAAAACCTTTTGGACTCTAATTAAGTGAGTTGGGTTAATTGATTAACACCATTTTACCTTATATTGATTAATAAATTCAAATTAGTCCATTTAATTGCTAATAATGCCAGAAAATTATCAAATAAATTCTGGGGCACTACACCCTCCCCCACTGAGAAAGAATTTGGTCCCCAAATTCAATACATGGATTGTGGATAGTGTACTTACAGTCAAACAGTTATGGGAATCTTTTCTTCATAGCTGATTCGGTTTCCCATGTCACTTCATAAGGCCATGCTTTCTTCCATTGAATCTTAACCATAGGAATGACCTTATTTCTTAATTGACGCACTTCTCGTTCCAGAATCTTTATTGGCGTTTGTTCATACGTCAAGTCTTTCTGAATCTCTATATTGTCATAAGTGATAATGTGATCTGGATCATACACATACTTCTTCAGCATGGAGATGTGAAATATGTCATGAACTTCTGCCAATTGTGGAGGTAAAGCCAATCTATAAGCCACTTCACCGACCCTTTCAAGAATTTCAAATGGGCCAATGAACCTTGGAGTTAGCTTTCCTTTAATGCCAAATCTTCGAATACCTCGACCTAGAGAAACCTTCAAATATATATGATCTCCTACCTAAAACTCCAAGTCACGTCTTCGATTGTCAGCATAAGACTTTTGCCTATCTTGTGCCATCTTCATTCTTTCTTGGATGAGCTTTATTTTCTCTGTGGAATCTCTGATAAGGTCAGGGCCTAGAAATTACCTTTCCCCTATTTCATTCTAACATATTGGTGATCGACAACTTTTCCCATATAGAGCTTCAAAAGGTGCCATTTGTATGCTTGCTTGATAGCTGTTATTATATGCAAATTCTAGCAGAGGCAAGTGATCATGTCAACTTCCTCCGAAATCAATGACACATGCCCTGAGCATGTCTTCTACCACCTGATTTGTTCTTTCCGTCTGTCCATCAGTTTGTGGATGAAAAGTTGTGCTGAAATTTAATTTGGTCCCTAGTGAATGTTGTAAGCTCTTCTAGAATTGCGATGTAAATCGAGGATCTCTATCTGATACAATAGAGACAGGGACACCATGTAGTTTAACAATTTCTTTAATGTATAATGCTGCTAGAATATCCACAGACCATCGACTCTTTATTGGTATGAAATGTGCAGATTTAGTCAATCGGTTTATGATTACCCATATTCCATCATGTCCACCTCTTGTCTTAGGTAATCCAATGATAAAATCTATTCCTATGCTTTCCCATTTCCATTCGGGAATATTTAAGGCATGTAATTTTCCTGCAGGTCTGAAATGTTCCGCCTTAACTTGTTGGCATGTAAGATAACGAGATACAAAATCGGCTACTTCCCTCTTCATATTGGGCAACCAAAAGTTTCTTTTGAGATCTTGATACATCTTCGTACCTCCTGGATGAACGGAGTACTTTGATTTATGTGCTTCTTCTAAGATCATTTTCTTTGTATCCTCATGATCTGGTATACACATTCGGCCCTTGAATAACAATCTTCCGTCCTCAGAAATAGTAAAATCCGGGCTTTGTTCAATATTGGCCTTAACTTCCAGTAAAATTGGATCATCCTCTTGCAACTTGGCCAAATCCTCTATCAATGTAGATTGAGCTCGGATATTAGCTATGAAGCAATCTTCTTCCTTAATATCAACATCTACATTCAACTAGGCAAATTGAGGAATAAGGTTAGTCACACTAATCATGAGACTTGATAACATACCCATTAGTTTTCTGCTAAGTGCATCTGCTACAGCATTCGCCTTGCCAGGATGATACTGAATAACGAAATCAAAGTCCTTGAGATGTTCTAACCACCTCCTTTGCCTCATGTTAAGCTCTTTTTGAGAGAATAAGTACTTCAAGCTCTTGTGGTCTGTGTAGATCGTGAACTTTTCTCCATAAAGATAATGACGCCAAATTTTCAAGGCAAAGATAACTGCTGCCAATTCTAAATCATGTACATGATAATTTTCTTCGTGACGTTTCAATTGTCTTGAAGAATAGCAAATCACTTTTCCATTCTGCATAAGGACACATCCTAAGCCAATTCCAGATGCATCTGTATACACTTCAAATCCACCACCCTCCATTGGTAGTGATAAAATAGGGGCTGTTGTAAGATGATTCTTGAGACTTTGAAAACTCTTTTCACAGTCCTTCGACCAGACAAAATGATTCTCTTTTCTTGTAAGTCTAGTTAAAGGAACTGCGATCTTTGAGAAGTCCTTTATGAATCTCCTATAATAACCAGCTAGACCCAAAAAGCTTCTTACTTCAGATACAGTCGTTGGCTGACTCCAATCTCTGACAGCTTCTACCCTAGAAGGATCCACAGCAATACCTTCTTTTGAAATAATGTGGCCTAGGAATGAGACTTTCTTGAGCCAGAATTCACACTTATTAAGTTTGGCATATAGCTTGTGTTCTTTAAGTGTTTGCAAGGCTATTCTTAGATGTTCTTCTTTAGTCTTGGAGTATATCAGGATGTCATCGATGAAGACGACAATGAATTGATCCAAATATGGCTGGAAGACATTGTTCATGAGTTGCATAAATGTTGTTGGGGCATTAGTTAACCCAAATGGCATTACCACGAATTCATAGTGGCCGTAACGACTTCGAAATGCCGATTTATAAATGTCATCTTCCTTAATTCTAAGCTGATGATAACCTGATCTTAGGTCAATCTTAGAAAAGTACTCAACTCCCGAAAGCTGATCGAAGAGCTCATCAATACGCGGCAATGGATATTTATTTTTGATTGTAAGCTGATTCAGTCGCCGGTAATCAATACATAGCCTGAGGGAACCATCTTTCTTCTTGACAAATAGAACAGGCGCCCCCCAGGGAGACGTGCTGGGTCTAATGAAACCCTTGTCTAGAAGTTCCTGTAACTGCTTCTTTAGTTCCTTGAGTTCTGTGGGGGACATCCTATAAGGGGCTATAGAAACAGGTGCCGCACCAGAAATGAGTTCAATGGTAAAGTTTACTTCCCTCTCGGGCGGTAAATTAGGTAGCTCAGATGGGAATACGTCTGGGAACTCATTTACAATAGGAATGTTTGCTAGGACAATTTCTTTAGATTCGGTAACAATGACTGAAGCAAGAAAAGCTTCACATCCTTGCGAGATAAGTTTGCAGGCGTGAAGGGAAGATATAATGGTAGGATGTTTCTTGTATTTGATGCCAAGAAAAGAAAATCTTGGAAGACCGGGCTTTCGAAAAGATATAATTCTATTTCGGCAGTTGATATAAGCATCATGGTCTACAAGCCAATCTACCCCTAAAATGGCATCATAACCTTTCATATCAAGGCATACTAAGTTTGAGGGGAGATTGTGTCCTTCTACCACTACCTCGCAATCAGGATAATAATTGGTAAGCTTAGTTCCAGATTCTAAAGGTGTAGTAATAGCAAGATTTGAAGGTAGGGGAACTGATGTAATTGATAAGGTTTTTACAAAAGTGGTGGAGATAAAAGAGTGAGAAGCACCAGCATCGAATAGCACGAATGCAGGGCAAGAATAGATTTGAAGTGTACCTTCCATAAGCCCTTCATTTGAATCCCCGGGTGCTTCATCTTCATCTACAACAGCATTGAGGCGAGCCTGCCTCCTACGTCCTCCATTAGTTGGTTGATCCTTCATAAGGGGGCAATCTGGCACACGATGCTCCCTACTTCCACAACGCAAGCATGCACCGAGGCGCTTCTAGCATTCTTCAGCTGAGTGGCCGAATTTCTCACAAAAGGTGCACGCCGAGGCAACTTGCTCCTTCTCTTCCTTAACCTTTTTATTTTGGGAACTTCCACCATTCCCGCTCTTTGATCTTTTCTTATTATCATGGCTTTTGTATGATTCCGTGATGCTAAACTTCTCTTTCTTATAATGCCGATCTGAGCGTCGGCTGGATTCTTCTCCTCTTCCTTTCAACTTTTCGACCTTCTCCAAAGTCCTCTCGCATAGATATGCCCTCTGAACCATCTCCGCATAAGTGCGGATATTCTGTGTCCCAAGTTGCTGAATGAAATCGGGCCGTAACCCGTCCATAAATCGATTTGTTTTTAATAATTCCGTACTAATAAGGTGTGGTGCATATGGTGCTAGTCTTGAAAACTGCAGCTAATACTCTGCTACTGACATCATCCCTTGATGAAGGGAGGCAAACTCTATAGCCTTCCTTTCCTTCACATGCTCGGAGAAATATTTGGCACGAAATAAAGTGAGAAAACCATCCCACGTTTGAGGTGCATCGACCGGAGGTGCCGGAATCGATTTCCACCAAGTACGGGCATCCTTATTTAATTGGAACATTGCTAGATGGACTTTCTCTTGATCAGTGCATTGTATAACATCAAATATCCTATTCATCTCGTCGATCCAATTTTCTGGTTCATCTGGATTGGAAGATTGTGGACGCACTTTTTATTTAATAAAATCATTGTTTATTTGTTTATTGGTGTTTATTAAGTGCGTGGGCGTGCCAGTCACAAATGTGACGATTTATTCGGGCTTCGTGGAAGCCCATGGTGCGCTCGATCTGACTAATCAGACAATTGTGTGGTTCGTGTCGGGACCGAAACCCGCCGTGCCATAAAGGTCACGGCGTTATTTACATCCCCCATACGGGGGAACACCCTTGATTGATTGCCGGGAATAAGGGCCCTACGGCCTAAAGAGAATACTAATAATGCAGGAGGATAGTGAAAGATGAACTATGCTAGAAACCCGTCTCGGGACGTGAATGTTCAGACTACGTCGGCCACTCATGGGCCACTTCATGTTCGGATGAAGCTCCGTGCTTGTAGTATAAAAGACGGTGACAAAACCGCGTGAATGTTTGCCACGAACAAGGCAAGTTTAATGAGAATACGGGATTGGGTCCCGGTAGAAACGGGTCAAATTGATAGACTGTTGGCCGGAGATGATTTTGAACTGTGGCCCTGTCGGAAATTTCGTAAACCACGTCCGATACCATAAGGCGTCGTCGGTTTTCTCTTTGCACCCAGTCCGAGGGAGTGGATTATTAAGTGCATAGCCCGAGCTTACTAACGTGCGCCCTCACACGCGGATCGACCTGCGCGGTCAGGTCGCGGGGTTCGACCTGCCCGGTCAGGTCGCGGGGGTCAAGGGGGCAGCGCCCCTTGCGGGGGGTTTCCGGGGGCAGCGCCCCCGGAACAAAAATTCAATTAAGGCGCGGGTGATGGAGCTCCTTTCATTCATTCTTTTATTAATGGCATTGATCTCTTGTATTTCCCTTTGAACCTTTCCATTCCCTTTTTTTTTACTAGCCATTTATCCCTTTTTTTGTTAAGGAGGCGCGCCGGATAGGGGAAGGAAGATGGTGGCGCCGATTTAGGGTCTTAACAGGTAGACAAGGGGGGAGGGCGCGCCGGGTATAGGGGCGCCGTTTTAAGGTTGGCAAAGGAGATATTGGGGGGCGCCGGTTGTGGGTATTAGAGGGAGGCGCGCTGGTTTAAGATGGCAAGTTGGGGGGGGCGCCGTTTTTGGAGGGCAAGGGAGAGATTGGGGCGCGCCGTTTAGCATTTAGAGAAAGAGATGGGGAGGTTTGTGAGGAGGGTTGAAGCGGCGCGGTGGAACAATGGCCACGCCGTTTTAACCCGCGTCGGGATAGCCATATGGGGTTGTTTCAGAGCTCTGTTACTGCGTTTCCTCTTCCTTTCACCCGTAGGTTGATTCAAAGTTTGATTTGCTCATTCTGTTGATAGATTTAAGCTGGTAGTGAGGAGGTTTTAAGAGCTTTAACCATTTTAATCGTTTGTTATGACGAAAACAGTATGAACGTCTAAGTGTTTTACTCCCGCAGTTTGCTCACAGAGACTTCAGTTTGTTCTTCATCAGTTCAGCTCGTTCGTTAGTTGTTGGGCGTTCTTAGCCTTGGCAAAAATCGGGCAGCACCTCCCCTAGACCGGGACTTGCCAGAGATGAAGGAAAGCCACCAATCGGATTGCTCCGGGGTAAACTCTCAAAAATCAGAGTAGCCTCACGGCGGTCCGAACCCAGGTGTGAGTATGGAACGTTCGAGGGCCAGCCTACAAGAACGACCACGGCTCACGGGTGAGGAATCTTCAATAGGGACATGTATTTGCCACAAGGGCCATAAATGTTCATCCGGCGGTAGATACCTTTTCGGGTCATGCCATGGAAAGGCAGCCCTCAAGGGCCCGGGATGATTGGAGAATGAGCAAACGGGGCAAGGAATGGAACGGAGAACACAAGAGTTGCAAGAATAGCTTTTCTTCTTTTATTCACCCACACAACGGGGAAGGAAACTTGATACAGATAAAATAGAAGAGAAGGCGTTACAAACAAAAAAGGAAAATACATTCGATGGAGAGAAAGAGAGATGCATTAGACGGAGGAGGGAGAGGGAAGCATTGGCTTCTCCCCCTCCAACTCACCTCTCACTCTCGCCCCCTACCTCTTTCTCTTTTCTTCAGCCCAGAACCGTGGAGCTCTCGGATGCCAGTAACTCCTTCTCCTCCCTTCTCTCTTCTCTTCCTGCACACTACCGAGACCCTCTTTTCTTTTCTCTCTTCTTCTGTTTTCTTCTTCTCTTGATCCTCGTCTCTTCTTTTGCTTCACAATGCTGCCCTATATATATCAGCCAGCCTGGGAGCATCCCTGCCAATTCCACCTCATCCGCAACGAAGTCAGGAGTTGACTCGTTGTGCTGGACGCCGTTGATTCATCCCGTACGCTGCTGCTCGTCCGAGGACGGGATGTTCATAGGTTTGCTGGGGGTTGCTTCGCCATTGAGCTTCTGTGCTGTCGAACGGAGGCTGAGACAGAACCAGGGGCATTGAATGTTCTCTGTGCATCTCATTTATGCAGAACAGAGTATCGGTCGGCAGACGGGACAGGATGAGGTTAAACTCATTTCATTCGACGCGCCGTTTTAAGAAGAGCATATGGTGATGGCTTGTCCAAAAGTAGCGCGCCGTAGAAATGCTTCAGAGAACAGGATGAGGGGTTAAAACGGCGCGGGGGGGAATAGTGACCACGCCGGTTTAAACCCAAGTGTAATTGGCATGCCGTATTAAGTTTATTGGCCTTCAAAATGGCCATGCCGTAATAGCATACAAAGGGTGGCGCCGTTTTAACGGTTAAACAAGGGGAGAGGGCGCGCCGAAATTGGGCCATTCAAGGGAGAGGGGCGCGCCGGTTTGGGCCATTCAAGGGAGAGGGGCGCGCCGGTTTGGGCCATTCAAGGGAGAGGGGCGCGCCGGTTTGGCCATGCCGTTTTAGCAAGGGGGCGCGCCGTTTTAAGGCGTGCCGCTTTAAGGCCCTCCCGTGCCGTTTTAAGCACCGAACAGATTCTTTCCGAAGTCGAGGCCGTTTATATGAATGTTGGCATTCCCATAATGTTCCGGTTGCGTTGCATGGCTTCCACAACTTTCTGTTCGCAGCCTCCGAGACTCGGTCCCAGACTTTGCGTGACTTTCGGTGCAAGTTGAGACTGTGTCGGAGTTCCCGACTCTTCTTCGATTCAACTCTCGGCACGACCGACTGTAGAGTTGTGGCCATATCTTCCTCCCAGGGGGGGCTTCCTTATCGACTAGCGGACCACCAAGCGAGTCCTCATCTTGATCGGGTGAGGCGTGAGGTTTCTCTGGTAGTCATGTATTCGACTCGCGCTCGAATGTGTAGACGCGAATGTCACCATGATCATCATCGTCATTTTTTGGCGTCCGCAAAGATCCATAGAAACACTGAGGATTTAGACTCCGAAAATTATGATGAAGGTCACCAGCCCTTGCCCCTGCACCACCTTGTGCTATAGTTTGCAGTGCCTAAGTGAGGCCGGCAACTGTTTGTTGCATACCGTCCCAATCTACGCAATGAGCCATGATAAGAATAATAAGGTACCTGAGAGAGAAAAATAACAACTTGTTATTTCTCATGAAAACCAATCTTAAAGCTAATTAATTATCTTATCCCGGGCTCTACCCACTTCTCTCATGGGTGTGAAAATTTCTTCCTTAGTTCATAGGTAGGGGTCCTTAAACCTTGGACTTATCCTATGACATGATTCTATTCCTAAGTCCTGAAACTTAGGCTCTGATACCAAATTAACTGTCACGTCCCGAGCCTTTATTGCAGCGGAAGACTCACTCGGGGAGCGCGAACAGCCGACATGGTAAGCCTCTTGCAAGCAAGAACGACCAGAGCGTGAGACAATCACACAAATAAATTCAATTGCACATAATTTAATCAAACTCCAACTTTATTTCATAAATGATCAATATTCATAATACAACCATTTTTCATCATCTTTCATTCTACTAGACTCAAGAAATAGGAAAATTACATTGACTCAATCTAAACATGATAGAGTTCCTAAGTCTTCGCTCATCTTTAATCACTCTCGGATCCGCTACTCTAATAATCTGAATCCGAACCCGACTCACTTTCATTTCCTGAAAAACATTGGAAATAGGTAATGAGCATACTTGCCCAGTAGGTATCTTCGCATCAACATGAAGGCACTATTAAAGTAATTAACATTTTAGCTCTAAAGAAATAAAGTAAAATCATGCGAATGCGAATCAATCATGCGATTAAACTAAAGTAACAAGATAACCACGTAAGATAGAATGATCAAGAATGAACTAGCAAGAACGTAATATGAACATGATATTTGGCCTTTTCACGAGCAAGCATGTAACGAGCAAGCCACATATTCATCACACTAGTCTCTTTTGAGTACATAGTTCGTGAATTTCTGTGAAATATCAAGCAAGAAAGTCATGTACAAGAATGTCATGTCATGTTCGTATTGTGGATCTTCACTTATTTATAAAAATAGTACTCCCAACGTAATGCGACGCCAGTAGCATCATACCCCATGGTTTATAAAATAGTATGTTTCCGGCAATCAGCCGAGGGGACTAGCATAGAGCCCTTGAACACAATCAGTGCTCGATCGCATCTTCAGTTATAAATTAAGCTACTTCCACGCATGTAACAGTAAACTATGGCCAAGAATATAGCAATTCCAATAATTCCACGATAACTAGAATCAATGAATGAATGCTTCGATGCAAGAATGAGTCAAGAAAATGACTTAAATAATGTCATGCTCTTAGAAATAAATCGACAACATAACGGTAATTTTCTTAACTTCCATTCATTACATTAAGTCTATTAAGTAATATGATAAGTTCTAGATCATCAAGGGTTATCTAGAATCATTGAAATATCAACCCTTGGTCAAACCTTGGGTTAACATATGCCAGCAGTGTGACGGTCGTTTACTGGGCCGTTACATCATGTGACGCGCCAGTAATGGGCCGTTACAGTGATCCGAGTCCAAAAGATGAAAATAGACTCAGAGGAATGTGACGGTCACGCATTGGGCCGTTACGTGAGCCTGACGGTCCAGTGCAAGGCCGTTACGTTACTAGAAACAGAAACAACTATAGTGTATTCTATTTAATGGGCTTTTAATGGTACAACCATCTTGGCGTCCTAGTGGGAATCCCAGGCTCGCGGAGAATTACGGAGGCCTTGAAACAATGATTTCCTAATCCATTAGAAGGAATATCCAATAGAGAGGTCCTCAAGTCCAAGATCGTGTTCCTATAGTGCAAAGTATGAACAAATGACAACATACCGGAACATGTGCCATGCACTTATAGAAATGACTCTATTGACAGAGAGAGATATGTATAATCAATGTGAAAATCATGATGAAAACTCTGTCAATACAACATAAAAAAGGTCATGCTTTATAATACAAAACTATAGAATTGGGCTCATTAAACTAACATTACTTAAAATAACAATGAGACACCAAATCATGCAATACCTATCATGAACAATCAAATAACCTTAAAATCACATGATCAAGTTAAAACTTAGGTAACTAGGCTTAACAATAAATAATATTGGCAAGTTATATTCTGTCTTAGGGTTGACAGAACACAGGCTCTGACGGTCTCGAAGTGGGGCGTCACAGTGGATGTGACGGTCAAGAACCAGCCGTTACATGAACGTAACACGCCTGTCCAAGTGCGTTAGAGAGAACAGTGAAATCCATATACAACAGAGTGTGTGACGGTCTATCGTAGGGTCGTTACATGAATGTGACGGTCCTACGCTGATGCGTTACAGTATCTGCTGACAGGAAACGATATGAAACCTAAGAGATCAACTCATATCATGTCTAAATCAAATACCATATATATTCTAGACATGAAAAAAAAGTATAGGCTAACTACATGCATGGGTATCTATGAATTAGATGAATAACATGCTTTAATTTCTCTATTAGGACTAAGAGATGCATGACATGTATAATAACTAGTAAAACATGAGATTGATGATCTACCATGCATGGAATCCAGTCAAACCAGAGGGCTTTTAGTCCTATCAGGTTGTTTTTGCCGTTCATGAGATAACCTACCTCTTAATCTAGGCTTTAGAACTTCCAAATATGGTCTGAACACCGAGCCCTAGTTCTCCTTTTCCTGTGACTTTTCAGCAACTTCCTTGGGCTCTAACTCCACGACCTCTTGACCTAAAAATGTGAAATTCGGAGAGGAGTTAGTCTATAGTATTGTAAACAAATACTTCTAAAGAACTTACCTAAGATAGTGACTCCTTATCTTGATTCTTTACATCCAAAAAATAAGGGTCGCACAGTTCAGAACTAGGTCCTATTTATAGGGTTTTAGCTAGGGTTTGAGGATTAGATCGATTCTAGAGTCCTTGTTTGGTCATAATCAAAGCTCTAAGAGTCCTTAGTATTATTATAACTCTTCCCAAGTTGATCCTTCGTGGATAAGAGTCCAAAGTTTTGATCTTTATATTTGTTCTTTCTTTTACGGAACTAACATGATGTAACGGTCGGCTGCCGGTGCGTTAGGGGCATGTGACGGTCTCGCGATAGACCGTTACATTACTCGTTCCTAGAGTTCAAAAGAAAATCGGGATTCATAGAGTAACGGTCGAGCTCCTATGCGTTACATGTCTGTGACGGTTGCCAGATGGACCGTTACAGTCAACGTGGATAGAGTTCTAGATTAATAAAATTCTATTGTTCATTATCCATATAATTATCTATATTAAGTGGTGTTTATCCTTAAAAATCCGAGAATAGGCTTAATAACCTTCTAGAATATGTGCCAAACTAAATGGGCCTGGTCTTAAAACCTTTGGACTCTAATTAAGTGAGTTGGGTTAATTGATTAACACCATTTGGCCTTATATTGATTAATAAATTCAAATTAGTCCATTTAATTGCTAATAATGCCAGAAAATTATCAAATAAATTCTGGGGCACTACAGGGGGGGTGTGAACAGATATAGAGAAGCTCCTGAATGCGGACGGTTTGAGGTGACTGCGGCGTGGATGCGGTCTAGCCGGCATTTATGTTGTGTCAGAAAAGGCCCAAAAATGGCCTTTCACCCGTCTCTTCTTCTTCGGGCCATAACTTTCTCTATTTGCCGGCACGACCGCACGGCCTTTTTTACTGTTTTAGTCGTCAGTGTGTAGGCGCGGTACGCCGTTGCTTCTTGTACTTCAATATTCCCCCCCCCCCTCCCCCACGTTTTTTTTTCCTTCGTCCGTTTGCGCCTGTGCTTTTCACACCTGCGGGCGACGCGACGTACGCTCTCGGAGGCTGCGGCGCACTGCACCTGCTTTACAACACTGATATGGTAGCGGCGCACTGCACCTACGCCAACATGGCCTAAAGTAACGTGGTGAAGAGGTCGCGAGTCGAGTGGGATGGGATGGGATCTGATCGGAACGAAATCACCTTCCCTCAGATGCACTCGCGGACCAACGATTGCGGGCTATATTTCTGTGCGGCTGACAGTATATAAATAACGGATTTTTATATAAAATTATTATTAGAGGGTAAATTTATAAAAATATTATTAATAATATATTAATAAATATATAGCTAAATTAATTTAAATAATACATATATAATATTTAAGCATGTTTTTTAAAATTTTGATAAAAAAGTGATATATATATAAATAAATATGATATTTTTACGTAATTCAAATTTACACAGTAGTGATATGTATGTTAATATATTTATAAGAATATTTTTTTATAAATTTTTATTTAATAATAATTTTTATTTAAAAAATCTTATAAATAAATAAAAATGGGTGCAATTTAAATTATATTGTAGCCGCCACCACCATCGTCGTATAAGGGATGTTCATGGGTCGATTTGATTTGTGTCGAAGAATTTTCTTTTTTAACTCGAACCCAAAAAAGTGGATATACCTTTTTCAAACTGAATCAAACTCAAGTTTTGATTTAATTCTATTTTGAGCTAAATAGTGATGACTAAGAGGTTAAATTTTATGATCCATAACTTTAGATCTACTTGGAGATTGACATAGGGAGTAAGTTAAGTGTGGAGCAAATCAAACTTTTCAGTGTTCTGAAATTTGTAAGAGATCCTCTCTATACCTATGATACGAGGGATCTGAAATAGTTTTCAATATCCATTCACTTGTTTACCGCCTCATAATTATGAGAATCTCTATTTTAATCTTTTCCTCGCAGTACAAATGAACTGATTTCTATATATCGTAAGAAAATAGTGGAACAATATAATGGACGCATCAGAATGTGATCGACATAGTGTACGGAATATTGTTTTCTTTGTGCACTGCATTGTAATGTCGTATAATTATATTACTTCTTGCATGATGTGATGTGGTTTATAAAGGTGTGATATATGTATATACAGTGTATAAGAAAAAAAGATTTTTGCATATATACTCTTACAAAGTTCGATTTTGTCAAATATATCATTCATCGGAGTATATTATCGTGAATATCCTCGAAGTACGAATAATGTCACGATTATGCCCTTGTCGTAACTCCTGTGTATTTAACCCGATTTAAATGTGAGTTAAAGAGTAAGATTTATATATATATACTCTTGTAAAATTTGATTTTGTCAAATATACCATAGATCTAATGACGGTAGATGAGATATTTCACGGAATATTCTCCTCCGTCAACGACATTAAATTAAAAGGGTACAACCCTAACATTTCTATCTAAATGAAGGATATTCATGATAATATACTCAGATAAGAGATATATTTGACAAAACCACACTTTATGGGAGTATATACGCAAAAATCCTTAAGAAAAATGATGTAATATGTATAAATATGCCAATTTCGTGGCGTTTGCACTTCCCCGTATGTTCGAGAACGGAAACTGTCTACGCCGTTAAAATTTTTCCCTATCTCACATAGTTTCCCCGTTAGATGTTATAACCCATAAGTACATATGAAAATTTTCAAATCAAACCGACCATATCTATATAAAAGAAAGGGTTTTTTTTGCATCTGTACCCCTAAAAATATCAGTTTTGTTAAATAATTCCTGATTTAAATATATTATTAAAATATGTTTCAAATATCTAAAATATTTGAGGTTATATTGCTACTATTCCCGACGGTCGTTAAGAAATGAATATTCAATGAAATATACTATGAAAAATATTAGCATATATAAAATATGGAAGATATATATAGAGGTATAACCATTTTTTCTCTAAACTCATATTTAACTTTAATTTTTAATAATACATTTAAATAAAAAATATTTGACAAAATTAATATTTATAAGATATATATGCAAAAAAATATTAAAATGTACTTGCTAAGGATCTTCTACGTTGAACCCCACGACAATCGCGACAAAGCGGAGGGATTCTCCATATGCGTATGCAAGCAGGGATCGCATTTAAAACTCGCGGGGTGGCGTGGTGATCTATCTGCCATAATCTCGCGTAGTAACGCGGTGTCGTTCATCTTCATCCTTTCCTTTCTCTCCCATTGGGAGGAGGGCATGGGTTTAACCCATGTCTCGGTTGTAAGACGAGTTTTTTCACTTATCTCCTTTTAAAAAAAATAAAAAATATCTAACAAAAAAATTATAAAACTTAACCATCTTTAACCCAGGGTTTGTCGTCCTGGTCGAACCGAACGTCCCGGTCATAGTCTGGGACAAGACGGTATGGGTTGATACTGTTGCGTACCAAGATAAAAAAATATATTATATATATTACAGAATAAAATAACTCAAATGATTTTATATCCCAGTTGATTAACTGATGTGCGGTTTTAACGGACGTTCTCGGTTCGAATCCTACCTCACGCACTGTTTTAAACGTTGTTTTTAAAAATAAATTTTCAACAAAATTGAACAAAAATACGCCAGAAGTGTGTTTCGAACCTAAGATCTGAGATCATAAACCAACCGACTTACAAAGAAGATTTGTTAAAAAAATTAAAATAATATATAAAGCGTCTCGGTTGCGTCTCACAGATCGGTCATCTCGGTCTGTGACTGGGATGGGACGGGACGGGCGATTCAGACCGTCCCATCCTAGTTTGACAAACCCTAAGGAGAAGGGTAAATTAGCGGCCCAACAAATGTACGATTGAGAGCGGCCCAACCAGGTCTAACCCGACCCAAACAGGCCGGAATCTCCAAGTGACCGCCCCACTTATGGTCCCATTTAGCTTGAAGCCCAAAGACGCTTGGATCAATACTTCCTAGGCGGCCCCTGCCCTGAAAGCCCGAGCAACCGTCGAACGGGGAAAGCCCGAGCGGTGCCTGATCGTAACAGAAGGAGGGAAGATCGGGAGTCAATGAAAGGGGAGACCAAGTGACTAAGCCACAAACGGCCGAGTAACGCCCCCTATACTCTCCGCCTCCTCCGAGCGCCTTACGGAGAAGAACACTATATAAACCAAGGGAAACCCTCCAAAAGAAAGGTAGATTCTGAGCGCCTAACACCACACCCACTGGTGGAGAGTGATCTCGTGCTCCTCACTCCTTCTCCTACTCCCCTTCCACCTACGCTCTATAACTTTGTTGACTTTGGCATCGGAGGGTTTTCCCCGGGGTCTCAACCCTGGGCTCCTCTGACTCGTTTCCTGCTTTGCAGATTCCCGTTCATGGTACCAGCAGCCTAAGCTTGCCCAGCATCGTGCGGCTCAAGACTTAGCACGAGATCACCCCTCTTCATCTGGCGCCGTCGGTGGGAAACAAACAAAGACCCAACATGGTGTGAAGAAGCTCTAGTAGGAGAAAAACCGACGGAAAAGGGAAGGCACCGATGGTCAAAGAAAGGGAGCTTGAGCCCTCGCACTCTCTGACGGGCACCCCCTCTAACGACCAAGCTAACAACCCACCTCCGCGGGCCGAAGGGGGACAATTTGCTCCTAGAAACCCGGACGCCCTCCAAACCCTCAATGCTAAAATGGATGTCCTCGTCGACTTGATGAGGACCCATATAGCTGGAGAGGAGAGGTCACGGCTTCCTCAGACAAATCACCCCCGCGCGGAGGCCTCCCGGATGACAGTCGGGGGCCGATTCATCTTTCAAGGAGGACATATCCTCTCGAGCGAGCGGGGTGGACCTTCGCAGCCCCCACCTCCGGAGAAAGAGGCCTCCTCCAGCCCAAGAAAGAGGAAGTCTAACCTCAATCAGCAACACACGAAGGAGGATGTTCCAAACTCGGAACGCCAGGAGAACACTCGGAGCCGCCCGGCCCCATCCCGGCGACAAGGAGTACTATCCCTCCGACTGTGAGACTTCGAGCGGCATTTTGCCGAGCAAGAGCGCGCCATTCGCGCCCTCCAGAAAAACTCCATCCCGGAAGACGAGGAGTAATCCTCGTTCTCCGACCAAATCATGAAAGCTGAGGTCTCCCCGAGAGTCTCGCTCCCGGCCCTCAAACCTGATGATAGCCAGGGCGACCCATCCGACCACTACGACAGCTTCGACGCCCTCATGACCTTGCATGGGGCATCCGACGCGGCCAAATGCTGAGCGTTCTTGACTACTCTAGTTCAAGGTGCAAAGGCATGGTTCCAAGCACTCGCCCCTGGGATGTTCACCAGCTTCCGACAATTCGGGCGACTATTCAAGGAGAGCTTCGCAGGCAGCGGCCCTCCAAGATCGATAGCGGGATTACTGCGAGCTTACATTAACCGCTTCAAAGCGGAAGCTCTGCACACCCCCCACTTGGATGTGGCCTCCGCCATCACCGCATTGACTGGAGGCACCAGGGATGAAAATCTCCGGCAAGAATTGGTGCTTCACCCTCCCTCCTCCCTAGTCGATATTGTGACCTTAGCTCTGCGTCATGCGGAGTGCGAAGAGGTCCTCAATGCCTGCCGAGATACCGCAAGCTCAGGGCGAGAGGGGGAGAAAAAGAGGTCATCCGACCAATCTTCTGGACGGGAGAAGAGGAGGAATCAAGAGGGCGACCGAAAGGAACCCTCGCGCATGTTGGAGAGCTATACTCCTCTATCTGCCCCCTTCTACCAAATTTATCAAGAAATAAAGGACTTAGGACTACTCCACCGTCCCGAGCCGATGAAGGCCGACCCCAAGCGTCGGAGTCGTCGGAAACACTGCCAGCTCCACGACGATCATGGCCACCACATGGGAGATTGCCACCAGCTTAAGGACGAGATCGAAAATCTCATCCGCCAGGGCCACCTCTCCAAGTACGTGACAGAGCAGAGGGAGGACCGTGGAATTCCTCCTGAAGAAATTGACAATCGCCCCCGAGGAGTCCACATAAATGTCATCTCAGGTAGATCAGCCTCAAGCGGAGATACCAGCCGAGGAAGAAAGCGTCATGCCGAACGAGCCAGGCGAGCTTCCGAGCCGCCCAAAGCTCCTCCCTTGGTGACCGACCATCCGTCCTTAGTCTTCTCGGACCAGGACCTTGAAGGAGTGGTCACCCCGCATGATGCCACCCTTGTTATCTCGGCCACAATAAACCATTGTAACATGGACCGGATCTTAGTGGATAATGGCAGTGCCCCCGACATTTTATCGTACAAGTGTTTGCTAAAGATTGGTGAAAACCCGTCAAAACTACGTCCGATCCGAACCCTCCTCTGTGGCTTCAATGGCCAGGTGACCTATCCCGAGAGATCCGTAAGCCTACCTGTTACCCTCGGTACCCCGCCCAAAGCCGTTACCTTTATGGCAAACTTCGTAGTGGTCAAGGAGATATCGGCCTATAATGCCATTTTTGGTCGAGGCATCCTCGGTCGAATCAAGGCAGTGCCCTCCACATACCACCAAAAAATGAAGTTTCCCACCAAATACGGCACCGGGGAAGTCCAAGGCAATCAGGCAACAGTTAGAAGGTGCTACATGATCTCTGTGGAAACCGTAAGGCCGGAGGACAAGGGCAAAGAGCTCAGAACGATTGAAGATAAAATGGCAAGCAAACATGGGGGAGATCTACTATCGATTTTCCTCAGGAACGATCCGGCCCTCGGAAGTAAAAATCGGGGCAGATTTGCCACCCGAACTACAAGCTCAATACAAAGACTTTCTTTCGGAGTATGTGCACATTTTCGCATGGTCTGAAGAGGATCTCCCTGGCATTCCCAAGGAGATAGTGATGCACCACCTCAACCTCGACCCTGCGGTAAAGCCGGTACAACAACGAAAGAGGAAGCACGACCCTGAGAAACATGTAATTATTAAAGAGCAGATCTACAAGGGGAAGAAAATTGAGTTATTTAACCCGGTCCTTTACCCTACCTGGCTTGCCAACGTCATCCTGGTACCCAAAACCTCGGGTAAATGGCAGATGTGCATCGACTTCACCGACCTCAATAAAGCTACCCCGAAAGACTGCTACCCGCTGTTTGCGAGATTTGTTTATTTTGGGGGTCGATCATCCAATTAATTAATTGATAATCAGCTGATTAGTTGCACGCGCAGGCATGCCAGTCACAGAAGTGACAGATTTATTATGTGCTCATTCTGACCCGTGTTGGGCGAGAGTGAGATTCGGGTAGGGACCAGCAGTCCGCCATACCATAAAGGTTATGTCGTTAATTACATCCCCCATAAGGGAGAAAACCGTTGATTAAATGCTGAGATAATGGGCCGTCCGAGGCCGAAATAAGATGCAAAAGGATGCAAACGACAGGGTCACATGAAATGCTTTTATCTATCATGCAAGAGATGCATGGTTTATTGAGTTGGAAATCCTCGATATGTGGCGGAGGACACAGGTCTGAAGACCGCCATCGCGTATAGCAAAAACTTTTGGTCCGGCGTAACCCAGCCTTTCATCAGTGCCATTTGATATACCGAGGGTCCATGCAAACATGCATGTATTTACATGGTGCTCATGATTATACTAAAGCATGATAATAGCATCAAAAAGATAGACAATGATTAATCAGGTTTATTGATCTCCACCAAGGGTGTAACATCCGAATTCGTCCGAAACTTAAAGATAGTTAAATATTATATAGTTAGAGCCCATATAAATTTTATGTTACCTTAATTAAAGTCTAATACCTTGAACGGTATTGTTTAACGAACTTTATTAAGTAAATCAAATAGATATCTCACTTTAATAGTGTATAACTTTTCATAGGGATGTCAGAATAGGGTCAATATTAGGCCCGTTGAAAAGAGAACTCAAAGATCTACAATTTTCATGTTGAGCATATTTTTAAATTTTGACGTTTGATTAACCATAAATAAGATAGAATAGACTAATCTTTTAAAACTCTGTTACTATTAGATTTTTAGGGGTTTTTGTGAAAAAAAATTCCTCCCTCTTATATCCCTCTATTTACTTATACAATGGATAAAAACAAAAAAAAATAAAAAAAAATAAATGCCCACGTTCTTTCCCCCCCACCCCCCTTCAACCTTATCCATCCCCCCTCCCTTCTTATCTTCCTCCCTAAAATATCTCTTCTTCTCTCCCCACGTGTCCCCACCCTCCTCCCTAATCCTCTTCTTCTTATCCACCTCTTCCCCCTCCCTATAAATACACCCTCTTCCCCCCCCCCTCTTTCTCTCACGCATCCCACACTCCTCCCTCCATCTCTGTTCATCTCCTCCCTCCCAACACACACACTCCCTCCCTCTCTCTCCCTCTCCCTCCCTCACGGTTCTCCAACTCTCCCTCCCTTTTATTATTATTTTTTTCTCATCTTTCTCTCTCTCTCCCCCATCTCTCCCTCTCTCTCTCACTCACGTTCTCTCACCTCTCTCTCTCTTTTTATTATTTTTTTCTCTCTCTTTTTTTCATCTCTCCACTCTCTCTATTTTTTCTCTCTACTCTCTCTCTCTCTATTTTCTCTCTCTATTTTCTCTCGCCACCTTTTTCTCTACTTTCTCTCTCCACCTTTTCTCTCTACTTTCTCTCTCTAAATTTTCTCTCTCTACTCTCTCCACTTTCTTTCTCTACCCTCTCCACTTTCTCTCTCCACTTTCTCTCTCTACTTTCTCTCTCATCTCTCTTCTCACTCTCATCCTTTTATTAATAAACGGAGAAGATAATACAGCATCAGAATATTATAAATAATTAATAAAAAGTTTGGACGGAGGATTTAAAATTTATTTGGACAATTTTTCCCTTCTTTACGTATTTGGAACGGAAAAATTATCTTTTCCTACGCAAAGACTTTTACGGGAGCTCGGGTGAGATACTAAAGTCAATTCGGAAGTCCATTCTAAAGTAGGCATGATAAACCGAGTGCATGTTATTTGTATTTACATTTCTTTGATTTGATTTTGTTTGAAATGTAATTTAAGTTATTGATTTATTTAACCCAGTGATCTATATTTAGAATCAGTTATTTATTTAGTTACCATTCTATAAAAATATTATTTTCTCTCTAATATCTCTCTAATCTCTTTCTACTTTATCCCTCTACTTTCTCTCTATACTCTCTCTCTACTCTAATCTCTTTGAATGTTATATAATAATAATTTATTTAGTTAATGAATTTGACTCACTACCCTATGATTAAAATCTAATTCCTGATATTAAAATACGATCCAATTATTTTGTAAAGTTCAATGGCAAATTTTAAGTATCGAGACGACTATGTAATAAGCATCATAATAAGAATAAAAAAATTTGATTAAGCATATAGACTGTGTCACTTTAAGGAGGTGTGGGGCGACAAACCGTAGTTAGCTTCCGCTACGGGATTAGGCCCATTTCCGAGGACAAATGGACTTTTGAAAAATCCGGAACCCAGAATAAGAAAATTATCTAGGGAATGGTGGAGTATTAACTCCCGATCCTACGTAGTTGATCAAGGTCGACAGGCTCCAGCGTTTAGACCATTTATCTTTATGTCAACGTATGGAAGCCTAGGTATGTGTTTGCTACTGTTTCTAGTGACGGGATGTCTGTCCAATATATGCTGCCAAATAATATGAAGTTCAGATTTGATATATGACTATGATATGATCTGAAAATAAATTCATCTGTATAAACTCTGATTTAGCTAAGATATGTACTATGCCATTTGTATATAAGTCAGATAAGATTTATTATACGCATTTGCTTATAAATATGAAAATTATTTTACTCTATTATATTTCCTTCGCATTCATAGTACATGTACAATCTAGTGAAATTGTGATTAGCTTTATATATATCATGGATTTGCACAGTTTAGTATATGATAATCATGTGATTGGTTTTAATGCCTACTGAGTCTTTGGGCTCATATCTGTTGCCTAACCATTTCAGGAAACTGACAAGTGAGTACCTCGACTTCGACGAACAGTAGGTCGGAGGGTGATCTCGGGCGTAATTTGAATTTCTGCTGCGTGTAATAAATAGATTTAATTTTCTTTTGAATAATGAATGTAAATATGACTTTTCAGTAGAGATACGTGGTACTCTGTATACGATGTAAATTATGAGTGTTTATCTTATGGAAATGGTATGGTTATATTTCTTTCGGAATATGTGATGGTTTGACCCTTAACGCCTTGCAAATATTCGGCCCACAACACCTCCGTACATCCGCTGTGACGTCCCCGGACACGATACGGGATCGCGGGAAGGGGGTGCCACAGAGAGTGGTATCAGATCAAGGTTGTGAGGCTTGGAATCATTTGCAACCATCTCATTTATACACCATACCACAAGATCGTAGGAATTTATTTTAGAATTTGATGTCAAACCTAGAATCATATTAATTCAGATTAGTTCTCCCTCGCAGGAGATGGCAGAGAGTGATAGGGTTAAGGTTAATACTTCTCCCGAGGAGTCTGCACCCTCAAATGGAACATCACAAGGGGTTGTCGGGGAAACGATTCATGGTGAGCTTGCTCCCGGTGGGCAAGGTGCGTTACCTATTCAGGGTGTGCTAGATTTAGGAGGGTTCACACAAGCTTTTCAAGGTTTAGTGCAGACTATGCAATTACAGGCCCAAACTCAGGTAATGATGCAAGCCCAATTACAAACCCATGTGCAAGAACAACCGAATAGGACAACAGGTGCTACCCTAATGGAGAAATTCAGACATATGAGTCCTCCTTCTTTTAAGGGGGAGAGTCACCCGGAGATCGTGGAAAATTAGGTGAGAGAAATTGAGAAGATTTTTACGGCCATTAGATGTGCAGAGCAGGATAAGGTGATATTAGCTACATTTATGTTGAAGGACCGTGCGGACGAGTGGTGGAGGTCTGCACTTAGAACTACTTTTAGAGATAGAGAGATTGAGATTGGCTGGAACGAATTTCTTGATGTCTTCCATGTAAAATTTCTCCCTCAACATGTGAAGGACAAGAAAGAAGCTGAATTTTTTAATTTGACTCAAGTAGGTATGTCAGTTGCCGATTATGAAGTAAAATTTACTGAATTGGAAAAGTATGCCCCTCATATTTGTTCAGATGAGCTTAGAAGGGTAAAGAAATTTGTTAGAGGTTTGAGAAGTAACATTAGAAGTAGAGTTGCAATCCTTGAGCCTCAGACTATGGCAACAACTTTGAGGACTGCCTTTATTGCAGAAACTGAATATGAGGAATTCTTAGTAGAAAGATAAATGGATAATGCAAAAAGGGGCAATCTTGGTTCAATTGTGAGGAAAGATAAGAAGCCGAAGATGACTTTTCCAGAGAGAGTTCAACCAGTTAAGAGAGATAATATGCCAGCTTGTCAACAGTGTGGGATGCAGCATAGAGGTAATGAATGTTGGCGGACTGCAGGTAAATATTTTTCATGTGGTCAGACAGGGCATATGATAAGGGATTGTCCCAAAAGACCAAGGCAAGATCAGCAACTACAACAACAGCGGAGAGTTCAAGCCAGAGTACATGCGCTAACAAGGGAAGACACCCGAGATGCCAATGCAGTAGCTGAAGGTATTCTTCTTATCGATGATACGCATGCAAACGTTTTATTTGATCTGGGTGCTACACATTTTTTTATTTTTCTGAGATTTGCTGAATTATTGAAAGATAAACAAATTATGAACACTGATGAGATGTCCATTAACACACCAACTGGGGAGATAGCTAGAACGACTTCTGTTATTCCTAACATTGATGTGGTGATTCAGGGGACGATTATGCCAGCATGTGTGTATCTGCTGAAAATGACTGATTTTGATGTCATCTTGGGAATGGATTGGTTAGATACAAATTTTGTCCTTTTAGATTGTCATGGAAAGAAAGTAATTTTTCAAAAACCTGGGGAGCAGATATTTCACTATCAATGTCCAAGACACTGCTCTAGTAAAACACTAGTTTCAGCACTTAAAGCTTTGAAATTGCTTAGAAGTGGATGTCAAGGTTATTTGACTAGTGTAATGACTATTCATTCTAATGAAAATAAGAAAACCATCTCAGATATCGATGTGGTAAGAGAATTTTCAGATGTATTCCCTGATGAACTTTCGGGTTTGCCACCACACCGAGAGGTGGAGTTCACTATTGAACTCTCACCGGGTACTCTACCCATTTTCATCCCTCCCTACAGAATGGCACCAGCCGAATTGACAGAATTGAAGAAATAATTACAAGAACTGCTAGATAAGGGGTTTATTCGACCAAGTTTATCCCCTTGGGGTGCACCTGTTCTATTTGTTAGAAAGAAAGATGGGTCGCTTAGACTATACATTGACTATAGGAAGTTGAATCAAGTGATCATTAAGAATAAGTATCATTTGCCAAGAATTGATGATTTATTTGATCAGCTACGAGCTGTCACACTATTTTCAATGATTGATCTCAGATATGGATACCACCAATTAAAGATAAGGAAAGAAGATATTTCAAAAATTACTTTCAGAACACGATATGGGCATTATGAATTTTTGGTTATGCCATTTGAGTTAACTAATGCACCAGCAACATTTATGGATTTGATGAAGAGAGTTTTTCAACCATATCTGGATACATTTGTAGTGGTGTTTATCGATGATGTGTTAATCTATTCTCCTACTGTTGAAACTCATCAGGAACATTTGAGGATTGTGTTGGAAACTTTAAGGAAACATCAACTCTATGCAAAATTCAGTAAATGCGAATTTTGGTTAGAGCGTGTACAATTTTTAGGGCATATCATTTCTGGAGATGGAGTGTCTATTGATCCAGCTAAGGTTGAGACAGTTTTGTATTGGGAAAGGCCGAAGAATGTCAGTGAGATTAGGAGCTTTTTGGGTTTGGCAGGTTACTATCGCAGGTTTATTGAAGGTTTTTCTTCTATTGCAGCTCCTATGACCAAATTGACTCGGAAAGGAGTTCCTTTTGAATGGTCAGATAAATGTGAAACAAGTTTTCAAGAATTAAAAATAAGGTTAACTACAGCCCCAGTGCTTACTTTATCTTGTGGGTCAGGAGGATTTGTGATATATACAGATGTCTCTAGAAAAGGATTAGGATGTGTCCTGATGCAGAATGGCAAAGTAGTAGCTTATGCATCCAGACAATTAAAGACCCAAGAGCTGAATTATCCAACACATGATTTGGAGTTGGCAGCGGTGGTACATGCTCTGAAGATTTGGCACCATTATTTGTATGGTGAGCAGTTTGAAGTATTTACAGACCATCAAAGTTTAAAATATATTTTTTCTCAGAAAGAATTAAATTTAAGGTAAAGACGGTGGATTGAATTTTTGAAGGATTATGATTTCACATTAAATTACCACCCAGGAAAAGTAAATGTGGTAGCAGATGCACTCAGCAGGAAGAGGCTAATGGCAATCCAGTTGCGCCAAACTTGGAGAATGACATCTGATGTAGTGGAGTATTCTCCGATATGCAAAGGGAGAAACTTATTTCTGGCCCAACTAACTATTCAGTGTGCAATGGTTGAGCGAATTGTGCAAGCACAACTGAATGATCAGCAGTTACAAAAATTGATTAGCACACCGAGATTTACTCAAAGTGTAGATGGGGCAATCAGATTTCAGGGAAGATTATGTGTACCTCGGAATGAAGAAATAAAGAAAGACCTATTAACTGAGGCACATAAATCACTATATTCTATTCACCCAGGCAGTACAAAAATGTACAAAAATATGAAAAGACAGTTTTGGTGGATTGACATGAAGAAAGATATAGAGACTTTGTCAGCAAATGTCTTACTTGTCAACAAGTAAAGGCGGAGCATCAAAGGCCAGCGAGACCATTACAATTGATGGAAATTCCACAGTGGAAATGGGAACATATCACTATGGATTTTGTGATGGGATTACCAATGATTAGGAGAAAACATGATTCTATTTGGGTAATTGTTGACAGGCTTACTAAGTCAGCCCATTTTTGGCAATCACAAAGACACAATCATTAGAGGATTTAGCTCATTTGTATATCAGAGAAATTGTGAGACTTCATGGTATGCATGTGTCTATTATTTCAGATCGGGATGCAATGTTTACAGCAAAATTTTGGAGGAGTTTACAGAACGCACTAGGTACATAATTGAAATTTAGTTCAGCTTTTCACCCTCAAACAGATGGACAATCAGAGAGAACCATTCAAACATTAGAAGATATGTTGAGGGCATGCAGTTTAGACTGGCGAGGCAGCTGGGATGAGCATCTGGCTTTAATTGAGTTTGCATACAATAACAACCATCATGCAGGCATAGGAATGGCACCATATGAAGCATTATATGGTAGACCGTGTAGGTCACCTGTTTGTTGGGACGAGGTTGGTGAGCGGAGATTGATTGGGCCACAGATTGTACAGAATTGTGTAGAAAAGGTTGATTAATTAGAAAAAGATTACTTACAGCTCAGAGTAGGCAGAAAAGCTATGCTGATCAAAGAAGGAGTGATCTACAATTTACTGTCGGGGATCACGTATTTCTAAAGGTTTCGCCTACTAGGGGAGTAATGAGATTTGGCAAAAAAGGTAAACTCAGTCCGAGGTATGTTGGACCATTTGAAATCTTAAGAAGGATTGGAGAGGTGACATATCAGCTGGCTTTACCACCATCATTGTCAGGAGTTCATGATGTATTCCATATGTCTATATTAAGAAAATACATGCCAGACTCATCACACATTATAGATCATGAGCAGTTGAAAATTCAGCCAGATCTTACATATGAAGAGAAGCCAGTTCGCATTCTCGATCGAAAAGAACAAGTGCTGAGAACGAAGATAATTTCATTGGTGAAGGTATTGTGGAAAAGTACCTCAACAGAAGAAGTCACTTGGGAGATGGAAGATGATATGAGGAAGAAATATCCACATCTATTCGGTACGAATTGAGTAACTTTTTTAAATTTCGAGGACGAAATTTGTTTAAGGGGGAGAGATTTGTAACACCCGAATTCGTTCGAAACTTAAAGATAGTTAAATATTTTATAGTTAGAGCTCATATAAATTTTATGTTACCTTAATTAAAGTCTAATACCTTGAACGATATTATTTAACTAACTTTATTAAGTAAATCAAATAGATATCTCACTTTAATAATGTGTAACTTTTCATAGGGATGTCAGAATAGGGTCAATATTAGCCCCGTTGAAAAGAGAACTCAAATATCTACAAGTTTCATGTTGAGCATATTTTTAAATTTTGACATTTGATTAACCATAAATAGGATAGAATAGACTAATCTTTTAAAACTCTGTTATAATTAGATTTTTAGGGGTTTTTGTGAAAAAAAAAGTCCTCCCTCTTATATCCCTCTATTTACTTATACGATGGATAAAAAAATAAAAAAAACAAATGTCCACGTTCTTTCCCCCCCACCCCCCTTCAACCTTATCCATCCCCCCTCCCTTCTTATCTTCCTCCCTAAAATATCTTCTCTTCCCTCCCCACGTGTCCCCACCCTCCTCCCTAATCCTCCTCTTCTTCTTATCCACCTCTTCCCCCTCCCTATAAATACACCCTCTTCCCCCCCCTCTTTCTCTCACGCATCCCACACTCCTCCCTCCATCTCTGTTCATCTCCTCCCTCCCAACACACACACTCCCTCTCTCTCTCTCCCTCTCCCTCTCTCACGGTTCTCCAACTCTCCCTCCCCTTTTATTATTATTATTTTCTCATCTTTCTCTCTCTCTCCCCCATCTCTCCCTCTCTCTCACTCACGTTCTCTCACCTCTCTCTCTCTCTTTATTATTTTTTGTCTCTCTCTTTTTTTCATCTCTCCACTCTCTCTCTATTTTTTCTCTCTACTCTCTCTCTATATTTTCTCTCTCTATTTTCTCTCTCCACCTTTTTATCTACTTTCTCTCTCCACCTTTTCTCTCTACTCTCTCTCTATTTTCTCTCCACCTTTTTCTCTACTTTCTCTCTCCACCTTTTCTCTCTACTCTCTCTCCACTTTCTCTCTCTACTTTCTCTCTCTATTTTCTCTCTCTAATTTTTTTCTCTATACTCTCTCCAATTTCTTTCTCTACCCTCTCCACTTTCTCTCTCTATTTTCTCTCTAGTTTCTCTCTCCACCTTTTTCTCTACTTTCTCTCTCCACCTTTTCTCTCTACTCTCTCTCTAGTTTCTCTCTCTAGTTTCTCTCTCTAGTTTCTCTCTCTAGTTTTTCTCTCTCTACTCTCTCTACTCTCTTTCTCTACCCTCTCCACTTTCTCTCTCTAATTTCTCTCTCTACTTTCTCTCTCATCTCTCTTCTCACTCTCATCCTTTTATTAATAAACGGAGAAGATAATACAGCATCAGAATAATATAAATAATTAATAAAAAGTTTGGACGGAGGATTTAAAATTTATTTGGATAATTTCGCCCTTCTTTACGTATCTGGAACGGGAAAATTATCTTTTCCTATACAAGGACTTTTACGGGAGCTCGGGTGAGATACTAAAATCAATTCGGAAGCCTATTCTAAAGGTAGGCATGATAAACCGAGTGCATGTTATTTGTATTTACATTTCTTTGATTTGATTTTATTTGAAATGTGATTTAAGTCATTGATTTATTTAACCCAGTGATCTATATTTAGATTCAGTTATTTATTTAGTTACCATTTTGTAAAAATATTATTTTCTCTCTAATCTCTCTCTAATTTCTCTCTAATCTCTTTCTACTTTCTCCCTCGACTTTCTCTCTCTACTCTCTCTCTCTACTCTAATATCTTTGAATGTTATATAATAGTAATTTATTTAGTTAATGAATTTGACTCACTACCCTATGATTAAAATCTAATTTCTGATATTAGAATACGATCCAGTTATTTTGTAAAGTTCAATGGCAAGTTTTAAGTATCGAGACGACTATGTAGCAAGCATCATAATAAGAATAAAAAAATTTGATTAAGCATATAGACTGTGTCACTTTAAGGAGGTGTGGGGCGACAAACCGTAGTTAGCTTCCGCTACGGGATTAGGCCCATTTCCGAGGACAAACGGACTTTTGAAAAATCTGGAACCTAGAATAAGAAAATTATCTAGGGAATGGTGGAGTATTAACTCCCGATCCTACGTAGTTGATCAAGGCCGACATGCTCCAGCATTTAGACCATTTGTCTTTATGTCGACGTATAGATGCCTAGGTATGTGTTTGCTACTGCTTCTAGTGACGGGATGCCTGTCCAATATATGCTGTCAAATAATATGAAGTTCAGATTTGATATATGACTATGATATGATCTGAAAATAAATTCATCTGTATAAACTCTGATTTAGCTAAGATATGTATTATGTCATTTGTATATAAGTCAGATAAGATTTGTTATACGCATTTGTTTATAAATATGAAAATTATTTTGCCCTATTATATTTCCTTCGCATTCATAGTACATGTACAATCTAGTGAAATTGTGATTAGCTTTATATATATCATGGATTTACACAGTTTAGTATATGATAATCATGTGATTGGTTTTAATGCCTACTGAGTCTTTGGGCTCATATCTGTTGCCTAACCATTTCAGGAAACTGACAAGTGAGTACCTCGACTTTGATGAACAGTAGGTCGGAGGGTGATCTCGGGCGTAATTTGAATTTCCGCTGCGTGGAATAAATAGATTTAATTTTTTTTGAATAATGAATGTAAATATGACTTTTGAGTAGAGATATGTACTCACCTAAACTTCTGCTCCACGGGACAAAGTATCGGAACGGCGCTCCTTCTCCGGCTCCGAGGCTATTCAGGCAAGATGGAGGAAGATGGCGGCGAGGATCCCTCTCAGTGGAACCCTGCTTCTCCCCCAAGGCTCTTCTCTTCCTCGAACGAACAGACTTTGATTTGCTCTCAGACTCTGACCCCCTCTCTTTTGATTATCCTCCCGTCTATGTATCTCTCATCGCTCTAATGATTTTTTTCCCTCTTCCATTCCTTTTACTTGGTCGAACCAGATTGGGTTATATAGGCGAAGGCCTTCCTGGTGTGAAGGATGCGTGCCGGGGAGCTTCACTTGCATCTGGCGCGCCGGGCAGAAGGGCGTCGGGATAGGGGCGCGCCGGTGAAAGGGCACGCCGGATAAGCCCCGTTCGCTTAACATGGGTTAGACTGTGGGTCTTGGGCTGGTTCTGGGGGTCACCGTGACCATTCGTCTTGCCCTAGTCTTGCAAAACCTAGGTGAGAAGTCCTAACGAGGCCCCCGGGTCGACGTGCAACCTTCTTCGGAACCTCGTACATCTTCAGTTCGAACACGCGAGTTTTTCGCTGACACGGCTTTCGACACTGTGGTTCGTGCTGCCGGCTCAGTTTGACTTGTGCTCGAAGCTTTCTTGGGAGGTGGAATACCATCCAGGGTGCTTTTGTCTTGAGTAGGCGATCATTTGGTCACTAACGGATCCAATATGCTGAGAAGCCGTACCCATGCCGGGTCATCGGGGTCTTCTACTGACAGAGCCTTCGGTCCCCTATTCTGAAGGGTGGAGGACATTCTTTCACCTTGGGAGGATCTTTCATTCAGGTGGCGGGCCACCAAGTATACCCATGTCCTTGGTCGGACAACGGATATATTCTCGTCCTTGGTCGGGCGACGGATACATTCTCGTCCTTGGTCGGACGACGGATACATTATCATCCTTGATCGGACGACGGGTACATCCTCGTCCTTGGTCAGACGACGGATACATGCTTGTCCTTGGTCGGACGCCGGATATTGTCTACGCGGTACAACCCAGTCGATACCGATTCATTGGGCAGTCCTGACGACACTGCCAGCTTGTGGTGTATTCTTCTCGATCCTCTTGAGGTGATGTCCCCGATGTTCACATTGGGTGACCTGAGACTCTGGCAGTTTGAGAAGGCTTCAGTGTATTGGTCTTCTTCGGCTTCTCTGCTTCAGTAGGCCGCATCATTCGTCTTTGAGGCTTGATCGCCATTAGATATATTTTATGTGCCAACAAATGCCCCCCACCCGCGGGTGTCGCGACAGAGGGACGAAAGAGCGAGACGTGTGGGTGTAGCCCGTGGCCCATTTAAAAATATTGGATGGATCTTTTCATTATTCATTCTTGTTATTTATTCTATTTTCATTTATCATCATTTTTATTATATATTTTTTTTTATTTTGCTTCATTGCACCTCTTGTTTTATTTTATCATTCATTTTATTTATTCACCTGATATAGCCTCACTCAAGCACGCATGCATTCATCGTCCGCAAACATAGAGTAGATATATGTAGCATAGGTCCCCTATATCAGGGATAGGATAAGGACAACGTCCAAGATCCGCGGACATAGTGCGGCTCACGAAGCACAACTAAAGGAGATGTGCATACGTAAAGAGGACGTCGCGTAGAACATATGCATAGCATGAATCACAATCTACACCCAGGACTATTTCTCCATAGTGTGAAAGTGCAATTATATGGGTAGTGAATCCTAGACATAGGGACGTGCAGACGTTCTGAGTAACACTAGAGGATTACTTTATAGCCTACACATACATTCGGGGCTCTCAGCTTTTGGTAGCTTCGCACAACCCCCTTTTACTCTTAATTTCGAACTTCACCGTTCGACGCGAGTTTCCTCATGTGTCTCAATGGGGATTCCCGGCTACCAAGATTTATCCTTTATTATGATATTATTATGGATTTCACCATTTGACGCGACTCTCCTCATTTATTTCAGTGGGGATTCCCGGCTACTAGGATTCATCCTATATTATGATATTATGATGGATTTCACTGTTTGACGCGAGTTTCCTCATATGTCTCAATGGGGATTCCCGGGTACTAGGATTCATCCTTATTTTAATTGTGGAGTTTGTTGCACCGTTTTTACGCGAGTCTCCTCATTTGTTTTAGTGGGGATTTCCGGCTACTTGGATTCACATTCCACTTACCATTATCATCATTTTTTCCTTTTTTTAAAGGGGATAGGCAACTTTTTTCTCACGATCACCCTTTACGCGAGTGTAGAGATTTAAGTGTCCATGAAGTGTTAAGAAGAATTTATGACGTCCCTATGACTAAGGACCCTTGCCCATATTATGTGCGAAGTGTAGGAGTTTTGTCTAGGATATATTCAGTGAGTTATGCCAGCGACATGGCTATGACTCTTCCCCTAATCGTATGCACTTGCCGAGAATTGAATTTTCATTCCTTAGTGTGTGTCGTGACGCACACATGTCCTGAACCAGGGCAGCGCTATTTACGAAGGGAGTACGCGGCCTTAGAAATTTGAATGAAGTGTGTTAATACTATATTTCAGGCAAGCATGCAAGCGAGACAAGCACGCAAACAAAACATATTATGATCATTTTTTCCTCTCTTTTTTTTCTTCTTTTCCTTTCTTTGCTCTCTTTTTTTTTCTCTACTTTTTTGTTTCTTCTTTTTACTTTCTCTTTTCTAAAGGGCTTAATGGGCATGCCCGCAGGTTGGTGATTCTGGCGTCGGGAGCCCGATGCCATGGCAGTGGAGAGAAGGTGACATATGTGGTGGTAAATCCCTAGAGGGATCACGGGTTGGTATGAAACCAAATGAGGTCTTTTCGTTCGTTAGTTCAGACAACAGTTCCGAGCCAAGGGTAAGAGGTTTGTTAGCTTAGACCAAAGGTCATGACGCCGAATGACTTTGGCTTAGACGTAAGGTCATGACGCCAAGGGAGAACATGTAACGGCTTAGACATAGAGTCATGATGCCGTACAACTTGGCTTAGGCATAAGGCCATGACACTGAGGCAGAATATTTAACGGCTTAGACGTAAAGTCATGAAATCGTACAATTTGGCTCAGGCGGAAGGCCATGACGCCAAGGCAGAATATTTAACGGCTTAGACGTAAAGTCATGACACCGTACAATTTGGCTCAGGCGAAAGGCCATGACGCCAAGGCAGAATATTTAACGGCTTAGACGTAAAGTCATGACGCCGTACAACTTGGCTTAGGCGGAAGGCTATGACACCAAGGCAAAATATTTAACAGCTTAGACGTAAAGTCGGATTAGACGTAAAGTCATGACGCCGTACAACTTGACTTAGACGGAAGGCCATGACGCCAAGGCAGAATATTTAACGGCTTAAACGTAAAGTCATGACGCCGTACAACTTGGCTTAGGTGGAAGGCCATGACGCCAAGGTAGAATACTTAACGGCTTAGACGTAAAGTCATGACGCCGTACAACTTGGCTTAGGCGGAAGGCCATGACGCCAAGGCAGAATATTTACTGACTTAGGTGGAAGCCATGACGTTAGACAAGATTATTTAACGGCTTAGACGTAAAGTCACGATGCCATACAACTTAGCTTAGGCGGAAGGCCATGATGCCAAGATAGAATATTTATCAGCTTAGGCGGAAACCATGATGCCGGACAAGAGTATTTAACGGCTTAGACATGAAGTCATGATGCTGTACAACTTGGCTTAGGCATAAGGCCATGACACCAAGGCAGAATATTTACCGGCTTAGGTAGAAAGTCATGATGCCAGACAAGAGTATTTAATGGCTTAGACATGAAGTCATGACACCGTACAACTTGGCTTAGGCGGAAGGCCATGACGCCAAGGCAGAATATTTACCGGCTTAGGTGGAAAGTCATGATGCCGAACAACTTGACTTAAGCGGAAGGCCATGACGCCAAGGCAGAATATTTAACGGCTTAGACGTAAAGTCATGATGCCGTACAACTTGGCTTATGTGGAAGGCCATGATGCCAAGGCAGAATATTTACCGGCTTAGGCGGAAGCCATGACGCCGGACAAGGATATTTAACGGCTTAGACATGAAGTCATGACGCCGTACAACTTGGCTTAGGCGGAAGGCCATGATGTCAAGGCAGAATATTTACCGGCTTAGGCGGAAAGCCATGACGTCGGACATGGATATTTAACGGCTTAGATATGGAGTCATGACGCCGTACAACTTGGCTTAAGCGGAAGGCCATGACGCCAAGGCAAAATATTTACCGACTTAGGCGGAAAGTCATGACGTCGGACAAGAGTATTTAACGGCTTAGACATAAAGTCACGAAGTCGTACAAATTGACTTAGGCGGAAGGCCATGACGCCAAGGTAGAATATTTACCGGCTTAGGCGGAAAGCCATGACACCGGACAAGAGTATTTAACGGCTTAGACATGAAGTCATGATGCCGTACAACTTGGCTTAGGCGAAAGGCCATGACACCAAGGCAGAATATTTAACGGCTTAGACATAGAGTCATGACGCTGTACAAGGATATTTAACGGCTTAGACATGAAGTCATGACGTCGTATAACTTGGCTTAGGCGGAAGGCCATGACGCCAAGGCAGAATATTTACCGGCTTAGGCGGAAAGCCATGATGCCGGACAAGGGTATTTGTTGTTTGTGTGCCAACCTAGATGAAAGGTCATGATGCTGGCGATAGAAGTGATCTTTTCGTTCACCAGTCTAGATGGAAGGGCAGAGCCACGGATAAAGAGAATCTTTTGTTGACTGGTCAGATGGGAGGTCTGAACCAGAGGTAAAATGGTCTTTTTGTTAACTGGTCGGACGTGGGGTCTGAACCAAGGATACAAGGGTATTTTGTTAACTGGCTAGACGAAAGGTCCGAGCCAGAGGTAAAAAGATCTTTTTGTTGTATGGTCGGATGGAAGGTCTGAGCCAAAGGTGAATGTGTCTTTTTATTGACTGACCAGACGAAAGGTCTGAGCCAGAGGTAGAAGGGTCCCTTTTTATTGTTTGGTCGGACGGGAGTTCCGAACCAAAGATAAAAAGGTCTCCAGAGGTAAAAGGGTCTTTTTGTTGTATGGTTGGATGGAAGGTCCGAGCCAAAGGTGAAAGGGTCTTTTTATTGACTGGCCAGACGAATAGTCTGAGCCAGAGGTAGAAGGGTCTTTTTATTGTATGATCAGACGGGAGGTCCAAACCAAAGATGAAATATTGATGTCGACCTGATGGGATGTCGGAGTCAACAAACCTTGCTTAGACGGTTTATCCAGAACAAGGGCAGAAATAAACGCCGTTGTCGTTTCGACACCATGTCAAAACCAACCATCCTGGGAGAGACGTAGGGCCTAGGCCGGGGTAGAATATGGTCGTTGACTAGATAGATAGTCAAAGTCAACCAACTTGGCTAAGACGTGGGGCCTAAGGCAAGGGAGGAATATAGGATATATGCGTTGACCTGACATCATGTCAAGGTCAACGAACTTGGCAGAGACGTGAGGCCTAAACCAAGGGCAGAATATGGAACAGGTGTTGACTCGACATCATGTCAAAGCCGACAAACTTGGCATAGACGTGAGGCCTAAGCCATGGGCAGAATATGGGATAAGTGTTGACTCGACGTCCTGTCGAGGCCAACGAACTTGGCAGAGGGGCGAGGCCTAAGCGATGTGTAGAATATGAATCGGGTGTCGACTCGACGTCATGTCTAACTCAACGAACTCGGCGAAGGCATGAGGCCTAAGCCAAGGGTATAATGTAGGATAGGTGTTGACTCAATGTCATATCGAAGTCAACGAACTTGACGAAGGTGTGAGGTCTAAGCCAAGAGTATAATGTAGGATAGGTGTTTGCTCGACATCATGTCGAAGCCAACGAACTCGGCAAGGGCGTGAGGCCTAAGCCGAGGGTATAATGTAGGATAAGTGTTGACTCGATGTCATGTCGAAGTCAACGAACTTGGTGAAGGCGTGAGGCCTAAGCCAAGGTTAGGATATAGGGTATAAATGTTGGCTCGATGTCTTGTCGAGGCCAACAAACTTGGCAGAGGCGTAAGGTCTAAGCCAAGGGAAGAATGTAGGATATGTGTTGACTCAACGTCATGTCGAAGCCAACGAACTTGGGAGAGGCACGAGGCCTAAGCCATGGGTAGAATATGAATCGGGTGTTGACTCGACGTCATGTCGAACTCAACAAACTCGGCGAAGGTGTGAGGCCTAAGCCAAAGGTATAATGTAGGATAGGTGTTGACTCGACGTCATGTCGAAGTCAACGAAATTGGCAAAGGCGTGAGGCCTAAGCCTAGAGTATAATGTAGGATAGGTGTTGACTCGACGTCATGTCGAAGCCAACGAACTTGGCAGAGGCGTGAGGCCTAAGCCAATGGTAGAATTTGGGATACGTGTTGACTTAACATCATGTCAAAGCCAACGAACTTGGCCGAGGCATGAGACCTGAGCCAAGGGCAGAACATAGGATAGGTGTTGACCCGATGGAACGTCAAAGTCAATGGGCCCTGCCCCGATAGAAGATTTGGGGTGAGGATTGACCAGAATGCCGACGTATGAGAGGCCCAGACCCAGGGCTAAATATCAATGTCAGCCCTGATGAAGTGTCAGAGTCAACTAACCTTGCTCAGACGAAAGGTCTGAAACAAGGGAAAAATGTGTGGATGAAGATGTCATCCTGACGTCTTGTCGAAGTTGACCAATTTGGCGAAGACGTGGGGTCTAAGCCAAGAGAGAATATAGACGTTGACCCGTGGAGATGTCGGGATCAACAAATCTTGCTCAGACAGAAGGTCTAAGACAAAGTACAAGAATCTTTTATTGGTTTATTAGTTTGGATTGACTGAGTTTATTGAATTTGTTTGGTTTATTGAGTTTACTGGGTTTATTGGTTTTGTTGAGTTTGTTAAATTCATCGGATCTATTAATTGAGTTTGTTGGGGTTTATTTGATCTATTGAGTTTATTGATTTGATGAGTCGATTGACTTGTTGGGTCTATTAGGTCTGTTGAATTTTATCGAATCCATTGAGTTTATTGATTTGTTTGGTTTTATTGGGTTTATCGGATTTGTTAAGTTTATTGATTTACCGAGTTTGTTGATTTATTGAGTTTATTGAATTTGTTGGGTTTATTGATTTATTGAGTTTATTGATTTATTTTGATCTATTGGGTTGATTGGGTTTATTGAGTTCGTTAAGTTTATTGAGTTCATTAGATTTATAGGATTTATTGATTTTGTTGAGTTCGTTGAGTTTATTAAATTTATTGTGTTTATTGATTCATTATGCTTATTTTAGATTGTCATTTTCTTTTCTTCATTTTTTTGTTAGTTTGTTTCTTTTTTTCTGTTGTTGTTGTTTTTTGTTATTGTTTTCTTTTCTTCTTCTTTTCTTCTTTTTTTTTCTTTTGGGGCTCCCTAATGCAGAGTCATCTACGGTGCGAGATATTTTTGTCCGGTGGGACTATTGATGAAGTTGACTATTTATTCTGCTGGTGGGACTAGGGATTGATGTCCAAGAAGTGCCTCAGACCAAGAAAAATGGTTTTATAAATCTCGTTCCAGTGGGAAAAAGGGTAATTTTGGGGCTCGGCGAGGGCGGAGTGCCTCAGGCCAAGGAAAAAAGTTTTATGAATCCTATCCAGTGGGACAAAGATTATTTTTGAGCTCGGCGAGGGCGGAGCATCTCAGGCCAAATAAAAGATTTTGTGGACTCGGCCCGATGGGACAGAAGATAATTTTCGAGTTCGGCTAAGGTAGAGCGCCCCTGGCCAAGGGAAAGCTTTATGGACATAGCCCGGCGGGACTGATGGGCATATTTTGAGCTCGACAAGGGCAGAGTGTCTTATGCCAAGAAAAGGAGATTTTATTGGGCCGACATTGGGCAAGGAATCCAAACCGGCAGTGATAGGAGAGTCCCATGGGACAAATATGACATTGTCGTGGCTGAATGCCGAAAGGCCATGAGAGTGCATTGGCTGGGAGCATAGGTCCCAGATCAAGGGTGGAGGGTTAGTCCCGGTGGGACGAGTGGGGAGTATCCCCATAGGATAGGAGGGCGGCAAAGCACCATGAATTTTGGTGGGACCATGGGTGCTGAGATAGGCCACTAAAAGTCGAAAGGCACTTATTTGCTGGCTTGATGAGGAGAAAGCAGCCGAGAGTGCAGACAACTCGGCAGGACTTGTTCTTTTCATTCCCCAATAGGGTTTGGACCCATATTTGAAACGGGAGGCCTAGTGGCCAATGAAGGTTCTTTAGCGTTGGTGGGATTGTTGATTAACATGATCCCTCTGGGAGTATTCAGTGACAGCTATACATCAGATCAATAGCTATCTTTTTTTGTCATTGATTTCTTTAGGAGATGCTCCAAATAGCTTCGGTTCGGGCCTCCGGCGCTTATGCCAAGTATCCTCCTCTTGACGCCTATTCTTAGAAGCTGTAGTTGCAGGGTCCTCCTACCTTCACAGATGATGTAGTCATTTCATTATTCCTTGGACATTCACCATGCAATGCTACTAAGGAGTCTTCTACCCGTGGGGAGGATGGGGAGGCCTTGCTGACATTAAAAGTTCTCCCCCCCCCCTTTTTTTTTGCATTCATGCTTCTTTTTTTTTTGAACGGACAGCTCGGATGACGCTGATAGTGCAGTGTAGTGCAAAGCCACTACCCTTCATCCATTTATTTTTAAACAAACCAAGGTGGGTGCATAGGAGAGCGCTCACCCCCTCAGAGAGGGGATAAGTGGTTCGCTCCACCACGTCAACCCCATAATGGTAGTTTCTTATTTGCCACGGACCAAGACATGGGGGGGTGATATCTCCCTTGACAGATGCAGCCGTCAAGGCCTCCTTCAAAAGAATTTTTTTTCTTTTTTTTTGGAAGATCTGACCTTCTGAGAGACGACATCTCAGATTCAATAAGTGGAGCCTTATGTCTATATATGCAAATTTCATTTGACCTCCTTTTCTTGCTCATTTTTTTCTTCTCTCTCTTTTTTGGTGCTTGCCCCCAGAACATGACATTTCCTTTCTTCTTTTTTTTCTCTTTTTTTTTCTTTTTTTTTGCTTCATTTGTCATTCTTCTTTTTGTTGGCAAGCATCCGCATTCAAGCTATGCGGGCCTGCTAGACATTGGCTTCAGCCAGATTTGTGAGGAGCAGTTGAGGCTGTAATGCCGCGCGGGGCTACTCTTTTAAGGACAGATATTTGATGAGGGCACGGTGGATCCACCTTATACTCGCCCATATGTAGTTCGCCTTTCTTGATCAGGCCTTCAATAATGTCCTTGAACACATAGCAATCCTCAATGGGATGCCCCAACATTTGGTGATAAGGACAGAATCGTGGATCATCTTTTCTTTCGGCATCGCCTGGTTTCTTCGACTCTGGAAGCACTACTTTGCCGTATTCACGGGCCCACTCAAAAAGTTCCATAGTCTTGTCCTTTGGAAAGGAATACAGTTTCATCATTTTGCCCATTAATGATGGCCCTTGTTTTGTTAGCTGGGCAGAATATGTCTCTTTCATTTTCTTCTTCTGTTGCTCGAAGGCTTCAAAATTTGAGGCACAAATTTCTTCTTAGGCAATGTGTTTGTCGGTTGGCTCATTCTTTTGGTTCGGGACTATCGAAGCCGGGAAGAGCCTTGCAAGAACTGCTTCGACATTGGCTGCGATGTCACCTAGTTGTTCAAAGGTCGTGACTTCAATATTAATGACCCATCGTAGAATTTCTATTCTCAAATTCTCTTTGCAGATTTGAACAGAATCCCCGTAGCTAGGCGAATACCGACACTTTTCACGGAGATTCCTCCACCTTCTTATGTAGTCCATGATAGACTCATCATCCTTTTGTTTGGATGCTTGTAATTCGGCCTCAGTGACTTCCCCTTCGGCCATCTTCATAGTCATTGTTTGTTTTTCCCTTGGCTTGTCCAACTACATGCGCATTTTCATTGGCACCATCTTTGAAGATGCTTTAGTTGCCCCTAGACATGCCTGGGGGACTGTATGTTGGAGTGGTTGAGGGAGGATGCCCCCCGTATGATCATGTACTATTCGGGGCATGACTGGCCGTGCTGAAGCTCTAGGTGAGCTAGCACTACCTTGTGTCGCCTTATGTAGATGTCCTGCCGATTGTGACATAGGTGGACTTAGATTCGTTTCATTCAGCTACCTTTGCAGCATTTCAATTTCCTGCTACTTCTGGTATAGCAGTGCCATCACAGCGGGGCCTTGCCAAGAGGGGCCGGGAGTGCTATCTTGCACCTCCGATTTGACTAGGGTGAGTGGCATCCCGTCATTGTTGCTGGACGCATCCAGTTTCATTGAGATGGAATCCCTGGGTTTTATGCCTTCAAATGGAGGAGGAACGTGGTATTGCCCCCCCTTGTTGGCTGGCGGGTGTCTTGATATTCGCCCGGGTCCAGCAGCATGATGGGAGGCAGAAGCTTTAGCTTGATTTGCTCCCTTCGGTATAAAGTAAATTTCTTCATATTCTTCATCTGCAGCTTGAGCCACACTGGACGGTGCTGACAGCATGTTGCAGGTGAGAGCAACATATTTTATTTTAGCTTTTGTATTCTCATTTTCCTTCTCCCATATGGCTGGCATCTGCCCCCGCAGTGGGTCGTTTGGTGCATTGAACACCCTTGTCTTTTCTTTAATTCTTTTTGTTAGCCCGTGAGATTCATTACGGCTTTGAGGGGCATGCTTCTTGAGCTGCATAAGCGGGCTCTTGAGCTGTTCATGCTTAACAAGCCCACTTATAATAGCTTGTGGCCGCTCCATGACTGAGCTAGCCTCTTCATGTACCCGTAACGGGGTCTGTTTCTTCTTTTTATTGTCAGTTAACCTTCTGATCGCCATTGGAGAGGATGTTTGAAGCCGGGCAGAGACTGCAAGAGGTAGAGTAGGCCGGTCCATGCCTCCACTAACCTGCACTCTCGGAGTTGGGAGGGATGCTGATCTTGTTCTTTTCTTTATTGACGATGCTTGCCAATTTCTTTACTTTTCTTCAGGCGCTAGGGCACAGTCTTCATTGGTGTGCTGGCTGCAAGCCTCTGGCACTTCCTTGGGCAGTTGCCGATATATGGATATCATATTAATTGATGCCCCCAGAGTAGACATTTCATGAGGGCATGGGGGATCGACACTGTACTCCCCCATTTGCAGCTCCCCCCTTTTGATTAAGCCTTGGACGATGTCCTTGAATATCTGGCAGTCCTCAATAGAATGTTCGAGGATTTGATGATAATGGCAGAAGCAAGGGTCATCTCTTCTCCTGAGATCATCAGGCCTTTTTGACTTCGAAAGAGTAATCTTGTTATATTTGACTGCCCACTCGAACAGTGCTCGAGTCTTGTCCCTTGGGAAAGCATAGAGCTTCTTTTCTTTGTTCTGCCAGAGAGGCCTTTCTCAACATTCAATAGGTTCATTGGAAGGAGGATTGTGTACCCTTTTGTGCCTTTTCACCGTGAGGCTGACAGCATGAACAGCTTTAAGTATCGGTCGTTTATTAACTTGCCTGGCTTGATGACTTGAGTCGGCTGAAATGGAGGGAAATCTTGTAAAGAAATCTTCAACTCCATGTCAATATCACTTAATCGGTCAAAAGATCGGATTTCTATTCCGATCATTTTTTCCAGAATCTCATTCTTTAGATTTTGTTTGCATATTTGTATTGCATCTTCTGGATGCGGAGGACGTCGACACCTCATACAGAGATCCCTCCATCTTTTGATATATTCTGCAGCAGGCTCTTCATCTTTTTGTTTGGTCGCCAATAACTCGGCCATGGTCACCTCCGTCTCGGCGACGTGGAATCTTTCGGTGAATTTCTGCTACATATCATGCCAGCCCTTGATAGACCTGACCTGTAAGTTGGAATACTGTGACGACCCGGATCCCGGATACCGAATATACCCGATAGGACTACCGAGCAGACCCGATACCACTTGGAAGCCGTGAAGCCTCCCAAGAGCGGTAAAGCTCCGAAAGGAAAAAGGAATGTCGTGTAGTATAATGAAGTCGCAGATATAACAGTAAGCATTTAAATTTCATTAGATCAGTTTGCTAAAGTAGCAGAAATAAAATTACTTTTTAATTAACAGTTTACAAATTAACAATTATATCAGAGTCCAGGCCAAAGGAAAGATAAGCAGTACAGTCAACAGAAAAGAAGGACGTACACTGAGGTCGGGGGAAGCCTGACGCAGGTACCGCTGGCAGCTACGGACACCTCACACTAGGAACCGCGGAAGCAGAACGACGCCACCCACCTGAAAAGCAGGGGTGAGCCTCGTGTCACTGGCCCAGTAGGGGTCACGCGGATCCCCACTAAAAAACAACGCAGTATCACGCTAAATCAGCAGGTAAACAGCAGGAATAGTAAAGCAGGAAAACTAAACTACAAAGTTGTAAAGAAGAGGAAGCAGGAGTAGGGAACATGTATGGGAAGAGGGAAGAAGCCGTATCGATAAAACACGGCTGCCGAACTAACCTCGGCCCCTAGGCGACTTCAAACAACGGTAGAAGGGCTAACCCTATACTCGAAAGGTCAGGAGTTACCGATCTGTCGATAAGCACGAGGCCCAAGACAAAGGCCTACGAGACCAGACAACAAGCCTAGGAAAAGACCTAGACTGACACAGACCCAGCATGACTAGAACGTCGTGCACATGACACAACACTGACCTCGGGTAAGACCATGAGAGGGCTAACCCGGAAAGGTCACAACGTACGAGAAACGCGAGAGTCACGTGTCACGTGACGGAAGTACCTCCTCACTAGAAGAACAGCCAACTGCGTCCACTGACGTCTTATGCTGCACCTCAAGTGTCTCGCCTACGCTATTGCCCGAAACACGATAGAGACTAAGACACACTCAGAACCAGGACATGACTACAGTAACGAGTGACTAGACAGGGTAACGCCCGTTGGCGTCAGTCTAAGCCCCTGACCACGTGTGCACACACAAGCTCAATGCCTTGAGCTAGACCTCTAGCTAGTTTTCTCCCCCAGCAGGACGCTACTGCAAGGCAAGGGAGCCCACAGAAACTAGCTTACAAATCGTACCTCGGGAACTACCGTACCACCACTCCCAGGTCGGCCAACACTGGAACGTGTCGATAGGCTACGACTAGTGGAGGCTCACTAGACACCGAACTCTGAAATAAAAGTGCTGGAGTACAGACAGGCGAGGAAACACTATCGTACGTACTACGAAGAACAAGACACGAGGTAGCATACCAGACTGCCACCTGACTTAGGACAGTCAACTAGACCTACCAACACAATGATCCTTGAGTCTGAAGACTCAGGTCAAGATCATTGTACAAAGCGGTACAAGCCAACAATCGGTCTAATCCTAGAAGAAACAACCGTAGAAAATGACACACGGAGACCTGAGGGATTAACAAGACCCTCAACACACCTGGACATGCAAATCGAGGTAAGACAACACCTTGAGGCATCTAGAACCATGTCTCGAACTGGAAAGAACCGTCGAGACACACAAGGTTACTTGTCAACCACTGAGTCTAACCGGGTTGACCGGAACCTGACAACGACTCTACAACAGCACAGAAACTAAAGCATGCCCGGCTATCTTATATCATGGTCATAGCCCTCATAGGACATCAAAAAGTATCCACGGGAATGCCAAACCACAAGGTCAAGCCAAGACATACGGACATCAAAATACCAAAAATACAATAGGCATTAACGCATTTGAACCCTATAGCACGATCTCAACGCACTATACAGCCCCAAACACAACAACACCTGAAACTACCAGATCGCGCTCACCATGCATAGCGCGATAAAAGAAGATCGCACCTGCCAAGAGCAGCGCGTTCTGGATGGTCGCGCTCAGAAAGCATAGCACCTTCTTCAAGAACGCGCTCGGAACAGATAGCGCCTTCTTCAAGAATGCGCTCGTCACCCCTAGCGCGATAAAGGAAATCGCGCTCGTTACATAGAGCGCGTTCCCAATTGCCTCTACTGTTCATCTCCTTCACGGAACGCGGTGTATCGCGGTGGTGCATTCTACTGAGAACGCGCTGCCCACATATAGCTCGTTCACGTCCGGAGTGAAAACCAGGAAAATCCGCACAAAAACCCTATTCCACGCCCTGATGGTCGCCAGAACGACGGGGAAACACTTATAACTACCTCGCCAACCTTCCATAGGCCGGAAGGGGTCAAACGACACTCAAAAACACCAAAAATGGGTGATTCCCATGCATCGACCCAATACGACACGCAAGGGAAATCGGCCTTCTACCGATCCCAAATCACGGCCAAATGCAACGAAACTTACGGGAATGGGATCCAGACATCCCAACGGTTCGTTTGATACTAATTATACTAGAAATAGTCGCCATTTTTTGGCGAACCCTACGAACTTCAAAAATGATGGTTTTACCTAAACGAGCCCAAACGCGCTCGTTCTAGCACCGAACGATGTGAAACTGCAGGGAAAACGTAGAGGAGAAGTAGGTGATCCGTCTCCCTACCTCCACCGAAGAAACCGTGCGCCGAAGCGACTAAACCGCGCCGAAAATCACATCGCGAGCTTGACCGTCGGCTTTGAATCCACCGTTCGGGATCCCGCCAAAACCGATCCGATCCTCGCCCGATCACGCACCTCATTGACCCCACGCCGTCGCCACCTCGCCCACGAGCCTCCTCCATCTATAGCCGGAGCCGGAAGGGCGAGAGAGGAGAGAAAACGGGAGAGAGAGGCCGCGGCGGTGAAAGGAGAAGGAGGAGAGAGGAAGAAGAAAGAAAAATAAAGAAATAAAGAAATTTTCCTAATTTCAAAAAATCTGATAATTAGCCCAAAAATGGACTAATTCAGAAAAATACACAAAAATAGTCGAAACGATCCTCTCGACGAGCACATCGCAACTGCGGCGTCCACGAGTCGATGAACTGAGAAATAAACTCACCGCATGGTTCCGTAACTAGTACGAGAGAAAAACTCACACGGATCGTAAAACTCAACTCAGGACCCACAAAAGCGATCCGAAACTCTCCGAAGAAGATTCGAAAGACCTAATAAGAATCCGATAAGAATCTAGGGCATTACAAATACCATTCGAAGGCAGGTCATGTTAGTGAAGACTCGAAGAACTTCAATAGGTATGACTCATCCACCGCCAAGTCGCCCATGACTGTTATATATTGTGCAACATGCTCTTTCGGGGAGCCCTGCCCGTTGTATTTGTAAATTTTTGGGAGTTTATTGACGCCGGGTGGCAATCTTTTGGCAGTATGACGGGTTGGATACGGCACTTCATATATGTCGAAGGAGGTGTAGTCATCACCATCCCTCTTTGCCAGCCTTGCTTCGATCATCTGCTCGACCATCAACTTGTTCACCATAGCTGGCTCTTCTGGTTGAGGGCAGAGGTGGGCGGGCCGCACTAATTGTGCAGCCGGAATTGCAACATGAGGTGGCAAGGGCTCTGACAAGGGAGCCTGCTGCTGCATTTGAGGAGGCGTTAGCCGTGCTGGTTGGAGCCATTGGGAATAATGTTGGGGAGTGGCCTAGTTCTGATCAGCAGTTTGTAGAACAGCTGGTGAAGGAGCACCCGTGTAGAAACCCAATAATTAAAAATGATAAATAAAATTTTCAATTTCATTATGTAATTAAAATTTTCATGAAATAATCAAATTACATTTTTACTATATGAAATAAGCTAGTTTATTGAATTTACTTGAAGTAAATAGAAAATTAATTACTTTAGGCCTTAGATAAATCATAGTGAGCCCAATAAAAGTCCATGTAATGGACTAGGATCACAATTGGCCCATTGGATAATCCATAATGGGTTGGATTAATGGATTAATGGATTTAATAAAGGATAAATAACCTTAAATTCGTAACATGTGTTTAATATAACATTTAAGGGATTAAAATAACCCAATTTCTAGAAGATTGACTCAAAAATCAACCCATACCTAACTTATAACTTTAGACCAGCCGTTTTTACATTGGTTTCACATCAATTTGAGGCTAGATTAAGAGGAGAAATATGAATTTTCTTCTAATTCGGAGTTAATGGGTTTGGTGGAATTAGGTAAGAAATTTTGACAAAATTGGCCAAGTTTTGGCTATAAATAGAGCCCCATTCGACCCTCAAATCATCATTGGTGGCCTAGGCTATCCTACTCTGAAGATTAAGAGAGATTTGAAGGAAAGATTTGGAGAATTAAGGGTTTTCATATCAAATTGGGGATTTTCTTACTTCTTCCTTAAATCCGCTCAAAGGTAGGTGTCTCTCAGGCTAAACTTCAATTAAAGCATACTATCTTGTGTATTTTTCAATGCTCTTTCCATTGATATATGTTTCCCTAAATTTTATTGAGAAATGAGCAAGTTATTAGCGTTTTATTGAAGGGTATTCAAATTTTTCCTAAGAAAACCGTGGCTGTTAAAGCTCAGTCCGCATAAGACGCGTTCTAAGATACTTTTACACCAACCGGAATTCAAAAATAAAAATATAAAAATAATAAACAGAAGGCGTCCAGCCATCTGGACGCGTCAACAGAGCACGTCATCCAAATAAGACGCGCTCAGATATACTTTTCCCTCCGCCCTAAATTCAAAAAAAAATATTAAAATAATTTAAAGAATGCGTCCTTGTAACAGGACGCCTCTATAAAGAATTAAAATTTTATTAAAATAAATTTATAAAGACGTCCAACGATTTAGACGCCGTAATAAAAAAAATTTAAAATTTTATTAGATTAAATTTATAAAGGCGACCAAATGATTAAACGCCTCCATAATAAAATAATAAAAATAAAAATAAAAATATTAAATTTTATTAAAATAAATTTATAAAGGCGTCACATGCCTAGACGCCTCAAAGAAATTGATATAAAACATAAAAATAATTTTTATAAAATGTCCAGAACCAGGGACGTGTCTACAGAAAACGTCCAGACTCCTGGATGCGTTCATAGACAGTAACCAAAAATGTTGGAAATCCATATTAACATGTTAAAATATTTACAGCATGTTAAAATTTATTTTTGTGGAATAAAAATATTTTTTTAGTATGAAAAACCTATTTTTAGAATATTATTAGTAATTGATGCATGAAAAATATTTACAGCATGCTAAAAATTACTTCCCGAATGGTAAAATTGATTTTATTCATACTAAAGTCTGAAAACTATTTTAAGCATGACAAATCTAATTAAATACTATTTTTTAGCATGAGAAATCTATTTTTCTATCAAATAATTGGTCAATTAATGCATGTAAATTATTTCTAGCTTCTAAAAATATGGTTATCAGAAAATTGATATATTGAAACTATTTTCAGCATGATAAATTTTTTTTCTATCATTATATCAGGAAAAATTATTTTTTATGTTAAATTTATTTTTTTATGAAATAATTAGTAAATTAATGCATGAAAATTATTTTCAGCATGTTAAAAATTACTTCCAACATGATAAAATTATTTTATACATACTGAGATATGAAAATTATTTTCAGAATGCTAAAATCTATTTAAACTATTTTTATGCATGTTAAACCTAATTTCCTCTTAAGTAATTAGTAAATTGATACATGAAAAATATTTCCAGCATGTTAAAATTAACTCTAATATGTTAAAAATTATTTTCAGCATGATTAAATTATTTTTAACATATTAGAGTTGTTTTCAATAAATTAAAACTATTTTTCAGCATGATAATTTTATTTTTCTTTCAAATAATTAGTAAATAAATGTAGAAAAATAATTTTCAGCATGATAAAATTTATGTTGTTATCAGAAAATTTCTGTAATCAGCACGGTAAACTTATCTTATCATGCTATCAGTAAGTTAATGTATGAGAATTATTTTAGCATGTTAAGTATTAATTTTAGCATGTTTAATATTAATTTCTAGCATGTTAAAAATTAAATCTAGCATGAAAATTTTGTTTTTATCATCTTATCAGTAAAGTAACATATGAAAATCATTTGCAGCATGTTAAGATTATTTTCAGCGAGTTAGAGTTATTTTTGACATAAAATTATATTTTCTTATCATATGGTTAATTTATGTATGATTAAACTCATGATTGTAATTCATAAAGCATATATTTTCATAACTAAAACTTGATATTTTACGATTATGATATTAAGCTAAGATATTTTAAAAAAAATAATTCTAATAAAATTACTATCTTAAAGTTTCTTCCTACTTACCGTTCATTTTTGAACTACACGACTTAATGTCGTTAAACATGATGCCTTAAATTATTATCTACTTTTCTTGCAACTTTTAAAATTTGGTCAAATCTATGCTTATTACAAATAGCATTTTCTTGAAAATCATTGGCCATATACATTAAAGTGGATGTCTAAACGTACTTGAGATCTTCGGATCCATATAACTCAATGCCTGGCATTAATGGGGCCCGGTCTGGTCCTAGGGGGAGCGCCCGAAAGTACTTATGCCCATGGGAGTTGATTGACCACGGTGTGGCATTGCACCGAAGTGCATGATAGATTTACTTGATACGGCATTCCACATTTTGTTATTGGTATTTGATTACTTGTTTACATGAATTACTTGACTTGCGTGAAAATGGTCAATTACATGAAATTCTTTACTTGTTCAAAGTCATTACTTGAAAATTTCATTCATGTTTATACACTTCTCGATACAACTTCAAAAATTACTTAAATTGTTAATACTTAAAGATTACATGGTTTTTAGAGATATAAAATTCTACTGAGCTTTTTGCTCACCCTACGTTTTGGTTAATTGTTGCAGGAAATGAAAATGAACAAGGGAATTGACAAGAGTGAGAGAGTGATTTTCCTTTTTACCTAGGTTTATGTAGATCATTAGTGTTTTTACAAGAATGATGTACTTTGGGATTGAAAGTTGTAATTTACTTTTATGTCTTATCAATTAGTGTTGTAAACTTCATTTTAATGGAATAAAGGTACCATTGTCCCATTCATTTCTGTCTTTAGAAATAAAATTGTACATGCTCTGATTGACACGATTGTTAACGACTCGTCGCGCCCTCGATATTCCGCGTCGGGGCGTGACAGTCTTTGTGGTATCAGAGCCTAGGTTACATAAAATCCTAGGTTTCACAATTTTAGGTTTATTCTTAAACTTAGGTTAGGTTTTAGATCAATATCTAGAAACTTCGATAAGGACTTAAACATTCCCGGTAAGCACGGGTAGAAACACGGGCTTAGTTTTAAAGGAAAAGATTTATCAAGACATAAACAAATGAATAAAATAATTAAACATTGTAATTATGGTTGCAAGTTAATTCTCGCAAATGACTGCCGAGAGAGCTCAATGGCGCGAGATGCAACGCACCGTTCAAGGCTTAACCCAGGCTCTCCAACAGGTTGCTCAGGGAGGAGCAAACCGAGGAGCGGGTGATCTACATAGGAATTTTCGGAGCATGAACCCTCCCCGGTTCGCGGGATCTACGGACCCGGACGAGGCCGAACATTGGATTAAGGAGATCGAGAGGATTTTTCGAGTCATGCAATGTGCCGACGAGGAGAAGGTCTTACTTGCTACTTTCCAACTGGAAAGAGATGCGCGTGCCAGGTGGGAATCGGTCGAGGCTACTTTACCGCACGACCAAATTCTATGGGAAGAGTTCGTGGAACACTTCAATAGCAAGTATTTCTCCGACCGGGTGCAAGAAAGGAAGGCCGCCGAGTTTGCCACCTTAAAGCAAAGGGGATTATCGGTCGCCGAATATGAAGCATAATTTTCAAGGTTATCTAGGTACGCTTCACATCTCGTGGGTACCGAGAAAATAAAGGCAAGGAGATTCTTAAATGGTCTTAAGCCGCAATATATTACTCAACTCGCCCCGATGGATATTCAATTATATTCTGATATGGTACGAAGAGCTCAACTCCTAGAAGATGCAACGGAGTTATTGGATCGCATCTGAGGAAGGGAAGCCAAGAGAGAGCAAGTTACTGGGTCCGGAAGTTTCAAACCTTCCTTCGGGAAGAAAAGGCCCAATGATGGGCGTAACTTCAACAAGGACGGGCATAATTTCAGCAAGGGTGGACGTAATTTCCTAGGGGACAAGAAGCCGAGGCCTTTCGACAAATAAATTATTCCTTTCTCTACTGCCATCCAAGGAATTATGCAAATATTGCGAGAAGCCCGGACACAAAGCCGAGGAATGCTGGAGAAAACTCGGCGCATGTCTTCGATGCGGGAGTCAGGAGCATAGGATCCTTAATTGCCCTCTTCTTAATGAGCAACCTCCATCACCGGCAAAGCTTCCAATTATTGCAAAGAAGCAAGGGAGACTCCAAGCTCTAATGAATGCAGAACCTACCGAGGAAGGAGGAGTCGTGGAAGGTACTCTTTTCATATACTCCAAGCCTGCCTCTGTCTTATTTGACACTGGAGCTACACATTCATTTATATCTAGAAGATTTGCTGGTCTTTTACCTATGAACCCTGTTCCATTAGATTCTACACTTACCATTACTACACCTATTGGAACGGGAATGGAAATCAAATATTTCTATCCTAATAGTGAAATTCTAATTAGCGGTTATAACTTACCCGCTAATTTGGTATGCATGGAGATGGAATGATATGATGTTATTTTGGGTGCCGATTGGCTATCTACACATGGAGCTAGTGTAAATTACAAGTTGGGGACGGTAACTTTCATGGGTTACCCCGACCTTCTATTTTCGGGTATCAGGCATTCCAAGCACATACCTCTCATTTCGGCCCTCAAAGCCGAAAAATTATTAAGGAAGGGTTGTGCCGGTTTCTTAGTTTCTATCACTATGACCGAGCATATGGAACCCGTTCTAAATGACATTCCTATCGTTCAGGATTATTCTGATGTATTTCTGGACGAGTTGCCTGGTATTCCTCCCGAGAGAGAAGTGGTTTTCTCTATTGATTTAATTTTGGGAGCGGCACCAGTTTCTAAAGCTCCATATCGGATGTCTGCCGTGGAAATGAAAGAATTAAAGGATCAATTATTGGAATTATTGGAGAAGGGGTTTATCCGACCAAGTACTTCACCTTGGGGAGCCCCGGTCTTATTTGTCATGAAGAAGGATGGTTTGATGAGGTTATGTGTTGATTATCGGTAATTGAATCAATACACCATCAAGAACAAATATCCTTTACCGAGGATTGATGAATTATTCGACCAGATTTTCGGAGCTCGATATTTCTCAAAGATCAACCTTCGATCTGGTTATCATCAATTGAAGATCAAGGAAAGTGATATTCACAAGATGGCATTCTGAAGTCGGTATGGTCATTATGAGTTCACCGTTATGCCTTTCAGCTTAACAAATGCGCCTGCCGCATTTATGCAATTGATGAACAGCATATTCAGGCCGTACTTCGATCAAATTGTGGTTGTATTCATCGACGACATTTTGATCTACTCCAAGTCCAAGGAAGAACATGAAGAACATCTCAAGAAGGCCCTTCAATTATTAAGAGATCACAAGCTTTATGCCAAATTAAGCAAATGTGATTTCTGGTTAGAGGAGGTTTCTTTTCTCGGTCACATAATTTCCCGGAACGGTATAGCTGTTGATCCATCAAAGGTCGAGGCTGTTAAGAACTGGGAAAGACCTATAAGTGTAATGGAAATACGAAGTTTTTTGGGATTGGCTGGCTATTACCGAAGATTTATCAAGGATTTCTCAAAGATCGCAATATCTTTAACAAGATTGACAAGGAAGGAGAATCCTTTTATATGGTCCAAGAAATGCGAGAAAAACTTTCAAACTTTAAAGGATTGTCTGACGACTGCTCCTATTCTCACATTACCTACGGAAGGAGGAGGATTTGAAGTATATGCTGATGCATCTGGAATTGGCCTAGGTTGCGTATTAATGCAACATGGCAAGGTCATAGCTTATTCCTCATGGTAATTGAAGAAGGACGAGGAAATTTATCCGTACATGACCTAGAACTGGCAGCTGTGGTCTTTGCTTTGAAGATCTGGCGACATTACCTCTATGCCAAAGCCTTTACGGTGTATTCTGATCACAAGAGTTTCAAATATTTATTCTCTCAAAAGAAGCTCAATATGAGACAAAGACGGTGGTTGGAATATTTAAAGGATTTTGATTTCTCTATACAATATCACTCGGAAAAGGCAATACCGTAGCTGATGCACTTAGCAGGAAGCCGATGGCTTTATTATCGAGCATGATGGTTAAAGAATGGCATCTACTTGAGCAAATGGCCAACTTAAACCTCAATATGGAGGAGAAGGAAGGCGGAGTCTTTATTGCTAATATTCAACTCCAACCCGAGTTACTCTCGGAAGTTAAAGAATGGCAAGATGATGATCCGATGATCGTTGAAATTAAAGAGAAACTAGATCAACGACCGGATTTCCTGCTGGCTGATGATGGAAGGTTATTATTCAAAGGAAGAACTTGTATACCCGATTGTTCTACTATCAAGGGAAAAATCTTGGAGGAAGCACATCAGTCAAGGTACACTATTCACCCTGGTACTACAAAAATGTACCAAGACCTCAAGAGAACATTCTGGTGGCCGAATATGAAGAGAGAGGTAGCCGAGTTCGTAAGTCGATGCTTGGTATGTCAACAAGTTAAACCCGAGCACCTCAAACCGGTTGGTAAACTCAAGCCTCTCGAAATATCGGAATGGAAATGGGATAGTATCGGTATGGACTTCATAGTTGGATTACCGAAGACCCGAAGTGGTTTCGATGCTATATGGGTAATTGTGGACCGGTTAACCAAGTCTGCTCACTTCTTACCTATCAAGATTAAATGGACCGTGGATGTTCTAGCCGCCTTATATATCAAGGAGATCGTAAGGCTGCACGGTATTCCAAGCTCTATTATTTCAGACCGAGATCCGAGATTCACCTCTCATTTCTGGAAGGGTTTACAATCGTCTATGGGTACTAGACTAAGGTTTAGTATGGCTTTTCACCCTCAGACGGATGGACAAACTGAGAGGACGAATCAGATTATTGAAGATATGTTAAGAGCCTGCATGATTGACTTCGGCGGTAGTTGGCATGAACATTTACCATTGACTGAGTTCGCTTATAATAATAGCTATCAGTCGAGTATTCAAATGGCACCATTCGAAGCTCTTTATGGCCGAAGTTGCAGATCGCCTCTATGCTGGAGCGAGGTTGGAGAGAAGGGATTGCTTGGTCCCGATATTGTCCAAGATACAACTAGCAAAATCCAGTTAATTCAAGAAAGATTGAAAGTCGCTTAATCACGGCAAAAGAGTTATGCCGACAATCGGAGGAGAGACCTTGAATTCTAAGTGGGAGAGCATGTCTTCTTAAATATCTCACCCATACGAGGAATTAGAAGATTCGGCATCAAAGGAAAGCTAAGTCCGAGATTTATCGGCCCTTTCAAGATTTTGGAGAGAATCGGCGAGGTAGCATACAAGCTAGCTTTACCTCCTCAACTGGCCGCTGTACATGACGTATTCAATGTATCCATGCTAAGGAAATACGTCTACGATCCTTCACATGTGATTCAATTTGAAGAATTGAAACTCCAAAAGGACCTATCATATGAAGAAAGACCGATCAAAATATTGGATCGGAAATTGCACCAACTGAGGAATCGGGCCATACCGATGGTGAAAGTCCAATGGAGTAAGCGTGGATTCGAGGAAGCAACCTGGGAATTAGAAGAATCCATCGAGAAGAAATACCCGGATTTAATCTCAAGTTAGAAATTCAACCTTTCTACTCGAATCTTTGACTTTTAGTTATATAATGTGAATTTGGAGGACCAATTCTTTTAAGTGGGGGAGGATGTAGAAATCCAATAATTAAAAATGAGAAATAAAATTTTTAATTTCATTATGTAATTAAAATTTTCATGAATAATCAAATTACATTTTTACTATATGAAATAAGCTAGTTTATTGAATTTACTTGAATTTACTTGAAGTAAATAGAAAATTAATTACTTTAGGCCTTAGATAAATCATAGTAAGCCCAATAAAAGTCCATATAATGGACTAGGATCACAATTGGCCCATTGGATAATCCATAATGGGTTGGATTAATAGATTAAAAGATTTAATAAAGGATAAATAACCTTAACTTCGTAACATGTGTTTAATATGACATTTAAAGGATTAAAATAACCCAATTTCTAGAAGATTGACTCAAAAATTAACTCATACCTAACTTATAACTTTAGACCAGCCGTTTTTACATTGGTTTCACACCAATTTGAGGCTAGATTAAGAGGAGAAATATGAATTTTCTTCTAATTCGGAGTTAATGGGTTTGGTGGAATTAGGTAAGAAATTTTGACAAAATAGGTCAAGTTTTGGCTATAAATAGAGCCTTATTCGACCCTCAAATCATCATTGGTGGCCTAGGCTATGCTACTCTGAAGATTAAGGGAGATTTGAAGGAAAGATTTGGAGAATTAAGGGTTTTCATATCAAATTGGGGATTTTCTTACTTCTTCCTTAAATCCGGTCAAAGGTAGGTGTCTCTCAGGCTAAACTTCAATTAAAGCATGCTATCTTGTGTGTTTTTCAATGCTCTTTCTATTGATACCTGTTTCCCTAAATTTTATTGAGAAATGAGCAAGTTATTAGCGTTTTATTGAAGGGTATTCACATTTTTCCTAAGAAAACTGTGGCTATTAAAACTTAGTCCGCGTTAATGAACGCGTCTCCTCGATAAGACGTGTTCTCTGATGCTTTTACACCAACCGGAATTCAAAAATAAAAATATAAAAATAATAAACAAAAGGCGTCCAGCCATCTGGACACGTCAACAGAGCACGCCATCCAAATAAGACGCGCTCAAATATACTTTTCCCTCCGCCCTAAATTCAAAAAAAATATTAAACTAATTTAAAGAAGGTGTCCTTGTAACTGGACGCCTCTATAAAGAATTAAAATGTTATTAAAATAAATTTATAAAGATGTCCAATGGTTTAGATGCCGCAATAAAAAAATTTAAAATTTTATTAGATTAAATTTATAAATGCGTCCAAATGATTGGACGCCTCCATAACAAAATAATAAAAATAAAAATAAAAAAATTAAATTTTATTAAAATAAATTTATAAAGGCGTCCACATGCCTAGACGCCTCAAATAAATTGATATAAAATGTAAAAATATTTTTTATACAATGTCCAAAACCAGGGACGTGTCTACAGAAAACGTCCAGACTCCTGGACACGCTCATAGATAGTAACCAAAAATGTTGGAAATCATATTAACATGTTAAAATATTTAAAGCATGTTAAAATTTATTTTTGTGGAATAAAAATATTTTTTTAGCATGAAAAACCTATTTTTAGCATATTATTAGTAATTGATGCATGAAAAATATTTACAGCATGTTAATAATTACTTCCAGAATGGTAAAATTGGTTTTATTCATACTAAAGTCTGAAAATTATTTTTAGCATGACAAATCTAATTAAATACTATTTTTCAGCATGAAAAATCTATTTTTCTATCAAATAATTGGTCAATTATTGCATGGAAATTATTTCTAACTTCTAAAAATCTGGTTATCAGAAAATTGATATATTGAAATTATTTTCAGCATGGTAAAAATCTTTCCTATCATATTATCAGGAAAAATTATTTTTTTATGTTAAACTTATTTTTTTATGAAGTAATTAGTAAATTAATGCATGAAAATTATTTTCAGCATGTTAAAAATTACTTCCAGCATGATAAAATTATTTTATATATACTGAGATATGAAAATTATTTTTAGAATGCTAAAATCTATTTAAACTATCTTTATGCATGTTAAACCTAATTTCCTATTAAGTAATTAGTAAATTGATACATGAAAAATATTTCCAGCATGTTAAACTTACTTCTAGCATGATAAAATTCTTTCCAGCATGATTTAATTATTTTTAACATATTAGAATTATTTTCAATAAATTAAAACTATTTTTCAGCATGATAATTCTATTTTTCTTTCAAATAATTAGTAAATAAATGTAGAAAAATAATTTTCAGCATGATAAAATCTATGTTGTTATCAGAAAATTTCTGTAATCAACACGGTAAACTTATCTTATCATGCTATCAGTAAGTTAATGTATGAGAATTATTTTAGCATGTTAAGTATTAATTTTAGCATGTTAAATATTAATTTCTAGCATGTTAAAAATTAAATCTAGCATGAAAATTTTATTTTTATGATCTTATCAGTAAAGTAACATGAAAATCATTTTGAGCATGTTAAGAGTATTTTCAGCGAGTTAGAGTTATTTTTGACATAAAATTCTATTTTCTTATCATATGGTTAATTAATGTATGATTAAACTCATGATTGTAATTCATAAAGCATATATTTTCATAACTAAAACTTGATGTTTTACGATTATGATATTAAGTTAAGATATTTCAAAAAAAATAATTCTAATAAAATTACTATCTTAAATTTTCTTCCTACTTACCGTTCATTTTTGAACTCTACGACTTAATGTCGTTAAACATGATGCCTTAAATTGTTATCTACTTTTCTTGCAACTTTTGAAATTTGGTCAAATCTGTGCTTATTACAAACAGCATTTTCTTGAAAATCATTGGCCATATACATTAAAGTGGATGGCTAAACGTACTTGGGATCTTCGGATCCATTTGACTCAATGCTTGGCATTAATGGGGCCCGGTCTGGTCCTGGGGGGAGCGCCCGAAAGTACTTGTGCCCATGGGAGTTGATTGACCACGGTGTGACATTGCACCGAAGTGCATGATAGATTTACTTGATACGGCATTCCACATTTCGTTATTGGTATTTGATTACTTGTTTACATGAATTACTTGACTTGCGTGAAAATGGCCAATTACATGAAATTCTTTACTTGTTCAAAGTCATTACTTGGAAATTCCATTCATGTTTATACACTTCTCGATACAACTTCAAAAATTGCTTAAATTGTTAATACTTAAAGATTACCTGGTTTTTAGAGATATAAAATCCTACTGAGCTTTTAGCTCACCCTACGTTTTGGTTAATTGTTGCAGGAAATGAAAATGAACAAGGGAATGGACAAGAGTGAGAGAGTGATTTTCCTTTTTACCTAGGTTTATGTAGATCATTAGTGTTTTTACAAGAATGATGTACTTTGGGATTGAAAGTTATAATTTACCTTTATGGCTTATCAATTAGTGTTGTAAACGTCATTTTGATGGAATAAAGGTACCATTTTCCCATTCATTTCTGTCTTTAGAAATTAAATTGTACATGCTCTGATCGACACGATTATTTACGACTCGTCGCGCCCTCGATATTCCGCGTGGGGCGTGACAACCCGTGGGGTTGAAAGCTTTTTGTGACGGCCCATCTTGTGCCCCCGGTTGCTCGGGTGCTACAGCATGTTCAGCCTTTTCATTTAATTTTCTCTTCAGTAGTTTTATCTCCTGCTGGTATCCTTGCAGCAACACCAGGGCGACAGGGTCCATGGTTGTTTTATTACTGATGTCTTCGAGTTTATTATTGGAGGCACACTCAATTAGAGGAGACGGAAGTACTCCTTCTTCTTCAGATGCCACCACCGTGGTCGCGGCAGTAGCGAGGTCTCCATCAGCAACCTGCTTGTCCTTTGCGGCTTGCAGTAGCTCAGCCTCAGCTTTGTCCCGTCTTGTCATAGGGTCTTTTCTTCCAGCAATCTTGGTCGGCTCTTCCTGATCATTTGGCGGGATGTCAGTTACGCCCATTACCCCTGTCATATTGCAGGTGAGAACTTGCATTCTTCTTTTCTATCTATGAACCTTCCTCTTTGCATGCTCTGGGAAGGTTAACCTCTCAACCATAGAGATTCTTTTTCTTTCTTCCCGCCGAGGGGCGGTCTCATCAGCTTCATAACCATTGTCGTAGACCGACGACGTCATCCTTCTATCTTCTTCTTCTTCTTCAACTGCCATTGGTGGGCAGTAGTCTTCTTCAGCAACGGCTGCTTATAGTAGCCGTTGTTGGTCCAGCGAGGGGTTGCCTAGACCCCTGAAGTAGCTTTGGACCATGTTGGTCATTTCTTCTGGCCCCCGTTCTTGATGTAGGATTGGGGATAATTGTCAAGCTCCCACGGGAGGGATGTAAGCAAGCCGGGATCATCCGGCGAGTTGCTTGAATCTTCTTCCCACTGTGAGGATGTTGGCTTGTCGGGCGCAGGCCCTGACACTTTCACGGAGTGGAGGGTCCACAACCGTCTTTTCCTTCCTTGGGGCCAGACCCCTTTCCTTCTCCATTTCCGCTCCATCACGTACAGGGCGGTGACCGACTGGTGCGTCCTGGTGGGCGGGTTGGATCTTCTTAGGGACCCAAACATGTTTGAACTTCTTCGGCCTGGGGGCCAGCTTCTCATGGCCATGGCGGCCGGCTTCTTCTTTCTCAGCTCTCCTCCCAGAGAGGACCTGGTAGGAGTTGTAAACAGGTACGACGGGGATGACCCGATCCGGGACCACCCGAGTGTCGCGTCCGTCCAGGAAGACGCGAACTCCACCGATCAGCATGGACTTGCCGGACATGGAGAGACGTCCGGTAACAGTAGCAGCATTCCGCCGGAAGCCCCTGCGCTGGCGTCCTCCGGAGTTCTTGGCAGGAATGGGGCGGGCCCCATCGGTGATGTGGTGCACCAGGTGGCGACTTGAATCGGACTCTTGAGCGAGCCCACAGAGCATCGGTGATGGAGTTCTTTCTCAGCTTTCAAGGCCTCAACTTTCTTCGCAGTCTCCTCGGAAGGCTCCAAGGTCTCCACTTGAAGTAGATCGGCGAAGGCCACCCCCAAACAGTTGGGGAAGCCTACAGCAGTAGGGAACGTCCCGAGGACAGTGGGCACCGCCAGGTACCCATGTTCAGCATGACCGGCGACGATCGCGGGGCCAAAGGTAAGAGCAGCAAGTCCTGATGATGCCATTGTCTGCCTGCCACACAGAACAAACAAACGATCAGCAACCTTTGAGAGGGCCTCGAGGCCCACATATCTTGGCAAAGAGATGAAAGGTGATACTGGTCCCACCGGGCGTGCCAGACTTGTTTGCGGGATTTGTTTATTTTGGGGGTCGATCAACCAATTAATTAATTGATAATCAATTGATTAGTTGACCGCGCAGGTGTGCCAGTCACAGAAGTGACAGATTTATTATGTACTCATTCTGACCCGTGTTGGACGAGAGTGAGATTCGGGTTGGGACCAGCAGTCCGCCATACCATAAAGGTCATGGCGTTAATTACATCCCCCATAAGAGAGAAAACCTTTGATTAATTATCGAGATAATGGGCCGTCCGAGGCCGAAATAAGATGTAAAAGGATGCATACGACAGGGTCACATGAAATGCTTTTATCTATCATGCAAGAGAGGCATGGTTTATTGAGTTAGAAATCCTCGATATGTGGCAGAGGACACAGGTCTGAAGACCACCATCGCGCATAGCAAAAACTTCCGGTCCGGCGTAACCCGGCCTTTCATCAGTGTCATTTGATATACCAAGGGTCAATGCAAACATGCATGCATTAACATGGTGCACATTATTATACTAAAACATGATAATAACATCATGAAGATAGACAATGATTAATCATGTTTATTGATCTCCACCAAGGGAGATGAAAATCACCCCGAAGATGAGTGGGGAGTTAAAACGACGTGAAGGAAAGAATATTTATTCAAAACCGGCGCGATCAAGCATAGGAGAAGAGTTCCCCGGTGCGGCCAAACGTAGGCAAAAGGAGTTAAACGGCGCGGCATGGCAAGATGGCTTACCCGGCGCGATGGCCTTGGGGAGCGCCAGATTAGGGCGCGCCGGGTATAGACCATTTGAAATTGTTTTAGTTTGAGTCTAGCGTTAATCCGACGCGGGGGGGGGGGGGTACCGCACCGTATTAGGGCGCACCGGGTTAATGCCGCACCGTTTAAGTTGATTTTTGAAATATTTTTGAGTGTATTTGGTTTATTAAGATGTTCTTGAGGATCTTAGGGTTGATTGAGTTAATTGTTTATTGAAATGGAGCCCCGGGCTCTCCAGGAGCAGAGTCATAAGCTCGTGCGAGATTCATACTCAAGCACGGAGGTTAAATTGTTTGAGAAACAAGTTTTATTAAGTCTGAATCGTGAAGGTAACTGATTAGTTAAGATCTGGTGAAAATTGGGCAGCATCTCCCCATCCCTGAAGGATTACAGGGAAGAAGCAGGGACATACTCACGTGCGGAGTAAGCCCTTAACAAGCCGGATGGCACGATGGCGGCCAGCGGATCCCAATCGGATAGAAAAACCCTGAGGACTAGCCTACGAGGGGTACTATGGTTCCGTGGGTTGAAAGCGATCGGATGAGACGACCAATAAGGGAAGGAAAGCCCCAAGGACTTGCCTACAAGGGGCGCACAACCCGTGGTCAAATGCAATCCGAAAAGGGATGACCGATAGGGAAGGGGAGCCCTGAGGACTAGCCTACGAGGGGCATACCACCCATGGCCACCACAATATCCCTGAGGATAGTGTATTTGATATCGGGCTAAAACCCTATTAATGATCACCTCTAATGGATCATAGTAGTACATGCCATCGAGGGGCATGACCCTGTGATCCGACGGTGGTTCATGAATGTTAGTGAGGGGTGTCCCCTCTCCCCATCTGGCAAACTCTTCGGGAAAATAGTCATGAATAGAACATGATAGGATGCATTCGACAGAAAAGAGCCAATTAGACCATACACACAATAAACCAGCCGGTTAACTAGCTAGCAGGAGGATTAGCCTATGTTCGTACCGGAGTTAGCCTGTTAGCACAGAGGTTAGCTTGTTAGCGTGGGGTTTTCCACAATCGAGGGAAGGCAAACCACTGAATGATCGGCATAGTGAGCAGAGAGATAATAGTACCAACGAACATTACATTTAGATTATAGGGATACCCTCATCCCCCCTCTGTTCATGACTGGGAACGGAGGGAGGGTAATGGGAGAAGGTCCCAGGGTTCTGACCAGGGGAGCATCGAGGTGCATTCCTCTCGCCAGTAACCCTCCACACAATAGAAGTTAATGCGAGGAGAAACCCCTGGGGAGAGGGTGATATCACTGTTGCCCTTAAAAGCACTAGGGCGTATGCATCGGAGAAACCATAGGAAGGAACCGCAATCGAATAGACAGTGATGAATCTCTAGATATGTAGATAGGTATTGGTACTTTGTTCAACTATAAAAAGGGAAAATGCCCAGATGGATCATTACAAATGCTTTGCATCACATAGCCAGCATTCAAGCCGGGAATAAGAGGGATAGACAAGGGTTAGAAGAAACAGAACATCGCAGGCTCATATCATCGCCCATGATGCTACAGTATCGCACCCACGCAGGGGTTATCTGAGAAACGGAAAGAGGAAGGAGATGATGAAGGGGAGAGGGCTCATATTATCGCCCTTCTCGCTTCATTTACATTATATTGACATCGGAGAAGAATAGTAGGAGGGGATTAGGAGAAAACTCTGGAACCCACTTAAACCTCTGCTCCAGGGGACAGAGTATCGAAACGGCGCTCCTTCTCCGGCTCCGAGGCTATTCAGGCAAGATGGAGGAAGATGGCGGCGAGGATCCCTCTCAGTGGAATCCTGCTTCTCCCCCAAGGCTCTTCTCTCCCTCGGACGAACAGACTCTGATTGGCTCTCAGACTCTGCCCCCCTCTCTTTTGATTGTTCTCCCGTCTATGTATCTCTCTTCGTTCTGATGATTTTTTTTGCTCTTCCGTTCCTTTTACTTGGTCGAACCAGATTGGGTTATATAGGTGAAGTCCTTCCTGGCGTGAAGGATGCGCGCCGGGGAGCTTCACTTGCATTTGGCACGCCGGGCAAAAGGGCGCCGAGATAGGGGCGCGTCGGTGAAAGGGCGAGCCGGATAAGCCCCGTTCGCTTAACACGGGTTAGACAGTGGGTCCCAGGCTGGTTCCGGGGGTCACCGTGTGTAAAGCCCCCAAAATTTATAAAGGTAATTTCTAGTTATTTGAATAATATTCTGGTATTAATTGGGCTAAATAATCAATATAAAGCCAAAATTATGTTAATCAATTAACCCAAACCACTTAATTAAAGTCCAAAATGTTTTTAACTCAGGCCCATTAAGTTAGGCCCACATTCTAGAAGGTAATTAAGTCTATCCACGGATATTAAGGATAAATACTAATACTATAAGATAATGATTTGGATAATTAACAAGAGAGTTTTCATAAATTGAAACTCTAAGCTACGATGACTGTAACGGTCTATCGTAAGACCGCCACAGCCAAATGACGCAGGGGCATTCGACCGTTACACGCCTGTTAGTTCCGTGAAGAAAGGAACTCATGAAAAGGTTGTAATTTGAGGTTCCTATCCACTTTGGATCGACTTGGGAAGGATTGTAAAAACTCAAACTCTAAGGACTCTTAGGGATAAGGATTTAGTGAAATAAGGACTCTAGAATCGATCTAATCCTCAAACCCTAACCTAAACTCTATAAGTAGGGCATAGTTTTGAACTGTGCGACCCTTACTTTTTGGACGTAAAGAAGCAAGGTCAGGAGTCATTATCTCAGGTAAGTTCTTTAGAATAATTCGTTTACAATACTTTAGACTAACTCCCCTCCGAATTTCACATCTTTAGGTCAAGAGGTCGTGGAGTTAGAGCCCAAGGAAGTTGCTGAAAAAGTCACAAGAGAAGGAAGGGATCTAGGGCAAGGTTCTCAACCAAATTCAGAAACTACAGTCTAAGTAAGAGGTAGGTTATCTCATGAACGGCAAAAAGAACTTGATAGGACAAAGAGCCTCTGGTTTTATGGGTTTTTTTCATGCATGATAAATCATTGATTCCATGTTTCGATAGTTCCATGCATATCATGCATCCCTTAGCCCTAATAAGAGAGGATTGTAACATGTTGTTCATCTACTCACAATTACCTATGCATGTAGAAGACCTTTACTTCGTTGTCATGTCTAAGAAACTCATGATATTTTGATTATAGACATGATGTGAATTGACCTCTTAGGTTTCTTATTTGTTTTCTGTTAGCAGACACTGTAACGCATCCTAGTAGGACCGTCACTTGCATGTAACACGCCTACCATGATCCGTCACAGTCTCTGTGTATCTTATTTTCCTCTGTTGATAATAACGCGCCAAGACTGACGCGTTTCTTTCATGTAACGGCCCTCTACTGACCGTCACTATCACTGTGACGCCCCCTCACAAGACCGTTACATCCTGTGTTCTGTCAACCCTAGACAGACTATGACTTGCCACTATTACATATGATTATGCCTAGATATCTAAGTTTGCAACCTGATTTCATGTTTTTAAGGTTGTTTGATTGTTCATAATAGGCATTGCCTGATTGATATCTTATTTTACTTTGATCTATGCTAATTTCATGAACCTAAATTCTATAGTTTTGTACTATAAAGCATGACTTTTAAAGCATGGTATTGACGGAGTTTCACCACGGTTTTCACCTTGATTATACATGTCTCTCGCTGTCAATAGAGTCAATTCTATAAGTACATGGCACTTACTCCGGTATGATGTCATTAGTTCACACGTTGCACTATAGGAACACTATCTTGGACATGAGGACCTCTCTATTGGATATTCCTTCTAATGGACTAGGAAATTATTGTTTCAAGGCCTCCGTAATTCTCTGCGAGCCTGGGATTCCCACTAGGACGCCGAGTTGGTTGTACCAATGAAAGCCCATTAATTAGAACACTCTATCGTGATTTTCGATTTTTGAAATGTAACGGCCTTGAACTGGACCGTCAGGCCAAGTAACGGCCCAGTTCTAGACCGTCGCATTCCTCTGAGTCTATCTTTATCTTTCTGGACTCTGGTCATTGTAACGGCCCAGCATGGACGCGTTACATAATGTAACGGCCCAGACCCTGACCGTTACATAGCTTGTTTATGTTAACCCAAGGTTTGACCAAGGGTTGATATTCCATTGATTCTAGACAAACCTTGATGATCTAGAACTTGTCATATTGCTTAAATGGATTTAAAAGGAATGGAAGTTAAGGAAAGTACCGTTATGCTGTCGATTTATTCAATAGGCATAACTTAGTTAAATATCATTCTTGATCTCATATATTAAAAATTGAAGCATTCATTCATTGATTTTAGTTATCATGGAATTATTGGAAGTGCTATATTCTTAGCCATACTTTACTATTACATGCGTGGAAGTAGCTTAATTTATAACTGAAGATGCGATCGAGCACTGATTGTGTTCAAGGGCTCTATGCTAGTCCCCTCGGCTGATTGCCGGAAACATACTATTTTATAAACCATGGGGTATGATGCTACTAGCGTCGCATTGCGCTGGGAGTACTATTTCTATAAATAAGTGAAGATCCACGGCACAACATGGCATTCTTGCTTGATATTTCATAGAAATTCACGAAGCACTTGCTCTTAAGCATAAGATGCTAAAGTGAGAAATATGTGACTTGCTAGTACAATCTCGTTACATTCTTGTTCATGGAAGGCCAATATCATGTTCTTGTTATACTCTTGCTAGTTCATTCTTGATCATTCTATCTTACCTGGTTATCTTATTTCTATTGATTTGATCGCATGATTGATTCGCATTGCATGATTTTACCTAATTCTCTAGAGCTAAAATGCTAATTACTTTAATAGTGCCTTCATATTGATACAAAGATACCTACTGGGCAAGTGTGCTCATGACCTATTGTTCAATGATTTTCAGGAGATGAATATAGTTCGCACTCGGATTCGGGTGATTTGAGCAGCGGGTCCGAGAGTGATTAAGAGTTGTCCTGATACGAGAGAAGACTTAGGCAGTTTCAAGTGTTTAGATGGAGTCAATGTAATTTTTCTTATTTTTTGAGTCAATTAGTGAAAAAGTCAAATTATGTATTTTTGAATATTAATTGATTATGGAATAAAGTTGAGGTTTGATTACATCTTGTGCAATTGCATCTATTTATGTGATTGTCTCGCGCTCTGAATTATTCTTGCCTGCAAGAGACTTACCATGCCGGCTGTTCGCGCTCCCCGAGCGAGTCTTCCGCTGTAAATAAAGGCTCGGGGCGTGACACCATGACCATTCGTTTCGCCGTGCTCTTGCAAAACCTAGGTGAGAAGTCCAGACGAGGCCCCCGGGTCGACGTGCAACCTTCTTCGAAACCTCATGCATCTTCAGTTCGAACACACGGGTTTTCCGCTGACACGGCTTTCGACACTGTGGTTCGTGCTGCCGGCTCAGTTTGACTTGTGCTCGAAGCTTTCTTGGGAGGTGGAATACCATCCAGGGTGCTTTTGCCTTGACTGGGCGATCATTTGATCACTAACGGACCCAATATGCTGAGAAACCGTACCCATGTCGAGTCATTGGGGTCTTCTACTGACATAGCCTTCGGTCCCCTATTCTGAAGGGTCAAGGACGTTCTTTCACCTCGGGAGGATCTTTCATTTAGGTGGTGGGCCACCAAGTATAACCCTATCCTTGGTCAGACAACGGATATATTCTCATCCTTGGTCGGATGACGGATAGATTCTTGTCCTTGGTCGGACGACGGATACATTCTCGTCCTTGGTCGGACGATGGGTACATCCTCGTCCTTGGTCGGACGACGGATACATGCTTGTCCATGGTCGGACGCCGGATATTATCTACGCGGTACGACCGAGTCGATACTGATTCATTGGGCAGTCCTGACGACACTGCCGGCTTGTGGTGTATTCTTCTCGATCCTCCTGAGGTGAAGTCCCCGGTGTTCACACTGGGTGACCTGAGGCTCTGGCAATTTGAGAAGGCTTCAGTGTATTGGTCTTCTTCAGCTTCTCTGCTTCAGTAGGCCGCATCATTCATCTTTGAGGCTTGATCGCCATTGGATATATTTTGAGTGCCAACACCCACTGCCAAGCATCTACCAGCTCATCGATTCAACCACGGGCAATGAACTTCTCAGTTTCCTAGATGCATATTCTGGATATCACCAGATCCAAATGAGCCCCGAAAATGTACAGAAGACTGCCTTCATCACTAACTTTGACATCTATTGCTATACCCGAATGCCATTCGGACTAAAAAATGCAGGAGCTACTTACCAGAGGCTGGTCAATCAGATCTTCGAGGATCAGATCGAGCGGAACGTCGAAGCCCATATCGACGAAATGCTTGTAAAGTCCCAAAAGGGTGAACAGCATTTTGTCGACCTGGCCGAGACCTTCAGCACCCTCCAGAGGTACCAAATGAAGCTCAGTCCCGCCAAGTGTGCCTTTGGGGTTAAGTCCAGGAAATTCCTGGGCTTCCTGGTGACCCAACGAGGGATCGAAGCCAACCCCGACAAGGTCCAGTCCATCCTGGATATGCGGCCGCCCACCTGCATCAATGACATTCACCGACTGACCGGTTGGATCGTCGCGCTAAATCGCTTCCTATCCCGAGCGGCAGAACGCTGCCTGCCCTTCTTCAAATTGCTATAAGGGCCGAAATTGGCAACCCCCGCGTTCGCCTGGGACGAGGAGTGCAAGAAGACATTCACCGAGCCTAAGGAGTTTCTGACGTCACCTTCTATATTATCCAAACCAGTACCGGGAGAGACTCTATACCTTTATCTCTCAGCAACACCATCCATGGTAAGCTCGGTCCTCATTCGAGATGACCAAGGAAGACAAAGGCCCGTTTATTACACCAGCAAAGTGCTCCTGGATGCCAAAAGGAGGTACCCTGCAACTAAGGAACTCGTGCTAGCGTTGGTTACCTCAGCCAAGCACCTCCGGCCATACTTCCAGGGATACTCCATTATGGTGCTGACTAGCGAGCCTCTGAAGAAAATTCTGGCTCATCCAGAAGCCTCGGGTCGACTCGTCAAGTGGACAATATTGCTCGGGGCCTACGACATTTCCTACCGGCCCCACACCGCCATTAAGGGACAAGCTCTCGCCAATTTTATCGCAGAAACTGTTGTCCCTCTGGGAGAGACGTCCGAACCTACGGCCGGCCCAGCCTGGGATCTCTTCGTGGATGGATCTTCCAATTCAACCTGCAGCGGAGCTGGCATCCTCATCACATCCCCAGAAGGTGTCGAACTCTAGTATGCCCTGAAATCCAACTTTTAGGCCGCCAACAATGCCTCCGAGTACGAAGCCCTGATTTCCGAGGCTAGGATGGCGAAGCGCCTAGGAGCCGAGCGAGTCAACATCTACACCGACTCTCAGTTGGTCACTAGCCATATCCACGGAGACTACGAAGCTTGGGAACCGCAGATGGTCAAATACCTTCACCTGGTGAAAGAGATAGCCCAGTCATTCGAGAGCTTTCAGGTAATCCGAATAGCCTAGGAAGAAAACTCCCGAGCGGATGCCCTCTCTCGATTGGCCTCTTCCAACACCACAGAAGGGACCATGTCTGTACTACTCGAAGAGTTGGACTGACCGAGCGTGGAAACTAAAACTGTAGCAACCGTGCAGGCATCTCTTGACGACTGGAGAACACCATATATAGCCTGGCTAATTGACTCTCGAGAGCCCGCTGACCCTCGGGAGGCCAGGAGACTCAAATACCAAGCTCGGCGATTCATCTTATTTGACGAAAATCTTTATCGACGATCCTTCGCCAGCCCTCTCCTCAAGTGCCTTAGCACCCTAGAGGCCCAGCAAGCCGTTGAAGAAATTCACGAAGGGATCTGCAGAGCACACCAAGGGGGAAGGTCGATAGCGAGGATCTTACTGCGCCGAGGTTACTGGTGGCCCACCCTCCAGCGAGACTACTCCGCATATGCTCGGAAGTGTGATTGCTGCCAAAGGTTCGACCACCTGATCCACCAGTCAGCCTCGGAGCTCATAACTTTAACAGAGCCATACCCTTTCGCTCAGTGGGGAATTGATATCCTTGGGCCCTTCCCGGTGGCCCGGGCTCAGAAAAAGTTCCTCATCATCGCCATCGACTACTTCTCCAAATGGATCAAAGCTGAAGCTACCGCCAAGATAACCGAAGCCGTGATCTGGACTTTTGTGTGGAGAATTATCATTTGTCGTTTTGGCATCTCCCGAGTGATTGTGAGCGATAACAGTCGGCAGTTTGATAGTGCTCATTTTAAGAATAAGTGCGCTGACCTACATATTCGTAACCACTTCACTTCGGAAGCCCACCCCCAGGCTAACGGGCTAGTGAAAAATGCCAACAAAACCATCCTCAAAGGCATAAAGACCAGGCTTGGTAAAGCCAAAGGTAATTGGCTCGAGGAATTGCCTAGCATACTATGGTCGTACCGAACCACTCCAAGAACCACCACGGGCGAAACTTCATTCCAGCTAGTCTATGGCACCGAGGTAGTCATTCCACTAGAGGTAAGCAGCCCGTTCCTTCGAGTTATCCACTTCCCGTCCGAGTCTAATGACCAGAAATTGTTGGAGAACCTGGACCTAACCGATGAAGTACGTGAAGTCGCAAGAATCCAAGCAATGGAATATCAGCGGCGCATGATTCAATACTACAATGCTCGGGTCTGAGAGAGGCAGTTCCAGCCAGGAGACCTCATTCTCAGAAAGGCCGAAGCCTCTCGACCACTAGAGGCGGTGGGAAAGCTAGCCCCTAACTGGGAAGGCCCCTACCGAGTGATCGAGACGCTCGGGAAAGGAGCAGACCGACTATCCACCATGGAAGAGATGCCCATCCCTCGGACTTGGAATGTAGCGGCCCTGCGGAAATTATATTTCTAAGCTCATCCATACATGTAAGAAACCAATAAAGACAGTAAACTCTCCATTTCATTAATGTCAAAATTTTGGTACATCAGATGTGCTGTAGCCAGCATAATGTGCATAAAAAAAAAATATGGTACAACACGGACTGATTACTCGGTGCGGACGAGGTTAGCAGCTCCAAGCCGAGCCACTGACTCCACCCAGTGTGGAAACTGGCTTGGATAACGGGACGGCTGACTTTGTCTGCTCGGGAAGTCTAGAAGAGATAGTATCAGTAAAAGAAAAACAAGGGTAGGGGAAGGCCCGAACTACCAACTTGGTAGAAAACAAGAAAGAACCCCCATCAAAGATCGATGGAGGGGAGGTAAGGGAGGGCTCCTTCTAAAGGAGCTCCCGAAGAGTGAAAGAAACGAAAAAAGGAGAGGGGAAGCGGGGATGAAAGAAAGGAGGAGCAATGATTTCTCCCCTCTCAAACCATCCCCCCTCGAATCATCCCCTTGGGTGGGGCGGCGGTCCAGAGATCAGGAGGGAGCACGTTGCCATGCTCCGTCCCTTCTTGTACGCCGCCTGCCATTCGTCATCCATTCTTCTACACCGAAGTCATCTAGACGCCACCACCAAAGCCTTTATCAACGTTGGACTCCATACCTCACTGGAAGGCAACATCGGAAAAGAAGGTGGTGCCGGTTTTCACTGTAGAGAGAAAGAAGAGCAGGAGAGTTAGCAAAACCCCTGTTGCAGCGTGAAGAGGAAGAGGCGCCCTTCGGGAGCTTTTATAGGCCAAAGGGGGAAACCCCTACCTTAATTGAACCTCTCCTCGAAAACACGCAAGGGACTATAAAGCGAAGGCGAATACCTCCCCAAGGAGTAATTGCGCCTCCCTTCCATTAAAAGCTCTCTACGAGAATGCGCGAAAGGATGGCTCATTTAAAGCGTCAAAAGATGGAAAAATGCCAGATAAGCACCCTTTGATCAGCCGATCGGCATTATGACCAGATTTTTCGGTAGAAGAATCGGACAAGATATTTGATTTACCAACGATATGACATATCAGACCCAGTCAAGCACGGTAAGGAGCATTTAAGTATGCCCTGATATACTAATTGCCATTATATTTCAAGAAAAAAGAAAGTGCAGGATGAAGTTTCCAAAAGAGGGCCCCATACAAAAAGAAGGAAGGGTCAGCAAAGCAAAAACAGCCTAATCGATCGAGATGGGAGAAGAAGGGGAGGTCGGCGATCGTTCCAGGAGCCCTGTAGTCGGAAGGTCCGCGACGCTCGGCCCCACTCCCACAGTCACGAGTGTCTCATCATCGGCTCCCTCAGTGACGGTCGGCCCAAATACTGACCCCACCTGTGTGGGAACTGTCTCGGTCGCGTGCCCTCCCAAGGCAGCCTGGCTCGGAGAGCCCTCAACATCGGGAGTAGAACTGTCCTCACTGCCTTCCTCGCCCCCCGACGCCGTAGAAGAGGGGGGGGTAGAGCCTCCTTCATCCGAGTCATACCGCTGATCAGGAAGAAAGATGAGCTCACCCCAGACCTGTCGCCGCGCCTCCCTGACGGCCCGATCGAATCCTTGAGCGAAACCCTTCCGCAACCCCCGGCGATAGCCCGGCTCGTAGTTGTTGATGGTTTTTGTGTGATGTGATGTGATAATGTGTGTGGATATGAATATAGTGGTATGAGAGATGTGTGTGAAGATGTGTGAGCAAGCAATAACCTAACTCAAACAATCAGCAAAATCAGAAGCATGGGCATGTCATCAATGTTCATGAGGAAGAAAAGAAAAGCACACGCCGGGGTGTGGAGCAAAGTAATAAAACAAAAAAACACACACCGTAGGTGTGGAGCAAATAAGCAAAGAAAAGAGCAAGCAAGATGACAATGATGAACAATACCCAACTAAGGAAGTGTGATCGCCACCAAGGTAATTAAAATAGCAAAGCTATGCTAAATATCTTGGAAAGAGGAGGATGAAACACCCGCCCACGGGAGATGAAAATCAGGAACTCTGCGAGAAGAAACCATCTAATATCAGGCCGCTAACGAGCAAGAGACGGCCTTTTGATAAACCGCCACAGATCCACAAACGGTCCTAAATATAGCCGCCAGAGCGCACGGAACAGCAAGTTGGGACTTGGATCTCCACCTCTCCTGGCCGGCCAAAAGAGTTGGGCCTCGTGCTAGGAACCCTGTAGACCTGCAAAAGAGTGTAGAAGCACAGAAAAATAACCCAAATTAGCCCTATGACAAGTGTAGCAACTATAATGCCAATAAGCTAAAGTGCATGCAAAAGGAAGAGTGGATACCTGGGGGTGGTGATTTTTTAACCCCTGTGGGGTGTGGAAAAGATGGGAGGATGTTTAAAAATGATGCAAAGATGCAAAGAACGTGGAATAAGAAGAGGGAAGATGCTTGTGAATGTTATGAAGAGGGGAAGAAACTAAGAAGAAAACAACACTATTAAACCCTTGGAACTCAATACTCCCTGGACTTGAAGGCTAATGGACGTAAACAGCACTTCTCCTTGATTGGTACTCGCTCCAGAACGTGGCAGCACCTCGACGTAAACTCCAGAAATCTCCTCTTCAACCCATGAACTCAAGGGCTCTATTTATAGACTCTCAAACTCTAGGTTTGAATTGGAGAGATAATGACTCGAAATTAGGCCTGAAACTAGATAATCCTTTAAGATAATACTCCCAAGAGTCCATAGAAACAAATAGAAGGTTCTGGGAGCCTCTGGTGAGAGAGAAATCAAAGGATGAAGGACTCTAGTTCGTCCACGATTTAGCAAAGGAAAATCAGTAAATCAGGACTCTCTGTCATCGAAAATAGTCTTACGATAGACCGCCAATTGGAATAAAACGGTCTAAGAATAGACCGCCAACCACGATCCTCCACCAAAGGATAAGACCAACGGGCAAAGATTTCATGAATAGGACTCTGGAGCCAAGAAACAGTCTAAGTTAAACCGCCACAATGCCTCTAATGGCCATACGATAAACCGCCAGAGCTCAACGGATAACAAAGGATAAGACTGAGAAGAAAGACGTTGGCTCTGGACTCTGGCGTCAGCAAACGGCCTTAAGATAGACCGCCAAACGTCATCAAATAGCCATTCAATAGATCTCCAGAGACAGTGGTGCGGCAAAACAAATGAAAGGCCTACTAAGCTTTAACTCACGGAAAAAAAATAAATAAGGAGCGAGACCCAATCAAAGAGAATGACCCATGAAATAAGCCTCAAAACTGACCAAGATGGCCCAATAAATAGCATATAACTCAGAGCATCATAAAGATAAATAAGGAGATGACCCAACTCATTAGTCATAAAACGGGTGTCAATAGATGCCCCTCCTTAACGTCCTCTTTGTAGGGGAACGAGCGGAGGTGAAGCGAAAGCGACATGGAACATGGAGGTGAAGCGAAAATGAAGCGGAGTGGACTGAAAAACGGGCGTTAAGGTAAACCGACACCCATCCTCAACCAACGAGCAATAGGAATCTTCCGGAAAACTTCGAACCAATCACAAGTAAAGAGACGAGTAACTAAACTCTAGACAGGAATCCTCAGCTAACCAGACTGAGCAAACGGACCGAAGGAAACCTTCCAACTCAGAGTGGAATAACTCTCCTTACTCAAGAACATGGACATAATAGTTATCCACCGTTACTGAGACACTTCAGACAAATGAGGCTCATGTGAATGCTCAAAGATGCGTATGATGCATGCTGGGCTAAAATAAAGAAATCATCAAAACGAATGCAAAGAAAGGACAAAATAGCAAGATACTCGAGAATAATATTGCTAGATCGGAGAAATTAAGGTCAATACACTATCTGCAACCACAACGTGCAAGATAAAACCATCGTCCCCCAACTCTTCCAACCCAATGGCCTATCCAATGATTAAACATGTGCACCTAGATTATCATCATTTTTGTTAAAGGGGAACATCAGATCCCAGAACACATGAATGGCTAGCCGGTTCTTGAGATAATACATCATAAATACCATATAGTAATGCATTAAGAGACTAGGGATCGAAAAACTTACCTGACTTACCTACCCGGCGAGCGGTGATAGTGCATGATGGCGTTCATGATTTTTGCAGATGAAAAGGTTAGCCATCAACCAGATCATAAAATAAGCATGAAGCATAACAGATATATCTTTGCAGCATGAAACATAATAGATTATAGCTTCAAAATTCATCCAATAATTCAGCCAACAAACGGTCTACAATAGAACCGCTACAAGAGACATAACGGTCTAAACATGGACCGCTAAAGTACGCCGGTTCACATCCTTCGAGGAAGAAAACCCTAATGCGAAACGGTTGAAGGAAGGACTGCCAAAACCACTGTAACGGTCTAACGATAAACTGCCAAATTTCCTGAGCGTTCAAAAAAACAAACCAAACATTCTTCCCCCCCATTCAAACACTCATTCAATCAAATCAAACAACCCAAACGACCCACCGGTGATCCCGGCGACCCATCGACGACCACCGTGCATTCCCACACCCGGCCACCATCATGGTTAAGAAGAGGGCGGTGAAGCGCCTTCAACAGCAGTTGGCGGAGGAGGGGACACCAGCCCCGACAGCGGAAGAAGAAGGACCGTCGACGGCCCAACTCACGGTGGAAGATATCCCGGCGGCAGAAGAAAACTAGGGGGAGGCCATGGAAGAAGAGGACGAGGCCCCAGTGGCTGGGGAAGTGCCAGCAGCGGCGACCGGACGGCGGTCGATAGAGGTAGGCCGACGGCCCCAAAACTCCATTTTTTATTTTTTTTTTCAATTTTTTTATGCATGCATGTGTGTGAACGACCGAGGAAATGGGTGTAGAGACCCATTAGAACAACTTGTAGGCCATTTTGGCCATTTCCAAAGCATGGGGGAACGAAGAAGATAATGCCTATTTGCGGGTTGCGTAGCGGTCGTTCCAATGACCACTACACCCTCAGACGGTTCATACTGTGACCGCTAGAGAACTCAGACGGCCCAAGATATGGCCGCCAGAGTATCAGAGACAAAATTTGGGATTTATGTGTTTTTGTCTTATTTGATTTTTTTGTTATTTTTGTTTATATGAAATGCAATGAAAATGTAATGCAATGACTGACTTATGTTCTAAATGTGTGCAGGGGAAGAGACGAACTCGAATTTCCTGGCTGCAAGTCCGAGCGGTAGGCAGCTATGGGCTTCGGGGAGCTGTTGAGTATCGAGGTCACGAGGATCGACACAGCATTGATGTACACCCTCCACGAGAGGTGGGACCCAGTTAGCCGAGCTTTCATCTTCTCGTGGGGCCACATGATCCCCACGCTGGAAGACATGGCGAGGATCACCGGATTGCGGGTCCACAGAGCGCCGGTGACAGGATGGACCTATGGAGATTATCGAGAGATGGCACAGGAGCTATTGGGATTGGATCTGCTGAGGCCCGGGCATCAGTCCTACATGCTGGGAGGAGCGACACTCCAGGAGAGCCTGGGGCTGAGGGGAGCTGCTATAGCTGTGGGGGAGCTGCCAGAGGAGCACATAGGGAGAGTGGTAGACCAGGTCCGTCGAGAGTGGCAACAGAGCCAGGACCAGAGGGAGACATCATCCTGCGACGCTTTCTGATTTTGATATTCGGGAAGCTCCTTTTCTCGACGAGGGCCGACAGAGTGAGCATCAGGCTCCTCCCTTTGCTGAGAGATTTGGACGGAGTTGGAGGATACGCCTGGGGAGTAGCTGTTTTGGCGTTCCTCTTCGACTCACTGAGCACGACCGACCGACAAACCATGCTGGGCGGCTTCTCACCTTTCCTACAGGTAAAATGTCCTAAACTCTAAATTTTAAATGCTTTTCTATATGCTCGCTATTATTATATGCTGACACTTGACTTATGCAGGTCTGGAGTTACCTGTACCTCCCTGGCTTATGGCGAGGGAAGGAGCTATACCCCGAGTGGATCCCCATCGCGAGATGGTGGGTGGTAGCACGTGACATGGGATCGATCCGGCACCTTGCTCGGGCAATCCAAGATGACATCGACACTTACCCATATGCATCGATAAAACTCTAGACTCAAACTCTTCTACATACTTTAAATGCTTCTGAATGCTAACATTGCTTATCTAAATGTTGACATGGACTCAATTTCCTTTTCAGGTGCACTGGACACCCTACCGTGACAAGGGTCACGAGGGGCAGCCTTGGGTGGAGGCAGCCCAGGCGTACGCCGGACGAGAGATCTGGCTACATTGCCTGAACAGCATCGAGTCTCTCCATCATCGACTGATCATGAGGACGAGGGGAGTTCATCAGCCAGAGGTCGAGTTCCCCGAGCGAGACGACAAGCGCTTTGGGAGATCTACGAAGGGACTTAGCGGCGACCTCGATTGGATTACTCGGGCAGTCGACCAGGTGCTAGACTGGACACGGAGGGGTCGGAAGGTGAAGACCCGAGCTGACAACGATGAGGCCTACCTAAAGGCTTTCGCTCGGAGGTACGGCGACCGGGTATTCCGCGGCGTCCGACAACCGGTATGACTTATAAACTTATGCTCTTCAATTAAATTATCTTATTCCTATATGCACTGACACCATGGTTTGCTATATGCAGCTAGACCCCCAGGGCAGGATAGCGGAGCTCCAGGGACTCCTCCATGCTACGGTGCAGCAGAGGGATGAGCTCCAACACGTGCTGGACCTTCTGGTGAGTTTCCCTAGACTTAATTTATGCTTATGCTTATGATGAATGCGACTGATCTTGACTTCTAAAATGCAGAGAGTCGAGGCAGTGCAGAGAGCGGGATCAGATGCTACGTCCTCTTTGTCACAGCCTGCAGGAGGCAGGGCTGAGCGAGATGCAGACTTTCCTCGGGCAGTCGCTCGGGCTGAAGAGGCCGAGGCCACTCTCGTAGAGAGGGTAAGCAAATCAAACTGATTTCCTTTTGATTGAATGCTCATGATAGGCTAATGACTAACTATATGAATGCTTATGCAGGCGAGGGAGCTGACCATTGCACTGGCCGAGGTGGAGCGAGCCCGAGCGGAGATCGAGAGGTTGAGAGCAGAGAGAGAGGGCCAGCGGGCAGAGATGGAGAGGCCGCGGGCGGAGGCGACAGCAGCGGCCGACCTCCGTGCAGAGATAGAGAGATTGAAAGCATGGACGTCTGTAGATTCCCAGCGGGTGATAGGGGAGTTGAGAGCTGAGATCCAGGTGCTGGAAAGAGCACTCCGGTTAGTGGGGGGATGGTCCTCCCAGAGCGTGTCGCAGAGCGGCGCGCGGAGTGGAGCTCGGGACTTCCTTATGGGTTCCTCCGGCCAGCGGAGGAATGAGGAGGAGGAGCGGCATCGACGACGGCACTGAGAGGAGAGCAGCACGGCCATGGGCCCGCCGGAGAAGAGGCATGAGAGTACCGGCGACAGCGGTGGCCCGGGAGGTGGACCGATCGAGTGATTTGTACTCTTCTTTTCTGTTGATGCACACTTATGCATGACTTTTGATAGTGGAATGAAATATTTTTTGTTTATTTAACACCATGAAGAGGACCTTTGAAGGTAGTGTTATGGGAGAGATGGTCTACACCGGGCCTAAGGCAGCTAAGAAGGAACATGGGGAGCTACAACGGCTGACTTCCATCCCCAAGCACTTGAGCTCAAGCTCCTCAAGAGAGGTAAGTTGCAATTTGATTCAAAATCTCATAAATTTTTGAATCTTCTTCTTCTCATGATGATATCCCTCTCTTTCTTTTTCTTCTTCCTTTCTTTTCTTATAGCTTCTTCCTAGCCCAAGATGCTACTCCAACCTAAAGTGGGTGGCTCCCATGATCAAAGAACTCCCTTTAGAGATCCTCTCCATCCTAAGGGCATGGCACCTTCACCCCTTAGTGGTTCTAGGAAAGAATTTTCAGAAATTATCCTTGGATTGGCCAAGCATTTCAGCCCTTGTGGAACTATGGCATCCACAAACACACACCTTCCTCTTCCCAACCTTTAAAGCCACAGTCCTATTAGAGGAGGTAGAGACCTACCTAGCCCTTCCTAAGACTAAGGTGGGGGATGAAGACCTAGTGTGTCATACGGTTGAGCCTGTAGACCCATCACTCATTCCAGGGGATTTCATACACAATCTAAAAGATGTTAGGCCCATGATCAGCCCATGCCATATCCATTTGATTCCCATGGCTCAATGGATAACAGCTTATTGTAAGAACATGAGCGGAAGATTTGAAGCCATAGCCAAAGCTACCTCAATTTGCTTGTGCGGGGTCTTCCTTTTCACCACCACCGACCACCTCTTGGACATCCAAAATCTTAGCATCATTAGTGGCTTGTGGTGGGGTTTATCTATCTCTCAAGCGGTCCTTTCATACCTCTACGAAGGCCTTAGTTCAGCTTGCCTAGGAGGGCCACTCTTCGGGTCAATGATCATCCTTGAGTGTTGGATGGGAGTGAGACTCAAGTTTCTACTCAAGGAGGACTTGCCTTCAACTAGCCGTATATTCAGGAGCCACCCTCTATTCTTCATAGGAGGCGCATTTGGGTTTTCTTCACAGGTCGAGTGCCAGGTGGCGGACAAGAAAACACGAGATGAATGGCGCATTTACCTCAACACTTTGCCTATTGACAATTTTGTGATGCGACCAAGGGCTCTTCAAAGTACTACCCTTAGAGTACCTCGGCGACAGGGCCTAGACCTGCAGCTAGTAGGGGCCACTACCTTGGCGATCTACAACCCGCACCGGTGCTATCTTCAAGTTGGGTTATCCTGTACTACCGTTCCTACACTATCACACTTCCCTCCCCTTCTAGCTAGGAAGATGGGGACCGAGGAGGACGAGCGAGCAGTCCAGAATGCACGAATCATGTGGGAAATCAGTCGGGTGCGTGTTCTACAACCAAAAGTGGCAGAGGATGAAGAGGGATATCGTACTTACGTGAATGAATTGCGTAAGATCCGTCCTCGCGCGGATGAAAGAATGAATGTAATTTGAACTTTTTTCTTGATGTACTTGGAATTTATCAATGAAATAATGTTCAATGAACTTGATTGAATAGAATTAGAGCTTTGTGTTGAGAAATATGGAATGGATTGCTTGATTGACCTTGAGTGGATAGCCAAATCAGCTTAAAATAGGGTTCTCTGTCTGACAAACGGTCCATTATAGGGCCGCTAACCACGCCTAACGGTCTAACGACAGACCGCCAGAGATAGCGCTCAGGAAAACTGAGAGTTTTCAACTCTCGGGAGAGGAAGACAGTCTAATTATGGGCTGCTAGACTCTGACGGTCTAAATTAAGACCGCAAGGGACAATTTACTGAGAGTTGATTTTTTTAGCTTTAGGGAAAGGAAAACTGTCCAATCATGAATCGCTAGATATTGTTAGCGGTCTAATTATAGACCGTGAGAGAACCAGAAACAGAAGACTTGTGAGCATTGAATCTTGGGTGCTTGAACCTGCATCTGCACACACTTAGACAAGAAAACAAGTTAGATATGTTCTTAGACTCAACCCCTTGCCTAAAGCAAGTTAGAAAATGACCAGTTCTTAATATTTGGTCAAGGGGTGGAGCCTTATTAAATAGGCAAAAAAATGAAATTAATATAAATGCGATGCATGCTATGCAGGATGATGGCATTTTTGGAATTTTGGAAATACTTGATTTTTGTGGGGTTTTCGAATATCTGAATGTTTTTGAATTTTAGTAATATCTATTTTTTGTGAATTTTGAAATATATCATTTTTTGGATTTTGAAATATGTGTTTTTTTTTTGGATTTTGAGATATGTGATATGTGTTTTTTTTGGGATTTTGAGATATGTGATTTTTGGATTTTGAGATATATGATTTTTTTGGATTTTGAGATATATGATTTTTTTGGATTTTGAAAGCCAATTTTGTCCCGACACCAAAAGCCCTACCTGTCCCACTCGGAATCTCCTGAGGTCAGCGTGCTTTTGAAATGACAATCCCTCGCCAGGGCCAATTTGTGTGACAGCGCTTCTACCGAGGCCATACCCAGGGTACTGTCTAGTCCTAAAAGAAAAAAAGAATATGGGGGGAAGCTTAGGCCAGGTATAGAGATTTTTTAGAGTTTGAATCCTTCTCACGACAACCCGTTCAGAGATTCGGTCTGTTGAGCCAAAGCTTTGAGTCCGTCATCGAATCTTTATCCACCCTAGGCATGCATACTACCGGGCTCATAACGTCCTGCGGGAAAACTGTACTGCCACTCTTGCCATGCCTAGTTTTATATTTTTGCGGAGCTTTGATTTTTGAACTTTGATCTTTTGAGATGAACTTTTTAATTTTGCTTTTGGGTTGCTCCCTTTTTCTTTTCTTCTTTGCTTTTTCTTGTGGAATCAGATCATAACGGACTGCCCCTATTTGAGACCTCCTCTCATCAGGGTGTCTAGATCAGTCACCGCCTCCTTATATACCTCTTGCCCCTAGATTCAGCTGAGGAGAGAAACGGACAGGGACCTTGACTTCCCCCGGGCATGGCCAAGGAGAAAATGGTGTTTACATAATTGGGGAATCCGACCAGGGACGTCGTGAAGTGTGTGATTTGCCAAACTCGGGGTCCTCCTTCGTGATCAAGGAAAGGGACAGCTTGCTACCGGGCGTTCATTAGCCTGACTCGAAGGATAAAAGCGCTTAAGATACAACCCATTCCAGGTGTGAGATAGCTCCTCACCTTCTGCGTTAACTAAGCGATAAGTGTTCCCTGAATAAGCCTCTTTAACGACGAACGGACCTTCCCAGTTAAGTTGCAATTTAGACTTGGACCTTCGGACCGAATGAATTTTCGTTTCAAAACCATATCTCCTACTTGAAATTTACGTTCAATTACCTTCTTTTGAAAATAATGCAAAACTCTCTTTTGATAAACGGACACGTGATCGGCCGCATTCATCCTCTTCTCATCCAAGAGTTCCAACTGGACAAGCAACGCCTCTCGACGTTCATCGAGATTAAGTTCCTTATCGAGCTGCACCCTTAGGGAAGGGATTAAGATCTCGTATGGGAGCACCGCCTCCATCCCATAGGTAAGAGCATAAGGAGTTTGCCCCGTAGGAGTACGGATGGAGGTGTCGTAAGCCCACAGAGCTTCCACTAATCGTTCAGGCCAATCAGAAAATTTGTGAGATTCGCATGTTTTCTTTATGATTTTAAGAAGGGTTTTATTAGTGGCCTCGACTTGACCGTTGCCTTGAGGATAATATGGTGATGAATGATGCAATGCAATATTGAACTTCTTACATAGGTCCTGGAGCTCTTGAGAGATGAACTGGGGTTCATTGTCGGTGATGATGCTGCTTGGCACTCCGAAGCGTGAGATGATATTCTTCATGATGAAGCGACACACCGTTGTCGCTTTGATCTCTGCGTATGCTTATGCTTCGGCCCACTTGGTGAAGTACTCGGTGACGGTGAGGATGAATGATTTCTGCTTGGTCTGAGAGTTGGGATCACCGAGCGGGCCGACAATGTCGAAGGCCCACATAGAGAATGGCCAAGGAGCCGAGAGAGGATGTAGAGATGAAGCTAGAGCATGGATTTTATCAGCGTGGAGTTGGCATTTAAGACACCTCTGGATATAGAGAGAGCAATCTTCCTCTAGAGTAGGCCAATAATAACCCTGCCTAAGGATTTTCTTCGCTAGAGCCTGGCCATTAACATGACCTCCACACTCACTAGAATGTGCTGCTTCGACCACCTTCCAAGCTTCATCATCATCTAAGCATCTCATGAGCATCCCATTGAGAGCGCGCTTGTACAATTCTCTAGCAATTATGGTGTACTTGGAGGCGGCTCTTCTGATAGCCTTGCGCTGCTCAGCGTTTGCCCCTTTAGGGAACAATCCATCTGTGCAATACAACTCAATCTCATGATACCATGGCAACTCTTCTTCCTCCAAGATCTCCTCTAATTCTGTTAAAGATACTTCCTTGAAATCTTCCTTCTCAGCCCTAGCTTCTACAGTCTTCCTAAGGTTGTGATACCAAGGATCCTGCAGAGAGGGTACGTCCAATCTCTGAACGACGATAGTCTCAGAGGGAAAGATAAAGAAGAAGCATGTGACGCCAGCGCATCAGCGAGAATGTTTTGAGACCGAGGGTATGGATGTAGATCAGCTTGCGGAATTGCCTAGCCAAAAGAGTGACCAAATCTTGATATGGCTTGAGCTTCAGGTCACGGGTGCGGTAAGTGGACAGAACTTGCAGCAATACGAGCTGAGAGTCTCCTATGATGTTTAAATAGCGCGTGCCTAAGAGGTAGGCATGCTTCAATCCGGCTAGGAGAGCCTCATACTCAGCGATGTTGTTGGTAGCAGGAAAACGGAGCTGATAAGTAAAGGGAATCGTCACCCCTTCCGGAGTGAGCAGAATAGCACATATCCCTCAACCTTGGGAATTGAGCGCACCATCGAAGTGCAGAGACCAAAAGGGATGATGGGTAAGGACAGAGAGATGCTCATCAGGGAAATCATCCTGAATAGAGTCTGTGCAGGGGACAGGAAGATGGGAAAGATGCTCAGCGATGTCATATCCTTTGATTACCTTCTGAACAACGAATGCGATATCGAATTAAGAGAGGAAGCTCTGCCAGCGAGCTAACCTAGTAGAAAGGACGGGCTTTTCTAAGAGATAACAGATTGTGTCCATTCTAGAGATCAGCCTAACTGGGTGGGCTAGAAAGTAGTGTTTCAGTTCCTGAGCTACCCATACTAAGGCGGCACAAGTCTTTTCCATAGCGGTGTATTTGATCTCTACCAGGTTAAATAACTTGGAGGGGTAATAAGCTGCCCGCTCTTTACCTTCATCATCTACTTGTGCTAAAATCGCCCCTAGGGAGTCCTCGATGACAGAAATGTATAGGATTAGGGGTTTCCCAAGGACAAGAGGTTACAAAACCGGGGGATTGGTCAAATATTCCTTTAAATCCTCATAGGCCTTTTGACAATCTTGATTCCATTCAATTTTGACCCCCGCTTTTAACAATTCGTAAAATGGGCGGCACCTCTGAGAATGCTGGGATATGAATCTTCTAATGAATTGCAATCGACCAATCAATCCTCGAAGTTCCATGATATTTTTCGACGGAGGCATGTCCATGACAGCTTTGCTTTGTTAGGATCGATCTGAATCCCTCGTTTGCTAATTATGAAGCCTAGTAACTTCCCTGAAGAGACTCCAAAAACACACTTCTTTGGATTCATTTTTAACTAGTACTCCCTGGCTCTCTGAAGCACCATAGCCAGAATAGCGGGGTGTTCTTCTTTAGTCCTCGACTTCACCAAGATATCATCCACGTAAGCTTCCATATAGACATGCATCATATCGTGGAATATAGCCATCATCACCCTTTGATAGGTGGCACCTGTGTTCTTCAAGCCAAACGGCATAACCACATAGTAATGTGTACCCCAGGGCGTGGTGAAGGAGGTTTTCTCTTGATCTTCGGGAGCGACACGGATCTGGTTATATCCTGAATAACCGTCCATGAACGATAATGCTTCGTACCCGACGGTATTATCCACCAATACATCTATGTGAGGTAGCAGGAAATCATCTTTGGGACATGCTTTGTTAAGATCACTGAAATCGATACAAATGCGCACCTTTTCGTCCTTCTTGATTACAGGGACTATGTTCGCCACCCACTAGGGATATAAGACAACTCTGATAAACTTGGCCTTGTACAATTTATCGACCTCTTCCTTAATCCTTAAGGCCATGTGGGGGTGAAATTTTCTTGACCTTTGTTTCACGGGTGTTGCCCCTGGTTTAAGCACAAGTCGATGTTCCACTAAAGAGGGGTCAAGACCCGGCATGTCTTCGTAAGACCAGGCAAAAGAATCACTATACTCTCTTAGAACGTTGATTAAATCTTCTTCTACCTCTGGAGGGAGATTAGCGGCAATGATAATGGGCCTGGGGTCTTCTTCAGTTCCCAGATTTATTTCCTTTGTAGGTTCATCCACCGCCGATGATGGCTCATCAAATCTCTTTAATCCTTGTGCATACAAATCAGCAGTGTCATCTACGCTGCTGTCCTCATCATCAACCGGGTCTTTCTCATCCATGATTTCATAAACACCTAGTCCGTCGTCGCTCCACACCCCTTCTTGCTCCTCATCGTCTTCTATCACAATCGCCGTAGCGATAATCTCCGGGCACTTCAGAAGAGCATGACATCGCTGAGCTAGATCCTGTAAGAACCTATCAGGAATGGATTTGGAATGACGCGTAAGCGGGCGCAACTCAGGTGACGAAGGGTTGGACGACCTAGAACAAGACCCTACTTCTCTAGACCTAACAAACTCTTCTTCCCTAGACTCAACGGACCCTACGTCGAATCTAGGAGGAAGGAAATCTACTGGGAGGGAGGCAGCAGGGACCTCATGCCCCTGGGAGGAGGATGGAGACAAGAGAGCGTAATCTTCCACCGAAATCTCCGTTTCAAATTTGACATTTTTTTTTGGAGATCAGTGGAGATCATGTAGCAAGAGGGAGAGGATGGTAGAGGAGGAGGGAGTTGACGGGGGAAGAGAGACGGGAACAAGACATCGAAGAACGGATCGGAAGAAGAGAACCACATATTGGAGAGATCAGAAGAGGAGGTCCACATTGTGGAGAGATCAATGGGTGGGCATTGCCCACATGCACATGGTATAATCAACACCTAAGTCGACAGTTCCGTCAAGAACGAATCAATCATGATCGAAGGTGAACGAGGTATAGATTCCAGCTGTTGGAAGAGAGACATAAGACGGGAGGGAGACCAAGTAAAGACAATGGGCGAGCTCCCCTTTTTCCGTGGACGGTAAGGTGGTTTCTTCGGCTCAAACTGCACAAGCCGTACCTCTTGACTTTCTTCTTCATAAAATAGCCTTTCAAAAGCCTGGTTATAATCGACCATGTCATCAACTGGCCCCTTTGGAAGCAATAGTGGGCTGGTAAATACCTGAGCTGTATCTTCTTCTTTCCTGGGCTGACTCGGCTGTGCTTTCAAGGTACAGGGCTGGAGAGGGCCTTTAATAAAATGTTGGCGGTAATCCTAGGTCAAGGGCCCAGAATCACCCAGAATTGAAAATGGAGACTTTCAATAGCCGAGGCCCCTCCTATTCATCTTTCTTCCTTTAGGGACCGACTTGGTCCGCCCTTGTAGTTGTGCACCGAGGTCTCTCCCCGGCTGGTAGCCCAATTTCAATATAATGTCCCAGCCTTTTGAATCTTGAATCTGGGGCTTCACTTTGATATTCACTGCTGCAGAGACGAGCTTGCCTGGTGCATAAGCCCATGGAAAATTCAAATCTAGCTCCGAAATAACTGGCCGTGTGCTGGGCCACAATGTTGGCAGAATTTTCTCTGACACGGCCTTCACAAACTGAGCCGTGGACATACTCTTCACCTTAACCACCCTCCCTTGAAAAGGGAATTTGAGACATTGGTGGGCAGTGGATGGTACGGTGTTGAGGTTATTGATCCACGGACGACCCAAGATAGCCTTGAACATAGGGTCGATGTCCAGCACATAGAATTCAACTGGCATAATGAGAGGCCCAAGCTCGGCCTGAATAGTGTCAACTCCGTGACATGCCCTTTGAGAATTGTCATATGCTGCTATGGTTGTCGGGGTTGGCCTTAACAGATCTTCTGATAAATTGCAAGCTCTTAATGTGCTGAGAGGGCAGACATTGATGGATGCCCCTGTGTCTACAAGCGCCACATCTATGCTGACTTTGTTCAGAGTTATGGAAATGCATAGCGGCATTTGTAGGTCTTTTGGGGGCGCCAGTTCAGTTTCAGCAAATGTGATTGTCGGCCCTTTTCAGATTGTGGCCAGAGCTGTCGGTAGGCTATCTACTACCATGTCTTCATTGACGATCACCTTCTATAGAAAATTTCTGAGTGCATCTTAATGAAGGGTAGATCTCTTTATCAGCTCCAGCACGGAGATCTTGGTGGGTACTCTGTCTAGATGATGTAACATATCGTATTGTGCTCCCGACAGCGGATCTGCCTCCTCCTGATCAACAGCCTGCTAAGAGGACTGGGGATTGGGTGCGGGTGTACTCGTGGAAGGATAATTCCTGTGAAACAAATGCCCACTCCGTAGGGCACGGTTGTGGGCCGGCACGGCCTGGGATGGGCTCAAAATAAGCGGCTTAACTGACCCGGTGGGGTGAATGAGTGGCATGGGGGAAGGTGTAGTGTGGGTAGTGGAGATGATGGTGGGGGGGTTTGACGAAGGTGGAGTAATGATTGGTGCGGGCATTGGTGACGGAGTAGGGGTAGTTGGAAGGAGGATGATGGGGGAATGGTTGGCTAGTGGTGCGATGGTAGCGAGGGTAGACGGTGGTGGAGTGGGGGTAGATAGGTTTATGGGGAATGCGGACGGTAGGATGAAAGGTTTAGTGGATGCGGAGGATGGTGGGGTTGGTTGGTTAAGCAGGAGGATGACAGAGGGAGCAAGGCTACGATGGTTGTGGTGAAGGGCCATGAGCCATTGTACTGATGCATCATCATCATAAGACCATCCGGCATCAGGAATCGGGGGTTGGACGAGGTTGACTTGGGCTGGTGCCGACAGTTGTGGCTGTGGAGCGAGAGGATGGTTCGGCATGGGGTTCTGATGGATCCCCAAGTCTTGAGCAGGCTGTTGCTGTGGCGGCTGTTGCTGTGGCGGCGGTGCTTGTTGCTGATGCACTTGCTGCTTTTGCGGCTGCCTTCTCTTCTCTTTAATTTCAACGATGGCCTTGTGCATCTCGGCCCAATCTATACGCTGCCCTTCATGCAAGTTATATACCAGATCCATGAACTGGAAACATCCTTCAATTGTATGGCCATACTGTCGATGGAATATGCAATATTTTGTCTGATCTACGGTCGGGTTCCAGTTGGGCCATTCTGGAGGAAGTTGGATGGCATTGATGGACATGAGAGCCGAAAATATGTCCGTGAGGGACTCGGGCAAGGGAGGATATTGGTCTCTCTTCAGACCCGGGCGCTTATTGTTGTTATTGGTGTAGCCGTTGGGGGGAGGGACATTATGGTATTACGGAGGTTGCGGGGGTTATTGTGGAGCGGGGAAGGTATTTTGCGGAGCGGCGAAGATAGGGTGAGGATTTTGTGGAGCGGAGAAAGCGGGTTGAGTGTTTTGTGGCGTGGGGAACTGGGGATTGCGGGGATTTTGTGGAAAGCGGAATGGCGTAGATTGGAAGGAGAACGCAACAGCTTACACCTGCTCATTGGTCTGGACTCCCTCGGTGACAGGCCCTTTAGGTTTTTTATGATATTTGGGCTTTTGGGTTTCGAAAAGTGAGTGGATGGGGGAGTCTTTGAATTGAGTTTGAATAAAACGCGCTCGGCTATACAGTTGATGCATGTTTGATATGTCATTCATAGCTAGAATGTTGCAAAAAGTTGGGGTAGCATTTGATATAAACAACTTAACTTTCTCTTCCTCCAGAATGTGACCCGGCACGCGGGCGACCATCTGTCTCCACATGCTGACATAGGTGGTAAAATCTTCATCTGGTTTCATCTCCTCAGCTACTAGGTCCGCGAAAGAATATTCCGGGCCAACCTGGTCTTGAAACCTTTGAATAAACTTTTATTTCACCACCTTGAAACTCTCGGCATCCTCGAGCGGTAAAGCATAGAACCACTCCAAAGTAACTCCATCTAGCGATCGGCGGAATAAATACACTATAAGGCGATCATCATATTGAAACTGCGCCGATTCATACATAAAGTCCCTCAAGTGAATGAAGGGATTGCTATTCCCGTCATATTTGCGGTATGTAGGGAGCTCGACTGTGAAGGGAACCGGATGTTATGAAAGCTAGGAATTGGAACATCCGCTAAAGATTGTGGGCCAACCCGCTTTTGGAGAAAGTCGAGTTGTTGTTGCATGGCGGCCCATTTATCAAGAAGCTCTTGTTCCCTAGATGGTGCATGTAAAGCAAGAGGAGTGGGCTCAAAGCGGGGAGCCAAAGGTGATGGGAATCGACGTCGAGCACTGACTTTTATTTTTGCACTTGTGTCCTTTTAGTTTGCTTTTATATCCTCAGGAAAGTATGTACGCAATTGTAAGACTTTATAAGCCAATGTGTCATTCCCTTGGATTCTTTGGGTTTTTGTGTAAATTGTCAATAGGTCCAACAAGGGGGCCCTCACTCCTTCCTCATTGGTCCAAGTGGCACCATTTGGGTCCATGTGAGGCTGGTCAAAGGTCCTAGGTGGCATCTAGAAGCTTGGACTAGTCATGGGAGATAATTGGACCAAAAAGTCCAATTTGGACACCCATTGGTCAAGGGGGCGCCCCCCTCCCTTATATAGTATTTAAATGGTGTTCCAAACCACATGGGTTAATTAGTTTTGACATTCCTAGTTTACCTTCCCTAACCCTAGATCTGAGGGTATTAAGAGTCTTTTTACATTTATTATAAATACTTGTATTTCCACATTTTGTTAGAATTAATGAAGAAATTATGTGAAAATTGCTTGAAGCAAGAAGGGTGTGCCCTCTCTCCTCTCTCCCTCTGGTTCCTCCTTCCCCCCCTCTATATTTCAGGGTTGAGAACCCTTCTACCTTAGCCCCTCCACCTCTGATTTCTATCTCTGGTGCCGCCGCCACCGTTCGTGCCGCCATCGAGCCGCCGTGAAGCCGCTTCCGAAGTACTGTCCAAGGTTCTGTTCTGCTGGATAGAGATTCACTACGAGATTTTTAACTCCCAACTCCAACATCATCTGGCATTGAGATTTTCAAGGTTGGTTCCTCTTTTGATTCCCAACCTCCAGTAAAAAAATCACGTCATTCAGAGTTCATTTTATAATTTTCTATTTTCGTGTCTTTCTGTCTTCCTGATTTGTCCCTTTTCAGATATGTGTAGCAGAAGCTTAGTTCTTCCACATTTCGACCCCCCTTTTGATTTTTTTTGGAACCTCCAAATTTATTGGAGGTTCTGTCCATCATCGCCACCCTCCGCAAATTTTCGTTGAATTTCTAAATCCCTTTACATATTTTTAAAAATTCGGTATTTCTCCAAAAATCTGTTCAGTCCCTGCTGTCTAGATCCGACCCCCAGTCAGTGTAAAATCCACAAACAATCGCAATCTCCACCAAACCTTTCATAAGATATATCCCAATTTTTCTTTCTTCGGCCTCTACAACTTTCATGAAGAGCTCAAAGACTGAATCGAAGGTCGACATCACGGTCAATGCCAACTCTCAGGAAAACTCAAATCTGCCCTTAGTTTTCAGATCCTATGAGCCAGCAGCTTAACAATTCGATAAAGGCCATCAAAAAGAAATTAAAATCTCTTTCTCCAGCCATAGATCGAAGGACTTCAAGTCAGCTTTCCATCGGTATCTCTTATGCGTCGATCCGACATCGGGAGTGACCACAGCAGCAGATCTCGTCGGGTCGCATGCTGTAAAACAGAACTGCAGATCCGTGGCCAGCAACTCCGGTGAGTGGAGATCGGAGCCGCCTGGCCTCTGGCCAGCCAACCAGCACACCGCCGTCCCAGGGAGCGCCCTTCCAGGTGTCCCCACTGCAGTGGTGTCACCCCGGTCCCACACGGCCCCTTGGACCAGCACGTGGGCCCCACGGTCGTGAGTATGTGTGCCGCCGAAGCTACGCAAGAAGCCGTCCGTCAACCTGAACCCGCTACTCCCGGGTCCCGCTGTGTCGCCATTTACCTCCCTGCGTGGAGTGGGCATTCATATTTGCCGTAATACTTGTGTAATAATTATTCCGAGAGTACAAGATCGGCCGGGATCGTCTTCCCCACGCCAGGCGCGTGGAGGTATCGTATTCGCTCCTTTATCCGGCACTTGCTTTATTCGTATATGCTTTATATGCCGCTGCTAGAGAGCATGTGTTAGGGCCGTTAGCTCGATATCTTTTTATATCACTGCTGCTGCGAGAGAGAGCGAGACCCGTCCCGTGACCCGATCCAGGCACGAATTTGTGAGTTGACCACCCTAGCTCTTTGCCGATTTCTCAACCATGCACGTCCGTACGCTTCCCTCGTTAGGGATGATTGCGAGCTTGCTTAGAGTCCGAGGATCGCATATCCATTTAGAGTCGAGTCGCGTGTCCGTCCTTCATCAAAAGGTTAAACCAATGGAGTGAGCGGAGGCCCATAAGAAGGATATTGGGCCGAAGGATGACCCAAATTGGCATGGACTTGGGCCGCCCCTTGCTGAGGGCACATGAAATCAGATGGGCCAACAAGAACTTGCGGCATTGATGGAATAGCCCGATAAGAATCCACTTGGATAGAAGAAGGGAGGACGGTCTTCTCTTTGTCAAGAGCTTGCTGGGCCGAACCAGAAGACTGGCCCATTTCCAGACTAGAGAATTGAATGGTCCTAGGCCGAACCGGAGTGAGATCAATTGGAATGGGCTGAACAGCGGGCCCATCAAGTCTTGATTGAGAAATGGAAGCATTGGACAGACCTTGAGCAACCGTGGGAGATGGGGCATTGGACCCCTGCAAGGCCTGATAGACAGCCTGGAGTTGGGCTGGATCCAACTGGGCCATCATTTGGAGGACATGATTGGCGGAATTGATGGAAGAGAGGGGGTTGGTGGGCTGCGTGCCCTCCATAGAGAGGGAAGACGGAGGAGGGACGGACCCTTCTCCGGGTTGGAAAGAGATGACCCGAGATGGGTCTTCTAGAATCCTCTGAGGAAGAGACTCCTCCTGGGAACGGGGAAGATCAAAAGAGGACATGGCGGATTCAAAGAGAGGATTGGAATAGAAGGTAGAAAAGGAATTGCCCCTAGGTGATGATTCTAGAGATCGGAAGCAACTCCACATGCAATGGAAGACCTTCACAAAATGTAAACAACACAAACAACACACAATGAGTGACTAAAACGATGACTCCAAACTTTATAAAAATAAAGAAAGGGATGAAAGGCACTCAAAAATCAACCAAGTTATAATGATGCACCAATTTTATTATTTCCTCCTTTAAAACCTTAATGATTTGAATTTAGATATTCTCTCCAACAAGGTTCCTAATAGGAAGGGTGTTTGGGACTTGGTTAACTCTAAGTGTAAAACTCTCCCTCACTTATGCAACCTAGACACGGTGTGGTAAAGGTACAACCGGCCCGACGTCCGTGTGGGAATCCACGGCTCGCGGGGAATTATGGAGGTCCCTGATGTGATCTCCTAGTTAGTCCCAAGGAATATGGAGATGAGAGGTTCACACACCAAAGTAGGAAAACGCAACTAAAGTATGAATATGAATGATCCTATGTGCACCGGAGTGCATGCAAATTCTAGCCTAAAACTAACAACCAAATATGCAAGCAATGATGTATGTATGTACCATAAAATATGTCACAACAGAGGAGGAGATCAGATAGCACCCAGGAGTAAAAAACACAGCAAAAATTAGAGAACTAATAACAACCTCGGGATGCGTACCTATAACTGGAGAAACGGTCTAAGCTGAGACCGCCAGGGAGATAAGACGGCCTATTTCTAGGCCGCTTTTAAGCCAGAAACGGCCGAACAGTAGACCACCAAGGTGACCAGAGAGCAGAAAACAACAGGAAATTAAATAGAAAATTCGAGGAAAACACAAGGGCAACTGGGTCAAATCAATAGCAGCAGGTCAAATAGAAGCTCAACACGATTGGCACTAGATGTCCCACCGTGATCGCCAAAAAATGGGTTGTTGATGGTTTTTATGTAGTGTGATGTGATGTGATGATGTGTGTGGATATGAATATAGTGGTATGAGAGATGTGTGTGAAGATGTGTGAGCAAGCAATAACCTAACTCAAACAATCACCAAAATCAGAAGCATGAGCATGTCATCAATGTTCATGAGGAAGAAAAGAAAAACACACGCCGGGGCATGGAGCAAAGGAATAAAACAAAAAAATACACACCGTAGGTGTGGAGCAAATAAGCAACGAAAAGAGCAAGCAAGATGACAATGATGAACAATACCCAACTAAGGAAGTTTGATTGCCACCAAGGTAATTAAAATAGCAAAGCTATGCTAAATACCTTGGAAAGAGGAGGATGAAACACCCGCCCATGGGAGATGAAAATCAGCAACTCTGCGAGCAAAAACGGTCTAATATCAGGCCGCTAACGAGCAAGAGATGGTCTTACGATAAGCCGCCACAGATCCTCAAACGGTCCTAAATATAACTGCCAGAGCGCATGGAACAGCAAGTTGGGACTTGGATCTCCACCTCTCCTGGCCGGTCAGAAGAGTTGGGCCTCGTGCTAGGAACCCTGTAGACCTGCAAAAGAGTGTAGAAGCACAGAAAAATAACCCAAATTAGCCCTATGACAAGTGTAGCAACTATAATGCCAATAAGCTAAAGTGCATGCAAAAGGAAGAGTGGATACCTGGGGGTGGTGATTTTTTAACCCCTGTGGGGCGTGGAAAAGATGGAAGGATGTTTAAAAATGATGCAAAGATGCAAAGAATGTGGAATAAGAAGAGGGAAGATGCTTGTGAATGTTATGAAGAGGAGAAGAAACTAAGAAGAAAATAACACTATTAAACCCTTGGAACTCAATACTCCCTGGACTTGAAGGCTAATGGATGTAGACATCACTTCTCCTTGATTGGTACTCTAGAACGCGGCAGCACCTCAACGTAAAATCCAGAAATCTCCTCTTCAACCCATGAACTCAAGGGCTCTGTTGGGTCCCGTAGTGCAGGAACACGGATCTAGAGGGGGGGTGAATAGATCCTTGTGCTAAAAACTATGTCCAAATAAAAACACAAACTACCACACAGCAGAATTTACAAGATTGATAGGATTGAGGAAATTAATCTAAACAACTTTAAACTTAATTCACTCAATCTCACCGAGCTCACACGATTACATAACTAGATAGTAGAGAACACACAATCACACAAATCAAACCACAAAACACGGGGATTTTTAAGGTGGTTCGGGACCACGACGGGCTCCCTACGTCCACCCCTCACCAATCCGGTGAGGCTTCACTACACGCTACAAAGTGTAGCAACACGGGGAAGAACCCCAACACACACACGCTGCTTTCGCAGCAAACCACACACGAGGCCTCGCCTCAAACTACTGCCACAGCAGCACACACACACACACACACGTTGGGGAACACACCCCGAACTGTATACTTCACACGGAGACACAACTCTGTCCACACACACGTAGGACAATGCCTACACAACCACACGGGAGAAAACTCCCAACAACACACGCAGATATACTCCGCACCAATCGACACACAACAGACCACACACACACTCGGAGACCCCTTTCTCCGAACACCCACACAAGAAAATCGTTTAGGAATTTATGTGGAAATCAGATATGCATACAATCAACCCAGAACAATTTCTAAACACTAAACCACACAACAAAACTGAAATGTAAAGCTCCCCTTCTTTAGAACAATCTGGCTCTTCTTAGTTCGTAGTCGAATGAACACGATTTTGACGTCCTCTTGTTCTTCTCCTCGAACCGCTTCTTTTCTTCTTCTATCACGAGCTCCAAATCACAAGGGAAGTAGATCAGATCTGCTGTTGAAGACCTCTAGAACTTCTCCACCGTTTCAGCCCTTTCTTCTCCTACAAGGAAGAACACACTTTGATTAGGGTTAATACCTTGTGAATATCGTAGCTCATATATATATATAACTTAGAGAGCCCAAAAGACACATAAAACCCTCCTCACACATGTTAGAAACACCCTAGTATGATTAGGAACCATTGGGGGGTGTTTTGGTAAAGTTTCAAGGGGTTTAGGATGAGTTTTAAACACTTTCGTAAGTCCCGTCCGGAAGGGGTCGACCCTTGGGGTCGACCCTCGGCAACCAGGTTGCTGGAATACACAAAAAGAGGCCCTCTGTTACAGGGGTCGACCCTTGGGGTCGACCCTTTCAGTGGGGGTCGACCCCTGGGGTCGACCCTTGGCAACTAGGTTGCTGTCGGGGCCAAAAAAAGAGCCAGGTTTAAAGGGGTCGACCCCATGGGTCGACCCTTTCAGTGGGGGTCGACCCCAAGGGTCGACCCTTTCAGGCAGTGTACACAAAAACAGCTCTGCGCGCTTCGGCGGTAGGAATTAATTCTCCTAGCTCCGAACTCCGATCGAAGCGAGACTGGAAGCGTTGGAAAGAGGACTCCCAAGACTACAACATAAAATTTTAGAGGGGAAATCCAATGGTTGGATTGAAAATGGTGAAGACTGTAAGATAGTTTGAGTTTGAAAAATAACTAAAACCTCCATCAAACCAAAGGGAAACAATTGATTAAATGTTACCATAATCCCATGAAGATCAACCATGATTTTTCATCCTGAAAAACATGATAAAGTAAGGTGTTAGTTGATAATTAAGATCTTTACATCAAGCATTAACACTATGACCATGTTCACAATAAATTGCTTCGTTGAACCTATTCCAAGAGTGAATGATGAACGAGATATCCATTTAAATCCACATAACAACACTTACCTCATTATTTTACCTGAATTCACATTTCTTGTTGATTGGTTGAATCATTCATACACATAGTCATGAAATTCAAAATCTCATTCTCCATTGACTGATGGTATGCATGTGGAATTTAAAGAGTAAGGATCCAAGCCACATAGAACAATATTGAGTCACATTCAATTTGATCATCATCCAAGCTTTCAAACCACACATCATTACCTTGGGGGCAAGCAATGATATTTGCATCTCAATCATTCATTTAGCATTACCAAAGTCCACATTCATACTATGAGGCTTAATAAGACATGATGCTTAATATGACATGATGCTCGAGTGTGATTTTCACAAAGGCCTTTCACATTGAAGATAGAGCAACCGCACCAAGTGTAGATGGATTGTATATGTAATGTGCTAACCTCAAAGCACGCATGAACCTCAAAGAGTCATAGATGCATTGACATGATGATAAGCCTTGTAGAATTACAATGCATCCACATGATGATATCCCAATAGAAATACTTTATGATCATTTCCACAACCAATTCAAGTGAAGAGCATTCACGCACAAGGCTAAGCAACAAAGACATTTTGTAATCATCAAAATCACATACACAACAATCTCCCTCATTTTGATGATGACAAAATATTATGCTATAATGCTCTCTCCCCCTTTGACATAATCAGAAATGGGGATCATGATGGGGAATCCAGAATGGTAAGAACCTATGGACAACCGGAGTATGAAGAGAACCAATGGGCACAATATGCATGAACGAATTGCAGAACTGTGGGATACCAAATGTTGAAATGAAACTCTTATACCAATTGTCTGATACCAATTGTTGAAAGTAGAAATGCAAAGCTCCCCCTTAGACATAGACACATTTGAAGACTGTTTTTGATTTTAAAATTTTTGATTTTTAGTTTTCTTGTGAGATGCATGATACAGGATGTATGAAAATGATGAGACATGACATGCATACAATGTAATCAAGTAGATATCTATAGATACATGCAACATAACTCCTTCACAAGAAGTGATACCAATTGATTTACAAGAAGGAGATAGGTGTAGGAAAAGTGCAAGTGAGTCATTAAGTTCAGAATGCTCATGATTACATCTAGAGGATTGTGCAGATAAATGGGAGAAGACGTACATCAGGTCATTACAATTAATCAAATTTTCAGAATACATATCAAATCAAATTACCATGTGCAAGTGAGTAACATGAGAATGAAGTTTAGCCATATGGATAACCAGATTTTCAAGTAAACACAATAGTAAGTGTACAAACTGCATTTCAATCTAGAGAACAGCGTATTGGAGGCTTCGCTCTACCTCAATCGAATATATCATCAGAAATTTTTATACTGACAATCTGAATTTTTCTAAGAAGGATCATGTTCAAAATAATTCCTTTTTACGCGAGGAGACAAATGGAGCACATGCCAGAATCCCCGGTTACTCAGAATACTGAACCTTGTCACCTCATTTGAACAGAGATACTTTAGTCATCACTTTTCAGAAATGAACCACATCACATCTCAGGTGACATGTGCCCAGTTTACTCAGTGAGACTTAGCATTACTTTGCCTTTCATATCAACCATTTTTTTTTGTATGTGGAGGCAGGCAGCTTTTTCCTCAATTGTCTCTTATCATCCATGCAGTAAGTTGAATTACTTTAGAGTGTTGAAATGAAATTCCTATATCCTTATGAATAACACTCAATTTCACATTAAAGTGCATGAAGTGTACGAATTTGATTTAACATGTATGGAGAAAATTTAACTTAGAACAGGATAGAGTAGCTCCCCCTATGTAAATGCAATAAGTATGAAATGCTCCCCCTTAGAGTTTTACATGAAGCACACTTGTTAAGACTCAGATGCAACAATATTTATCAATGAAGTATATGGTCTTAGAAGTTTCAAGGAAGGGGTTGAATAGCATATAATAACATGCAAGCATACGATGAAGATATGCATATGCAATGTAAAATGAAAAGATATGCAATTTCGGTTCTAGAAATGTTGACTCCAAGGATATGAGATCAATTGTTGGAAGTATTCATTTTGGCATTTATGCAACATGAAATGTGTGAAATGATGCATTTCAAAATATGCACTATATGTATGCTGAAAATACCAACTATGCAACAAGACACACTATATGCACCCAATGCAACTAATGTATGACATGCATTACCAAATGTTGAAATGTGAGGACACCACTTTATTCTGAAAAGAGAATTCAGAAAATTTATTCAGAGCATCAAAACCATCACATGTGAACGTTTCTTGAAAACAGTTGTGCTATTAACCAAAAAGATGAGTGGCACATTGGTAAAGACCATGGAACATTGATCAACTTCAGTCCTCAAAAAGTTCAGCCACAGAACAACATCATCATGCTGAGAGAATGGAAAACATCAATCTCAAAATTTTCAGCATGTAAAACTCCCCCATAATCAATGCATGATTTCAGAAAATTCATTTAAGTTGGATGCCATGTGCATAGATGATTCATGGTACCGGGCGGAGGAATGTTCTCACGCATGGTGATAGCTTTCAGACAAGCTTGACCTGCCCTTCCACATGTCACCATTTTATATACCATGTAATCATTGAATTGATGATCAAAAAAATACAATGCATTCCCATATGACATCGGGGGTTTAGCAAAAGGCATTCAATGGCTACACTCTCATATATACTGCTCAGATGTTTCAATACCATTCAGCCAAACATTCATTTTTCACATGGTCAAGAGCAACCAAAGAGTATTCAAGATTTCAAAATCACTGTCTGTCAAGAGATAGCACTAGCATCAAGACCATAGAACTTCAGCCGAACACTTTAATTTCTCACATTTACCTTTATTGACATCTTCAAATTCTTTACTTTATTTTGCTTGTGTAATCTTCATCAATAGCTCCTTTCTTTCTCTCTTGCAAGAAATAGAATGAAATTAGCCAAAAGAAATGGAAGCAGATCAAATCTTGCATTGAAGTCCTCTTGACCCCCTTTCTTTCTCTCCATTATTTCAAGGGTTGATGGCCATTATAAATTAAACCTGCACTATAAAGAGTTTAATTCATGTCAATATTAAGCCAATACATATGAAGAAACTAACTTCAAGGCTTTTCATCACATGTGACTCTCTCTCTCTCAACCTGTAAATTAGAGAGTTAAATTCCAGCAACATAAACTTAGAATTCACAACTTGATGTGCACAAACCTGAACAACCAACTTACATATTAGTGTCAATTCAAGGACAAGCCCATGTTAACCAAGGCATCACACCAGAACTGGCCTAGTAGACTTAAAGCCTTCCTCTTGGGCACATGACAACCCTGCAACAAAGTTCTCATTTGGTTGTTTTGGGTACCCAAACCTTCTTGGGTCCCGGATGGTTAGTTGCACCTCTAGTGGGTGCCTTCCACTGTTTTTGGGCATGCATATCATCAAAATACTTTAAGGAGCAAACATTCATGGTATGCCCAAACTCACCACAATAATGACAACAACCAAGAAACTTCACAGAATTCTCATAAACATGACAATCAAATTTCGATGATTTGGCATGAATGTTATCACTATAAGCATGGAAATATTTCTTCTTCACAACATGATGAGCATGAAGTTTTTGTGGGTTTACAAAAGTATAATTGTTTTTGACTTTGAAAATCTTTCTTTCATTTGCTTGCCAACACTGTGACACACGGTGTCCTAGCTTTCCACATGTAAAACAACCACCCCTTTTTCTTTTGGAAACAAGTTCATTTTTGCATACTTTCAAATTATCTGATTTCATCAAAAAACAATCATACATCATATGACCAAGTTCACCACAATAAAAACATGAGATTTTCTTTATGGATGCATGTGTGTGTGCAACATGATTTTTCATGGCATTCATCGTGACACCAACAACATTTTTAGCCTTTTGATGCAGGTTTTATTTCTTCTTCAGACTTTCATTTGATTGCTTTGTTGTTTGAGGAACAGATTGATTTCGAGACCCATTTGATGTGCTGGCTATATTAGAACCATGGACAAATGATGTGTAGACTTTATTTTCAAAGTTCTTTTTGTTCACAGGATTATAGCCCAGCCCTTCTCTTTGAAAATTCACTTTAGTCCCCAATATCTTGTTCAGATTTTCTTCCCCATTCACAAACTTAGACAAAGAAGTATTCAGATCAAGAATTTCTTTTTCAAGAGATGAAATATGCAATTCATAGGAAATGATCTCATTTTCACAAGAAATGACTTTTTCATTCAATTGAGCATTGATGGTTTGGTAGCTTTCCATCTTTTGTTCTAACACAAGCATCTTGTCAGATTCATCAATAATCACATATTTCCCTTTTTCAAAATTTTCAAGATTTTTCAATCTACTTTCAAGCAGGGAGATCTGAATTAGCATTGCATTATTCTCCTTTTTGAGTTCTTCATTTTCATTTGCAAGTTTATCATTCATAATCAATTCATTGCAAATATCATGATCAATAGAGTTTGACTCCATTCTGTTTCTTAGATCTTTTTCAGTTTTCTCCAATTGATCAATTGTGTTTTTGATGGCAACATTTTCATTTCTCAAACAAGCAATGGTTTCTTTGTGACATTCAACATCATGCTCTAAAAGATCATTGAAGTTAACAAGCTCAGAACATTTATCACAAGAACCATTTTCATGGACCAAGTTTTCAGATTTCTTTTTCAATTTTCTATTTTCTGACTTGACTTTCTTATATTGTTTTGCCAACTCATCATAAGCTTCAACAAGATCGTCAAGAGTAAATTCTTCAGAATCAGATTTTACCTCTTCTGCATTTTTGTCACTTTGTTGATCAGCATCATCGGCCATGAGACATTTTTGTCTTTCCTTTTCTTGAGCTTTAATCAACCGGTCCATAAGCTCCTTTGCCGTCCTACAAGAAGATGCAAATGGATACTTGTTACTACTTACAGAAGCTTTCAATAAACTCAAAGCAGTAACATTATCATGATGCATCATTTTATCCTGATTAGACCACTTGGTCTCATCTAGAGGTAATATGTGTGGACCATGACAAATCAATTTCCAAAGACTAGGACTAATAGAATTGATCACCACATATAGTTTGCCTAGCCATGAATCAAAATTCAAACCAGTGAAGATTGGCAAACAGTTCATTGATATATGTTCAGTAGAAAAATTCATGATTGTGGAATGCACTGGGATCACTCTGTAGATCGCAAGATCTAGGGACAATAGAGCCTCGCTCTGATACCAATTGTTGGGTCCCGTAGTGCAGGAACACGGATCAAGAGGGGGGGTGAATAGATCCATGTGCTAAAAACTATGTCCAATTAAAAACACAAACTACCACACAGCGGAATTTACAAGATTGATAGGATTGAGGAAATTAATCTAAACAACTTTAAACTTAATTCACTCAATCTCACCGAGCTCACACGATTACATAACTAGATAGTAGAGAACACACAATCACATAAATCAAACCACAAAACACAGGGATTTTTAAGGTGGTTCGGGACCGCGACGGGCTACCTACGTCCACCCCTCACCAATCCGGTGAGGCTTCACTACACGCTACAAAGTGTAGCAACACGGGGAAGAACCCCAACACACACGCTGCTTTCGCAGCAAACCACACACGGGCCTCGCCTCAAACTATCGCCACAGCAGCACACACACACACACACACACACACACGTTGGGGAACACACCCCGAACTGTATACTTCACACGGAGACACAACTCTGTCCACACACACGTAGGACAATGCCTACACAACCACACGGGAGAAAACTCCCAACAACACACGCAGATATACTCCGCACCAATCGACACACAACAGACCACACACACACTCGGAGACCCCTTTCTCCGAACACCCACACAAGAAAATCGTTTAGGAATTTATGTGGAAATCAGATATGCATACAATCAACCCAGAACAATTTCTAAACACTAAACCACACAACAAAACTGAAATGTAAAGCTCCCCTTCTTTAGAACAATCTGGCTCTTCTCAGTTCGTAGTCGGATGAACACGATTTTGGCGTCCTCTTGTTCTTCTCCTCGAACCGCTTCTTTTCTTCTTCTATCACGAGCTCCAAATCACAAGGGAAGTAGATCAGATCTGCTGTTGAAGACCTCTGGAACTTCTCCATCGTTTCAGCCCTTTCTTCTCCTACAAGGAAGAACACACTTTGATTAGGGTTAATACCTTGTGAATCTCGTAGCTCATATATATATATAACTTAGAGAGCCCAAAAGACACATAAAACCCTCCTCACACATGTTAGAAACACCCTAGTATGATTAGGAACCATTGGGGGGTGTTTTGGTAAAGTTTCAAGGGGTTTATGATGAGTTTTAAACACTTTCGTAAGTCCCGTCCGGAAGGGGTCGACCCTTGGGGTCGACCCTCGGCAACCAGGTTGCTGGAATACACAAAAAGAGGCCCTCTGTTACAGGGGTCGACCCTTGGGGTCGACCCTTTCAGTGGGGGTCGACCCCTGGGGTCGACCCTTGGCAACTAGGTTGCTGTCGGGGCCAAAAAAAGAGCCAGGTTTAAAGGGGTCGACCCCATGGGTCGACCCTTTCAGTGGGGGTCGACCCCAAGGGTCGACCCTTTCAGGCAGGGTACACAAAAACAGCTCTGCACGCTTCGGCGGTAGGAATTAATTCTCCTAGCTCCGAACTCCGATCGAAGCGAGACTAGAAGCGTTGGAAAGAGGACTCCCAAGGCTACAACATAAAATTTTAGAGGGGAAATCCAATGGTTGGATTGAAAATGGTGAAGACTGTAAGACAGTTTGAGTTTGAAAAACAACTAAAACCTCCATCAAACCAAAGGGAAACAATTGATTAAATGTTACCATAATCCCATGAAGATCAACCATGATTTTTCATCCTGAAAAACATGATAAAGTAAGGTGTTAGTTGACAATTAAGATCTTTACATCAAGCATTAACACTATGACCATGTTCACAATAAATTACTTCGTTGAACCTATTCCAAGAGTGAATGATGAACGAGATATCCATTTAAATCCACATAACAACACTTACCTCATTGTTTTACCTGAATTCACATTTCTTGTTGATTGGTTGAATCATTCATACACATAGTCATGAAATTCAAAATCTCATTCTCCATTGACTGATGGTATGCATGTGGAATTTAAAGAGTAAGGATCCAAGCCACATAGAACAATATTGAGTCACATTCAATTTGATCATCATCCAAGCTTTCAAACCACACATCATTACCTTGGGGGCAAGTAATGATATTTGCATCTCAATCATTCATTTAGCATTACCAAAGTCCACATTCATACTATGAGGCTCAATAAGACATGATGCTTAATATGACATGATGCTCGAGTGTGATTTTCACAAAGGCCTTTCACATTGAAGATAGAGCAACCGCACCAAGTGTAGATGGATTGTATATGTAATGTGCTAACCTCAAAGCACGTATGAACCTCAAAGAGTCATAGATGCATTGACATGATGATAAGCCTTGTAGAATTACAATGCATCCACATGATGATATCCCAATAGAAATACTTTATGATCATTTCCACAACCAATTCAAGTGAAGAGCATTCACGCATAAGGCTAAGCAACAAAGGTATTTTGTAATAATCAAAATCACATACATAACAGGCTCTATTTATAGACCCTCAAACTTTAGGTTCGAGTTGGAGAGATAATGACTCGAAATTAGGCCTGAAACTAGATAATCCTTGAAGATAATACTCCCAAGAGTCCATAGAAATAAACAGAAGGTTCTGGGAGCCTCTGGTGAGAGAGAAATCAAAGGATGAAGGACTCTAGTTCGTCCACGGCGTAGCAGAGGAAAATCAGTAAATCATGACTCTCTGTCACCGAAAGCAGTCTTATGATAGACCGCCAATTGGAACAAAACGGTCTAAGAATAGACCGCCAACCCTGATCGTCCACCAAAGGATAAGACCAACGGGCGAAGATTTCGTGAATAGGACTCTGGAGCCAAGAAACTGTCTAAAGTTAAACCGTCACAATGCCTCTAACGGCCATACGATAAATCGCCAGAGCTCAACGGATAACAAAGGATAAGACTAAGAAGAAAGACGTTGGCTCTGGGCCCTAGCGTCAGCAAACGGCCTTAAGATAGACCGCTAAACGTCATCAAACGGCCATTCAATAGACCGCCAGAGATAGTGGCGTGGCAAAACAAATGAAAGGCCTAATAAGCTTCAACCCACGGAAAAAAAATAAATAAGGAGTGAGACCCAATCAAGGAGAATGACCCATGAAATAAGCCTCAAAATTGACCAAGATGGCCCAATAAACAGCGTATAAGAGCATCATAAAGCTAAATAAGGAGATGACCCAACTCATTGGTCATAAAACGGGTGTCAACAATAGTAAGCAAAGGCACTCTTCTTCAAGGTCTCGAGGTACTCCTCCGAGCTTAGATATCACTCGACAACCCTCGCCTTAGCTTCTGCTCCCCTTGCCTCGGCCTCGGCCAGCTTCGCCTCAACCTCGGCCAGCTTCGCCTCAATCTCGACCAGCTTCACTTCGATTTCATCCTGCTTCGCCTCGTCCTCAGCCTGCATTATCCCAGCCTCCTCCCTTGCTCGATCAGCTTCCAAGAGACAGCTCCTGAGCTCATCCCGCTCGGCCTCCCACCGCCTCGAGCTTGATACATGAAACTAGCGCTACTCTTCTAGGAGGTGAGTTTTTAGCTAGGCAGTGCGGCGGGCTTAGGATAATTTCTCGGATAGAGACCGCACGACCTCCTGATGCGCTCGATCCTACGCCCGAAGTGAGACCACCTCCTTCCGGAGGACCCCAAGCTCGAAAGACAGCTGCTCGACCTTCCGGTCAGACTTGGCGCGACCTTTGGCCTGAGCCATCTCGCTGCTCTCCATCTTTATCCAGTGACCGGCGATCTCCGCCCCTAATTAAGCAATGAATAGCCTGGCCTCCATCACCCTCTCAAGGAGCATCGAAGGGGGGCATCGCCGAAACTCTCCCTGGATAGATGGAGACTCTAGCTCTAGGCAACGTTGGTATAGGGAAGATTGAATGACAAACTGCCCCTACTGCGGAGCAGAACCCCTCCGAGGCGGAATCTGCACGGGAGTATCTTCTCCAGCGACTCCCGAGCTCGACACAGCAACGCTCGGCCCAGCAGGGACCCCAGCATCAACCTCTTCCGTGCGCACCCCTGCAGGCTCGGTCGGACCCTCAGAGCCGACCTCCGCTCGTCGTGCCCCCACAGAATCTGTGGTGACCTCCTCGATCGGCTCGTATCTCTCCGACATGGCTGCTAACGAGCCCGAGCAACGGGTACCCTTGGCCAGAGACTCCCCCGTTGAAGGAGGGACCTTCATCTTCTTTCGTCTACTCTTCTCAGCAATCAGGTCTTTCATCGCCCCCAATAGCAGCGGCGCCCCTGGAGCTTTTCGTTTGGATCCTCATCCCCCCGGCTCGTCTTCCCGAGCAACTCGTTTGCCCTTATCTCGGGCAAAAGAAGAATACTCGGGAGCCCTAGGCGCATCTGAGGCAGCTGCCTCCATTCGCTCGACGACCTCCGGCTCTGACGACGGTTCCTCGTCCTTACCGTGCCTCGCGTCTGCTCACCAAAGGCATCTTGTCAATAAAGGCTCCACAACGTGCAGCAAAAGGTTCTGAGGTCCTTACGATCAGGAAGTGGTCGGGGAGAGAAATCTTTGACAAAGATCGGAATCAACAGCTTGGCGGTTGACCGATGATTATCTTGCAGAATTTGAATCTCCTTCTCCAAATTTGGTGATATCGCTGGAGGCTTCTCGGGAAGAATCGGTTGAAGTTTCGGCTCGACAGGGAAATCCCACACATAGCTAACTTTGGTAAACCCCACCCAGAAAAATTGAGTCTTCCACCCCTTGTGCGAGGAATCCCGAGGGGAAAGAGTCACACAACTCCTCCCTCTCCTCGCCTGAACAAAAAAGAAGCCCTTCCCGGCATGGGCGTGTTCCTTCAACTCGAACAAGGCATGAAAAAGATCTAAATAAATAGCCACGCCGCACGAGCCACAGAGAGCGAGGAAAGAAAAAATGAAGGTGTAGAAGTTTGAAACCAACTGGACAGGAGCCAGCTGGTAGAACTTCAGAAGCCCGACAACAAAGGGGTGGAGGGGAAGGCGGAAGCCGCACTTCCAAACCAGAAAAAATGTACAGAACATGCTCGAACGAGTATCCAAGAAAGATTCATGGGATTTGGCAGGAGAGAAGAAATACCGCCAAGGCAACCTGTAGCGGATCTCAATCTCCTTCGTTGCAGACTCTGTCAGTTTGCTACGAGGATGATCGCTAGACGTCGGCTCCCCGCTTACTCCTTGCTCGAATTCTTGGATTTCGGCTACGATATCATGGTCCACCATGGAAGAAAGGGAAGATGAGGACGGGACGCCTGAGTCGGATGAGCTAGGTGGAGGAGGAAGCTATCAGACGATCTCCGTAGTAATCTCCGCTAACTCTGCAAAAGCTTCTACGAGCGTCCGCTCCCTATGGCCACTTCTCCGATGCATAAACCCTCCTCTGAACTCGCGGACACGATAAGGAAAACCCTAAGCGGGGAAAATGTAAGGCACAAGCACAAGTCTCTATTTATAAGACCCAGGTGATCCCAAGTGCCGCCGTCGCGACGTTTCAGACTCCAAGAAGGGCAATTTTGGAGCCCAAGAGCATCATGTCATCATCGGGCTCGGGCCCCCATGCGACAAGGCAACCATATCCTCAACCCCTAAACGTAATCGGCCAATGTACCGCCGAACCAATACGACGCTGCCACGACTCGGGCCCCCCATCTTCTTGAGCCAGGACAGCCCTATAAACGGCCCCTGAGTTTCGAGACCGGGACAACTCACAAACGGTCGACCCCCAACCGAGCCACGGATGCTACCCGATCACATTCTACTCTCCGAGTCCGATCATAAGGCTCGAGAGTAAGGGGGGACAAGTGGAGAGGGGTAAATTAGCGGCCCAACAAATGTACGATTGAGAGCGGCCCAACCAGGTCCAACCGGACCCAAACAGGTCGAAATCTCCAAGCGACCGCCCCACTTACGGGCCCATTTAGCTTGAAGCCCAAAGACGCTTGGATCAATACTTCCTAAGCGGCCCCTGGCCCGGAAGCCCGAGCAACCGTCGAACGGGGAAAACCCGAGCGGTGCCTAATCGTAACAGAAGGAGGGAAGATCGGGAGTCAATGAAAGGGGAGACCAAGCGACTAAGCCACAAACGGTCGAGTAACGTCCTCTATACTCTCCGCCTCCTCCGAGCGCCTTACGGAGAAGAACATTATATAAACCAAGGGAAATCCTCCAAAAGAAAGGTTGATCCTGAGCGCCTAACATCACACCCACTGGTGGAGAGCGATCTCGTACTCCTCACTCCTTCTCCTACTCCCCTTCCACCTATACTCTATAACTTTATTGACTTTGACATCGGAACGTTTTCCCCGGAGTCTTAACTCTGGACTCCTCTGACTCGTTTCATGCTGTACAGATTTCCGTTCGTGATATCGGCAGCCTAAACTTGTCCAACATCGTACTGCTCAAGACTTAGCACGACATTATCCCTCTTCACCCTGTTTTAACCTCCTCCTTGGCCAAGATTGGAATTCCGAATTTGTGCTCAAATACGACCTTGTAGAAGAAGAAAGAGCAGACGGGGAGAACAATCCGCATTGTCATGTTCTTCTTCGAAACACTTGATAAATCCAATGACAATGGGATGGGTGGGCCAGCAAGTCGAAACGGCAATTATTTTTGAAGTGCAGCGGCAGGTGACAGATACCGTTTGTTGGTTGTCCACCCGGGCGCACGGCGCCTAGCTTCTGCGGTCAGCTGGCGGGCGGGACAGCCCGATTGGGTGGGTGGGAGGGAGGGAGGGATTATTTGAGGGGGGCGTTGCGTACGACGGGCAGCCCCACACATCATCGTCACATGACACGGCCGAAGGGGTAACCTTCCCCCTGGGTGGGGCCTTGTACCGTGGTGGCCTAGTCCTGCCAGGCCGCCGGCTGAATCCACCTACTTGGGCGGCCGGGCCCGTCCACCTTGACAGCTGACCGACCCCATTTCCCAAGTTTGACGCGTGCATTCAATTGCAGTACCAGGGACGGAGGAGGAACCACGTCTCTCTCTCTCTCTCTCTCTCTCTCTCTCTCTCTCTCTCATAATTTATTTGAAAGGTGTCTACACTACACGTGCCCACAGGTTGACTGGCATGATGGAGAGGGGGATGACTCTAATGAAACAGGCTCGTATCTGGAGGCCGCAGTTTGACCCCAGGTTAGGTGGTCCACGGCGTCATTGGCACGGGACGAAGGGAGGGCAGTTGTGCGAGAACGACCGTCGACTTGTGTTAGTAGCTTCTGACACGTCACAATCCCAGCTCCCCAAGTCCCCGAGCATGGTTTCGTAGCGCTCTCGTTAATTTGCACAAGAAATGAAAACATATATATCAAAATTTTCAAGATATTTGATCAAACATATATATACCAGTGCCGTGACGAGCGGCTTCATCCTGTGTCTTAGAAATGTGTTTTTATATTCGTCCGGCACACCGTTATAATAATAAATCAACATTTGTCGTCTCCTAACTAAATAGGTTGGGAATGTTGAAAATGCCCTTAAGTGATAGATGTCACTTGCCTACACACACACCGAGAAATCGGTAAGCAATACATCTCAAATGCACAGGTGCACGCCACCATCCGAGGTATCCGATGTATCCATTTGCTTTTAATTATTTTATTAAATCCCATCCAAACTACGTGCGATGTATAATTTGATCGTCAATTAGACGGCTAAAAAATAAAACACGAAGATCAGAGACTCTTAATGCGCCTTGAATAACAGTTCTGTCAGTATCAATCCACGGAGGGTGCACGATCTTTTGTTTTTTTTTTTTAATTTCTTAAATATTCAATTTGTTGACGCTGGGTCGTTCACATTTAAAAGAGTAATAGAAGTCTAATGTGTTGGCATCTCTATCCCTCTGGAATTATTAGACCTACAAGGCCAAAAGAAGTTGCAAATATGAACGAGAGACCCAAAGGCCCCCCTCTCTCTCTCTCCTCGGAGCTACCACTTCGTGGCATTGGGACTGGCACACATTCTTCACCTTCTGCCAACGGTGGTACGAGAGCCGCCGGTTGAACTAGCCGGGTCGTTCCACGATCACACGCAAATGCACGTCGAGAAGTGCGACTCCCTGGACGACATAACCCGCGACAGGGCATCACTTGTGTGGCGATGCGTGCGTCCCCCTCCGTTCCCTTTGCATGCATTGGTGCAGTGGCGTCTGACGTGAGCAGCGACGACGAAGTCCCGGCCACGACGAAGCATCGGGGAGAGCAAGGCCCATGCATCGGTCCTCCCTGACGGGCAACCCCCACGGCGGGAACTCATTGGCATCCCTCCATGGTGGTCGGCGGAGTCGCCCATGGAGGGCCAGCCCCAGAACGTCGATGTCCTCTGTCTCGAATAGAGGGTTTGTTCGAAACTCAGAGTCACTTTGGGGAGAAAATTCTTTCTAGTAGCGGGGGTTCGAAAACACGTGTTCTGTTAATTAAATAATCTTACTTAATTTTAAAATTTAACTTTTGAATTAATTCAATTATTGAGAGGATTATGATTTCTAAGACCACCACAGTTTTAACGGCAACATCCCAAAATTTTTAACTTTGGTTGGCCTCTTTTTGATTTGTTTTTAAAGTTCTCTCGAGAGAAGGACATAGAATTCTAAGGCTAAGGTTTGCTCCAAGGAACCTAAGCAAGATCCTTACTCAACCCATAGGGATTCTATCGGGACTTCTGTTGGTACAATCAGTCCAGCAACAATGTGGGAACCCACGATTCGCGAGAACTTACAGAGGTTCTCGAATGAAAAGGACCGGTTACACCCGAGTGAGAATCCCCGAGTGAAGGGCCCATCTCCAACGAGAGGGTGTTCCTAACAGTGTGATGCCGACTCTTCCTAAGTCCAACCCCGTATTCGAACTTGCAACAGTAGCTCAAATAACAAGCAAATAATAGAACAGACGGAACAAAACGAAAGCAGAACGATCAGGACGATGACCGCCCTCAGTGTCTAGGCGGCCATTGTATGGGCCGTTTACAATAAACAAGGCGACCAGGAACTGGGCCGTCCAGAAGCTTAGGCGGCCAGGGTCTTGGCCGCTGCGGGTACTGGTTGGGCCGCCTACGAGTTTAAACGGCCAGAGGTATGGCCGTCTCCTACCTATAGACGCAGTTATACTAAGAACAAAGGATGAACTTAAATCACCAATTAAACTAAACCAAGTTTATGAGGTTTTGGACCTTCGATATGGGGGACTCATAGTGAGCAGTAGCGGGTCCCATCGTGATCGCCAGATGGTTGTAGGTGCTAGGAAGTGTCGGTGCTCGCACGCCCGATTCTGAACACGTCTACTCGCTTCTTCAAAATACAGGGCGCAGGGTATCTAGAATGAAATGGTACAATGTGATCGCTAGAGAAGTTTACCCGATTTCCGTAGGAGGGATGATCGCATAAGGATGCCTCAATGAGGGAGTTTGTGGGGACCCGTCTTCTCCATTCTCGGTCGACCAAGGACGGAGAGCGTTGTAAAGTCCGTTGTATCGAAAGTCCTACAAAACAAAAGCAAACTCTAGAAAACACAAAAGGAACACCGATTAGAATTGAATAGTGTAGTAAATGCTCGAAATAAACTATGCAGTGGAAGAATTAGGCGGTGTCGTTTACCTAGAGGGATGTTGGGAAGGGGGGATAGCTGAGACTTTCGATCACCCGCCTTCCCTTTGTTTAGTTGGAAAAATCTCTATAGGATGGGTTCTACGAGGATTTCTACTATGTAATGGTATAGTAAATGTGATACAGATATGCGCAATGAAAGCTAGGGGTGAGCAGAAAAATCAAACCAGATGGTGACCAAAAGGTTGGCTGCCTGACGAAGTAGATGGCTAGAAGTGTGGTCGTCTGTCCTTTGGGAACAATAAACATAGTGGGTGTAACGACCCAAGATCAGGATATCGGGTCAAACGCGATATCACTTGGATCCTACACCGCCACCCACGAGCCAAGAGGCTCGGAAGGGTTAAAGGGATAGTGTGGTCATGCATTAAAATTCCAAACAAAGTAGGAAATAATCTACAGAATTTGATAATCAATTGACAGAAATAAAATTAACATTTTATAGTAATTAAATGTAACTACAGAGTCCAGTCCACAAGTACAACATAAAAGAAAAGAAACATACACTGCCTCGGGAATACCTCGGCATTGGCGAGCTGGCTGCTAAAAGACCTCCGACCGAGATGCACCACCTCGAGAAGAAGCACTGCACCTGAAAAAGTAGGGAGTGAGCTTCATCTCATTGGCTCAGTAAGGGTCCTGCGGATCCCTACCACAACGTAAGTGGTAACAAGGTAACAGCAGAAATAACAACAATAAAGGAAAGCAGTAAAAATAACAACAACAACAAGAGCAACAGTAGTGGTGAAGCGACTAAAATAACCTCAGCAACCACAACGGCGGTGGCTATACTGATAAAGCGATAAACGGTAGAAGCACGGAGTCTCTACACTACTCCTACCCTCATGAGGAAACCACGATCTCGAGTCGGAACTGCCGATCTAAGGAAGGTCACGGTCGCGCTACTGAAAGAACCTACAACACCTCTAACGTAGAAAAGTCCTCACGGACGGAAGCCACTACGAAAACCACACCGCCGAAACATCCTTATCCTAGCTACCGGGAGAACCCTGACTATGCTATCGGGAAACCTCAGCCTCGCAGGCGAGAAACCATGCTAAAGTCACCCGGTCAGAACACACTACCCCAACTCCGAAGAACCACGGCTCATGGTCGAGAACCAAGCCCACGGGTGACTGAAGTACTCCGCCACTAGCACCGACTGGATGCATCCTCTGACGACTTACACCACGCTGACTCTCCCTAGCTTGGCCACCTCTCTCAGAGAGGGAGGCAAGGGACTCTCTGAGAGAGGGAGGCAAGGGACTGGGTCGGATGCGTCCCAGGCACCTTACACTGCCCACTACGCTCACTCCTGGCTGTCTCTTCCAGAGAGTGAGGCGGAGTCGCAACAACACAAGGACTAGCTGGGGTCACACCTGTCGACGTGGGTCCATTGCCCCCAACCACGGCACACACAGACCACGCCCTCAAGGTCGGGTCCTCTAATTAGTTTTCCCCTCAACTCGACTCAAATTGCTAAGGTGAGGGGCCCTACGGTAACAAGTCTAAAAACCGTCACATCGGGTACAGTTCTCGACCACACGGTCGAAACGTGTTGGCACTCAGTAAGCAACCGCTCTCAGCCCAGCCGGTATGTGCACGACACTCAGTAAGTTGAGCCTAGTGGAGTACTACTCAGAATAAGGTCAACTCACGCACACCTGAAACCATGAGGTGGCATAGCCTGGTACAGGTAAACCTCCAAAGGCCGGTAACGAGAACCAGCGGATGCCGGCCGACTAACTTACGCGGGAATGGACCTCAACTCATGGTAACCCCAAACGGGGGAGAACACTCTCTACAGACACAATTCTCACAGGGATGGCCCATGATGACTTACATAGAAATCCCGGATCACGAAGAATCATGCGGACACCTCTTTCATGAAACCGCATCGCATACAGACACCTCGGGGCAGGAAAAGGCGAAGCACGGCACCCCGGGGGCAGAAGGAGCTGGGCAGCCAACCTCTTGGCCGCCCAGTGGCCTGGGCGGCCACACCCCGGCCACCCAGCACAGGGCCACCTTGTGCCCTGGGCAGCCAGACCTTTGGCCACCTAGTGGTTTGGGCGGCCACCTCTTTGGCCCCCCAGTCTAGGGCAAGAACAGAGCCCGGGCGGCCAACCTTCTGGCCGCCCAGCAGACCAGAGCAGCCAACCCAATGGCCACCTAGTCAATAGTGCATGGCGACCAATCTCCTGGCCGCCTGCAAGCTGGGAAAGGAATTGGGAAACAGGGAAGGACGGCCAGGGTCCTGGGCGCCCAGCAACCTGGGCGGCCAGACCTGTGGCCACCCAGCTCCAAGGCACAGACGGCCACCCCGTTGGCCGTCTCCTGCCGGGTTTGCAGAAAAAGGGCCGAACTCCACACAAAGTTCGATCCCACATCCCATTCGCCTCGCCGCGAAGGGGAAAATAAGGGGAATTCATCCCCGGGCATTCCTACCATCGAAAAATCTAATCCAAACCACGATCGGGGCCCAAATCGGCCGAAAACTGCCGCTCGACCCAAACATGCATTCTCCCCCCAAATAAGCAAAACACCCTCTCTCAGCCTCGCCGGAACACAGAATCACAAGGGAAAACCCACGAGGGTGCCAGGGATCCATCCCCCTACCTTTTAGAAGCTTTACCATCGAAAACCCCCGCGAGAACACCGTTCTCCCGCGCGGTCGCCTCCCACGGTCACAAATGCCTCCGCCTCCACCGCACGCCACGTCCCTCGGGTTCGTGCTCGCCGCACGCCGCCGTCGCCGCTTCGCCCCACATCCCCTCGCCACCTTCGTCGGCTGTCGGGGTGAGAAGGGAGAGGGAAGGAGAGATGGGAGAGAGTGAGGGAGAGGAGAGATGCGAGAGAGTGAGAGATAAGAGAACAACGGGGGAGAGAGGGGGGGTTTTAAAATTTTATTTAATATATTTTTTCCATTTTGTTTATAAAATCTGCACGAACCCCAAAAATTTTTAGAAAATCAATTCGGACTCCGAACAATTCCAAGAAAAAGCCAGGCCACTCCACGCGCCCGCACAGACCCGAAATAACTCATGACAACACCGAAAACGATGTCCGAAAACCTAATATACAAGTCTGAAACCCACTCGGACACGATCCACAACCCGCAAAAAAAGATCCAAAAAACCCGGGGTGTTACAGACCTACCACCTTACAAAAATTTCATCCTCGAAATTTGGGACAAGCACAGGACTCACGGGGAAGGGCTCACCCCACGGTAAGACCGCATGACCACAACACAACCACCTCTGAGGAACACCGCCAGACCAACATAACCAGTGGAGCCCTCTCACTCTACCCTGCCAATTCACACCGATCCTCTGATCGATCGGGACCCACGTAGACTGCCGAATCTAGCATCACCTCAGCTTCCCGAAACTCTCCAGGGCACAACAATCATTTGCACACTCCACATTCGGAGGAAACACATGGGTAGAGACCGAACTCTACTCCATGACTGGGAACTCCACGCCCAGCAGTCCACTCAGGACACCGGCTTCCTCAAACGCTGAACACCGAGTACTCCTCACAAGGAGCACAGTCACACTTCAACTCCAAGCAACACTCACACTGCCATCATGGCTGACCATAACCCTTCCACCGACTTCACACCGTCCGTATCCATTACAATCAATGTCAATACACCTCAAGGTTCGCTGGTCAACACCAGTTCCGAGGTCAATGTCTCTTCGGTCACCAACCACATGCACGAGACTCACAACAGTCGACCGGCAGAGACTTCATAGTGCACAACTCGCATCACGCAATGGTCAACCTGAGTGGCAAGACATTGGCCACAGAAACTCATCTGCCAGTTCCACATCCACCGGAAGTCCTCGACCACACCTCTCCTGCTTCTCTAGCAAGGTCGCCAGTCAGTTCATCCGAACACTGGCCACGCACCATGAGACACCATCATGGTCCTCCATGGCCCTCCGGCCAACTCCAAGTTCTCGAGAGGGGAAAGGACAACGAGGTCACTCGCGCGAACCTTGAACTCTTCAAACACATAAATTCTGGGCCCACCACCTCTAACACATTCCCAATGGCGGGGCTCCCATCGCGCATTCACACTTCGGGGGATTCTTTCAACCGACAACAACTCGCACTTGGCAATTCCGCAGTTCCCATGAACTGCCAACCGACATCAACCAACTCTCAGCGCCCACCTGAGCCCAACACCACTCAAGTCAAACAACCTCTCACTTGGCACATGAGATCCCCTTGCACCGCTCCTCCCGAGCTAGGGGAAACCTCTGACCTTAACACCACAATCCGGTCAGCGGCACTTAGACAACTCGATTAGCTCCCTCGACTACTCGTGGAATCCCCACAGGGTGACACCCTTGACCCCAACCTGCTCCATTCCTTGAATCCACTCCGAGGACCTCCACACCGATCAAAATTGGTCAAATCACTGCCCCGACTCTGGGCAATGCGCACCTGCGCCTCAACCAGTCCGAATGGCCACATCCTGTCCTTAATACCAATCACGAACCAACTGCACTCTGGGCCATGCAACACGATTCACAAAAAAGATTGGCGCATAATTACTCACGCCTGATAGCTCCTACCATCATGCTGCCCCAATTCTCAACCCTCGGCAATCAAGGCCACGCACATGGCCAATACCGCCTTAAATCCCAAGGCAACTCTCTACAGTTGACCAAGAAACCTCCAGGACTAGCTCAGCAGTAAAACATTACTACTTTAAGCTACTAATCTGATCCTGGGGCCTGTGGCATCACGCTTCCGCTGCGTAACTCTGCACCGACCTAAAGCAGAAATAGGGGGGGAACTAGACATCCGACGCCACATGGCCCCAAACAAGAAACAACTAAATTCAGAAGTACGGGTGAAGAAGCTCACACACCTCAATTCTGGAATGCACCCTTCCTTCATGCCCAACAACCCACCTACAACACTACATGACTCCACACTAACACCACAGGAGGCCCAACGCCGACCTTGCAACACGATAAATTGGCCGGGCAGGTAACACTACCCAACCGGCACAACGCCGACTCAACGACACTTACATACCACAAGATCGAGAAGAGGGCAACCATTCCCGACAAGTAGCTCCACTGTCGGCACGCAGGACACTCTTGCAACCCCAAAAGAATAAGGGAGGGATACAGACACAATAAAAATGAGAAAACTACGGAATTAACCAAAATACACAGCAAGGAATTAACTGAAAAATAAACAGCGCTTACCTTCCAGGAGGTGAGATGCCTCCACAACCACCAGTGCCACGCATCACGTGCCCTAGGAAACCACACCTCGCTGCAACAAAACCACTACCTCAGCTGGGATAGCCCCTCGGGGCAATCACGTGCTTTGTGTCCTACTTGACCACACCTGAAGCACCTCCCAGCACTCAGACACGATCTGCCTGGATGCAAACCGCCACAACCCACGCACTGACCCTGTTGACCTCTAGCCACACTCTGCCGCTGAATCTGGACCAAAGATTGCGGCACGCTCTCCTCAGACGCCTGCCTCTGACCCTTAAGCCATTGCCTGTACCTCAATCCCAGTCTCCGAGGATGCCTACTAGAAGGTGAAGACGTCACCACAGGTGGCTAGCTCGAAGGTTGCTGAACCTCCATCTGATGATCCTCAATCTGTTGAACCTGACCCGACGAAAATTGCTCTGCCTGAGACTCTCGAGTCCTCAACATGTCCACCTCCAAAGTTTCCGCTGCCTGGAATGCCGCGTCCAGACCTCTAAATCGAGTCACAATCAAAACATGTCACAACTCAACTCTCAAACCTCGGAGAAATCGACGGGTCCTCAAAGCTTCATCTGCCATCACATGCGGAACATAGTGGCCCAACTCCACGAAATGGGCCCGATACTGCAACACTGACATCTCATCCTGCTGCAGATTCAGGAACATGAACATCCTCTCCGTTCGCAGATATTCAGGACTATAAGTCCGCTCAAAAGCCTCAACAAACTCCTGCCAAGAAATCTGCCGAAGTGGTTGAGACTGGAAGGTTGTCTCCCACTCCATAGTCCACCATGAGGAAGCAGGACCATGCAACCGATAACTCGCTAGTAGAACTCTCTCATCATCCGCACATTCCATCGACCGGAACACTCGTTCCACCGCATCGATCCACAACCTTGCTACATCGGGATCCAGCTGGCTCTCAAATGTCGGTGGCTAAAATTGTAGAACCTCCCACAAAACACGTCCTCCGCCACCATGCGACGAACCACCCTCGCCAGCCTCCTGACCACAGTGCTGCTAACCCCACTATCGTGCGAAAAACTAGTACATGTCGGCAAAAAACTCAACCTAACTCGTACCATTTTGTACAACCTGCATATCGTTTTGTCTACATATCATTTTGTCCTGCATTTGTGCATTGAAATAAAAGTGAAAAAAAATGAAATCCCTGACTGAGTTTTCTTGATTCATGCTCTCATTGAAAGTGATTCTGGAAAAGAAAAGACTATGGAGAAGGACGATGGAAAATTTATTCAATGTAGCAATGAAAACTGATTTAAGATTCTCTTTAAAGCTCATTAGCACTTTAGAAAAAAAAGTCACTTTGCACGCTAATAAAACAAGCAGGATAAGCCTTCTGTTATTTTGGAGTGGTGTCTGATACTCTGCATTTCTAAGAGATGAGATCTTTTTGATAAAGATATCTGTCAAAGTTATCCATCAAATAAGTGTAAAAGCACATTGTTGAAAAAAAAATACCATGAAAAATACCCTTGATCTTAGTAACCGGGCCTACTTCTCCTAAGGTAAGAGTTGAGGTTCGCGTCAAACAGTGAAGGGTTGTGCAGCATCATATGTATATGAAGAAAAAAAAAATCTCAAAAGGGACAAAGAAATAAGGCAGACAAAAAGTTAGTGTGCTTAATGCTCGGATCTAGGAGGTGCAGAGTTGAAGGATACTTATCTAGAATGGCAAATGAGGGGTGCAATTGTCTATGCTGTGAATTTAGTATTACATATGTACAAGTGCTATTGAACTTTGGTTTGTATTCTTAATCGTGTACCTAAATTTTCAATCTAAGGCTAGTGTGCATTAATGATTCTGGATTCCTAATCTTTGGTTGATTCTGTGAAGGAAGAGCTAGATATGGAGGTATGAACTTTGCAAACTCTTGTTGGTCCTAAATTTTAATCTAATTGCATTGTTAAGGGACTAGCAATGAGTAAGTTGGGGGGTGTGATGAATACCCATTTCACTATGATAAATCATTCTAAACACACCATTTCATGTGCACATAATTAATGAATTATACATATTTTACAGCTAAACTCAACTTCACACAAATCGGACCTTTCACGTAAATTAACTTAATTTGTAGTTAATAATTTAATAAAAAGGAGTTGAGAGGCCATAAGCATTAATTTATTATTGCATAATTGAGAGCATTTGAGATTTGTATGCATAAATAATTTCTATGGATTTAATTCAAATATTATGTGTGCAGGACACTCTCGGCATTTGCTAAAAGGGCCAAGGGCAAAAGCGTCACAAGGCCAGGGCGAGGAAGCCCTAGGGCGCCCCTCCCACCTTGAGCAAGTGAAAGGAGCATCCGTATTCCTTTTTTTGGTGTGAAAGGAGATAAAGAAAGGATTTTTATAGAATTATCTTGGAGAGAATTTCTAGGAGAAGAAATAGGGAGGAGATCTCTCCCAATTAGAAAACCCAGCCAAACGAAGCCCAGGGGAGCCCCAAACCCTAAGGGAAGGGGGCGGCCCTCTCTCTTCTCCCCATCATCCAACCCTAATCTCCTCTAATTCCAGCCCTCCATCTCCATGTCATTGAATCTCCACCCTCTGTGTGATCTAATTCTTCTATAAATAGCCCACAAAATTGGAGAAGAGGGACTTCTTATTCTTTTCTTTAGCTAAGAATTTTTCTTTAACCCTAGGCCGCCCTTTTTCTTCCCTTTATGTTCCTCTTTTCGTCTTGCTCTTTTCATGAAAGTTCTTCATTTTTAAAAGCTCTACAATTTCTTCTTCTTCGTCTTTAGTTAATTCTACTTTGTTTTTAGGTTATCTTCTAGTTTTCAAAGTTCAATTTTTTACATTTTACTATTCATCTCGTACCAGCATCCCTCTTTTCTTCTCATGTTTTCTCCCTCTTCCACAACTTTTCTCCCTCTGCTCCTTTTACAAAAGTTCTTCCTCTCTTCATCCTCTTCAACTTCTTAATCTTTGTCATCCTCTAATTCTTCTTACTTTCAAAGTTATTTCAATTTTATTTTTGCTCTATTTTTAGTATTTCTATTTTACTTTTTTAAAACTCTATCTCTCTCCTCTTCCTTCTCCATTCACATAGATAGTTAGCCTTTCTTGTTATTTTTCTTACCTTCACCCTTCTACCCAATCTTCTCTCTATGTCTCTCCTAGATTTCTCCTCCACAAAATCTCCCTTTCACGGTGGTGTGCACGTCAAGGCGGGGTAGTGATCAAAGGTCCGGTGGCGTGGACAACGGCGATCTCTTCATCCACTTCCTCTCATGGCGACGTCTACATCAAGGCGGGACGTTCTTCTCCAAGGCTCGATGAGGATTGGACGGCGCTATTCTTCATCATTCCCGGCTCTAGTTCTTCTCTTTTTGTTCTTGGTTCATAATTAGTTGTACTTTTCATTTTCATAGACATTGTACTTTCAATTCCTAGTAATAAGAATTTCATCTATGCAAGTTATCTTTCTCTTCCTCTCGTTATCTCTTCCACCTTTCTCTTCTTCAACCCTCCAAATTTCTTTAGTTAGATTTAATTTCACGCAATTTTCTTTCTCTTCGCCTCTCTCTCTCTTCCAATTTTTTCTTCTTTAACCCTCCAATATTCTTTAAATAGATTTAATTTCATGTAATCTTAATTTTCTTCTTTTTTTACAAACTCACTCAAATCTTGATCTCAAAATACAAGGATTTTTCAACTTAATAAAAAAAGATCTTCCTCCTCGTGAGATCGACCCGTGCTCATCGCTCTACTTTGATTCAAAATCTTCTTAGTGAGTGAGTGCGGTATTTAATTTTGAAATTGAGCACGACATTTTAACGACGAGTGTTTGTGAACATCAAATTTTGGCGCTATTTCCGGGGAGGATAGATTTCTTTTTGGTTGGAAGTTCTTGTGTTTCATGTATATACGTGAATATTAACTCATTTCCTTTTTATTTTATAGAAAAAAGAGCAGAAATTCAGACCTAAAAATATCATAAAATCAAGTGTTGCAGGAATTGTCGTTGAAAGGGTTGCAATTGTCACCAAAGGAAGCAGAAATCAGAAAATCCAAAAAAAAGATATGTCAAAAAATATGTGACAGAAGGCAGAAACGTAGGTGCAGAAGAGTAGAAATCTGATAATCAGAAAAGTCCAGAAAAATAGAAGCGTCGCTACATGTCCAAATTTGAAGGTAAAGGTCCTGTTCTGAAAATTACTAAAAAAAATCAGAAACATTCTAAAAAAATTCCATAAAATTAGAAAATCAAAAATCCTGAAAAAAATAGTTTAGGCATTGTTTTCTACTTAGCATTGCATGTTAATTAGGCATTCTTTGTTTAAAGAGCATTCATATCCATCTTATCTTGAAAAAAAATCATCATCTTGTCATCATGCTAGTTACATCATGCTCATGCATTCATCCATTTAGTTGTTAATTCATATACTTGTATTCCTTAAAAAAAATCTTTCTCTTCCTCTCTCTTTCCCCTTCTTAAGGGTAATTAGGCACACCCCTCTTGGAATTGAAAGGACCCTCCAATTGAGCACTCCGTCTCTTTCGATCGGAATCTCCTTTTTTAAGACCTCCATAAGTCCCCGCACCCATGGATTCCCTCACGGACGTCGGGCAGGTTGCATCAAGAAGATCCCAAGAGGTAGTTTTCCATTAGAAATCTAAAAAAAAAGAGGAGTTTTGGGACCTATTGTTATTTTTGAAAATCGGTGTCTAGGCTAGAGGTTAAATGGCTCACGCCTAAGCGGGCTTGTCGTTATTTAATTAGGTCCCTACTGTAGACATGCTAAAATTGACATCACCTTGAGCATATCTCCTATCGCATTGCGATGCTCCGATTTGACCCTCAAATCAACTTATTTGAGTGGTTTTCTCCATTTTTCTTGAATATTCAACTTTTCCCTATTTTCCCCATTTTCCCCATTTTCTTGATTTTCCCCGGGCTTTTCTCCAATTTTTCGGAACTTTTTTGAATTAGCGATAGCCCGTTGGTCGCCAATTCCTTTCTGAAAGAATAGGCTCCTCTTTGAATGGTTGGCATTTCTTACTGAGTCGACGCATCAACCTGGGGGTGTCGACCTTGTCAAAAACGTGTCCGGGATAGTGGGCACGTTCTTATTTTCCAACTATTTTGGCTTGAAATATTTATTGAAACAACGTCCGTCCAGAAGGCCGCCTTTTCTTGAACGCGTTTGGGAAACTGGACGCATATTCTTTATCCATTTTAATTATTGAATTAATGACCTTCTAAAGGGTGCTATTTTTTAAAAACGCGTCTAACCTAGTGGACGCGTTCTTGAATGGGCGACCATCCCCATGCCGCTAATTCTATTTTTGAATAATTACCAAATTCATAATTTCTTAAAACGCATCTGTCCAAGTGGACGCGATTTTCTTTTCCAATTTTTGGAAATTTTCTAATTTTCAAAATATTAAAGAAACGGCGTCCGTTCAGGCCGTCGCCCATTCTTAAACGCGTCTAGGACCCCAGATGCGTTCTTCCATGCCTTATTTTGAGTATTTAACTCTGTTCAAAATTTGTATTAATTCCTAATTGGCAACCAGCCTATGGACGCCAATTCTTTTCTAATTTTAAAAATTTCTAATCCTTCCTAAAATGGCTCATAATTGACAGCACTCTGAACTGGCGCTATTTTAATTGGCGACCACTGTGGTGGTCGCCCATTCTTACAGAATTCTGAATCTGGCCAGAACCTCTTTCCTTCTCTGTTTTGAGCTCCTTTTTTATTTGGGAAAGGTACCTAAGGCTTTCTAAGGTTGAGGGGACACTTGCCCAAGGAATATATCCTTCCAAATCCTAATAAAATTGATTTTCCTAATTTCCCTTGAATTAAACTCCGAATTTCACCCCTATAAATAGGACCCCTCTCTCCCTCATTATTAAGGCTCCATCAATCAACTAAGGGGAGGTGATGCCGGACCAAAGTCTCAAGGAGGAGGCTCCCACGCGCTCTAAAGCTTCATCCTTTGGAGATCTTCATCCCTTGAAGCCAATTGGAGAATAAACCCATAAGCCAATTTTTCCCCTTATCTCTGTCATTCATTTTATTCATCTTAATTAGTTCATGCATCATACTTCCTCCTATTTCTTTTATTTTCTTATCTTAATAATGAGATCTCCTTATTGTGCACTCTAACACATCTTCATAATGCAACACTTGCACCCTCCTCTTCATTCATCATTCTTTATCCACCCTTTGCATAGGGGTTTTAAGGCCAACACCAACAAGGTGTATTCTTTTCCATGATTTCATTGCTTATTCATATGTGGGATTTGATACTACACACTTGATCTCTAATCCAATCTTTTCTTGTTTGTTTGTTCATTTTGCAAGGGTAATCAAATAAGAAGAACTCTCTTCATCGGCCGGCCGATAGAAAGAGAAGGTGGACACTCACATCTCCCCTGCTTCTTTTAAGGTATTTATATCGCGATCTCTCCATGTTTCTTATTGTTACATTCTTTTGAGGTATCCCCTCTGGCGATTACACTCCATTAATTAGCATCCACGCATGCTTCCTGTTTCATCCTCTTTCCCCTTTTTCTTTCTTTGTTTCCCCATATATTAATTCTTTATTTTCCTTAAGTGGATTTTCCATAGATCTACACCTACGAAAGTAGGGGGAGTCTCCCACAACCCCACCTCTTACCTGGTCGGTGGACCAACTTGACAGTGGGTGTCGATTCTTCTTTTGTTAAAAAAAAATAACACAACACAAAAATAAAAAAAACTATCATTTTGCATGCATCATTCATATAGTTGTTGATTTATTGATTGCATTGTTTTGAAAAAAAACTCAAAAAAAAATCTAAAAAATTGGATGAGAAATTCCCATTTCTGAGTTGGGCTTGCATATTCAATAAGGCATACCTTTTGGCCCATTTTTCTTGATCCATTTATTTGGCTATGAATCTAAATTCTTTCATTCCACCTTATTATCAAGATCATAATGACATGTGGGCCAGACCGGCCCATTATATTGACAATTGTCCAACTCAACCTTTATAAATCACCCACAATGGTCTGACCCATTATGACAGCCAACTTCTTAGTCAGCCTATAATGAAAGCCCCTCTTATAATGAAAATCCATTCATGGGGGCCCAATTTCATTTCTTTACTCAAGATCATATCCAATCCACTCAATTCTTTCATGGGCCCTATGATTCATCTCGCACCCAAGAACAAGCCCAAATTGCTCAAGGACTCTCCACCCCTTCTTATGATTCTTGTTGGGGAGGACAACATAATGTTTCTTGGGATTTTTATCAAGGCCCGGTCCAAAGTCCTCCGGATCAATTCTTTCAACATTGGGCTCCATCTTAAAATATTTCTAATGATCAAGCCCACTATGGAGGATAACACACATCCTCTCCACTATTTCACTATCAAGATGATCATCATTCAACTTCTTATCCTTCGAACTCTGCTTCTCAGCCTACATATCTATCTCATCCACGCTTAGCTCTTAATTAGGAGGAGAGCTTTAATCAATTCTATCAATCAATCATGCTTCAAAATAAATCTCTCCAAGTGTGAATCGATAGGATGACTGAGGAGATCAAGAGGATAGAGGAGGATCAATTGCCTAGCTACTCCAATACAAATTCTGATTACCAATGTCAAGCCCTGAGCCTTTATTACAGCGGAAGACTAGCTCGAGGAACATGAACAGCCGACATGGTAAGTCTCTTGCGAGCAAGAACGATCAGAGCGCAAGACAATCACACATAAAAATGTAATTGCACAATAATTTACTCAAACTCCAACTTTATTTCATTAATAAGTGAAATATTCCAATACAATAACTTTTCAACCTTCTTTAATCCATCAGACTCAAGAAAAAGGAAATTACAAAGACTCGATCTAACAAGATTTGACTTTCCTAAGTCTTCACTCTCATTTTGATATGACTTTCATTTGCTCTCGGACCCGCTACTTGTATAACTCGAATCCGAATTTGAATCACTTCCATCTCCTAAAAAAGATTAGAAATAAGTAATGAGTACACTTGCCCAGCAGGTATCTTCGCATCAACATGAAGGCACTATTAAAGTGATTAGCATTTTAGCTCTAAAGAAAATAAAGTGAAATCATGCGAATGCGATAAATCATATGTAAATAACCAAGGTAACAAGACGATCGTGTAAGATAGAATGAACAAGTATGAATTAGCAAGAATGTATCAAGAGCATGATATGGCCTTTCATGAACAAGAATATACCGAGAATATACTAGCAAACAATGTAATCATCACATAAACATCATTTGCTTATGATCAATGATTTGGTGAATTTCTGTGGAATACCATGTAACAAGCAAGAAAGTCATGTACATATATATGTCGTGCCTTGTGGATTTTCACTTCACGAGCCGTGGATTTTCACTTATTTATAAAGAAAGTACTCATAGCGCAATGCGACGCCAGTAGCATCATACCCCATGGTTTACAGTATGTTTCCGACAATCAGCCGATGGGACTAGCATAGAGCCCTTGAACACAATCAGTGCTCGATCGCATCTTCAAGTATAAATTAAGATACTTCCACGTTTCAAGCAATAAAATATGGCCAGTAATATAACAAGTTCAATAAGTTCATGATAACAATAAATCAATGAATGAACGCTTCAATTAAGAATGCGAGGGATCAAGAATGACTTAAAACAAGGTTATGCTCATGGAAACAATTCGACAGCATAACAGTACATTCCTTATCTTCCATAATTTAAAATTAAGTATCTTGAACAATATGACAAGTCCTAGACCATCAATAATCCATCTAGGAACTTTGAAATATCAACCCTTAGGTCAAACCTCGGGTTAAAGTACTTAGGAATTGTGACGGTCAATTAATGGCCCGTTACATGAACATGATGGTCTATTATTGGGCCGTTATATCGGGCTGAATCCAGAAAGAATAACTTGGACTCAGTAAATGTGACGGTTGTGGACTGGACCGTTATATGGGCCTGATGGTCGAGTAATACGTCGTTACATTGACAGATTTCAAAACTTCGGTAGTGCTTTTCTAGACAATTTGGCTTTAACGGTACAACTAACTCGACGTCCTAGTGGGAATCCTAAACTCGCGGAGAATTACGGAGGCCTTGAAATAAGATTTTCTAGTCCATTGGAAGGAATATCCAATAGAGAGGTCCTCAAGTTTAAGAATGTGTTCCTAAAGTGAAAAAAGTGTAACTAGTGGACACATACCGGAGTATATGCCACGTACTTAAAGAAAATGACTCTATAGATGAGAAAGAATGTGTAACGATGTGAAATCATGATAAACTCCGTCAATACAACTTTCAAAATCATGTTTTTAATACAAAACTATAGAGTTTGGCAAATTAAATTAACATATGCTTAAAATAACTCAAGGTACTTTAGACATGCAATTTCTATCATGAATCAATAAATGAACTTAAAGTCATGAAAACAAGTCAAAACTTGGATATCTAGGCTTATTTCTAAGCTAATTTGACTGTTCTCAATTCTGCCCCGAATAGACAGAACACATCACTCTGGCGGTATAAGAAAGGCGCGTCATATGGTTGTGACGGTTTATTGTGGAGCCGTCAGAAGACTGGGACGCACTACTTCTGGTCTGTCAGAGATTTCAGAGAAACTAAAGTACAATAGGCGGTGTGACGGCTTATCGTAAGGCCGTTAGAGTCATGTGACGGTCTAACTATAATCCGCAAGAGCACTACTGACAGTAAAGTAAAAGAACTATGGTTTAAAACATCTCATGCATGAAAAATCAAAACAATTAACTACTCTAGTCATGACAAAACGAAGTAAAGGCCATCTAGATGCAGAAGTTTTTTATCTTTAATTTATAGGAGAAATATATTTTTATCTTTAATTTAGGCTAAAAATATGCATGTATGCATAGACTGAACTAAATCATGAAATTCATGGTCCATAGTGCATGAAATCAAACAAAACTAGAGGGCTTTTACTCCTATCATGATATTCTTGCCGTTCATGAGATGACCTACCCCTTTCTTGGGCTTTCAACTTCCAATTCGGGACTGCAAGACACGCCCTAGTTCTTCCCTTCTTGTGAATTTTTAGTAACTTCACGTTGCTCTAACTCCGTAATCCCTTGACCTATAAACGTGAAATTTGGAGGATAAGAAGATGACACTAAGGGGAACAAAAAGTTCTAAAGAACCAAACTCTAAATACCTTGTTTTGGTGTTCTAATCTTCTGATCTTCAGCACCCCGTTGTACAGTTTCCTGGGTTGACGTGATGAAACCAGCAACTTTGCAAGGTTCTAGCTCCTTGTGTAGTCCATCTCCTAGCACGAAATTTTGGGAGATGTTAGTCCTATGTATTAACAACAAAAAGTTCTAAAGAACTTACCCGAAATACTATCTCCTTACCTTAGTTCCACGCGAGCCAATGTAAGGGTCGCGTAGGTCAAAACTAGGGTCTATTTATAGGTTCTAGCTAGGGTTTTGAGGATTAGATCAATTCTAGAGTCCTTAGATCGACTTCTGAGAGTCCTTAACATATTTACTAGTCCTCCCATCTCGATCCCTAAGAGATAGACTATCAAAAATCTAATCTTTTTGGTCATTCTTCAATTCACGGAACTGACAGAGTGTAACGGTCGAATCCTAGAGCGTCAGGTCCCTGTGGCGGTCGTACGATAGACCGTTACCTATCGTAGGTGCCGAATTTGAAATGAATTCAAATTCAAATTTCGTCTTATCCACTTATTGATTTAATTAATGATTATTTATCCTTATAATTTGTGAATAGACTAAATAACATTCTAGAACATAGGCCAAACTTAATGGGCTTGGTCCTTAAACCTTTTGGGCTTCAATTAAATAGGCTAGATTAATCGTTTACCATAATTGGGCCTAAATAAATTTTTAATAAATTCTAGAAAATTATTAAATAATTCCTAAAATAATATAAATATCCTGGGTCATTACACCCTCTCCCACTTAAAAGAATTTGGTCCCCAAATTCAATACATGGATTAGATGGAGAGTGTACTTACAGTTGAATAATTCTAGAAATCTTTTCCGCAGGGCTTCTTCTTTTTCCCATGTCTCTCCTGACTTTGTCCATTGGATTTTAACCACGGGAGTAGTCTTGTTCCGAAGTTGACGTACTTCCCGTTCAAGTATTCTGATTGGTTTTTGTTCGTATGTCAAGTCCTTCTTAATCTCTAGATTGTCGTAAGTGATGACATGGAAAGGATCAGGTACATACTTCTTGAGCATCGAGACGAGAAATACATTATGAACTTCGGATAATTGTGTAGGTAAAGCAATCCGATAAGCTACTTCATCAACTCTTTCCAGAATTTTAAAAGGACCAATAAATCTTGGAGTAAGTTTTCCCTTAATACCAAACCTTCGAATACCTCGACTTGGAGAAACTTTAAGAAATGCATGATCTCCTACTTGAAACTCCAAGTTGCGCCTCTGATTATCAGCATAAGATTTTTGCCTATCTTGTGCCATCTGTAATCTTTTTTGAATGAGCTTAATTTTCTCTGAAGAATCCCTGATAATGTTGGGGCCTAGAAATTGCCTTTCTCCTATTTCATTCCAACATATTGGTGATCTACATATTCTTCCATATAAAGCTTCAAAGGGTGCCATCTGTATGCTGGACTGATAACTGTTGTTATATGCAAATTCCACCAGAGGCAAGTGATCATGCCAACTTCCTCCAAAATCAATAGCACAAGCCCTGAGCATATCTTCTACTACCTGATTTATTCTTTCAGTCTGACCATCAATTTGTGGATGAAATGCGGTGCTAAAATTCAATCTAGTCCCTAGTGAGTGTTGTAGACCCTTCCAAAACTGTGATGTGAATCGAGGATCTCTATCAGATATAATGGTGACAGGGACACCATGTAATTTGATAATTTCTTTTATGTATAATGCTACTAGAATATCCATAGACCATCAACTTTTGATTGGTATGAAATGTGCAGATTTAGTCGATCGGTCTATGATTACCCAGATACCATCGTATCCTCCTCTGGTCTTAGGTAATCCCATGATGAAATCCATTCCTATGCTTTCCCACTTCCATGCTGGAATATCTAAGGGGTGTAATTTACCTACGGGTCTAAAATGCTCTACCTTTACTTGACAAGTGAGACAGCGGGACACGAAATCAGCTATTTCCCTCTTCATATTGGGCCACCAGAAATTTCTTTTGAGATCTTGATACATTTTGGTACTACCAGGGTGAATGGTGTACTTGGACTTATGTGCTTCTTCTAGGATCAGTTTCTTCGTATCCTCATGATCTAGTACACACACTCGGCCCTTAAATAGCAATCTTCCGTCATTAGAGATAGAGTAATCCGACCTCTGTTCTATGTTGGCTTTGATTTCTAGTAATATGGGATCATTATCTTGTAGCCTGACTAGATCTTTCGTTAATATAGGTTGAGCTCGGATATTGGCCATAAAATAATCTTCTTCTTCCTTCATGTCAATATCTAAGTTCAACTGAGCAAATTGAGGAATAAGATTAGTCATACTAATCATAAGACTTGATAGCTTTCCCATTAGTTTTCTACTGAGTGCATCGGCTACAGCATTAGCCTTGCTAGGATGATATTGAATAGTAAAATCAAAGTCCTTGAGATATTCTAACCATCTCCTCTACCTCATATTTAGCTCCTTTTGAGAGAATAAGTATTTCAAGCTTTTGTGGTCCGAGTAGACTGTGAACTTCTCTCCATAAAGATAATGACGCCAAATTTTTAAGGCAAAAATAATAATAGCCAATTCCAAATTATGCACAGGGTAATTCTCTTCGTGACGTTTCAATTATCTTGAAGAATAACAGATTACTTTTCCATTTTACATGAGGACGCACCATAAGCCAATGCCAGACGCATCCGTATATACTTCGAATCCACCACCTTCCACCGGTAGTGATAGAATAGGAGCTGTAGTAAGATGGTTCTTAAGAGTTTGAAAACTCTCTTCACATTCCTCTAACCAGACAAAATGATTTTCTTTTCTTGTGAGTCTAGTTAAAGGAACAGCAATTTTTAAGAAGTCCTTAATGAACCTCCTATAATAACCAGCTAGACCCAGAAAGCTCCTTACTTCTGATACAGTCGTTGGCCGGCTCCAGTTTCTGACAGCTTCTACTTTAGAAGGATCCACAGCGATACCTTCTTTTGAAACAATGTGGCTTAGGAATGAAACTTCCTTGAGCCAGAACTCACACTTGTTAAGCTTGGCATAAAGTTTATGTTCTCTAAGTGTTTGCAAAGCTATCCTCAGATGTCCTTCATGTTCCTCTTTTATCTTGGAATATACCACGATGTCATTGATGAAGACGACGATGAACTGGTCCAGATATGGCCAGAAAATATTGTTCATAAGTTACATAAATGCTGTTGGGGCATTTGTTAACCCGATGGCATCACCACGAATTCATAGTGGCCATAACGACTTCGAAAAGCTGATTTATAAATGTCTTCTTCTTTAATTCTAAGCTGATAACAACTTGATCTGAGGTCAATCTTGGAGAAATACTCTGCTCCTGAAAGCTGATCGAAGAGCTCATCAATACGTGGCAACGGATACTTATTTTTGATTGTAAGTTGATTCAGCCGCCGGTAGTCTATGCATAACCTGAGAGAGCCATCCTTCTTCTTGACAAATAGAACCGGCGCACCCCAGGGGGATGTGCTAGGTCTGATGAAGCCCTTATCTAATAGTTCCTGCAACTGCCTCTTTAGTTCCTTTAGTTCCGTGGGGGACATCCTGTTAGGGGCTATAGAAACAGGTGCTGCTCCTGGAATGAGTTCAATAGTGAAGTTTACTTCCCTCTCGGGTGGTAAACTGGGTAATTCGGGTGGAAACACATCTGGGAACTCATTTACAATAGGAATGTTGGCTATGATGATTTCCTTGGACTCGGTAACAATGACAGAAGCAAGAAAAGCTTCACATCCTTGCGAGATAAGTTTGCAAGCGTGAAGAGAGGATATGATAGTGGGATGTTTCCTACACTTGATGCCAAGGAAAGAAAATCTTGGAAGATTGGGTTTTGAAAGGATATAATCCTATTTCGGCAGTTAATATCGGCATCATGATCTATAAGCCAATCTACCCCTAAGATAGCATCATAACCTTTCATGTCAAGGCATACTAAGTTTGCGGGGAGATTGTGACATTCTACTATTGCTTCACTATCAGGATAATACTCGGTAAGCTTTGTTCCATAACCTAAGGGTGTGGTAATAGCAAGATCTGAAGGTAGGGGAACTGATGCAATTGGTAATATTTTTGCAAAAGTAGTGCAGATAAAAGAATGAGAGGCACCAGTATCAAATAGCACAAGTGTAGGACGGGAACAAATTTTAAGGGTACCTTCCATAAGCCCACCATCCCTGGGCGCTTCTTCTTCCTCTAGAACAGCGTTGAGGTGAGCCTGTCTCCTACGTCCACCACCAGACGATTGATCGTTCATAAGGGGGCAATCTGGCATACGATGCTCCCTGCTTCCACAACGTAGACAAGCACCAAGGCGCTTCTAACATTCTTCAGCCGAATGGCTGAACTTCTCTCAAAATGTGCAAGCCGCTAAGACTTGCTCCTTCTCCTCCTTGACTTTCTTGTTCTTCTGGGAACTTCCACTGTTCCCGCTCCTGGATCTTTTCTGACTATCATGGCTTTTGTAAGGTTCCGTGATGCTGAATTTTTCTTTCTTATAACGCCGATCAGATCGTCGGCTGGACTCTTCTCTTTTTCCTTTCAATTTCTCGACCTTCTCTAAGGTCCTCTCACATAAATATGCCCGCTGGACCATCTCTGCATAGGTACGGATGTTTTGAGTCCCAAGTTGCTGAATGAAACCGGGTCGTAACTCGTCCATAAACTGATTAGCCTTCAATAAATCGGTACTGATTAAATGCAGTGCATAGGGTGCTAGCCTGGAGAATTGAAGTTCATACTCCGCGACTGTCATCATTCCCTGATGAAGAGAAGCGAACTCCATAGCCTTTCTTCCTTTAACATGCTCAGAAAAGTACTTAGCACGGAATAGAGTAAGAAAATCGTCCCATGTATGAGGTGCATCTGCCGGAGGTGTGGGTACTGATTTCCACCATGTGCGTACATCTTTATTAAGTTGAAAGGTTGCAAGACGCACTTTTTCTGGATCTGTACACTAGATAACATCGAAGATACGATTCATTTCATCTATCCAATTTTTTGCCTCATCTGGATTAGAAGAACCATAGAAACACGGAGGGTTTAAGCTCCGAAAATTGCAATGCAAGTCACCAGCCCTCGCCCCTGCGCCTGCCTGGGCCATAGTTTGTAATGCCTGAGTAAGGCCGACAACCATTTGTTGCATGCCACCCCAATCTACGTGATGAGCCATTGTAATAATGAGATACCTGAGAGAAATAACAATTTGTTAATTCTCATGGAATTAGAAAGAGCTAAATCTTAAAACTACTTAATTATCTTATCTCGGGCTCTACCCAATTCTCGCATTGGGTGAGAAAATTTCTTCCTTAGTTCATAGGTAGGGGTCATTAAGCCTTGGACTTATACTATGACGTGACTCTTTTCCCTAAGTCCTAAGACTTAGGCTCCGATACCAACTTAACTGTCACGCCCCGAGCCTTTATTATAGCGGAAGACTAGCCCGAGGAAAGTGAACAGCCGGCATGGTAAGCCTGTTACGAGCAAGAACGATCAGAGCGCAAGACAATCACACATAAAAATGCAATTGCATAATAATTTACTCAAACTCCAACTTTATTTCATTAATAAGTGAAATATTCTAATACAATAACTTTTCAACCTTCTTTAATCCATCAGACTCAAGAAAAAGGAAATTACAAAGACAAGATCTAACAAGATTTGACTTTCCTAAGTCTTCACTCTCATTTTGATATAACTTTCATTCGCTCTCGGACCCGCTACTTGTATAACTCAAATCCGATTTCGAATCACTTCCATCTCCTGAAAAAGATTGGAAATAGGTAATGAGCACACTTGTCCAGTAGGTATCTTCGCATCAACATGAAGGCACTATTAAAGTGATTAGCATTTTAGCTCTAAAGAAAATAAAGTGAAATCATGCGAATGCGATAAATCATATGTAAATAACCAAGGTAACAAGACAATCGTGTAAGATAGAATGATCAAGTATGAATTAGCAAAACTGTATCAAGAACAGGATATGACCTTTCATGAACAAGAATGTACCGAGAATGTACTAGCAAACCACGTAATCATCACACAAACATCTTTTGCTTATGAGCAATGATTTGGTGAATTTCTATGGAATACCATGTAACAAGCAAGAAAGTCATGTACATATATATGTCTTGCCTTGTGGATTTTCACTTCACGAGCCGTGGATTTTCACTTAATTATAAAGAAAGTACTCCCAGCACAATGCAACGCCAGTAGCATCATACCCCATGATTTACAGTATGTTTCCGACAATCAGCCGAGGGGACTAGCATAGAACCCTTGAACACAATCAGTGCTCGATCGCATCTTCAAGTATAAATCAAGCTACTTTCACGTTTCAAGCAATAAAATATGCCCAGTAATATAACAAGCTCAATAAGTTCATGATAACAATAAATCAATGAATGAACGCTTCAATTAAGAATGCGAGGGATCAAGAATGACTTAAAATAAGGTTATGCTCATGGAAACAATCCGACAGCATAACAGTACATTTCTTATCTTCCACAATTTAAAATTAAGTATCTTGAACAATATGACAAGTCCTAAACCATCAATAATCTATCTAGGAACTTTCAAATATCAACCCTTAGGTCAAACCTTGGGTTAAAGTACTTAGGAATTGTGACGGTCAATTAATGGCCCGTTACATGAACATGACGGTCTATTATTGGGCCGTTAGATCGGGCTGAATCCAGAAAGAATAAATTGGACTCAGTAAATGTGACGGTTGTGGACTGGACCGTTATATGGGCCTGACGGTCGAGTAATAGGCCGTTACATTGATAGATTTCAAAACTTCGATAGTGCTTTTCTAGACAATTTGGCTTTAATGGTACAACCAACTCGGCGTCCTAGTAGGAATCCCAGGCTCGCGGAGAATTACAGAGGGTTTGAAATAAGATTTCTTAGTCCATTGAAAGGAATATCTAATAGAAAGGTCCTCAAGTTCAAGAATGTGTTCCTATAGTGCAAAAAGTGTAACTAGTGGACACATACCGGAGTATATGCCACGTACTTAAAGAAAATGACTCTATAGATGAGAAAGAATGTGTAACGATGTGAAATCATGATAAACTCCGTCAATACAACTTTCAAAATCATGTTTTTAATTCAAAACTATAGAGTTTGGCAAATGAAATTAACATATGCTTAAAATAACTCAAGGTACTTTAGACATGCAATTTCTATCATGAATCAATAAATGAACTTAAAGTCATGAAAACAGGTCAAAACTTGGATATCTAGGCTTATTTATAAGCTAATTTGACTGTTCTCAATTCTGCCCCGAATAGACAGAACACATCACTCTGGCGGTATAAGAAAGGCGCGTCATATGGTTGTGACGGTTTATTGTGGAGCCGTCAGAAGACTGGGACGCACTACTTCTGGTCTGTCAGAGATTTCAGAGAAACTAAAGTACAATAGGCGGTGTGACGGCTTATTGTAAGGCCGTTAGAGTCATGTGACGGTCTAACTATAATCCGCAAGAGCACTACTGACAGTAAAGTAAAAGAACTATGGTTTAAAACATCTCATGCATGAAAAATCAAAACAATTAACTACTCTAGTCATGACAAAACGAAGTAAAGGCCATCTAGATGCAGAAGTTTCAGTGAATTTATAGGAGAAATATATTTTTATCTTTAATTGAGGCTAAAAATATGCATGTATGCATAGACTGAACTAAATCATGAAATTCATGGTCCATAGCGCATGAAATCAAACAAAACTAGAGGGCTTTTACTCCTATCATAATATTCTTGCCGTTCATGAGATGACCTACCCCTTTCTTGGGCTTTCAACTTCCAATTCGGGACTGCAAGACACGCCCTAGTTCTTCCCTTCTTGTGAATTTTCAGTAACTTCACGTTGCTCTAACTCCGTAATCCCTTGACCTATAAACGTGAAATTTGGAGGATAAGAAGATGACACTAAGGGGAACAAAAAGTTCTAAAGAACAAAACTCTAAATACCTTATTTTGGTGTTCTAATCTTCTGATCTTCAGCACCCCGTTGTACAGTTTCCTGGGTTGACGTGATGAAACCAGCAACTTTGCAAGGTTCTAGCTCCTTGTGTAGTCGATCTCCTAGCACGAAATTTTGGGAGATGTTAGTCCTATGTATTAACAACAAAAAGTTCTAAAGAACTTACCCGAAATACTATCTCCTTACCTTAGTTCCACGCGAGCCAATGTAAGGGTCGCGCAGGTCAAAACTAGGGTCTATTTATAGGTTCTAGCTAGGGTTTTGAGGATTAGATCAATTTTAGAGTCCTTAGATCAACTTATGAGAGTCCTTAACACGTTTACTAGTCCTCCCATCTCGATCCCTAAGAGATAGACTATCAAAAATCTAATCTTTTTGGTCATTCTTCAATTCACGGAACTGACAGAGTGTAATGGTCGAATCCTGGAGCGTCAGGTCCCTGTGGCGGTCGTACGATAGACCGTTACCTATCGTAGGTGCCGAATTTGAAATGAATTCAAATTCAAATTTCGTCTTATCCACTAATTGATTTAATTAATGATTATTTATCCTTATAATTTGTGAATAGCCTAAATAACCTTCTAGAACATGGGCCAAACTTAATGGGCTTGGTCCTTAAACCTTTTGGGCTTCAATTAAATAGGCTAGATTAATCGTTTACCATAATTGGGCCTAAATAAATTTTTAATAAATTCTAGAAAATCATTAAATAATTCCTAAAATAATATAAATATCCTGGGTCATTACAACCAACTTCCAAGATTTGACCATAATGAAAGCTTTTGTGATCAACCCATGATTCCCGATGAACACCATACTCAACTTTCTATCAATTTAGATCATGTGGGACATATGGAGAAGTCTTAGCAGGAAGTTTTTGAGGGAGTTAGCTATAGCTATGATGATGATAAAAAAGATGAGGTGGAGGAGCGGGATCTTAATTGCCCTTATTCAGAGAGTTCTAAAGAACTTGATGATCGCAAGTTGGGGGGTGAAGAAGAGAAAAGTAATTGATAGAAATACCAGAGAGTGATCTAGAAGGGGGGGATGAATAGATCACCCCAAATTAAAACCAAATCGAAGGAACACAGTTGATGAACTCAGAGAGACGATACAGAACGCTTAAAGCACATCTGAGCACAATCTCAACAATCTATCATAGGTTAAGATAACTGGAATGATCAGAGAGATATCGTCAGACTTATGATCGAACAGTAAATGAGCATAGAAGGACAATGTAAACGATGTAGTTTAACCACTCAATTCAGATTCAAGTAATAGGGAAACATATGTGAATCTGCAGTTGACCTGCGGTACTTGGCGGAGGTTTGAAATGAGAGACTCCTCACACAAGAAACCAATCTTTCAGATAGGCCTAACCTATCATTCGGACTGGGTCTTTTAATATACCAACAGAACATAGTAAGTCCACACTAACAAAGAAGATCAATGAGGCAATCACACTAGAAGACAAAGGAATTTTTTAGGTGGTTTGATCTCAATCTGAGATCTATATCTACCCCTCGCTCACACCGAGCGAGGCTTCCTTGCGCTACGACAAATGAAAAAATAGACTCAGTATGCGGATAGATGCTGCCTGACAGCTTACCCTGCGGGAGACAAATCCCTCGACCCAGGTCCTGTATCTCACAGAACCTGCACCCTAGCATTGCAAACCACAAGTCCAAAACCGGAGAATCTTTCCTCCCTTCCTCTGAACCAGAGGGGACCCACGAGTGACCCCAAGTCACTCGCAACCGGAGACAATGTCTCCCTTCCTCCAAGAGTACTCATATGGAAACAGAAAACAAAAATGCAAAGCTAGAATCAAATGAAAATAGAAAATGAAAACTAAAGACAGAATATAGCTTCGATGAAGCACTTTCAGATGCACCAGCTGGCTGCTCTCAAATTTTCTTTTCTCTCTCTCTTCTCTCTTCTTCCTGGAGCTGCCCTCTTTCTTTTTCTTCTGGGGGTGTCTCTCTCTCTGAATATGCAATGGAAACTCTGGCAGCACACTTTCTTCGAACAAGGAGGCCCCTATTTATAGAACAGGGTATTGTATTCACCCTTTCCGCGATCCAAATTAGCAGCAGAAAGCTGATTGGTCCACGTGGGTTGAAGAATATTATCCAATTATTGGCCTCTCAAGGGATCTGCCACGTGGACATTTCTTTTCACGCCAAAGAGAAGTCCCAGGTAGCACATCATCTTATCACGTGAGTTGGATTGCGTGCCCGAATAACACGTGGTCACTTGATCTTCGACGAGCTCCCCACATGTTTGTTTTTGTTTTTTTAAATTAAGGCCTTTGGGTCTATCTAGGATTGTGCACCCAATCCCAGAGGGAGTGAATGTTCCCACTCCACTAGACCAAAGCAAAAGTGAGAAACTTTTGTTGAAATAAATTTGAATTTACACGTATCACAAGGGCATACCCCTGGGAGCAACAAGAGTAGGAAGGAGGCAGAAGGGCTAGACCCATCTAATGCTATTGCAAGATGAGTTGTCCAAAACAACATTGGCTTTACACAAATTAGGAAGGCTAGGAGCCGAAAGGAAGATCTCGTTCATCCTCGAGGCACAAGCGTGGGAGGCAAGGGAGTCTGCCACACGGTTAGCTTCTCAGTAGACATGATTAACGGTGGAGTTGCATGAAGAGAGGTAGCTCTGGATCACCCACCACCCGCAAGTGGACTCCCAAGAAGGAATCACATTCTCTCGAATGGAGCGGACAATAGCAGCATAGTCGCACTGAATGGAGGAAAGGTGAAGGCCCATCGCTGACGCCATCCGTAAGCCGTCACACAGTGCTTGGACTTCAGCAAGCAGGCTAGTGCCAACACCATAGTAATGTGCGAATGCCAAGACAATGTCACCAGTCGGGGATCGGATGCAGCCGCCTCCCCCACTGATGCCTGGGTTTCCTTTGCAAGCTCCATCAACGTTGAGGCAGAAGTCAGAAATAGGTGGTATCCATCTGACAACCTTAAGAACTTTTTGTTTGAACCTCAGATGGTAATTGTAGGAAGTCAAAATAGATAGGTCCACATGAGATGGTCGTTGATGGAGGGTGATATTCTCCAACGCCCAATCAACCTTGGCTTTAATGGAGAAGATGATGCTTTTGGTGGGGGTACACATCTCCTAGAAACACTTCAGGCATCTGGCTTTCCAGATTTCCCAGAGCATTAGAATCAAGGTATAAATGGATATGAAGCCAACCGCGGACGCAGCACTGCATGACTCTAAGGAAGACCACAACCTCGTAGTCACTTGGTCATTGAGCAAGCATCCAGGATCAGCAAGGGGGGCGAACCAGTGCCAGAGTTCCTTAGCGATGTCGCTATGGAGGAAGAGGTGGTTCATGTCCTCAATCCTGGGAGCATTGCAGCAGGAGCACCTGGAGGCCATGTATACACCACAATCAGCTACACGGCTGTCCACAGGGATTGCTCTATGGATAACCTTCCCGTAGAAGATCGAGGCCTGACGATAGAAATGGGAATGCCAGAGCTTCCGCAGAGGAGGTCTGTAAACACCAGCAGGCCTGACGGCATGGTAGGCTGATTTAGTAGAGAAGAAGCCATCAGGATTGCCGGTCCAGATGCGCGCATCCGAGAAGTCATTCTGGAGAGTAATATCTTCCAGTAGCTGAGGAGAAGACAACACCCTGCGGATTGGGTGGTCTTTATCATTGAAAACTTGAAACACAGTAGCAGGAGGACCAGTGTACGGGGAAGTTAGAGTTTCCCTGAGGGGGACACTGCCAACCCAAGTGTCATTAAGAAAATCAACCTTTTGCCCATCTCTAATGATCCATCTAGCATTGTTGGAGATAATAGCAGAAGCCGCATTGAATGTGGCAGATGACAAACCACGAGGGAAAGGAGCTGAATCAGCTATAGACTTGCCAACTTTATATCTGCAGTGGGCATATGTAGACCAAAGCGAGCTACCATTGAGGATGTTCCAGAGCTGCTTGGTTGCGAGGGAAACTTGAACGTGGTGAAAGCTTTTGATGCCAAGGCCGCCTTCATGTAGAGGAAGCTTCACAATGTCCGAAGAAATCCAGTGGCGTCTTCGAGCATCCCCAGTGCCATTCCAGAGGAAGTTAGCCAAGGCCTTGTCAATATATTTTGAGATGGTCCGGGGGACAGAAGTAGAAGCAGCCAGGTAAATTGGAATGGAGCTTAGAATAGAATTAATCAAAGTCACCCTCCCCGCCTGTGAAAGGAATTTAGATTTCCAAGAAAGCAGGCGGTGGTTGATCTTCTGTATGAGAGGCTTGTAGTCTGATACAAGAACATGCCCAGGCCTTAATGGAACACCCAAGTAGGTAATCACATCAGTTTGATGCCTGTACCCAGTGAGTTCAGAGATGGAAGCAATTGAGAGTGGGGGAGCCTTGCTTGAAATAAGGAAAGAGCTCTTCCCCGCATTAATCTTCTGACCGGAGGAAGCTTCATAGCGGCGGAGAAAATGCAAAAATCTTCTGATATTGGCAGCATGGCCATTGAGGAAAACCAGTGTATCATCTGCGAACAAGAGGTGTGAGACAATTGGACACGCCCGTGGGCCATTGTATGGCAGAATAGCACCAGAAGCATAGAGGTTAGACAAACCTCTACTGAGGGCCTCCTGCATGATAACAAATAATGCTGGGGCTAGAGGGTCGCCTTGTCTCAGACTTCGGGTGGATTTAAAAAAACCAGCGGTGGTGCCATTAAAGAGGACAGACGACCAACTGTTTGAAACCAGCATACTAATGAGGGATTTGAACCTGGGAGAGAAACCAAATTTAGCAAGGATGGCAAGGAGAAAATCCCATTCCACTCTATCGTAAGCCTTCATCATATCTAATTTGAATATGAGATTGTGGCCTCTTGTCTTCTGGTTGAGATCCTTCACCAATTCCCTAGCCAAAGCAACATTGTCAAGGATGAGTCTACCTTTAACAAAGGCTCCTTGCTCATCGGAGATAATGGCTGGGAGACTATCAGTAAGGCGATCAACCAAGATTTTAGAATTGATCTTGAAGCAGAAGTTGCAGAGGCTAATTGGCCGGAATTCACCTAAGGTTGAAGGGTGCTCGACTTTGGGAATGAGCACAATGAGGCTAGAGGAGACGCTCCGTGGCAGAGGAAATCCCCGGAAGAACCCCTGAACAGCCGTGACAACATCCTTAGAAATAATGTCCCAGCATGAGGTGAAGAAGAGGCCGGTGAATCTATCCGACCCCAGCGCTCCGTTCCCATTCAGGCCCCAAACAGCCTTACGGACTTCAACTTCAATAGGAGCTTCACAAAGCTCTTCATTCTGGGCGCTATTGATAATGGTAGGGATGACCTGTAAAAGCCCTTCATCAATGGAGTGCGGTTCAGTGGAGAGTAGATTTTGAAAGAAGTTGGCGGCCTCCGTTCGCAAGGTATCTTGGTTGTCACACCAGTCCTCATTGATCTTCAGTCGGTGGATGAAATTTCTCCTCCTATTGCCCTGGACAACCGAGTGATAGAATGCCATGTTCCTATCACCATTTGACAACCATTCCATCCTAGCCTTTTGGGACCAAAACAGCTCTTCACAATGGAGGGCCCTCCTAAGACAGACATTCGCTTCATTGAGATCTGTTCTGGCATCGGCCGAGGGATCATTATCGAAAGCACATTGAAGCGTGGATACCCTTACCTCTGCATCTGCAATATTTTGCTTTATATCACCAAAGACGGACTTATTCCACAGTTTCAGAGTGGATTTAACCTCACGGAGCTTGTTAGAAGTGTGACAATGGGATTAATATTAGAGGCATCATTCTTCTTCCAGGCTTCAGAAACCACCTCAAGAAAAGATTGGTGGGTGCACCACATGGATTGGAATGTGAACCTGGCCGGTGACTTGCCGATGGTGTTAACCTCCAAGAGGAGTGGAGAGTGGTCTGAAGGCCCCTGAGGGAGGTGTTTAACAGAAGATCCCTGGAAAGCATCCAGCCAATGAGAGTTGAAAAGCACACGGTCGAGCTTGGCCTTAATCGCCGCAAGCCCAGTTCTATTATTATGCCAAGTAAAAGGGGAGCCTGAATAACCAGCATGCAGAAGGCCAGTTGTCGAGATGAAGGATGTGAAGTCCAGCATTGAGGGCATTGTGGTGAGGCGACCCCCACACTTCTCGCAAGGAATGGAAGCATCCGTAGAGAAGTCCAGTAGGGAATTGAAAAGATCACGACGATCAGCCGGAAGGCAGCTACCATAGACAGCCGTGATAAAGCAGGAGGGCGTGTCATTATTAAGAATAGCCACGGTAATGTGCTGAGAAGAAGTACTATGAACTCGAAGGGATATATCCTGGCACCAGAATAACCATATTTTAGAATCCTCCTCATTAATAGTAATAACAGAATCCATACGGATATATCGGCTGATAGAATCTGCTCAACTGGGCGGGAGCTTCGGCTCAGAGATAGCAACAAGTTTAATCTGATAGTTACTAATAATATGCTTTAGGGTGCGCTTAGAGGCAGAGTTGGCAACGCCTCTAATATTCCAAAAGATGGCGGGACAAATCATGAGGAGGAATAGCCCGACGAGTTTAAAGCAGCCTTAAGCTGTGATCTGGTTCGCATGCTTTTTTTAGATGCCAGCTGGCCAGCCTCTAATATTCCAAAAGCTCCCCACATGTTTGTTGTAATGTCCTCCAGGTGCTCTGACTTAGCTGAAAATGTTAATCTTAACAATTAGCTGCTTTGACTTCTTTAGGTTGATGGTCTTCATGACATCGACCTTGGTAGCAGGAAGTTCTTCGTCTGCACCGACCTTAGGTACGAGAGGTTCTTCATCTGCATCGACCTTAGCACAAGGTTCTTCATGTGCTTCGACCTTAGTATTAAAGAGTTCTGCATCAACACCGACCCTTATATGTAAAATATATACATGTGCACCGACCTTGATATGCAAACTATATGCATGTGCATCGACCTTAATATGCAAAATATATACACGTGCATCGACCTTGATATGCAAACTATATGCATGTGCACCGACCTTAATATGCAAACTATATGCATGTGCACAGACTTGAGTGAATATGCTCTGACTTCAAATGCATGTGCTCTGACTTGCCTAATGCATGTGCACTGACATGAATGCATGTGCTTCGACCTTGATATGCAAACTATATGCATGTGCACAGACTTGAGTAAATATGCTCTGACTTCAAATGCATGTGCTCTGACTTGGCTAATGCACGTGCACTGACATGAATGCATGTGCTTTGACCTTGTGCGTTCAATCTTGTCCATATGCTCGGACTTGACTTGTGCGCATTTGTACATATGCTCTGACTTCAAATGCTTGTGCTCTGACTTAAGTGACTAACCTTTGTGCATGTGTTCTACATTAGCATCGACCTTAGTGTTGTGTGCACAGACCTGGAGGCGATATGCATCGACCTTATATGACACAATGAATGTATGTGCACCGACTTATCTATCAAAGGAATCATTCAACAATTATGACATCATGCACAGGAAAATAAGTACAGCTCAGTACTTATAACATCATCATCATCATTCAATTTAAGTAATTTAGCATACTTCACCCTTTTCTAATTTTCAGTCAAATATAGTCATAATGGTTGACATCATCAAAACATTGACATCATCAAAACGTAGAATGCAACACACTCCCCCCTTTTGATGATGGCAATCGTATGAGCTATTGATGAAGATTTTATTGAGATTTTATTGGTGAAATTTGGGCAATCAGAATAGGTAGATTTAAAGATGAGATGATAAACTAAAGTATGCACACTGTTCCTGACATGCATACAGTATGACACTGACTTCTTCACACTAACTCCCCCTGACAATGACAACCTTTTATTTTCCATCAAATCAAAAAAAGAACACAAAGACTTATGCCACACAATGACTCATGACAGCCAAAATAACCCCCCTTTTGACATCATCAAAAGGAGTGGAGAGAGAACTGAATGAAATACAGTAAATTCACTGTATAGAAAACTTTAAATACATCTCTTAATGGATTAAGTAAGAGAATTGAATTAAGCTCAGGTTCTTCAGGTCTAATAATTAGGATAGACGTAGAGTAAGAGTGAAGATTACCATCGTACAGAAATAATAAGGAATACCAAGGTTTAACAGTTATGCCAAGAGAGATCTTTCTAAATGATGTACTGATCAAATGTCTAGAAATTCATCCACTGAAGGTTGTTCCAAAGGTATTGAGGACAAACAGACTACAATTCATTTCAGAAACAGAGGGGTTGACAGATTTTTCTTTTCTGAGTAGCGTAATTGCCATGGAGTAATTTTGGTAAATCACACATTGTTATATGAAGAGACACCTTGATTAGAGGCTGGAATCCCCAGGTACTCAGTGTGATCACTGTATTACTTCTCTTTAGAGAACAGAGCTAGCATTTGAAGTATCTTTTTACATGAGGAGACACCTTGGTTAGAGGCCAGAATCCCCAGTTACTCAACACTTTAATGCCATTGCTCTGCCATGAAATTTTAATTTTCCATAGGCTTTTTAAACAGAGATAATCTGGCACTTCATGACATAGAATATTTTTCATTTCTTTGATGAGTCATCTAGTTTCTCGATAACCAGATCATTGCTCTGAGATTTTGATACCCCCAATTTTTTTTATTTTGGTATGTGATGTTTGAAGACAATACCACATGTACTAATCCTCAGAGAATTTGCTTTCAGAAATATAAGTTTCAAGCTTTTAGGAGATTTCATGACATAAGAGTTTTAACTTTGATCCATGCTCATTAATTATCTAGGAAGACATTCTTTAGATTCTCTGTCCAAGTCTTTGCAGGATTATTAGGTAGAAGCTTCTTAGCTATATTTCAGTTAATCAAACTTAAAAGTTTAAGAGAGTCATGAGTTTCTATCTGTTGTGAATAGACTGTATAAAATTTTCAATGAGCTTTTTGCAGCAGCTAGACCTCTCAACATCTTTTGAATCAGCCCCCTAAATTTACCAACTGACAAATTGACCAAGCTCCCCCTCACACTAAGAATCAGCAATGCAGACACTTCGAATGCAAAATATACTGCTATGCAAAAAAAAAATGTTGATGGACATTAAACCTGGTCTACTTGTAAATGAACCTGTGGTACCAGGCGGAGAACGTAGGTCATATGACCACCTCACACATGATGTGGGTTTCCAGTCAGAAGAGATCTGACCTTCTCCCAACTTTCCATTTGATATACCAACAGGTTATGCATGCCAATGCAATTCACTAAAGTATGACAAATGCTAAATGTAGATGTATGCAAATGAGGACGGTATGCAGCTCAATGTTGACATAGAAACATGGATGCATTTTATTCAAGGAATTCAGAATTCAAGGAGATTTAAATATGCCCAATTCTCTCCTCAAGGTGGTGAACTTTTTATTGTCCAGTGGCTTAGTGAAGATATCAGCTATCTGATGTGCAGTGCCAATATGGATCAATTCAAAAGTGCTTTTAGAAACCTCATCTCTGATGAAATGATGTCTGATTTCAATGTGTTTGGTGCGTGAATGTAAGATAGGATTTTTTGCAAGATTAATGGCACTAGTATTATCACAGTATATGGGTGAGCAGCCCAGGTCTACTTGGTAGTCCTGAAGCTGGTGTTTAATCCAGATTACCTGGGTACCACAACTCCCTGCGGCTACATACTCAACTTCAACAGTGGAGAGGGCCACCTAGTGCTGTTTCTTGGAGCCCCAAGAAACCAGACACCCACCTAAAAATTGATAATTCCCACTAGTGCTTTTCTTATCTAGTTTGTAGCCAGCGTAATCAGCATAAGTGTATGATATGAAATCTAAAGAGTTTGATGCAGGGTACCACAATCCTAAATTATGAGTTCCAGAAATGGATCTAAAAATTCTTTTTACAGTAGCTAAATGTAATTCAGTAGGCCTAGATTGATATCTAGCACACATACCTATACTGAATTGAATATCAGGTCTCGAGGCAGTTAAATAAAGTAAGGATCCGATCATACCTTGGTATAATTTTGCATCAATTTCTTTACCTGATTCGTCTACATCCAAAGATATATTGGTACCCATTGGAGTTGAGATGTACTTCAACTTATCCATACCAAATCTCTTGAGAATTTCTATTGCGTACTTGGTCTGGCTAATGAAGCACCCATCCTCCAATTGCTTTACCTGCAATCCAAGAAAATATTCAAGTTCACCTACCAAGCTCATTTAAAATTCATTAGACATTAAATCAGCGAATTCATTGCATAGTTCAGTGCATGTTGAGCCAAAAATAATGTCATCTACATATACCTGAACTATGATGAGATTTTTATTTAGAACCTTTGTAAATAAAGTTTGATCCACCTTACATCTTTTATAGCCCTTGCTGAGTAGAAATTCTGTCAGCCTTTCATACCAGGCCCGAGGGGCCTATTTCAGTCCATATAAGACTTTATTCAACCTGTAAACATGGTTAGGGTGTGCAGACATCTGAAATCTAGGGGGTTGTTCTACAAAAAACCTATTTCTTAATGAATCCATTTAAGAAAGCACTCTTAACATCCATTTGGTGAAGTTTAATATTTTTGGAACAAGCAAAAGCTAGTAAATATCTTATTGCTTCTAATCTAGCAACATGAGCATATGATTCATCAAAATCTACTCCAAACTCCTGGCAGTAGTCTTTAGCTACCAATGTCGCTTTATTTCTTGAAATTATTCCATCTTCATTAATTTTATTCCTAAAAATCCATTTTGTTCCAATGACAGTTGCATTTTTAGGTCTGGGAACTAGTTTCCAAACATCATTTCGTTCAAATTGTCCTAGTTCCTCATTCATTGCATTAACCCAAGATTCATCATTCAATGTATCTTCTACAGTTTTGGGTTCAATTTGAGACATTAATGCAACTAAGCCTTGGTTATTTACATCTCTGTAATATGACATAGTCTTAGGGGGATCATGTAAGTTGCCTATAATATTCTGTACATGATGATCTTTCAGAAATTTTAAATTTATTGAGGACTCACCTGCTTCGACTGACTCACCCTGATCAGGACCCCTTGATGCAGTAGGTGCTGAATTTTCTTCATTCAACTTGTCCTCTAGGAACTCTCCATCATGCTTGGAGTCCCTGTCATCATGTTCAAGATTAGTGGTAATTTTTGTTTCATCAAAAATAACATGTGGAGACTCTTCAACTTTTTGTTCAGAAATATTGAAAACCATGTATGCTCTAGACACTTTAGAGTATCCTAAAAAGATTCCAGGGCTACTTTTAGCTTCAAATTTATCCAGGTCCTTCTTGTCGTTATTGTGAAAAATACATTTGGAGCCAAAAATTCTGAAGTGAGCTAAGTTTGGTTTCTTACATTTCAGAAGTTCATAAGGGGTTTTCTTATGGATTTGTCTTACCATGGCCCTATTGATTGTATAACATGCTGTGTTGGCCGCCTCTGCCCAGAACTTCCTTGGTAGTTGACTCTCAATTAGCATAGTTCCGGCCATCTCCACAATAGTTCGGTTTCTCCTCTCCACAATTCCATTTTGCTCGGGTGTCCTGGGAGAAGAAAATTTATGAGTTAGTCCCTCATTTTCACAAAAATAAGAAAACATGGAGTTTTCAAATTTACCTCCATGGTCAGACTGAATTGAAGAGATTTTAAGTTTTCCTTCTTGTTTAATCTTATTGAAAAACTATTTGAATTTTTGAAAAGCATCATTTTTATTGGTTAGGAAAAATATCCATGAAAACCTAGAATGATCATCAATAATCACAAAACCAAACCTCTTACCATTCAGACTTTGAGTTCTAATAGGACCAAAAAGATCCATATGCAACAATTCCATTGGCCTTGAGGACAATGGCTCAGATCTTAGTTTAAAGGACTTGCGGGTTTGTTTACCCAGAGCACATGCATCACAGATTTTTGAATTTGTGTTGAATTTTATTTTTGGTAACCCTCTAACCAGATCATGGTTCACTAATTTATTTAAGTGACTGTAACTAGCATGGCCTAACCGTCTATGCCAGTTGTAAGCATTATTATCTAAATCAGCAGATAAACAAAGGTTTGATTCTGAATTTTCATTAAGGTCTACAATGTAGACATTATTCACTCTATGTCCTATGAAAATGATTTTGTCATCATTAACATCAAAAATTTTGCATGCTTTATTATCAAAAATTACTCTGTGACTCTTGTCACATAACTGACTAATGCTAAGCAGGTTGTGCTAAAGACCTTCTACAAGTAAAACCTTTTCAATGACATTTGAGGGAAACTTACCAATTGTACCTGTTCCTATGATCTTACCTTTATTCTTCCCTCCAAATTTGACCAAACCTCCTACCTTCATTTCCAATTCAGCGAATTTGGTCTTATCACCTGTCATGTGCCTGGAGCAGCCGGTATCCAGGTATCATCTGTTATGCTCGGCTGCCAGACCAAGCTGCAATCAATTCAGACAAAGAGAATTTGGAACCCAAGAAAGGTTGGGTCCAAGCAAGTTGCTCATTCCTTCCAGAACTATCTTAGGAACCCAGATATGTCTGGTTCCCTTCCTGTGAACTAAGTTTTTATTTTCAGCATGGAAAATTTTATTGGCTCCAGTCATTGGATTTTGATGAGTTTTGTTCTTATTGTAGAATGAGTTGTTCCAATTGTAAGTATTTCTTTGCGAATTTTTCCAGAATCTTTTATGATTGAATTGCTTCTGTGCATTATTAGAATGTGCCCAATTTGATGTATAATGATTCCAGTTTCTATTTTGATTGGGCCATCTATGTTGATTCAACTGCTTTGAATTTTTAAAATTGTTACCTCGATGCATCCCATTAAAGTGAGCTATATTTGCTTTGTAGACGCCGGGATTCCTTGAAGCAGTAGTCTTGCTACGTTGATGCAGTGTAGGCTTAGCATGAAAATTTTTATTGATGATTTTTGATGGAATGCAATTTGTTTTTACAGATTTTTGGAATTTGCTGTCTGAGCTGGATGGGGTGTCCAACTTCTCCTTTCCCTTTCCATGGCAGAAAGTTACTGTTTTAAATTCAAAGGATTTTTTATTAGAGGAGTCATAGCCTAAGCCCTCTCCGTTGAAATTCACTTTAACTCCTAGCATGGTATCCAAGTTTGTCTTGCCCTGCACAAACTTTTCCAAAGTTGATTGTTTATCTTCAAGCTCCTTTTGAATTTTCTCACAATGTTTTTGAATTTCCTAGTTAGCCATTTTTACAGCTTCATACTTCTCAAGAATGAGAGCATTTTCTTTTTTCAGTTCTAGAAATTTTACTTTGAACTCATCCAGATTTGTTTTAGCTTGTTCAAATTGATTTTGAAGATTTTTATTATCATCCTTCAAGGAGGTTACTTCTTCAAATTGATTTTTCAATTCTTCATTTTCTTTTCTCAAACAGTTTTGTTCCTCAACCATGTTATTCAATTTTTTCTTCAGCATTTTGTAATCCTTTGTTTGACAATTAAACTTATCTAGTAAATCAACATAAGCATCCTCCCAATCATCTAAAGTGTAATTTTCAAAAAGATTGCTTACCTCAGTGTCTGTGTCGGCCATCAGATACAGTCTTTCCTCTTCCTCTTCAGAAGAACTTTCTTCATCTTCCTCCTCATCGCTCCATGTGCAGACCATAGCTTTGGGCTTCTTCTTCTGCACCTTGGTGTTCTTCTTCAGAAGATCGGGGTAATCACTCTTCATATGACCGGGTCTGTGACAGTGAAAACAAGTAGGCTTGTCAGTATTCTTGAAGTTGCTAGATTTGGAGTTAAAATTCTTACTAGACGATTGTGACCTTCTTTTTCTAAACGTCTTGCCCTTGGATCTTAGGGATTGTTGGAACCTACGAGTCAGCATGGCTTGCTGCTCTAAGTCAAGATCAGAGAAACTGTGACATTCCTCTCTACTTTCACTATCACTACTCCGGGACACTTTAAGAGCAATGTTTTTGCCCTTCTTGTGGTTTTCTTCAACATTTCTTTTCAAATTTAATTCATACGTCATTAGGGATCCAATCAACTCTGTGACTGTCATTTTTGACACATCCTTAATTCCTCTATGACTGTGGCCTTAGTGTGCCATGTTGGAGTCAATGACCTGAGAATTTTCTTAACGAGATCCACTTCTGGGATCTGTTTCCCTAGACCCTTGAGGCTGTTCGTGATCAATGACAGTCTAGCATACATCTTAGTAATTGTCTCCTCAGAATTCATCTTAAACAATTCATACTCAGAGGTTAGCATGTTTACCATTGTAGCCTTGACCTGGGATGTACCTTCATACATAAGCTCTAGTTCATCCCACATTTTCTTTGCTGTCTTGCAAGCTGATATCCTAGCATACTCCTCTGGATGGACTGCGCACTGCATTATATTTAGTGCCGTCCAATTTACAGTGGAAAGCCTAATTTGTTCCCTTGTCCATGTATTCTCGTCCTCTGGAAGCTCGAAGGGTCGTAAGGTGATCACTCTCCAAAGTTCGTGACTCTGTGCTCTTAAGAACACTTCCATCCTATTTTTCCAGTAAAGAAAATTGACACCATCAAAGAAGGGAGGACTGTTAATTGAATGTCCCTCGGCAATGAAGCTGCGAGGAGTGTTAGTTCCAGGTCTACCCTAGTCGTTAGACCACATGTTGGGTAACCTGCTCTGATACTAATTGATAGAAATACCAGAGAGTGATCTAGAAGGGGGGGATGAATAAATCACCCCAAATTAAAACCAAATCGAAGGAACACAATTGATGAACTCAGAGAGATGATATAGAACGCTTAAAGCACAGCTGAGCACAATCTCAACATTCTATCATAGGTTAAGATAACTGGAATGATCAGAGAGATATCGTCAGACTTATGATCGAACAGTAAATGAGCATAGAAGGACAATGTAAACGATGTAGTTTAAACACTCAATTCAGATTCAAGTAATAGAGAAACAGATGTGAATCTGTAGTTGACCTGCGGTACTTGGCGGAGGTTTGAAATGAGAGACTCCTCACGCAAGAAACCAATCTTTCAGATAGGCCTAACCTATCATTCGGACTGGGTCTTTTAATATACCAACAGAACATAGTAAGTCCACACTAACAAAGAAGATCAATGAGGCAATCACACCAGAATAGAAAGGAATTTTTTAGGTGGTTCGATCTCAATTCGAGATCTACATCCACCCCTCGCTCACATCGAGCGAGGCTTCCTTGCGCTATGATAAATGAAAAAATAGACTTAGTCTGCGGACAGATGCTACCTGACAGCTTGCCCTGAGGGAGACAAATTCCTCGACCCAGGTCCTGTACCCCACAGAACCCTAGGTCCTGTACCCCACAGAACCTGCACCCTGGCCTTACAAACCACAAGTCCAGAACTGAAGAATCTTTCCTCCCTTCCTCTGAACCAGAGGGAACCCACGAGTGACCCCAAGTCACTCGCAACCGGAGACAATGTCTCCCTTCCTCCAAGAGTACTCATATGGAAACAGAAAACAAAAATGCAAAGCTAGGATCAAATAAAAATAGAAAACGAAAACTAAAGATAGAATATAGCTTCGATGAAGCACTTTCAAATGCACCGACTGGCTGCTCTCAAATTTTCTTTTCTCTCTCTCTTTCTTCGAAATGAGCTTCTCACTCTCTCTCTCTCTTCTTCCTGGAGCTGCTTTCTTTCTTTTTCTTCTGGGGGTGGCTCTCTCTCTGAATATGCAATGGAAACTCTGGCAGTACACTTTCTTCGAATGAGGAGGCCCCTATTTATAGAACAGGGTATCGTATTCACCCTTTCCGCGATCCAGATTATCAGCAGAAAGCTGATTGGTCCACGTGGGTTGAAGAATATTTTCTAATTATTGGCCTCTCAAGGGATCTGCCACGTGGACATTTCTTTTCGCGCCAAAGAAAAGTCCCAGGTAGCACATCATCTTGTCACGTGAGTTGGATTACGTGCTTGAATAGCACGTGGTCACTTGATCTTCGACAAGCTCCCCACGTGTTTGTTGTAATGTCCTCCAGGTCCTCTGACTTAGCTAAAAATGTTAATCTTAACAATCAGCTGCTTTGACTTCTTTAAGTTGATGGTCTTCATTGCATCGACCTTGGTAGCAGGAAATTCTTCGTCTACACCGAACTTAGGTGCGAGAGGTTCTTCATCTGCATCGACCTTAGCACAAGGTTCTTCATGTGCTTCGACCTTAGTATCAAAGAGTTCTGCATCAGCACCGACCTTTATATGTAAAATATATACACGTGCACCGACCTTGATATGCAAACTATATGCATGTGCACCGACCTTAATATGCAAAATATATACATGTGCACCAACCTTGATATGCAAACTATATGCACGTGCACCGACCTTAATATGCAAAATATATACATGTGCACTGACCTTAATATGCAAACTATATGCATGTGCATAGACTTGAGTGAATGTGCTTCGACTTCAAATGCATGTGCTCTAACTTGCCTAATGCATGTGCACTGACATGAATGCATGTGCTTCGACCTTGATATGCAAACTATAGGCATGTGCGCAGACTTGAGTGAATATGCTCCGACTTCAAATGCATGTGCTCTTACTTGCCTAATGCACGTGCACTGACATGAATGCATGTGCGTCGACCTTGTGTGTGCAATCTTGTGCATATGCTCGGACTTGACTTGTGTGCATTTGTACATATGCTCTGACTTAAGTGACTAACCTTTGTGCATGTGTTCTACATTAGCATCGGCGTTAGTGCTATGTGCACAGACCTAAAGGTGATATGCATCGACCTTATATGACACAATGAATGTATGTGCACCAACTTATCTATCAAAGGAATCATTCAACAATTATGACATCATGCACATGAAAATAAGTACAGCTCAGTACTTATAACATCATCATCATCATTCAATTTAAGTAATTCAGCATACTTCGCCCTTTTCTAATTTTCATTCAAATATAGTCATAATGGTTGACATCATAAAAATATTGACATTATCAAAACGTAGAATGTGATAGTAATGTGCTAGTCCATGATCAAATCCCATTCACTTCACTTCTTGAATTTGAGGAGACCTTGTTCTAAGGGAAGGATGAACAGGATGTGCGAGTGGAGGATAAATTGAGTGAGGCCATAAATGATCTCTCTTGGGTAAAAGGAGGTAGGTACCTTGCATGACTTTTATCTAGATTGGACATCTTCTTATCAAGGGGAGGATATTGATTTTCTATCTATTTTTAACATCGGCAACTCTCACTTTGTGGAGGACACTTTCATGTTGGCCGATTTATCTGATTCTATTGAGCCTTCCAAGCTTTATGGTGTTGAGGAGTATGCTTCTTTCACTTTTGATTTTCCTTATCTCCTTGACATTGACCCTTTGATTAAAACTCCTCTCCCTTCGATCTATTCTCACCTCACAAAGATTCATGTAATTCCTAAAATTGAGGTGGTTGAAAAATTCTTGAAAGATAATAAGGTTCGCATTCTTGTTTTCAACACTTATAAAGACCTTAAGTTTGAAGAGGAATATTTTATAATTGATGACATGATGATTCCTCTTTCATTTTTTGATTGGGACAGTCTGTTTGGCCTATCAAACTCACCGTGGTATGCAATGATGGCCAAACAAAAAATAATAAATGTTGATTTTTTCATGACCCCCACGGAAGAAAAAATGTTAGCATACGCGTTGCACGAAAAAATCAATCATGCTAACAACCAACCTATCTTTAGGCCACATACATTTTTTCATGATCTTATCTTTGCATGGCACAAATGGTGGAACTTGAAAGAAGATGAGATCACGTGGTGGCTCATTCTTAACTTAACTCCTTGGTTATGGAGCTTATGTGCGTCTGGCTGAAGACGGTAAACTTAGCGTTTCTTGGGAGGCAACCCAATATTTGTGTTATTTGATATTTTTGTTTTAGTATTTTCTTTCAGTACTCAGGTAAAAAGCCGAGGATTTAAGGTCATCGCCAATGTCAAAGGAAAGCCACGCCCTATACGTCAGGTTGTCTCCTTCCATCTCAACAGTATTCATTTTTGCATTGTTCTATTGCTTTCATTGCTTAAATATGCCATTGAGGACAATGTCATTCAAGTTGGGGGGGGAGAGAAAATTCATGCTATATTTTGTACAACCTGCATATCGTTTTGTCTGCATATCATTTTGTCCTACATTTGTGCATTGAAATAAAAGTGAAAAAAATGAAATCCCTGACTGAGTTTTCTTGATTCATGCTCTCATTGAAAGTGATTCTGGAAAAGAAAAGACTATGGAGAAGGATGATGAAAAATTTATTCAATGTGGCCATGGAAAATTGATTTAAGAATCTCTTTAAAACTCATTAGCGCTTTAGAAAAAAAAATCACTTGGCACGCTAATGAAACAAGCAGGACAAGCCTTCTGTTATTTTAGAGTGGTGTCTGATACTCTGCATTTCTTAAAGATGATATTTTTTTGATAAAGCTATTTGCCAAAGTTATCTATCAAATGAGTGCAAAAGCGCATTGTTGAAAAAAAATACCATGAAAAATGCCCCTGATCCTAGTAACCAGGCCTGCTTCTCCTAAGGCAAGAGTTGAGGTTCGCGTCAAACAGTGAAGGATTGTGTAGCATCATGTGTGTATGAAGAAAAAAAATCCCAAAAGGGACAAAGAAATAAGGTAGACAAAAAGCTAGTGTGCTTAATGGTCGGATCTAGGAGGTGCAGAGTTAAAGGATACTTATCAAGAATGGCAAATGAGGGGTGCAATTGTCTATGCTGGGAATTTAGTATTACACATGCACAAGTACTATTGAACTTTAGTTTGTATTCTTAATAATGCACCAAAATTTTCAATCTAAGGCTAGTGTGCATTAATGATTCTGGATTCCTAATCTTTGGTTGATTCTGTGAAGGAATAGCTGGATATGAAGGTATGAACTTTACAAACTCTTGTTGTTCCTAAATTTTAATCTAATTGGATTGCTAAGGGACTAGCAATGAGTAAGTTGGGGGTGTGATGAGTACCCATTTCACTATGATAAATCATTCTAAACACACCATTTCATGTGCACATAATTAATCAATTATGCATATTTTACAGCTAAACTCAACTTCACACAAATCAGGTCTTTCACACAAATTAACTTAATTTATGGTTAATAATTTAATAAAAGGAGTTGAGAGGCCATAAGCATTAATTTATTATTGCATAATTGAGAGCATTTGAGATTTATATGCATAAAATAACAATTTCTATGGATTTAATTCAAATATTGTGTGTGCGGGACGCTCTCGGTATTTGCTAGAAGGGCCAGGGACAAAAGCGTCACAAGACCAGGGCAAGGAAGCCCTAGGGCGCCCCTCCCTCCTTGACCAAGTCAAAGGAGAATCTATCTTCCTTTTTTCGGTGTGAAAGGAGATAAAGAAAGGATTTTTATAGAATTATCTTGGAGAGAATTCTAGGAGAAGAAATAGGGAGGGGATCTCTCCCAATTAGGAAACCCAACCAAACCAAGCCCAGGGGCGCCCCAAACCCTTAGGGAAGGGGGCAGCCCTCTCTCTTCTCTCCATCATCCAACCCTAATCTCCTCTAATCCCAGCCCTCCATCTCCATCTCATTGAATCTCCACCCTCCGTGTGATCCAATTCTCCTATAAATAGCCTATAAAATTGGAGAAGAGGGACTTCTTCTTCTTTTCTTTAGCTAAGAATTTTTCTTTAACCCTAGGCCGCGCTTTTTCTTCCCTTTATGTTCCTTTTTCATTTTACTCTTTTCATGAAAGTTCTTCATTTTTAAAAGCTATATAATTTCTTCTTCTTTGTCTTTAGTTATTTCTGTTTTGTTTTCAAGTTATATTCTAGTTTTCACAATTCAACTTTTTACGTTTTATTGTTCATCTCGTACCCACATCCCTCTGTTCTTCTCACATTTTTTCCTCTTCCACTACTTTTCTCCCTCTACTCCTTTTACAAAAGTTCTTCCTCTCTTCATCCTCTTCAACTTCGTCTTCTTTGTCATCCTCTAATTCTTCTTGCTTTCAAAGTTATTTCAATTTTATTCTTGCTCTATTTTTAGTATTTCTATTTTACTGTTTTAAAACTCTCTCTCTCTCCTCTTCCTTCTCCCTTCTTCTTCTTCTTCATTCACATAGATAGATAGCCTTTCTTGTTGTTTTTCTTTCCTTCACCCTTCTACCCAATCTTCTCTCTATTTCTCTCCTAGATTTCTCCTCCACAAAATCTCCCTTTCACGGCGGTGTGCATGTCAAGGCGGGGCGGTGATCAAAGGTCCAGCGGCGGGGACAATGGTGATCTCTTCATCCACTTCCTCTCATGGCGACGTCTACATCAAGGTGGGGCGGTCTTCTCCAAGGCTCAACGAGGATTGGATGACGGTATTCTTCATCATTCCCGACTCTAGTTCTTCTCTTTTTGTTCTTGGTTCATCATTAGTTGTAATTTTTATTTTCATAGACATTGTACTTTCAATTCCTAGTAATAAGAATTTCATCTATGCAAGTTGTCTTTCTCTTCCTCTCTCTATCTCTTCCACCTTTCTCTTCTTCAACCCTCCAAATTTATTTTGTTAGATTTAATTTCACGCAATTTTCTTTCTCTTCACCACTCTCTCTCTTCTAATTTTCTCTTCTTTAATGCTCCAATATTATTTAGATAGATTTAATTTCTTGCAATCTTAATTTTTTTTTTACAAACTCACTCAAATCTTGATCTCAGAATACAAGGATTTTCCAACTTAATAAAAAAAGATCTTCCTCCTCGTGGGATCGACCCGTGCTCATTGCTCTACTTTGATTCAAAATCTTCTTAGTGAGTGAGTGCGGTATTCAAATTTGAAATTGAGCACGCCATTTTAACCACGAGTGTTTGTGAACATCATAACCCCAAACAGTGGTGAACACTCTCTACAGATATAAGTCTCATAGGGATGGCCCATGATGACTTACATAGAAATCCCGGATCACGAAGAATCACGCAGACACCTCTTCCACGAAACTGCATCGCATACGGACACCTCGGGGCAAGAAAAGGCAAAGCACCGCACCCCGGGGGTAGAAGGAGCTGGGTGGCCAACCTCTTGGCCGCCCAGTGGCCTGGGCGGCTACACCCCTGGCCGCCAAGCACATGGCCACCCTGTGCCCTGGGCGGCCAGACCTTTGGCCGCCCAGACCACTGGGCGGCCACCTCTTTGACCGCCCAATAGTCTGGGCGGCAACCTCTTTGGCCGCCCAGTCCAAGGAAAGAACAGAGCTTGGGCGGCCAGCCTTCTGGCCGCCTAGCAGACCAGGGCGGCCAACCCTTTGGCCACCTAGTCAATAGTGCAGGGCGGCAAGTCTCCTGGTCGCCTGTAGGCTGGGAAGAGAAGGGAGAAATAGGGAAGGACGGCTAGGGTCTTCCCTGCCCAGTGACCTGGGGGGGCCAGACCTGTGGCCGCCCAGCTCCAGGGCACAGACGTCCACCCCGTTCGCCGTCTCCTGCCGGGTTTGAGGAAAATGGGCCGAACTCCACACCGAGTTTGATCCCACGCCCCATTCGCCTCGCCGCGAAGGGGAAAACAAGGGGAATCCATCCCCGGGCATTCCTACCATCGGAAAACCAAATCCAAACCACGATCGGGGCCCAAATCGGCCGAAAACTACCGCTCGACCCAAACATGCATTTCCCCCCAAATAAGTAAAACACCCTCTCTCGACCTCACCAGAACACAGAATCGTGAGGGAAAACCCACGAGTGTGCCAGGGATCCGTCCCCCTACCCTTTAGAAGCTTTACCGTCGAAAACCCCGCGAGAATGCCATTCTTCCACGCGGTCGCCTCCTACGGCCACAAACGCCTCCGCCTCCACCGCACGCCACGTCCCTCGGGTTCGTGCTTGCCGCACGCCACTGCCGCCGCTCTGCCGCACGTCCCCTCGCCACCTTCGTTGGCCGCCGGCGCGAGAAGGCAGAGGGAAGGAGAGACAGGAGAGAGTGAGGGAGAGGAGAGATGCGAGAGAGTGAGAGATGAGAGAATGGAGGGGGAGAGAGGGGGAGTTTAAAATTTTATTTAATAAATAAATATTTTTTATTTTACTTATAAAATCTGCACGAACTCCAAAAATTCTCCAAAAATCAATTCGGACTCCAAAAAATTCCAGGAAAAAGCTAGGCCGCTCCACGCGCCGTGACAGACCTGAAATAACTCTTGACAACACCAAAAATGGGGTCCGAAAATCCAATATATAAGTCCGAAACCCACTCGGACACGATCCGCAAGCCGCAGAATAAGATCCAAAAAACCCAGGGCGTTACAGTGGGACTCTCTTCTGAGTGACGGGGAAGATCCTCTCTCATACTGAGAAACTCTCCTGTACCCAAGGAAATCTGTACTTCGAGCCCTCTTGATGTCCCTACGTCCAACCTCTTCCATTTCTCTCTTGTCCCTCTACTGTCAACTCTCCCTCGTCAACTGCCTCCTTCCCTCCTTCCCCCGAATGTCTGCCTCTAGGGTATTTTGTTCCGAATTTGAGCTTCCAGTAGCTTCCGAGTATGTGCCTCCAAGACGTTGGCCATGAGGCAGAAAGTTGGGCTAAAATGAGGGGACTTTCAAAGTGGGCGAGAGAACGTGGGGCGTGGGGTGTTGACTAAGAGTTACCAGGAGGCAGCCAGGGTGCTAGCCTTTCTCAAAGGGAAGGCGGCCAGAGACCTGGCCGTTTGCCAACCTTGGGCAACCAAGGCCTTGGCCGCCCAGCCAACCTGGGTGACCATCGACCTGGCCGCCCAGCCCATGGGCCTTCAACTCTTGTTTAGTTCGTTTTAGGCCCAATAGGTCAAGTGGACTGGACTATAAGTGCATAAAATCAATCAATCTGGGGAGATGATATCATTACTTATATGATGGTCTAACTGGAAGTCCATGGGATGTCCAAAATTAGGCGTCTACAATATCGGGGTTTAACTTCTGCCCATAGCATTGCCCCTAGGGATTAGGTCTGTTACATCGGGACTTTTTGTCAATATCATTAGACCTTGGTTCTCTTTTGGGCATGCATACGACTGGGTACATGATGTCCCGCGGGGAACTGTATTGCCCTCTTGCCATGCCTTTATATATTTTTTTAATTTTTAATTTTTTTGTTTTTGGAGTTTGATGGGCATTGACATTGAATTTGATAACCGAGAAGAAATTTTTAATAGATTGTCCCTATTTGAGACTTCCTCCTTTCATGGATTGCTTAGGTTTGTCATCTTACCAATTCTGCCTCTTGCCCCTACACGTGGGCCGAGTGGAGAAGAGAAAAGTCCTTCATGCCCCTTGGGCATAGCCAAAGTAGGAACGGTGTTTTTTCAGGGGAGTCGACAAAGGTTGCCGTGTAGTGTATGATCCATGCTAAGAGGTCACCCTTAATGACCGGGGAGGGAATGTTGGACTCCTGGCATGAAGTTGATTATAGCTTAAGATGCTATAGAAGCAAACTTTAACCTAGATTGACTTAACTTGATTTAACCTAAAATAAGACTGCCACTTATTATCACGTTGAAAAACACCTCACTTGGAATACATGAGTGGAAATGAATAATATGAAGAGGTTGAAAGCATATTCTTATGCGATTAAAACCTACCTTGTACCCTTCATCATGGAAGAACTTGTAATCTTGAAACAACTTGAATTGCCCCTTGCACTTGCTCTTCTTATCTTTGCAGGATATGATAGAGAAAGGAAAGATGACAAAGATTTGAGGTAAACCAACACAACAGAGTGAAGACTAGATCGGACGAAGAAGGATAACAAGGAAAATAGGTCGGACTTGAACTCCCTCGCGATGGTCTAAAACCTTGAATATATTAAAAAGTCAATAGAATGAGTAGAAACCAATGAGGGTTATGAAGGGCTAAAGTCTCAAAAACAACTGGAGAAGGGGCGTGGGCCCTGATTGGAGAGGACATGAAAGAGAAAATGATGAGAATTTAGAGAATCCCATAGAATGGCAGAAGGAGGGTCTGAGGCCCCTAAGGAAATAGATGGATTAGATGATGATGCAAACTCTGGGGTGCCTGAAGGAAAAGGACATGATGATAAAAACCTAGAGAAATCTGGGAGCTCCAGGGAGAAAGGAAGGTAAGGATGTGAATACTTTGGAGGTTTCAGAGAATGATGGGATGATGGTTTAAAGGAAGAATACAAAAGATGATGACACAATGGAGGTTGAGGACAAGATGATGAATTAGATAGAAAAGGAAGGTATAAGGGATGGAAGAATATGGTCTAGGGAAAACAAAGATGATGAATTAAATTTGGGGGAGGGAAGGTAGACAATCCAAGGAGATGAGATAAGTAAAATGAATGAAAATAGGGGTGAACAAGGGGAAGACGGGAAAATGGACCCAACATGCACTCCCTGGGCCTTCAACCTAATCTTGTACTTTCTCATCTTCTTGGCAAACATGTTCTTGTAACGCAGTAGCTTCATCTTCATTTTAACCATTCAACTTTGTCCTCAAAGTCCTCCTCACATATTGGGCCCATCGAGCAAAGGGCCTGGCTCTTCTTTGACAAATAGGTTTGGTTGGCATGGCCACTGCCCCTAGGCTCTTTTTCATGTCAAAAACACCCCTTGGACGTTCATGTGGAAGTAGTAACTCTCTTGGTAAATAAGCAAGGAAATCATTGGGGAATTCTGCCTGTACTATGGGATTCTTGACTGTGCATAGCTTCTTGATAAACTCCCTTGATGAATAAGCAAGAGTAACCCGTGGGTGTTCATCCTTCGACTTGAGAAGCTTGAGTATTCTTGATGGCGGGGTCAGTTTCCCCTTGTGTGAAAGTTCTAGTGGAAATGAAACAGTTACAGTGTTGAGAGCTTCCATCAATAGCTGCCTAAACTTGCCCTTGAGTGCAGAATTCAACATAGCCTTTGCAGCAACATAAGTACCAAGTGTGTAGAACACCCCTTCTTTCGACCAGCTATTTGAACTAGGGCCGAGCAAGGAGTAATCAGAGCCTCGAAGGTGGTTTCCTTGATAAATAATGTGATGTCCACCGACCTCACTTTTGATTTACCTGACACTAAATCTCAAGAGCCCTTCTTCACTACAATCCTCGGCAATGGAGATTTAACTTCTATAAATATTCCCTTGATATTGACTTGGATCGGCATGCGGCTGATATAATCATGAATTTTGAACAACATTGCTGGGGCTAAGTTTTCGTCGCTTCGCTTTTAGGAATCAGCTCTTGAACACATATTTGTAAACATACACCATGTAGCAACCCAGTTTTATAGGACTAATTAAATAAGTATAAAATTAAGGGGAAAATCTTGAATAATTATAATGGAATTAGATAAAAGAAATTGTAATGGAAGATAAATAACGGAAATTGTAAATGATTTTAATGTGTAATTAAGGCTTAATGGGCTTATGGTTGAATTAAACCCGAAAATTCGGAAACCCTAGTTTCTAAATGGGCTAATTTGGTTTTAACCTATTTTTAATGGGCTAATAACCTCAACCAAACCCTAATCCACTAAGGGAGGTCGAAATCTAACTTAAACCCTAACCCTAATTCGAGCTAGAAAGGGTAGGGGCGGCCCTAGATATAGATAAAAATCAGATTTTTCGGAGTTCTTCCCTATCTAGGTTTCCTTGACCTAATTAAGACTCCTTAGTGCATAAAATCCTATAAATAGGACCCCATAGTCGACCTTAGCTCATGGGAGAAGGTTTCTAAGCATAAGAGATTCGATCTAGGAGGAGGAATCGAGGGTTTCTTCGGGGCATTCATGGGCTTCTTTGTTCTTCTTCCTCTTCTTTCTTAATCAATTCAAGATAGGTGTTCTCTCGGGCCAAACATTAAATTAATTGATCAAACACATGCATTTGCATGTCTACTTTCTTTCTGCATTATTTCCCCTAATTTTTATGGACTATATTGCATGTATTTCAATGATCATGGACTGGATATTATTGTTTTAGGGTTTTTCCATCGGAACAGACTTTCTATTCATGATCGTGGCCCTAACAGTAACCGCGTTCCTGAACGTGACCTTACAATAGACCGCAATGTTAAACGTCTATTTTTAACATAATTTTCTAATTATAGATTTTTTAATATAGAAATTTTAATTTTATATAAACACGGTTCCCTTGTCGACTGTGATCTCAAATATTAATTTATTTTAAACGTAGTTCCTCCATGTGAAAAATCCTTATAAAAATATTATTATCATCTAAGCGTGGCCTTCATGCTAACCGTGTTCTGATCGCGGCCCCTCTCATGACCGCGTTTTAGCACGGGTTTCTAGAAACCCTTGAGCCCTTCCAGCATGTCATAGATTTTGAATCTAGATGCATGTTTTTCATGTCTGTAAGTCATCCAAACCAACTTAAGAAACTAGGAAACATGTATAAACCCTAATTCCTTAAGTGCATGATTCATATTCATTCATTTCTTGATTTCATATCTCCTCCTATCTCCACTATTCTTAGCATGTTAAAAGAGTAGTGAACTTACTATAAACCAGAAATTGATTCTTCATTGGATGTTTTAACGTTTTCACATGCTAGTTAGATTGATCAGTGCTTTCATATATATCTTTATGTTTGAAGGTTATGTCACTCTCGTGATATTAACCCACCGCTTGTTATTGATTTCTGGTAGTATGATAGGAACACAATTCTTGGTGAAGTTAGGACCCTCTGCCGGATATTCCTTCTATCAGACTCGAACTTTTTTCATCGAGGCCCTCGTAAGTCTCCGTAAGCCTTAGATTCCCACAAGGACACCGAGCTAGTTGTACCTCAAAAACCCTACAAACCATTGGAATCCTCATCCTACTATGTAGGATAGGGTTCAACTGGCCTTTGGAATGATAGAACAACGTTCTGTCTATTATTTGTTGAGTCTGTACTGAATGCGGCCTGTCTCTAAACCACGTTTAGGTTCTATTTGAGAATGCGTCTGATCAGAGACCACGTTCTTTCTAGCCCCTGATTGATTATGGCCTTCGGTCTGACTGCATTCATCTTTGACGGCAGTGGTCACGTTGACCGCATTTTGGTTTGACCCCTACTGTTGACCTTGGTCGCGGTGCTGGGTTAGATCGCGTTCAATCCAGTATCCTGAATTTTCTATTTTCATGATTGTGATGGGTAGATATCGATTCTAGCCTATCATGGCTAGTGTTCCCTGACATCTTCGACCCTTCTTCAAAGGGTTATAATCTTCATTGACATGTCTATCTATTTTTGACTTTCTTTCCCTTGTCATTCTCTAATGACTCATTACTTTGAATTATTGAAAGTCTTAATTCCAACTCTTGATTTCCTTGACTACATGAACATATTATTAAAATTATTTGGCTATTATTAATTTAGAAATTTGTCTGGAAAATATAGATATGGGACTTTGGGTCCAATATGACACTCAATGCTAAGTAATTTTTATAAGGGCCCGGATCTGGTCCTAGGGGTGAGGCAAAGCCCAAAAATATACCGGTACTATGAATGATCAGGTGCGGCATTGCACCAACTATACCCAAGATTGGTTCTCGATAATTTCACACATTGATATGATTTGCATATGTTGCTTGACATGTTCTTGATATTTTGGCCCGGAATGGGTAATGTTATTGGAACTCTTATGAATGGCCAATTTATTATTGACTTGCTTGGATATTATCATTCCTTATATTTGAATCTTGTACTTGTAAATATCTTCTTTCCATCCTCGATTGTTCATTTTGATCTTGCCATTATCCTGATTGTATTTGAGTTTTTCTGCAATGCATCATATAGCATTTTTCCATATATTATTAAACTATTAATTACTTATATTCTGCCTGATGATAGAGATGTAATTTCCTACTGAGCATTTTTTCTCACTCAATTTCTCTTAACATTTCTCAGATAATAATGAAGATATTCCATCAGATGGGGAAGGACAAGAGTGAAAAGTGCTCCTAGTGTCTTGAAGACTTATGTCTTTTTATTTCCTTGAATCTAGATAGATTAAGTCCTATATTGAGTCTTTTCTATTTTTCTTATTTTGTAATAATTATAAAGTGAGTCAATAACATTGTAACAATGAATTTTGATATCAATAAAAGTATATTTTTGTTATTTCTAGTCTCTTATGTCTCTTGTGGTTTACTCTGTTTGTCATGACTATCTCGCTGCCACGGTCCGAGCAAATTTCCATTGCTATCGGTTTGGGACGTGACATACCCTCTCCGAGGGGTGGTAGAGGAAGGTGAGATGGAGACATTAGGCTCAATAAATAATGGAATAGAGATGGGTTTGGACACAATGAACTTTTCCCCTTACTCGGAAGCAGGCGGGGTTGACTCAAGTATAGAAGTAGGTAGGTCTTGCTCAGGCTCAACACTGAGTTTGGGTGAAAGGTCAAGTGGGGGATTGGGTATGATTGGTTTTGAGATAACAATGTTTCGGGATAACAAGGGTAGCAGAGGGTTTAGGTAGTGGTAGTGGAGGGTTAATTGGTTAGGAGGAGGTAGGGTTAGTGGAGGCAGAAGGCCTGGTGGGTAAATGGCTAATGAAGGTAGAGGGTATAGCGGTTGAAGGGTGGATGATAGCTGGTATGGAGGTAAACTATTTAGGCTTGGTTGATGGGGGAGGGGGTTTTGGTAGCGTAAGGTCAGGGGTAGAAGTTTGCGTGGAAGGCTGGTGGTGCACCGACATGAGTTGTTGAAATACCGACTCATCGTCATAGCACCAAGTGGTTTGGGAAATGGGGGAGATGGTGATGGACCTGGCCTGAGCAAGGGGATGGTGTTGAGGAGGTGGTGGTGGTTGGGGAGGTCGAAGGAGCCTTGGAGCGGGTGTAGCTTGTGGCACAGGAGCATTAGGTGGCCCAGGTGCATTATGATAAGGTCCACATGGATGCCGAGGTGTATGCGTATTGGTGGGTGGAGCATGGTGATATGGATGGTTTCGTGGATATAGAGGCGGTGGGCCATATGAATGACTGGGATGGATAGGTGGTGGGTGGACAACATCCACTTGTTCATCTATTTCAAATATTACTAGGCCAAATTGCTCAAAAGCATTCGATAGAGGAAGTCTTTAAATTAGGCCTGAATGTAACAGGCCCTCTCATAAAGCTCCTCAATGGTATCAATTTTGTTCATGGCTAAAATATGCTGGAATCGAGGTGTAGAATTGGAGATAATAATCTTAACTTACTCGGATTCTGACAATGTATCTCTCGGCCATGGCTCTCCATTTATCTTCAAATTGAATAAAATCTTCGTTGGGCCTCATCTTTCAAACCAATAAATTAGTCAATGAGAGAGACGGGACGACCCGGTCCCTATATCTTTGGAGAAATTTTCTTTGAACAACATCAAAGTCTGCAACTTCACTTGGTTTTAATGAATAGAACCACTCCAAGGTAGGGCCATCCAAGGATTTTCTAAACAAATACCCAAGAGCTCTCTTATCATCTTGCCAATATGCTGATTCATACAAGAAATCCTTAATGTGCAAGAAGGGGTTGTGATAGATCACACGGAACGAGAGCTAGAAGGGGGGGGATGAATAGATCATGCCCAATTCAGACTAAGTTTAAAAACACAGTATGTAATCTGGAATGTAGTAAAGAAATCCTTCTAGTCTGACCACGAGGCAGACAGATAGATGAAAACTTATCAAGAAGGAGCGCTATAATGAAACAATGATCGAATAGCTGACGTGCCAAAGCCAATGAGAGATCAGTCAAACAAACCACACAGATGGGACAGAGAGCTTATTAAGGTGGTTCGATTGTGATCTGCAATCTACGTCCACCCCTTACTCCTCCGGAGTAAGGCTTCCTTGCACTATGCAATTGAAAATCGCAGATTCAGTCTGCTAACACCCGCTGCCTGACAGCTTGCCCCGAGGAACACTCTCCTCGCCCTTCTAAAGAGCAGAAGAATCACTGGAGGTCCAACCTCCCTTCCTTTGCAATCACCAAAGGGATTCCCGTGAATTGCTCCCAGCAACTCACGAACTAGAGGACCGTTCCTCTCTTCCTCCAAACACGATGGAGGGAAACTGGAGTACCTCTCCCTTCCTCCAAGTGAACTTAGAGGGTAACAAAGTAGAATTGAAAAGACAAAAAACTCGAAGGTGAAAATAAAAAAATAAGAAAAATCACCCAGAAACGATAACAACGTAGCTTCCGTAGAAGCAGACTTTTAGACTCTAAGACTGGCGATCACTCAGGCTCTTCTCTTTCTGAACTGGCTCTCACTCTCTTGAATTTTCTCTTGGACTATTCTCTCTTCTCGAATGGGGGATTTCAGCACTGGCAGAGGCTTCAAATATTATCTTCTCTCTCTTCTGTCCTCTCCCGTTTTCCAGCCTTTCGATCCTCTCTTATAAGCAGCAGATGATGGGCGTGTGGATGCCACGTTTCCCGCCCAAACTTTCACGCAGATAAGATCCATTGAGGTCCTATGTGTCAGAATCGTGGTACCCTACCAATCGATGTGGCAGAATCATCTGGTTTGCTCCTTACCTTGGATCATGTGCCATTAACCTGGTACTTTAAGTTCCACGTGAGGTAAGTTCACAGATTGCTTAGTAGATGCTCGACCGTATGACTCTCCTGGTGAGGAAATAGTCATGAGGGTTAAGTGTTTGATGATATGTACTGACCTTACCTCTCAAAGACTGAGATATGCATAGAGTCTAAGCAAAAGAGTGCATGAACCTATATGCATGGACCTAAAATGTGCACTGACCCTTGCATGCATATGGTAAAATATGCACAGACCTACATATGCATGACACAGAAATTGCACTGACCTTGCATGTAGACTAACACAGCATGCACTAACCTCGTATGCGGACCAGCAGTAGGTGTACTGACCTGATATGCATATTAGCAAAGTATGCACCGACCTTGTATCCCACAAGGGCAAATGTGCACCGACCTTGTATCACACAAGGAAAGTGTGCACGGACCTGGTTTAGTACAAGGCAAAAAAAAACTGCACCGACTTTCTTTATGCTTAATGCAGATGTGCACAGACCTTGTATATACACAGGGTAAATGTGCACTGACCTTCTATGGTTGAAAGGTAGAATATGCATCGACTTGGTATGCATATGGCAAAATATGCACCGATCTCTATCATGCAGGATGCAAAAAATATGCACTGACCTTAGTCATGTGTAAGACACACTTGCACCGACCTTAGTCATGCAGGATGGAAAACATGCATCGACCTTAGACAGTTAAACACAAACATGCACCGACCTAGGTGTTGAACAGAACACATCGATGTTATATATATGTATGCTAAGGCAGCATGTGCATAGATCTTCATGGCTATTAACAATGATGGAGATAGACTTGAAAGCAACAGACTATGACTTCATGCAGACACACTGACTCCAATCACTCAAATGCATAGACTCCAATGCACAGACTCATGAAGGCTTAAGACATGTTATGTTGACTTATGGTGTTTGACTTTTGACTTATGGTGTTTGACATCATCAAAACCACAGGGATACAACAGTCTCCCTCTTTTTGATGATGGCAACACTATGAGCCAACCAAAATTAATGATGTCAATAAAAAAATGAGGATGATCAGATCAGACAAGCATACAATGCCACGCACTAACTCCCCCTGACACACTGTCTTTACTCAAGACACACTTGCTCCCCCTAACATACTGACTTCCAACCAGAACATAAGACATGCTCAAATTCATTCTCAAAAACCATTCTTCCCATTTGACATCATCAAAAGGAATGTAGGGAGAAACAAGGTACTGCTAAGCTGGTGAGACCAGAGACAATTAATTCACGTGGTAGAAAACATCTCATATGCAACCCTTAAAGATTCAAGTAAGGAAACTGAATGGAGCTGAAATACCTCAAGGCTAACAAGCAGGAAAGACAAAGAATAAGAGTGAGGATAATCACCGTACAGAAGTAAGAATAAGGACCAAGGTTAAACAGTTATGCCAAGAGAAAGCTGTCTAAATGCTGTACTAATCAAGTAACTGGAGGCTCATCTACTGTTGAATGGTCCAAAGGTATTGAGGACAAACAGTCTACAAAATATTTTTCAGGGGAGAGATTTTTTCTTTGCTGAGCAGCGAAATAGCCATTGAGTAATTTTGGTAAATCACACGTTGATATATGAGAAGACACCTTGATCTGAGGCCATAATTCCCAGTTTCTCAATGTGATAACAGTACTACTTCTCTTTAGAGAACAGAGTTAGCAATAGAAGTGTCCTTTGACGTGAGGAGACACCTTGATCAGAGGCCTGAATCCCCAGTTACTCAACACTTTAATGCTATTGCTCTACGATGAATTTTAAATTTTTAGAAACTTGTTAAACAGAGATATTCTGGCACTTCATGATATAGAAAGTGTTTCATTTCTTTGATGAAGTGTCTAGTTTCTCGGTAACTAGAACATTGCTATGAAATGTTGAAATACCCCTAAACAAATTGATTTTATTTGTTAGATGATGTTTGAAGACAATACCAGATGTACTGATCCTCAGATAGTTTGCTTCCATAAATTTAAGTTTCAAACATTTAGGAGATTTCATGACATAAAAATGTCAACAGTGATCCATGTTTATTAATGATGTAGGAAGACAGTCTTCAGGTTCTCTATCTAGGTCTTTACAGGATTATTAGAAAGAAGCTTTTTAGCAAAATTTCAGTTAATCAAATTTGGAAATTTAAGAGAGTTGAGAGATTCTAGTTTTTGTGAAAAAGAACTACATAAGGTTCTCAATGAGCTTTGAGTAGTGACAAGATCTCTCAAAATCCTTTGAATTAGTCTCCGAAGACCACAAACTGCTAGACAAGTAACTCCCCCTAACACCTTGACTGACTGATGAACTCAAACCTATACAACATGAGTTAGATAAGCAGACAGCTGGAATGCAAAATGTATTGAAAGAGAGAAAGGAAAATTTATGGACATTGAACCTGACTTATATGTAAATGAGCCTGTGGTACCAGGTGGAGAACGTAGGTCAGAAGACCTCCTCACACATGTTGTGGGTTTCTAGTCAGAAGAAATATGACCTTCTTTCAACTTATCATTTGATATACCAACAGGTTATGCATGCCAATTTTATGTACTAACATATGACAAAAAAATTCATGCAAATGACTGTATGCAGCTCAACATGGACATAGAAGCATGAATGCATTTTATTCTAATATTCAAGAATTCAGGGGGTTTTAAAAATTCCTAGTTCTCTCCTCAGGGTGGTGAATTTATCATTGTACAGAGGCTTAGTGAAAATATCAGCTATCTGATGTGAGGTGTCTACATGGATCAATTCAAAATTATTTTTAGAAACCCCATCTCTGATAAAATGATGTCTAATTTCAATATGTTTGGTGCGAGAATGTAAAACAAGGTTTTTTGTAAGATTTATGGCACTAGTATTATCACAGTATATGGGTGTGCAGCCCAGTTCTACTTGGTAGTCTTGAAGCTGGTGTTTAATCCAGATCACCTATGTACCACAGCTCCCTGCCGCTACATACTCAGCTTCTGCAGTGGAGAGGGCCACAGAGTGTTGTTTCTTGGAAGCCCAAGAAACTAAACACCCTCCTAGAAATTGACATTGACCACTAGTTCTCTTCCTATCTAGCTTACACCCAGCATAGTCTGCATCCGTATATGTAATCAGATCTAAGGTGTGTGATGCAGGAAACCATAATCCTAGAGTGTGTGTAGCAGATATGTATCTAAAAATTCTTTTCACAGCAGCTAGATGTAATTTTGTAGGCCTAGATTGGAATCTAGCACACATACCTACAGTGAATTGTATATCAGGTCTCGAGGCAGTTAAATAGAGTAGGGATCCAATCATACCTCGATATAATTTTCCATCAACTTCTTTACCTGATTCGTCTGCATCTAATGATGTATTGGTACCCATTGGAGTTGAGATGTGCTTTAAATTATTCATGCCAAACCGCTTGAGGATGTCCAAGGTGTACTTGGTCTGGTTAATGAAACATCCATCCTCCAGCTGCTGTACCTGCAAACCAAGGAAGTATTTTAATTCACCGACCAAGCTCAATTCAAACTCAGCAGACATCAATTGAGCAAATTCATTGCATAGTTTAGTGCATGTTAAGCCAAAGACTATGTCATCTACATATACCTGAACTATGATGAGATCCTTACTCAAACTTTTGGTAAAAAAGGTTTGATCCACTTTACCTCTGTTGTAGCCCTTGCTGATCAAAAATTCTGTCATCCTTTCATACCAGGCCCGAGGAGCCTGCTTTAGACCATATAGAGCTTTATTTAACCTGAAAACCTTGTTAGGATGTGAAGACAATTGAAATCTGGGGGGTTGTTCTACAAAGACTTCTTCTTTAATAAATTCATTTAAAAATACACTTTTGACATCCATTTGATGAAGTTTTATATTTTTGGAACATGCAAAAGCCATTAAAATTCTATCCTAGCAACATGTGCATAGGATTCATCAAAATCAACCCCAAATTCCTAATAGTAACCTTTGGCTACTAGTCTGGTTTTATTTCTTGAAATTATTCCATCCTCATTCATTTTATTTTTTAAAACTCACTTAGTTCCTATGACATTTGTACTTTCAAGTCTCAGAACTAGTTCCCAGACATTATTTCTTTCAAATTGACCTAGTTCCTCACTCATTGCATTGACCCATGATTCATCATTTGAAGCTTCATCAACAGATTTGGGCTCAATCTGTGACACTAAAGCAACTAGGTCTATATGATTTACATTTCTGAGATAAGACCTAGTCCTAAGGGGATCTTCTAAGTTGCCTATGATGTTATTCACAGGGTGATATTTCAAGATTCTAAAATTAGTTGAGGACTCATCTGTTTCGGCTGACCTTACTTGATTTGAAACATTTGATGCTTCAGGTGGTTAAGATTCTTCCTCCACCATATCCTCTAGAAAGTTTCCATCATGCCTTGAACTCCTGTCATCATCATCCAAGTTAGTAACAATGTTTGTTTCATTGAATATAACATGAGGAGATTCTTCTACTGTTTGGTCTGAAACATTTAAAACTCTATATGCCCTAGTTGTTTCAGAGTATCTTAGAAAAATTCCTGGGGTACTCCTTGCATCAAATTTATCTAGATCCTTTTTATTATTGTTATGAATGAAGCATTTTGAACCAAAAATCCTAAAGTATGAAACATTTGGCTTCTTACCTTTCAAGAGTTCATATGGGTTTTTCTTATGAAAGGGTCTTACCAAGGCTCTGTTGATGGTGTAGCAAGCGATGTTTGCTACCTCTGCCCAAAAACTCTTGGGTAGCTGACTCTCCACCAGCATAGTTCTGGCCATTTCAATGATTGTACGATTTCTTCTTTCCACTATGCCATTCTGCTCTGGAGTCTTGGGAGAGGAAAATCTGTGAGTTAATCCTTCATTGTTACAAAATTCAGAAAATATTGAGTTTTCAAACTCTCCTCCATGGTCAGATTGGATTATGGAAATTTTGTGAATTCCTTCTTGTTTAACTTTAATAAAAAAATGTTCAAACTTCTTAAAAGCACCACTTTTATTTGCTAAGAAAAATAACCATGAAAATCTGGTAAAATCATCTACAATCATGAATCAAAATCTCTTCCCATTTAGACTCTGAGTCCTGGTTGGGCCAAAGAGATCCATATGCAAGAGTTCCATTGGTTTGGAGGATAAAGACTCAGATCTGAGTTTAAATGATTACGGGTTTGTTTGCCTAAATCACAGGCATCACAAATTTTTGAAATGGAACTGAATTTAATCTTGGGAATGCCTCTAACTAAATCATGTTTGACCAGTTTATTCAATGTAGAGAAGCTAGCATGTCCTAAACGTCTATGCCAATTAAATGCATTATTTTCAAGATCAGTAGTCAAACAAAGATTTGATTCAGGTTTTTCACTTAAATGTATAATGTATACATTATTGACTCTATGTGCTTCAAACTTGACCTTGTCAGAATTTATTTCACGAATTTTGCATGCATTATTATCGAACACAACTCTATGACCCTTGTCACATAACTGACTAATACTAAGCAAGTTGTGTTGAAGAGCCTCTACAAGCAGAACTTTCTCAACAGAGTTTGTGGAAGACTTACCAACTGTTCCAATCCCAACAATCTTACCTCTGTTCTTTCCTCCAAATTTGACCATACCACCCATTGTGCTCGGCTGCTAGGCTAACCTGCAGAGGGACATATCAAGCAGAGTAGTTTGGAACCCAAAATAGATTGGGTCCAAAGACATTGTTCAAATCTCTAAGCAGAAACTTCAGAATCCAAAACTGTTACAAAGTATTTTTCTTTTGCATGTTGTTGATAGTTTTGTTGAAATTATGACTAGAGTTCTGTCCACCTGGCCTAACGATGTGGAATCTGTTCATGTTGTTGGACTGTTCATTCCCCGGGTATCTTTTGTACCCATTCTGTCTAGGATAGACATATTCATTAAAGAGTTTCTATGGAAGAACGAGATTTCCCCAGTTTTTCTTGTATTGACCCATATTTTTATAGAAGGATGAATTTCTGTTATGGGTCATATGCCTTGACCTGTGAAAGTTCTTGTTCTGGGGAATACACACAGGAGCTTGCCTTGTTGAGTTCTTTCCAGTTTTAGACTGTTGTCTAGCATGGTTTGACGAATCATTCCTTGGTTGTTGGACATTCTGAGCACTGTTGGAGCTGGATGGTCTGTCTACTTTTTCCTTCCCCTTTTCTGGACTGAATGTTACTATTGTGAATTCAAAGGGTTTCTTGTGTGTTGGGTTATAGTCTAAACCTTCTTTGTTGAAATCAACCCTAGCACCTAGTATGGTATCCAAATTTGTTTTTCCTTGAACAAATTTTTCTAGAGTTCTTTGTTTGTCTTCCAATTCTTTTTGCAATGTTTCACAGTTTTTCTAAAGTTCATAATTCACCTTCCTAACAGCTTTGTTCTTTTTAGTGGTTAATCTATTTTCACTTTGGCTTTCTTGAAATTTTAACTTGAATTCATCAAGTTGTTTTCAAACTTCTTTGTTTTCAGACTTAAGGTTTTCATTTTCCTTTATAAGAGAATTCATCTCTTCTAATTCTTCTTTGACCTTCTAATTTTCTTTGTCAGTTTGAATTTGTTCTTCAATAGCAGCATTCAGTTTTCTCTTTAACACCCTATGGTCTTTACTCGAAGCATAAAACTTATCTAACAGTTCAGCATAGGCATCTTCCCAGTCATCAATTGAGAAATTCTCAAAAATGTTGGTTACCTATTCGTCACTGTTGGCCATAAGACATATTCCTTGGTCTTCTTCTTCTGAAGAGTTGGCCTCAGGGTCTTCCTCCTCGTCACTCCACATGCAGACCATGGCCTGAGGTTTCTTCTTTTGTACCTTAGAGCTTTTCTTTTGGAGATCGGGGCAATCCCCCTTCATGTGTCCAGTCCTCCTGCAATGAAAGCATGTGATCCTCTTAGTATTCTTATTTTTATCAATGTTAGAATCGAAAGGCTTGCCAGTAGTATGTGATCTTTTTCTTCTAAATGTTTTTCCCTTAATTCTTAAGAACTTTCGAAATTGTCGAGTCAGCATAGCTTGCTCCTCTTGATCAAGATCTGAGAACCCGTCAGATTCCCCACTACTACTGCTATTGCTACTCCCACTGCTATTACGGGACACCTTGAGAGCAATGTTCTTGCCCTTCTTGTCACTTCCTTCACCATTTCTTTTGAAATTCATTTCATAAGTCATTAAGGATCCTATCAACTCAGTGACTGTCATTTTTGATAGATCCCTAGACTCCTCTATCACAATGGCCTTGGTGTGCCATGCGAGGGTTAACAACCTAAGAATTTTCCTGACAAGGTCCCTTTCTGAAACCTGTTTACCAAGCCCCTTAAGAGTGTTAGTGATCAACGACAGCCTAGCATACATTTCTGTAATAGTCTCCTCGGATTTCATTTTAAACAATTCATACTCAGAGGTGAGCATATTTACCTTGGTGGCCTTGACTTGGGATGTACCTTCGTAGATGAGCTCAAGTTCATCCCACATTTTGTTGGCTGTCCGGTAGGCTGAGATCCTATCGTACTCTTCTGGATGTACTGTGCATTGAATTATGTTTAGAGCCGACCAGTTGACCGTTGAAAGCCTGATGTGATCCTTTGTCCACGCATCTTCATTTGGTGGGAGCTCGTATGGTCCTGTGGTGATAACCCTCCAGAGTTCGTGGTTCTACACTTTCAAGAATACTTCCATCCTATTTTTCTAGTAGAAGTAATTATTACCATCGAAGAAAGGAGGGTGGCTAATAGACTGTCCCTCAGCCATGAAACTGCGAGGAGTGCTAGATCCAGATTTACCCTGGTCATTGGACCACATGTTGGGTAACCTACTATGATACCAATTGATAGATCACACGGAACGAGAGCTAGAAGGGGGGGGGATGAATAGATCATGCCCAATTCAGACTAATTTGAAAAACACAGTATGTAATCTGGAATGCAGTAAAGAAATCCTTCTAGTCTGACCACAAGGCAGATAGATAGACGAAAACTTATCGAGAAGGAGAGCTATAATGAAACAATGATCGAACAGCTGACGTGCCAAAGCCAATGAGAGATCAGTCAAACAAACCAAATAGATGGGACAGAGAGCTTATTAAGGTGGTTCGATTACGATCTGCAATCTACGTCCACCCAGGCTTCCTTGCACTAAGCAATCGAAAACCGTAAACTTAGTATGCTAACACCCGCTGCTTGACAGCGTGCCCCGAGGAACACTCTCCTCGCTCTTCTAAAGACCAGAAGAATCACTGGAGGTCCAACCTCCCTTCCTTTGCAATCACCAAAGGGATTCCCTTGAATTGCTCCAAGCAGTTGATGAACTAGAGGACCGTTCGTTTCTTCCTCCAAACACGATGGAGGGAAACCGGAGTACATCGCCCTTCCTCCAAGTGAACTTAGAGGGTAACAAAGTGGAATTGAAAAGATGAAAAAACTCGAAGGTGAAAATAAACAAATAAGAAAAATCACCCAAAAACAATAACAATGTAGCTTCCGTAGAAGCAGACTTTCAGACTCTAAGACTGGCGATCACTTAGGCTCTTCTATTTCTGAACTGGCTCTCACTCTCTTGAATTTTATCCTGGACTTTTCTCTCTTCTCGAATGGGGGATTTCAGCACGGGCAGAGGCTTCAGATATTGTCTTCTCTCTCTTCTATCCTCTCCCTTTTTCCAGCCTTTCGATCCTCTCTTATAAGAAGCAGATGATGGGTGCGTGGATGCCACGTTTCCCGCCCAAACTTTCACGCGGATCTGATCCTTTGAGGTCCTACGTGTCAGAATCGTGGTACCCTACCAATCGATGTGGTAGAATCATCTGCTCGCTCCTTGCCTTGGATCACGTGCCATTAACCTAGTACTTTAAGTTCCACGTGAGGTAAGTTCACAGATTGCTTAGTAGATGCTGGACTGTATGACTCTCCTGGCAAGGAAACAGTCATGAGGGTTAGGTGTTTGATGATATGTACTGACCTTACCTCTCAAAGACTGAGATATGCATAGAGTCTAAGCAGAAGAGTGCACGAACCTTATATGCATGGACCTAAAATGTGTACTGACCCTTGCATGCATATGGTAAAATATGCACAGACCTACATATGCATGACACAGAAATTGCACTGACCTTGCATGTAGACTAACACAGCATGCACCGACCTCATATGCGGACCAGCAGAAGGTGTACCGACCTGATATGCATATTAGCAAAGTATGCACCAACCTTGTATTGCACAAAGGAAAATGTGCACCGACCTTGTATCACACAAGGAAAGTGTGCACAGACCTGGTTTAGTACAAGGCAAAAAAAAATAGCACCGACCTTCTTTATGCTTAATGCAGATGTGCACGGACCTTGTATATACACAGGGCAAATGTACACTGACCTTCTATGTTTGAAAGGCAGAATATGCACCGACTTGGTATGCATATGGAAAAATCTGCACCGACCTCTGTCATGCAGGATGCAAAAATATGCACCGACCTTAGTCATGCGTAAGACACACTTGCACCGACCTTAGTCATGCAGGATGGAAAACATGCATCGACCTTAGACAGTTAAAAGCAAACATGCACCGACTTAGGTGCTGAATAGAACACATCGATGTTATATATATATGCTAAGGTAGAATGTGCATAGATCTTCATGGCTATTAACAATGATGGAGATAGACTTGAAAGCAACAGATCATGACTTCATGCAGACACACTGACTCCAATCACTCAAATGCACAGACTCTAATGCATAGACTCATGAAGGCTTAAGACATGTTATGTTGACTTAAGGTGTTTGACTTTTGACTTATGGTGTTTGACATCATCAAAACCACAGGGATACAACAGGTTGCCCATTCCATTATACATCAAGTACTTGGGCACTTGTGAAGGAAGTATATAAGGAGTAGGTGGCATAGAAACTGCCAGAACATCTCGTATGTTTGCCATCTACTTCAATTGCCCCTCCATGTAATTTATCTTGCTAAGGAGGACTTGAGTGGAGGGGTCAATTCGAGAGGTGAAAGGCTGCCCCTGGGACCTCAATGAAGCTTGCGAAGGAGGCCTTGAATGGGAGGAGGGATGTGATCTACAAGGAGGGTGTATAGCTGGGCCAATGGGCCGCGAAGGATGAAGAGAAGAAGAAGGTGGTCGGCCCATTGGGCCCTTAGAAGGAGGTGCGGGACAACCATACAAGGACTGGACCGAATTATTAGGAGAAGGAAGAGAATAATTATACTGGATGTTTAAACGAGTGGCTATAGTATCCAATATAGAAGATAGATCAGCTAGAGGAGTAGCTTGAACAGAAGAGGGATCATGTATGTAGTTAGTGTCCATGGCATAGACATAACCATAGGATGTGGATGCACGAGAAGGAACCTCATAAGAGGAGTGATGAGAAGTATAAGATCGAGGACTATATGAAAAATTAGATTGATCATCCTCATAAACATTGAAAGCATAATTAGACATTTCACTAAAACACAACATCATGCAAATCAAACCAACCAATAGGAATTCTCAAACAAAATGCAAGGGTTGTCAAACAATTAGGATGATCGTGTTTTCTTGTTTTAATCCTTGTATGAGATAAGTGATTTTAAATGAGTTCACTCAATCAAGGGTGGGACCTTAGTTTCGATGTGGTCAAACTCCAGTGCCAACTAAGATCACACAACCTCACCATGTGGCTAGGTAACTCCGAGGTGTTTCAATCGTACAACCAGCCCGACGTTCGTGTGGAAATCCACGGCTCGCTGGGACTTATGGAGGCCTTGGTGTAGGAGATTCTGGTCCAATGAAAGGAATACTCAATTGGAGGGTCATTCCTTCATCGAGAGAGGGTAGTAGATCCTAAGAGTGTAGAAAGAGGAAGTCTCTCAACTGAAATGCCCTAGGTGCACCGGAGTGCATGCAATGTCTAAAATAGATCTAGAAGACAAAAATAAAGGAAAGATGATTCCAAAATAAATATAGAATAATTTATAGGGTATATATAGGATGCAACCAGAGGATATCAATCAAAAACTCGGAAAGATAAAACAGAAAGTTCTCGGGTTGGGGACTTACCTGAACGCGGTGTCCACAAAGGTCACGTTCAGAACGTGGTCACTGGGTCGACTGTGTTCAACCAGGGGCATAAAACTACATGAAAAAATAAAAAAACACAAGAAATGACGAATGATAGAAGACTGAGGAGATGCTGAATGCGGTCTGTACAAGGGCCACATTCTAATGAATGTGCTTCTTGTGCATACTGCGTTTAGAACAAGAACTAGGTAGACGAAAATAACATAAAATCATGAACTAAGATAGGAACACGATCTTTACATGGCTGCTTTCAGATGAACATGGTCCCGGTTCAAACCACGTTAAGGACAGAAGACAGAAGATAGATGGAAACGGCAACTGCAAAAAGGGAAGCACACACGTTAATCAGTGGACAGGCAGGCAAAAAAACTAGCGTGATGGGCACTAAGTGTCTTACCGTTATCGCGAAAAGATGTAGCTATAAAAAATCAATAATCCACTAATCAATGATCAAGATAATGAAAATATATGGATGATAAGGGGGTGGGGTGCATGATCACACATAGATGACTTATGATGATAAGAAATAGGAAATAAAGAATTGTGATCGCCACTGAGGGGTTATAGTGTGCAGGACAATATGGAGGTATGATAGGAGAATAAAGGGGCACGCTACTTACCACAGAAAGATGAAGAAAATGTCGGAGAGGGGGATGGCAAAGACGCAGTCACTGTCACCACCACATTCTAAAGAACACGGTCACTGTTGACACCGTGTTTAAGAAGAGGTGCGGGATGATGCAGATTTGTTCCTTCCTCTCTCCAAGGTCGGCCAAGGAGCAAGGGCCTCATGTTGTTCTTCTGCCTAAGCCTACAAAATAGGTGACAAAGCACAGAAAAAGCCCATTAGTCCTTGATTAAGCGCAATATCTATCCCCTATGTGAGATGAACATGTAATTGGGGGAAAGATTACCTGGGGGTGGTTTTAAACCCCTATGGAAAGGCAAAAATAGGTTTGGATTGTGTGTGTGTGATGAGAAAAAATGTAGTTTAAAAAAACAATGTAATGGCATGCAAAGATATGCACGGATTGGAGGGGAATAAGAAGAAAACTAAAGAAGAGCGATGAAGAACAGGAGAAAAGAAAAGAGGAAGAAACAACCCTAATCTAACTCCCTGGTCGATGAAGAATGTAGTAGAGGAGTCCCCAGCGTGGCAGAGCTTTGCTCTCTTCCTCGTGGTCACGTCCCCTTGAGCTGTTGGTTGTGGGGTCGAATTCATAGAGATCAAAACCCTAGGGAACCCTAGTTCGGGTACAAAGAGAAATCCAAAGATTGACGGCTCCAATCAAGGAAATACTATTGAAAATTATGGGAGGAAAGATCCTAGATGTATTAGGAACTTCTTTGGATTGATTCGAGTACCAAAGACCTTCCTAAGATGGACTCTGGAAGGATCAAAATCAAACAGATGAGTCTCGACCGCAACTGGGTTTCCTTCTGAGAACGTGGTCTCCACAATGACTGCGATAAGGAGAACGCATCCATACGATATGCTATGTTCAAGGTTGATCGGTCAAAAGATATAAATTAGAAATTTGATGAACGCAGTTTAACTCCCAACTACGATCTGAAGAATGCGTCAATAGGGGCTGACGCTAAGCTCTGAGATGCGTCAAAGGGCATTGACGTAAGGTTTGATGAACATGGTCTGGGCTGCGACCACGATCTGAAAGACGAGGTCGTAGCACAGGCCGTGTTCAGATTGAGCAGGCAAAAACGCTGGTTTGAGCTCTAGGGCACATAAATCAGACTTTAAGGGCTAGAAATGAGTTAAAAGGGCTCACAATGGGTTAGAGGATCAATCAATCAATGAGCAATTGGGGTAAACTTGGAGTTCGTGTCTTCCCAAGCCCTCTAAGTTAAGACCGGTCTCTCCACTCTTTGTCTTCTGGATAACAGGTTGCTTTGCGGTAGTGGTGCGAATTATGCCCTCCCGATGTCACGGCTTCCATGGTATCCAGTCCTCTTTCAGTGGTGCGAATTGGAGATTTTGGCCATTTGAATATGATTCCTTGAAATAACCTTGTTATTCTTGCACTTTCTTATACTCTACTTGTTCTGCTTCGTACCATATGAAGTTTGATTTCCTTGAATTTCTTTATACCATAGTCAAATACACCATTCGGAGATGTGAGAGCTAAGTGCCATGCAGGACAAAGTGCTACACTATGGGAGCCACCTCTTGAGTCCGGCATGGCGCAAAGTTGTCACGCCCTGATGTGGAAACTTAGAGCACGGTAGTTATAGTCATTCAATCAGAGAAATAATCAAAAAATTCCAAGAAGCAAGATACCTTAAACGCAATTGACATTCCAAACAAAACTCTATTAATATTCAGAAAAATACCAATGTTACATTTAACCGAGATCCAACACATTAAGACTCGAATACAATAATTCCTTCAATGACATAATATTCCAAGTTCCATAACAACTCGAAACTCAACAATATGAAAACTCTAATTGAAGGACACAACTCTTTTATGATGTCGCTCTTGATCACTCCAGTCCCAGCTTGTCCGATTGAGGTTCCTCTTCATCAGAATTACCTGAAAAATATTGAGAACACTAAGTGAGCTAACGATTAGTAGGAATTACTTCTCTTGTACCAGACAGAGTTTAAGTAATTAATGTATTCAATGTGAACATGAAGTCACTAATAAGCGGTAATGAAAGAATAGTAGGAACATGAGACAATTTCCAAGGAAATTCTATAAATAAAGACTTTATCAACCATAAGTCATGTCAATTTCAATGAATAAGACAATTAGGAATTAATGTAATCATTTCAGTGGACAATATTCGATGATCAAGGGTAAAGTAACTATATCAATGAACCATAATAAGGATAACAAGAATTTGGTTGCAGACATTCAATGAATATTATTCATTCTAATAAGATGGGCATTATCAATGGGCATCATTCAATGCAATAAGATTGGCCATACATTCATTGGATCAACAATAATAACAATCATTCATTCAATATTTAATTATCCAGATCAATGTTACATTACATTTCGATGCAATGCCACACCACAAGTCAATACTCCCGTGGTTGAATTAGTAATTCGGGTGCTCCTCCCAGGAGCAGACCGGGCCCTATACGCACAAGCATTGGGGTTGTTGGACCGAAGTCCTATTCAATAGTTTCCCAAATAATTTAATCATTTCACTATGGCCAAATGGAATTCCAATGGCAAGCTCATGTAGTCAAGGAAATCAGGAGTTGGAAATAAGAATTTTCCCAAGATTTTCATTAATTCAAGCTTTTAAGATCAAAGTAGTACGTCATTGGAGAAATGACATTGGAATGGAAGTCAAAGTACATAGGCTCATCAATGAGGGGTATAACCCCACAAAAAGGGTTGAAGATGTCAAATAACAATAGCCATGATAGGCTGAAATCGGTACTTTACAAATCACAACCGTAGAAACAAAAATTTTGAGAAACTAGGTTGAACGCGGTCGATTTTTATACGGGACGTTGTTGGTCGTGAGGCCGTGTTTAATAAAGACGATCGGGCATTGACAGAGATGATCGGCCAGTTCAAGATGAGACAGAGTTGTCCAGGACGTGGCTGGCATATGCACTGCGATCATCATGAATGCAGTCTATGACATGGTCGTATTCCAATTGGGGTTCAATGATAACATGGTCTCTGGGTCATCTACCTTCTCCAAATAGAACCTGAACATGGTTTCTGTACAAGCCACGTTCAGAACAAACGTAGCAGAATGCAAATAGAACCTTGTTATGTTATTCCATAAGCTGGTTGAACCCTATCCTATATAGCAGGATGAGGATTCCAGTGGTTTACAAGGTTTTATGGTACAACCTGCTCGGCGTCCTAGTGACAATCCCAAGCTTGTGGAGACCTACAGAGGTCATGATGAAGAAGTTCCAGTTTGACGGAAAGAGTATCCAGCGGAGGGTCCTACTTCACCAAGAATTTGGTGTAATAGATCAATCGAAAAATAGTAGTGCGGTAGGTCAAATGCCACCGGAGTGACACAACCCTCAAACAGAAACACTATGTCATCTACTCGATGAAATCACCGATAAACATTAAGGTTAGCATGTCATGAGAGTGCAGAAGATCAGAAAAATAACATCTAAACAGTGTAGCAGATTATTCTACTCTTTTATTGCACAAGATAACATAGAGATGATGAGTGATTTTATAAGATCATGAGGAAACATAGATCTTAAGCATATACTTAAGACTCAATTTTCTTCATGATTGCCTAGTTGTGTGATTTGTTCAGACGACGTGAGTAGTTGGAAAAATAAGATATTTAACCCAACTATGCCATAATAATAACACTGGGAAACCCAAGGTTTCCTAGAAACATGAGGCAGGACAAGGTCACTGTAGGGGCCACGATCAGGCGTTGTCGCAGTCTATCAAGGGGCTGTAATCATGAACGTGGTCTCTGTTAGTACCACGATCAAGATTAGCAAGTTCATTTTTGATGAAAAGTGACATATCTCGATTCAATCATCTAATAATGCAATAGGGTCTATAAACAATTGGGAAAGATGCATTATGGAACATCTACTCATGCAAATTAACATGATTTGAAACTTTAATTAGTTTGTGCCTGAGAGAAAGCCTACCTTTTTAGTCAATCTAAGAGAAAGGATGAAGAATACGTGCTCGCTCATGGACCCCCCAAATCCAATGCCTTCCTTTCCTAAAGCCACTCTCCGCCTCCACGCCCTTGCATGAACTAGCATTCGGCGAGGCACCTCTAGGGTCCTTTTTATAGGGATTTGGCCACCCAAAACCCTAACTTATCTAATCCTCTCCACAAAACCTGCCCTTACCCCCAATAGCACTGCCAAAACACTCTTCTAAACCCTAATCCTGCTAGAAATTTGAAAGAAAAATGATTATTCTTCGTGGGCTAGGGTTTTCCTGTGATCTAGGGCCCAATAGGCTAGGTTCTAGCCACCAAACCCACTAAGAATTATGGTTTACAATTTTAATCTGATTTTAGGGCTTATGGACCCATTATTACCCAATTAAGCCTTAAACCTTTGCCCAAAAGAACACTAATTCAAGCCCAATTAGCCTCTTTTCTATTAGTCCAACTTTATATTCCATGCTAGCCAATTTGTTTAAGCATTTATAAAATTATCTTTATATTGTTGTGAAAAACAACTAAGGAGCAAATTACTACTTATATAATTTATATTTTGAATTGGGTTACTACACCCTCCCCCTCTAAAAAGAATTTGGCCTCCAAATTCATATGATATGAAGAGATGGGGGTTTACAGAGCATACCAGCAAATAACTCTGGGTACTTCTTCTTAATTACTTCTTCCAATTCCCATGTAGTGTCTTCTTGACCACGCCTGTTCCATTGGACCTTAACCATAGGTAGCTCTATTCCTCAATTGTTGTAGCTTCCGATCCAGCACCTTCACAGGTTTCTCCTCATAAGATAGATCCTTTTGCAACACCAAGTCATCATGGTGAATTACATGTGAGGGATGATACACATGCTTTCTAGGTATGGATATATGAAATACATCGTGCACTCCAGCCAGCTGCGGGGGCAAAGCTAATCTATAAGCCACTTCACCAACCTTCTCAAGAATTTCAAAGGGACCAATGAATCTCAGACTCAATTTACCCTTAACTCCAAATCTTTGAATGCCTCTCATCGGTGAGACCTTTAAAAAGACATGGTCTCCTACTTAAAACTCCAAATCTCTTCTTCTACTATCTGCATAACTCTTCTGTCTAGATTGCATGGTCTTTAATCGATCTCAGAAGATCTAAATGTTCTTGATTGTCTTTTGAACAACATCAGGACCAATCAACTGCTTCTCACCAATCTCTTCCCAAGAAATAGTTGATTTGCAATTCCGACTATACATAGCTTTGAATGGAGCCATTTGGATACTTGATTGGTAACTGTTATTATAAGTAAATTCTATTAGTGATAAGTGCTCGTGCCAATAGCAACCAAAATCTATCATGCAAGCTCAGAGCATGTCTTCAATAATCTGGTTAGTTCTCTCTGTCTAGCCATCTGTCTGTGGATGAAAAGTTATGCTAAAATTTAACTTGGTTCCCAAAGAAGCTTGCAGACCTTTACAAAAATGCGACGTGAACCTAAGATATCGATAAGAAATAATGGATATTAGAATGCCATGTAGTCTCACCACTTCCTTAATATACAATGCTGCTAATACATCAATAGTCCACTGATTCTTGATAGGCAACATATGAGCTGATTTTGTCAATCTGTCCATAATAACCCAAATTGCATCAAACCCACTTCGAGTCCTTAGTAGTCCCACTATAAAGTCCATGCCAATACTCTCCCACTTCCACGTGGGTATCTCCAAAGGCCTAAGTTTACTAGCTAGCCTTAGATGCTCTGCCTTGACTCACTATAAGAAAAAGCGGTATTAGCAACGGAATTTTTCGACGGATTCATTTCCGTCGGAATAGCCGTCGTAATTTCGGATAGATTAAATTCCGTAAGAACTTGCATCAACATTTCCGACATATAAGTATATGTCGGAAAATCTGTCGGAATTGCCGACGGATATTCGGACGAAAAAGTTTCCATCGGAACATTTGGCGCCACAAATTACACCCTTAGCGCTGTTTGTCACCTTTGATATAAATGTGTCAAAATATTTCCGATGGATTCTAGGTTGGTCGGAAATACGTCAGAAATTTTTGACTGAAAATTTTTTCATCGAAAATCTATTTGTCCCCCTTATCAACCTATTTGTCACCCTTAGCGACCTATTTGTCACACTTAGCAAGCTATTTGTCACATATTTGTCAATGTAAGTTGGTCGAAAATACGTCGAAACTTTCTAACGCATTTTCGACTGAAAATTTTTTCGTCGAAAATCTATTTGTCCCCCTTACCAACCTACGACCTATTTGTCACCCTTAGCAAGCTATTTGTCACCTATTTGTCACCCTTATTTCCGATGGAATATTGGGTCGTCGAAAATACGTTGGAACTTTCTGACGTAATTTTGACTGAAAATATTTCCATCGAAAATATATTTATCACCCTTACCAACCTATTTGTCACACTTAGAAAGCAATTTGTCGCTATGTGTCAAATTATTTCCAACGGAAAATATGTTGGTCGGAAATACGTCACAAATTTCTGACGTAATTCCAACTGAAAATATTTCCATCGGAAATCTATTTGTCACCCTTACCATCTTATTTGTCGCTATGTGTCAAAAGATTTTCAGTGGGAAATCTATTTGTCACCCTTACCAACCTATTTGTCGCCCTTAACGACCTATTTGTCACCATTAGCAAGCTATTTGTCACCTATTCTTATTTCCGACGGAATATAGGGTTGTTAAAAATACGTCGAAAATTGCCGACGTAATTCGAACTGAAAATTTTTTCATGGGAAATCTATTTGTCACCCTTACCATCCTATTTGTCGCTATGTGTCAAATTATTTCTGACGAAATATAAGTTGGTCGAAAATATGTCGAAACTTTCTGACGTATTTTCGATGAAAAGATTTTCCGTCGAAAATCTATTTGTCACCCTTAGCGACCTATTTGTTAACCTTAGCAAGCTATTTGTCACCTTTGAAAGCTATTTGTCAAATTATTTCCGACGGATTGTTAGTTTGTCAGAAATGTGTCAGAATTTTCTGACATATTTTCAACTGAAAATTATTCCGTCGAAACTTTTTTCACCCTTAGGAACCTAAATAATAAATATGCAGGGAATAGAAACTGATAAAAACTAATAAAAAAAGTGTCAAACCCCCCCTCCCCAAAAAAATTTGAATTCATACTTCCCATAGCCTCAAGAGAGATAAGGAAACCCATTGATGTGGGGTCCGGTGTAGGTGGAGTCGACTCCATCTTGGCATGGAGTCGACTCAGCCCACCTTTGTCAAAAAAAGGGGGGGGGGTCCGGTGTAGGTGGAGTCGACTCCATCTTGGCATGGAGTTGACTCAGCCCACCTCTGTCATCTATATGTTATCCCGGATACCTATTTGTCACCAAATTTGTGCAGTTCTTAGCCAAATCATCTATTGTTTGGGCTAACAAATGAGTTCAATACATGACCGATATGACTTCGAATAATTGTTCAATGCTTCGATCTTATTGAAACGTTTATGATGATTTTCAACCCGGACACTCGTCCGAATATAAAATGGTCAATACATGACCGATATGACTTCGAATACTTGCTCAGACCCTAATGAAGGGGATCTCAATGCTCTTCACCAAATTTCCATTCGTTTCATGAATCTTGATTTCCAGGCCATGAGGCCCCATTTCTTGGCGATTAATCAAAGGTTTTTCCCTATCCGAGAAGATGTAATTAACATCATGACCTTTATGGCGTGGTGGGTCTCCAGTCCCGACCCGATACCCATAATCGTCTAGTTAGTCAGACGGAGCGCACCCCGGGCTTCGGACCACTCTAGTCTCAAAGCCCGAATACATTGTCACACACGTGACTGGCACGCCCTCGCACGATAAAACCAATAAAAAACACCACGATATTTTATTATTATGCTTACTGCGTCCAACATCTTTATGGCACGGCGGGTCTCTAGTCCCGACCCGATACCTACCATCATCTGGTTAGTCAGACGAAGCACACCTTGGGTTCCAAACCATCCCAGTCTTGGAACCCAAACACATTGTGACACACGTGACTGGCACGCCCTTGCGCGATAAAATAGATAAAAGATACAACGATATTTTATTATTATTCTGAGTGCGTCCAACATGCCCCCGCGAGGAGCCCTAGCTCCCTCTCATCGGTGCCGCTGCTCTCTCCCACTCTAACATTCACGAGTTTCGGAGCATTTCCGTGGGTCCCATCTTACGTTTCATAAATAAAGTACAAATGTTCTAAATTACAAATCTTCGGATCTCTAAATAATAAATAATAAATTTCTTTTTTTAGATGTAATGATATTTTATATTGAGTGAGATTTTATCCTATTATAAAAAATGAATGAATGAGAAAAAATGATGAATGAATGAATGAAAAAAATGGTGAAAATGAAAATAAAAAGGGAAAAGAAAGAAAAAATGGCAGCAAATGAAAAAAAATAAAATTGAAAAACTTGGGGGCCCTAACCCCTCCTTCTCTCCTCCTTCCCCCTTCCTCCTCCTCTCGGTCTCACTCTCCTCTCTCACGATCTCACCCCCTCTCTCTCTCACCCATCCGCCCTCTCTCTCAGCCTCCTTCTTCCCCAGCACCGGCGACGGGCGGAGCTACCCAGGGACGAGGGCGGGCGGGTGGTAGAGTGGCGAGGGTGGGCGGGCGTGGCGGAGCTACCCAGGGACGTCGGTGAGGGGCGAGCAGAGGGGGGCATCGGCAATGAGGGCGCAGCGACGGCGGTGAGCTCCAGCAGCGGCGATGGTGACCTCAGGCGGACACCCCCCCACCTCAGGTATTCCCCTCTCTCCCTCTCTCGTTGGCCCCCCTCCCCCTCCCGCCCTCTCTCACTCAGGCAGACACATGCATGGCTCGGTCCCCTCTCCCTGCTGCCACCCTGTCTCACTCTCACTCTCACAGAAACAAACACAGGGAGGGGGAGGGGCTCGCCCCCCTCTCCCTGCTCCCACCCTCTCTCACTCATACACATACACAGACATAGGGAGGGGGAGGGGCTCGACCCCCTCTCCCTGCTCCCACCCTCTCTCACTCTCACTCTCTCACACACAGACACAGGGAGGGGGAGGGGCCACACACAGACACAGGGAGGGGGAGGGGCTCGGCCCCCTCTCCTTGCTCCCACCCTCTCTCACTCTCACTCTCACACATAGACACACACACACACACAGACACAGGGAGGGTGGGAGGGTGATGGGAGGGGAGGGGAGGGGCGGGGGATGAGGGGAATGTGTATGTGAATTAATTTTTTTGACAAGTGTGGATTCCGATATGAATGTGTATGTGAATGCAGATATGATTTTTTTTCCCAGAATACGATTTCGATGTCAATGTGTGTGTGTGAATATGGACGTGAAAGTGGATGTGGATATGAATGTGGTTGTGAATTTTTGTTTGCATGTGATGATGCCAATGTGAATGTGTGTGAATGTGGATGGGAAGGGGGATGTGGATATAAATGTGTGTGCGTAAATGTGGATATGACCCTTTTCTTCATTTTTGCTCCTTCAAGACCTTTGTTATGATATATGTGATTAGTATGCTTGGATACTAATGACATATATCGAACACAAAGCCTTGAATTGTCCTGTTGGACAGTCTATGGATATTTGATCGTTCGGTGTTGTTTATTATATGTGCTTCATGATTATCTTAAAATTTCGGTAGCATCTTCCCTCTCTTTTCCAATATACCTACTAATTTTGACTGCTCTTATGTTCACTTGCATTTTATGTGAGTGGCCGTTAGAGGAATGTTAAAATTCATAAATTATGGTGGTATATTGGAGAAGTGTGGGGAGATGCTGCCGAAATTTTAAGATAATCGTGAAGCACATATAACAAACAACATCGAACGATCAAATATCCATAGATGGGCATTTTATTTGATGTAGGTACCCCATAAATATTGTGGATATGGATGTATATGTGAATAAACATGATGTACAAATATGGAAAATAGTCAATTTTTAGGGGAGATGCTGTCGAAATTTTTTTAGAAGTTTAATATGACATATTGATATGATTTTTTTAATTTGTTAGGTAAATATGGCTAGACTTGATCGTTCATGGTTGATTCGTAGAGTAGTTGATGGAGTGATGTTAGAGGAGTTTAAGGATGGAGTTGATAGTTTTATTCAATTTACATTGGGGCATCCAACAGCAGCAGTGGACCAGCGTGGTTACATCCGATGTCCTTGTTTACTTTGTAAAAACAAGAGATTTCTTTCGCTATGGGATGTGCAACATCATTTATATGGGAAAGGGTTCATGAAAGGTTATATGATTTGGGTATGATGAGGATGTCTGGTCGTATGAGCCCGCCAATGTTGCAGGCACAAGTACCTATGCAGACATGGTAATTGATGCTGCTGGCCCTAGCTTTAATGTACAAGGGGAACACGTGTACAACGAAGAACCACCAAACAAGATGGCTGAAAGATTTTATCAGTTATTTCGGGATGCTGATGTGCCGCTGTGGGATGGTTGTTAAAATCACACTCGGTTGTTTTCTATCTCACAGTTGTTGAATTTGAAATATAAATTTCACCTTAGTGAGAGTTGTTTTGATCGTATGCTCCTCCTTATCAAGAGTATGCTACCTCGAGATTAGAAGCTGCATGAAAATTTTTACCGTGCAAAGAAGATGGTCAGTGAGTTAGGGCTTGGATACCAAAAAATAGATGCATGCCCTAATCACTGTATGCTATATTATCAAGAAAATATAGATAAAAGATCATGTGATATTTGTCAGCATGATAGATTTAAACCTAAGAGAGGGGATAATTCACAACAGAAGGATGTGCTTTACAAGTCACTATGATACTTCCCTCTCATGCCCAGATTGCAGCGGATGTATATGTCATCAAACACAACTCGGCATATGATATGGCACACGGAAATAGTACGTCATGCAGATGATATAATGAGTCATCCCGCCGATGGTGAAGCTTGGGCTCATTTCAATCGTACATATACTGCTTTTGCTCACGAGTCACGGAATGTTAGGCTGGGTTTATGCACTGACGACTTCAACCCATTTGGAGGTTCAATGGCGTCTTACTCATGTTGGCCAGGGTTCATGTCACCGTACAACCTTCCGCCAAGCATGTGCATGAAGCGAGAGAAGCTTTTCTTAACTTTGGTGATTCCAGGTCTAAAAAATACAGGAAAAAATTTGGACATATATCTCAGGCCACTCATTGATGAGTTGAAAAAATTATGGAATGATGGAGTTGTTACTTATGATGCGTATAGAAAATAAAATTTCACTATGAAGGCTGCATTGATGTGGATAATAAGTGACTTCCCTGTATATGGAATGCTATCTGGCTGGAGCACACACGGGAGGTTGGCATGTCCTTACTGTATGGCTGATACCAAATCATTTATCTTGAAATATGGTAAGAAATCATGCTGGTTCGATTGTCATCGATGGTTTCTACCAATTGACCATCCTTTCCGAAGGTAAAAGGACTCATTCATTAAGAACACAGTTGAAATGGATGAAGCAGACTTGGAACGGATGTCTGGTCGACAAATGGCGGCGCTGGTGCAAAACTTACCAGATATAGTGTAATTATCGGGTAGTACACGACATCTTCATGGATTTGGAGAGGATCACAACTGGGTGAAGAAAAGTATCTTCTAGGAATTGCCTTACCGCTCAGCCCTTTTGATATGGCACAACCTGTGTAGCAACCCAAGATCCGGATATCAGGAAAGACCCGATACCATTCGAATCCTGGCCCGCCGCCCTTGAGCCGAAGGGCTCGGAAGGGCTAAAAAGAGTATGGAGGTACAAAGAAATAGAAATAAAGTAGGACAATTCAACAATTAATAGAAATAAATAAACAACTATAACAGATTCCAGTCCAACAAAAGTATAGTCAAAGGCATAGAAACGTACCTAACACCGAGTGAACACTCGGCTCGGTGAGCTGGCAACTAAGAACCTTCACACAACACCCTCGAACCTCGAGGAAGAACCGCCTTGATACGCAAAGCGGAAAGTGAGATGGAAGGGGGGGATGAATAGATCACTCCCAAATTCGATAAACTCAAAAACAATTACTCAACCCTTCAAAACGCAGTGAAGAAAAACTTCGGAGATAGGTAATAGAGATATCTAGACTATGGATTGAGATCGAGAAAGAAATTCACGATGAAGCAATATATCAAGTAGATGGAGAGCAAGCCCAAAGTAGATACGCAAACCCACAAGAGAGACAAAATTTTTAGGTGGTTCGATTGCTACCCGCAATCTACGTCCACCCCTCACTTAGAAGAGTAAGGTTTCCTTGCAATGAACATTCGTACACAGCAGACTCAGTCTGCGACAATCGCTGCCAAACAGCTTGCCCTGAGGAACACCCTCCTCAGCCTTGTGATCAAATACAAGAAGCACTGGAGAACAAATCTCCCTTCCTTTGCATGCAGCAAAGGGAACCCTATGAAATTGCTCCCAAGCAACTCACAAAACTAGAGGATCAAACCTCTCTTCCTCCAAGAACAATGGAGGGAAACTGGAGAACATCTCCCTTCCTCCGAGCAATCTTGGAGGGTGACAGAATGGAATGGAAAATGAAGGAAACTCGAGAATAAAAGATCAATGGAAAATAATTATCTTTAAGTCAAAACAATGTAGCTTCTGTAGAAGCAGATCTTTAGATTCACAGATAGCTCTCTCTCAGAAACTTCTCTCTGCTCTTGATGGAGTGGTTTGTCTCTGGTTTTCTTTCTTGATCCACAACACTGCTCTCACTCTTCTCTCCTTTTTCACTATTCCATCCCCTTCCTTTACGAACCCTTTTCCTCTGTATATATATGTATGTTCTAGAAACTTAGGCATGTGGATACCACGTTTCCCGCCTGAAAGGTTGGGGCATGTGTCGGAATGTTTTGGACCTCTATCTTCCTCAGATCACGTGCCATCCACCTAGTGAATGCACAGACAGACTGTCAGAAAAGGAATAAACATGTTGTCACACACTTAGCACAATTCGTACCGACGTAGCGAGTAAGTAAGCATAAACTGTACTGAGTAGGAATTTCCAAGTCAACCAATGCACTGACTTACTACAAGGTGAACAAGAGGTTGCACCGAGTCGAAGTGAGCAAAAACGTGAGATGCACTGACTTACGAAAACGTATGACGTCATAAGCACGGACCATAGAGTCCAATCATGCAACAGATATGAACCGACAAGAATCCATAAAGCACAAAGATGCACTGAATTTATTTTTGTCAAAAAGGAAAGTTTGCACCGAGTCGGAAACAAGCACCGACTAAAACTGGCAGGAAAAGCACCGATGCGGAATGAAGCAGAAGATGCACCAATCTACTTTAGCTACCTACAAGATTTGCACCGACTCAGATATTGCACCGACCTCGAGAGGTAAGATGCAGAGACATGATATGCACAGACCTTGGTGCACACGACCTAGTAACATGCACTGAGACAGAATATGAACGACAGAACCGGTGCATGAACAAGGACTTGCACCGAGCAAGCTTATGAATGAGACAATGCATGCACTGACTTAATATGCATTAAGCAAAAAGACGAATGACAAATAATGCACGGACCTAAATCATGCAACAAGCACAAACCTCCTTCGTGCTTAGAAACAAAGAATGCACCGTTGCAAAATTTGCACGAACTTTATGCAAGATGCACGGAGCTCTTCTGAGATGAGCACAAGTGTTGAGCTTATTAAAAGAAACTTGCACCGAGGCAAGGACTTACCACGTCTAGAGTAAAGCATGCACTAATCTATTGAATGCATATGAAAAGGAAAATGCACAGACCTTTATTGCAAGACCGTGATAAAGTAAATTGATTTATAGTGTGAGACATCATCAAAATCGTAGGGATGCAACAATCTCCCCATTTTTGATGATGGCAACACTATGAATCAAGGAATGTCAGGGCATTAAAAGGAGATCAAAAACAATCAAGAGCAAACCAAAATGTGCATATTGACAAACCAGAAAGCCTCTCCCAGAGACACCATCTTCTAAACCTCTTCTCTCTCCAAATCAGCTCCCCTACAACTCACTCTCAGATGCCTCAGATGCCCTGAACCTCTCAGATGACCTCTCTCCCCCTTTGACATCATCAGAAGGAAATGAAAGATATATGCAGTTGCTGGAGACATGAGGAAGAAGTATAGTGGCTTCGTAGTGTAGAAAGACTCATGAGCATATCTTAAGAGAATAAGTGAGGCGCTAAAGTCAAGAGAAGATTCTTTAACTCTGGTAAGCAATAGAGAATTAGAATGAGAGGGAAGTTTATCCACATACAGGGTATATGATGTAGAGCATGGATGAACAAGTATGACAAGACATAGCTGATCAAACAACTCTACTAAGTAGACGACAAGAGACAAAAGCAGAGAAGGTGTGCTCAAGGTATTAAGGACAAACATTCCAGTAATTTTCACAAATATAAAGGATATTATAGAGATTTTCAAGAAGACTAGTAAGTAAGTTGGTAAATCACATCTTTGACATTAGGGAGACACCTTGAACAGAGGCCGGAATCACCAGTTACTCAATGTGAGAACCTCATTACCTCTCCTTTTTAAAGAACAGAGTTAGTAACTATGGCTTTTTACGTGAGAAAACACCTTGATTAGATGCCAGAGTCCCCAGGTACTCACCACCTTGTCACCATTGCTCTATGATGGTCAGAAACATTAAGTTTATTTTGCAAATTTTTTTTTTTGAATTTGACATCTCATGACATAGGAAAGACTTCATTTCATTGATGAAGCTCCCAGTTTCTCAGTGATCAAACCATAGACCTTTGTTCATTTGGTTGATCCCTTATATTGTTGAGAAGAAGTGTTTGAAGACAATACCAGATGAACTATTTCTTTGAAATGAATCTTGAAGTCTAGATTTCAAGTTGTTCTGGACAGATAAAAAGACATACAAGTTTTAGCCTGAACCAGAATCATGAACAATGTAGGAGGATATACTTCGGACACTTAATTCAAGTATCTGAAAGTCTACTAGAGAAAATATTCTAGCTGGACTTTAGTTACACAAACTTATAGACTTAAGAGATGAATGAGATTCTACTGTCTGAGAGAGAACCGCACTCATTCAATCATGAGAACCAGTAATGACACACATCTGGTCAAACTTTTGAATCAGTCAAACTTCACTAGCTGCCTAGCTCCCCCTCAATCGATGCACAGTAGGAAACTAATCAGCAGACACTCAGAACTCCCCCTCACGGTTAGGACAGGCTACTCACACAACCTCTTGCCAAGATTAAAAAAAATTCAATATCATGAGATTAGTAATTAAGATAATTTAAATAGGCCTAATTCTCTCCTTAATGTGGTGAATTTGTCATTGTCTAGAAGCTTGGTGAAGATATCAGCAATTTGATTGGCAGTGCCTACATGAATCAGTTCAAATGTGTTCTTAGAAACTTCATCTCTTATGAAATGATGCCTTATTTCTATGTGTTTGGTGTGGGAGTGCAAGACAAGATTCTTGGCTAGATTGATGGCACTAGTATTATCATAGTAAATGGGTGTGCATTTCAGGTCTACTTGATAGTCCTGAAGCTGGTGTTTGATCCAAATGACTTGTGTACCACAACTCCCTGCAACCACGTACTCAACCTCTACAGTGGAGAGGGCCACAGAATGTTGTTTCTTGGAACCCCAAGATACTAAACACCCACCTAAAAATTCACAATGACCACTAGTGCTTTTTCTATCTAGTTTACACCCGGCATAGTCTTCATCTGTGTATGCAATTAAGTCGAAAGTGTGTGATGCAGGAAACCATAAACCAAGGGTGTGTGTAGCAGACAGATATCTGAAAATTCTTTTTACTACAGCTAGATGCAATTCAGTGGGTCTAGATTGATATCTTGCACACATTCCTACACTGAACTGTATATCAGGTCTTGAAGCTGTCAAATAGAGTAGAGATCCAATCATACCTCGGTAGAGCTTGGCATCTACTTCTTTACCTGTCTCATCTGCATCCAATGAGGTATTGGTACCCATTGGTGTTGTAATGTGCTTCAAGTTGTTAATGCCAAACCTCTTGAGAATGTCTAATGTATACTTGGCCTGGTTGATGAAGCATCCTTCCTCCAACTGTTGTATCTGCAGGCCAAGAAAGTACTTCAATTCGCCTACCAAACTCATTTCAAATTCTGCTGACATCAATTTTGAAAATTCATTACATAGATCAGTGCTTGTTGAGCCAAAGACAATGTCATCTACGTATACCTGGACTATGATGAGATCTTCATTAAAGCCTTTTGTAAAAAGAGTTTGATCTACCTTACCTCTTTGGTAGCCCTTGCTGATCAGAAATTCCGTTAATCTCTCATACCAGGCTCGAGGGGCCTTCTTTAAACCATACAAGGCTTTATTCAATCTGAAAACTTGGTTAGGTTTAGTGGAGAATAGAAAACTGGGGGGTTGTTCAACAAAAACTTCTTCCTTGATAATTCCATTTAAAAATGCACTCTTCACATCCATTTGTTGGAGTTTTATATTTTTAGAGCATGCAAATGCTAACAATATTCTTATAGCTTCCATCCTAGCAACATGTGCGTAGGACTCATCGAAGTCAACTCTAAATTCCTGACAACAGCCCTTGGCTACTAGTCTGGCTTTATTTCTAGAAATAATTCCATCTTCATTCATTTTATTCTTGAACACCCATTTGGTTCCTATCACATTAGTGTTCTCAGGTCTTGGAATAAGTTCCCAGACATTATTTCTATCAAATTGACCTAACTCTTCAGACATGGCATTGACCCAAGATGCATCGTTTAAGGCTTCATCTACTAATTTTGGTTCAATTTGAGAAACTAAAGCAATTAAATCTTGATTTTGAACACTTTTGAAATGAGACCTGGTCCTAGGGGGATCCCTTAAATTTCCTATGATATTATTCTTAGGGTGGTCTTTCAAGAATCTAACATTGGTTGAGGACTCACCTGGTTCGGTTGAGCTTACTTGATTCTAATCGGTTTGTCCTTCAGGTTGCTCATTTTCATCCTTCAATTTCTCCTCAAGAAATTCTCCATCATGCTTTGAAGACCTGTCAGCATCATCAAGGTTGTTAGCATCTGTTGATTCACCAATTATCACATGAGGAGTTTCCTCTATAGTTTGGTCTGTTACATTGAAAACCCTATAGGCCCTAGTTGTTTCAGAGTATCCCAGAAAGATTCCTGGAGTACTTCTCGCATCAAATTTATCTAGGTCCCTTTTATTATTGTTATGGATGAAACATTTTGAACAAAAAATTCTGAAATATGAGCCATTTGGCTTTTTACCTTTAAGGAGTTCATAGGGAGTTTTCTTATGAACAGGTCATACCATTGCTCGGTTAATTGTGTAGCAGGCTGTGTTGGCTGCCTCTGCCCAAAATCTCCTGGGAAGCTGACTTTCGACCAGCATAGTTTTAGCCATTTCGATGATTGTCCGATTTCTTCTCTCAACAAGTCTGTTCTGCTCTAGAGTCCTGGGAGAAGAGAATTTGTGAGTCTGTCCCTCTTTATTGTAGAAGTCCGAAAATAAAGAATTCCCAAACTCACCTCCATGGTCAGTTTGAATTATTGAAATACAGTGAGAACCTCCTTGTTTGATTTTATTGAAGAAATGTTTAAACTCTTGAAATGCATCATTTTTATTTGCCAAGAAAAATAGCCATGAAAACCTAGTGTAATCATCTACAATGACGAACCAAAACCTTTTCCCATTCAAGCTCAAAGTTCTGGTTGGACCAAAAAGGTCCATATGCAAGAGTTCCATTGGTTTGGTTGATAAAGGCTAAGATCTGAGCTTAAATGACTTGCGAGTTTGCTTGCCTAGCGCACAAGCATCATAGATTTTTGAGATTGAATTAAACTTGATTTTAGGCATGCCTCTAACTAAATCATGCTTAATCAATTTATTCAAAGTAGAAAAACTAGCATGGCCTAAACGTCTATGCCAATCAAAAGTATCATTTTCAGAATTAGCAGATAAGCAGAGATCAGATTCAGACTCAACATCTAAGTCTACCATGTAGACATTATTCATGTGACCCTTGTCGCATAATTGACTGATGCTAATCAGATTGTGTTGAAGACCTTCCACAAGTAAAACTTTCTCAATTGAGTTAGTGGAGGACTTACCAACTGTGCCAACCCCAATGATCTTACCTCTGTTGTTTCCTACTAATTTGACCAGACCCCCAACCTTCATTTCTAGCTTGCTGAACTTGGATCGGTCTACTGTCATGTGCCTGGAGTAGCCACTGTCAAGGTACCATTTGTTGTTCTCAACTGCCAGGCAAACCTACACAAAAGAATTCAAGCAAGGTGGTTTGGAACCCAAGATAAGTTGGGTCCAAGGACATCATTTAAATCTTTAAGCAGGTGTTTGGGAATCAAAAATTGTTTCAGCTTATTTTTCTCTTGCATCTTATTTTCAGGTCTATTGAAATTGTCACCAGAATTATGTCCAGCTGGTCTAGAGAAATGGAATCTATTCCAGTTATTAGACCTTTCATCCCTGGGGTATCTTCTGTACGCATGTTGATTACCAAATTTTTGAGGATGTATGTTATTTCCCCAGTAACTTCTGTTCGGGCCCATTCTTTTATAGTAATTCCAGCTTCTATTCTGATACATTTGCCTGGTCCAGCTACCATTTCTATTCTGGTGAATGGGCTTAGTGAAGTTCTTCCCTATTTTAAGATGTTGTTCAGCATGGTTTGCTACTTTCTCCTTTGGATGCTGAATATTTTGATTACTGTTGGAGCTGGATGGTGTGTCTGGCTTTTCTTTTCCCTTCTCTGGGCAGAAGGTAGTGGTCTTAAACTCAAAGGGTCTCTTATTTGTCGGGTTGTAGCCTAAACCCTCTTTGTTGAAATTTACCCGTGTTCCTAGGATAGAGTCCAGATTTGTTTTTCCTTGAACAAAATTTTCTAAGATTTTTTGTTTGTCTTCCAGCTCTCTTAGCATAGACTCACAATTTTTTAGAAGCTCAGTGTTCACTTTCTTAACAGCTTCATACTTCTCAGTGATCACGCTGTTTCCATTCAGGCTTTCTTCAAGTTTTATCTTGAGTTCATTGAGCTGTGTGTGAACTTCCTGGTTCTCTGATTTGTGCTTTTCATTTTCCTTCTTCAGAGAAGTCATTTCTTCTAATTGTTCCTTTAATTTTTGATTTTCCTTACTGATTTGAGTTTGTTCTTCAATATTAGCATTGAATTTTCTTTTCAGAACCCTATGCTCTTTACTCAGTGAACTGAACTCATCTAACAGTTCAGCATAGGCGTCTTCCCAATCATCAGTAGGAAAATTCTTGAAAATGTTTGTTACCTCCTCATCGCTATTTGCCATCAGGAAAATTCCTTCTTCGTCCTCCTATGAGGAGTTGACTTCTGGATCTTCTTCCTCATCACTCTACGTGCAGACCATTGCTTGTGGTTTCTTCTTCTGCACCTTGGAGCTCTTCTTTTGAAAGTCGGGACCCTTCTTATGAAGATCAGGGCAATCCCCTTTCATGTGTCTAGGTTTCCTGCAATGAAAACATATGATTTTCTTGGCATTCCTATTCTTATCATTGCTGGAATCAAAGTTCTTACCAGAAGGATATGACCGCTTTCTTCTAAAGGTCTTTCCCTTAGTCCTCAAGAATTTCCTAAATTGACGAGTGAGCATTGCTTGCTCCTCCTGGTCGAGGTCTGACAGCCTGTCAGACTCGCAACTGCTACTCCCGCTGCTGCTACTGCCTTTGCTGTGGGACACCTTGAGGGCAATATTCTTGCCCTTCTTGTCGCTTCCTTCACCATTCCTCTGGAAATTCATCTCATACGTCATTAGGGATCCTATAAGTTCGGTGACTGTCATTCTCGACAGATCCCTAGACTCCTCTATCACAGTGGCCTTAGTATGCCATGTAGGGGTTAGAGATCTAAGTATCTTCCTGACTATATCTCCCTCAGATATCTCTTTCCCAAACCCCTTAAGACTGTTCATAATCAATGACAGTCTGGCATACATCTCAGTTATGGTCTCCTCTGATTTCATCTTAAATAGCTCATATTCAGAGGTGAGAAGATTTACCTTCGTTGCTTTCACTTGGGATGTACCTTCGTAGATTAACTCCAACTCATCCCACATTTTCTTGGTCATTTTGCATGCTGAGATGCGGGCGTATTCGTCTGGATGAACTGCACATTGGATGATGTTCAGGGCCGTCCAGTTGAGTGACGAAAGCTTGATTTAATCATCTATCCATGCATCTTCGTTCGATGGCAGATCATACGGCCCTGTGTTGATCACCCTCCAAAGTTTGTGGCTCTGCGCCCTTATGAATACCTCTATCCTATTTTTCCAGAAAAAGTAATTGTTACCATCGAAGAACGGAGGGCGGTTGATAGATTGTCCCTCAGCCATGAAGCTCCGAGGAGCATTAGATCCTGAGTTACCTTGGCCATTGGACCACATAGTGATAACCTGCTCTGATACCAATTGATATGCACAGCGGAAAGTGAGATAGAAGGGGGGGGGGATGAATAGATCACTCCCAAATTCGATAAACTCAAAAACAATTACGCAACCCTTCAAAACGCGGTGAAGAAAAACTTCGGAGATAGGTAATAATGATATCTAGACTATGGATTGAGATCGAGAAAGAAATTCACAATGAAGCAATATATCAAGTAGATGAAGAGCAAGCACAAAGTAGACAGGCAAACCCACAAGAGAGACAGAATTTTTAGGTGGTTCGATTGCTACCCGCAATCTACGTCCACCCCTCACTCAGAAGAGTAAGGTTTCCTTGCAATGAACAATCGCACACATCAGACTCAGTCTGCGACAACCGCTGCCAAACAGCTTGCTCTGAGGAACACCCTCCTCAACCTTCTGATCAAAGAAAAGAAGCACTGGAGAACAAATCTCCCTTCCTTTGCACGCAGCAAAGGGAACCTTGTGAAATTGCTCCCAAGCAACTCACAAAACTAGAGGATCAAACCTCTCTTCCTCCAAGAACAATGGAGGGAAACCAGAGAACTTCTCCCTTCCTCCGAGCAAGCTTGGAGGGTGACAGAATGGAATGGAAAATGAAGGAAACTCGAGAATAAAAGATCAATGGAAAATAATTATCTCTAAGTCAATACAATGTAGCTTCCGTAGAAGCAGATCTTCAGATTCACAGACAGCTCTCTCTCAGAATCTTCTCTCTGCTCTTGATGGAGTGGTTTGTCTCTGGTTTTTTCTCTTGATCCACATCACTGCTCTCACTCTTCTCTCCTTTTTCACTATTCCATCCCTTTCCTTTACGAACCCTTTTCCTCAGTATATATATGTCTGTTCCAGAAACTTAGGCGTGTGGATACCACGTTTCCCTCCAGAAAGGTTGGGGCACGTGTCGAAATGTTTTGGACCTCTATCTTCCTCGGATCACGTGCCATCCACCTGGTGAATGCACAGATAGACTGTCAGAAAAGGAATAAATATTTTGTCATACACATAGCACAAGTCATACCGACGTAGCGAGTAAGTAAGCATAAACTGTACTGAGTAGGAATTTCCAAGTCAACAAATACACTGACTTACTACATGGTGAACAAGAGGTTGCACCGAGTTGAAGTGAGCAAAACTGTGAGATGCACTGACTTGAGAAAACACATGACGTCATAAGCACGGACCATAGAGTCCAATCGTGCAATAGATATGAACCGACATGAATCCATAAAGCACAAAGATGCACTGACTTTATTTTTGCAAGAAAGGAAAGTTTACACCGAGTCGGAAACAAGCACCGACTAAAACTGGCAGGAAAAGCACCGATGCGGAATGAAGCAGAAGATGCACCAATCTACTTTAGCTACCTCCAAGATTTGCACCGACTCAGATATTGCACTGACCTAGAGAGGTAAGATGCAGAGACATGATATGCACGGACCTTGGTGCACACGACCTAGTAACATGCACTGAGATAGAATATGAACGACAGAACCTGTACATGAACAAGGACTTGCACCGAGCAAGCTTATGAACGAGACAATGCATGCACTGACTTAATATGCATTAAGCAAAAAGATGAATGACAAATAATGCATGGACTTAAATCATGCAACAAGCACAGACCTCCTTCATGCTTAGAAACAAAGAATGCACCGCAGCAAAATATGCACGGACTTTATGCGAGATGCACCGAGCTCTTCTGAGACGAGCACAAGTGTTGAGCTTATTAAAAGAAACTTGCACCGAGGCAAGGACTTACCACGTCTAGAGTAAATCATGCACTGATCTATTGAATGCATATGAACAGGAAAATGCACGGACCTTTATTGCAAGACTGTGATAACGCAAATTGATTTATAGTGTGAGACATCATCAAAACCGTAGGGATGCAACAATCTCCCCCTTTTTGATGATGGCAACACTATGAATCAAGCAATGTCAGGGCATTAAAAGGAGATCAAAAAAAATCAAGAGCAAACCAAAATGTGCATATTGACAAACCAGAAAGCCTCTCTCCATGAACATGAAAGCCAAAAAAAGGACAATGTCGAGGCGCGAGTGGACTTGAATATACTTTGCAAACAATCGGAGCTGAAATTACAGTAGGTATGGGAAAACGTTGTGCAACCTAAAGTAGCTTATGTGTTGAAAGACACAGATTAATGAACTGTGCTAGTGGTTGAAGCAATTAATATTCCCTGATGGATATGTGTCTAACATTGCCCGTTGTGTGAATGTCAATGAGGAAAAAATATATGGATTTAAAAGTTATGACTACCATGTGTTCATGGAGAGACTTCTGCCCATTGCATTCCATGACTTATTGCCAAAGCCTATATGGGGAGCATTGACCGAGTTGAGTCAGTTTTTCAGGATTCTATGTGCATCAGAACTCAAACTTGGGGACATGCAAACTATCGAATAGAATGTGGTCATGACGGTATGTAAGTTGGAGAAGATATTTCTCCCTGTGTTCTTCGATTCCATGGAGCACCTGATTATCCATTTGTCATACGACGCCAAAGTTGGAGGACCAGTATAATTTTGATGGATGTATCCATTTGAGAGGTAATCATTATATATTTATAATTTATTAGACACTTGTTACATGTCTCTGTCATTGTCACTGTATGTCATTGTCATATGAATTGTTGTCGTAGGTGTATGCATGACCTGAAAATGAAGGTTCGCAACAAGGCTAAAGTAGAGGGTTCGATTACCGGGGCATATATTATTGAAGAAATTTTGAACTTCTGCTCGATGTACTTCGAACCCAAAATTCAAACTTGTCGTACTCGACCTCCACATAATGATGATGGAGGAGAGGTGGGTGCGTCCGACCGGTTGTCCATATTTAAGTATCCAGGATGTGCATTCGGACGCTATTCGAATTGCATATTAGAGTACAGAGAGTTGTTTGCCGCAGAGATATATGTTCTCCTGAACTGTGCTGAGATTGAACCTTATGTTCAGTAAGTCCTCAACTCCGCAGGTGCTAAAATTTATAAGTTGCTTGACGTTCTTCCTCCCATTTACGGTGATGCTGCATTCATCATTGCAGGTAATTTGATTTAGAATTAATTACTTAATGTCCACGCCTCAATGACATGGAGGTTCAAAAGGAACGAGAGAGATCTTTTGCCAGATGGCTTAAAGCTTAAGTAAGTGCCAAAGTTAAGTTTCGCAAAGCTTGAGGTGTATGCCTGATTTTAAAGTAATGTGGTTTATATTCATAGGTTGAAGAAGGTTATGTTACTGATGAAAGAGTCCGGGTGAGAAGTTATGGACCTTCGAAGGTCGCGCATGCCTATCCAGTATTTTTTTGTGAATGGTTATAGATTTCACACCAGTGATTATGGACGAAATAAGTCTACGATGAGTAGCGGCGCATGCGTGAAAGGTAGTACATACAATGAAAATGAACTTGATTACTATGGTATTCTTGACGAGGTCATAGAATTACAGTATCTCAGATAAGAGAACCATATATTTCTTTTTAAGTGTCATTGGTTTGATCCTAATTCAGTTCGAAACGACACAATATATGGGATTGTCGATGTCAAACATAGATCCAAATTGAATACCTATGAGCCATTCATTTTGGCCGCACAAGCCCAGCAAGTGTATTATTCAAGTTATTCATCGTCCAAGAATAAAGATTGGTGGGCAGTCTATAGGGTAAAACCAAGGCTTGTGCCAAATTATGAGTTAGATCTGACTGAAGCTATCTCAGAGGATTCTAGTGCCAAATTTTTTCAATTAGACAAGGGTGACACTGTAGAGTTGGTTGCTTCTAATCTTTATCTGATCGAATCTGACGAGCCACTTCGGTTGTCTATAGAGGACGAAGTGGAAGAAGTCGATCCAATTGAGATAAATGAAGCAATTGTTGGGCAGGAGGAGTCCTTTGAGGAGCAAGAGTATGAATCTAGTGAGAATGAGGAAGATGACGAAGATGAGGTTGAGTTTGATATATCTTCAGCATCTGAAGATGAAATAGATAATAATTGAATATTTTGTAAGAAATTTAACATTTATGCACTTCTTATCATTATTACGTACCACCTCTCCTAGTAATTAGTTGTGGACTAATATGCACTACTTTTATTGTTGTCATTAATTAGATGGTTCGAGGAGGTCGTACCGGGACTTCGAGGAGAGGTGGCTGTGGGAGGGGTTCTACTGGTATGTTTATTTAAATTCTTAGATAAATGAGTAGTGATTATGTACTTTATTTTGCTCACGACATTTCATGTTTATAGGTCCGAATGCCTCCGCACCAGTTACACCGCCCCCACCACCTGCTGCTGGTATGTTTATTTATAATCTTAGATAAATGAATAGTGATTATGCACTTTATTTTGCTCACGATATTTTATGTCTCCGCACCAGTTACACAAAGTACACCCCCCCCACCACCTACAGCTGGTATGTTTATTTAAATTCTTAGATAAATGAGTAGTGATTATGCACTTTATTTTGCTCATGATATTTTATGTCTCCGCACCAGTTACACAGAGTACACCACCCCACCACCTACTGCTAGTATGTTTATTTAAATTCTTAGATAAATGAGTAGTGATTATGCACTTTATTTTGCTCACTTCTTAACTCAGTAAAAACCTTAGACTTTGGTGGTTTATTCTGATGACAAAAGGCCTGTCCAACAAATAGGGTCTCTATTTCTTCATTGCAAGGATAATCACCTTCATTTAATTTTCATAAGAAGAGAGAAGCAAAAAAAGGAAAGAAGGAAAAGAAGAAGAAGAAAGGGAAAAAAAGGGAAAAGGAGAATGGGGAGTGAATCGGCCAAGCCCCCCATGGGCTTTAATCGACCAAGTCACTACAGCCCTTGAATCTTATATAATTGTGGATTAATATGCATTAATTTTATTGTTCTTAATAAAGAGATGGTCCGAGGAGGTCGTAGTGGGAGTAGGAGGAGACAGGGCAGTGGGCAGGGATATACTTCCTCCTCTTTGGCGTCTACTTCGATCACATGTATATCTATTCTCTGATTTAGCTATATAAGTGTATTAATTATATATCAGCTTATAAGATTTATTTATTACAGGTTCGAGTGTCAGCTCACGCCCTACACATGTGACATCGCCACCACCGCAGCTGACAAGTATGTCTATCTTGAAAATGCAATGAAATGTTGTGTGATTATATGTTATGCTTATGATATCTAATTTTTACAGGTCCCAGTGCCCTCCCGCAAGCTGTGTAGGGCACACTCTCACCACCTCCCGCTTCAGGTATGTATATTTTAATCTCTAGCAAAATATTCTTTCATTATATTCCATTTACTTATGATATCTAATTCTTACAGTCCCACCAGCTGTGCAGGGCACACTGCCACCACCTCTTGTTTCAGGTATGTATTTTTTAATATCTACCAAAATCTTCTTTGATTATATTCCATTTGCTTATGATATCTAATTCTTATAGGTCCCATTGCCTTCCCACCAGCTGTGGATGGTACACTCCCACGACCTCCCGCTTCAGGTATGTATATTTTAATCTTTACCAAAATATTCTTTGATTATATTCCATTTGCTTATGATATCTAATTCTTACAGGTCCTAGTGCCCTCCCACCAGCTGTGCAGGCGTGGACATATAAAATTATATGTCCATATGTTCTACCTAGGCCCCGCATTGGCGTCAGCGCTGAAGAGAGAAAACTCAGAGAAACTGGTTACCTAGGGCTCCGAAGAATACTACCGTCTGGAAAATCCTCACATTTGCACGGGCGCATTAAATGACAAAGAAAATACAGGATACCCTCCTGAATTTATACACTGCTATGGGCCCACCCTCGGGTCCTCGACGGTGAAAAATGTCTCGAGAAGTATACAGTTCTGAGTCCCTGAAGCAAAGATCAAGGTCTTCAATGGCACACCCCTTCGTGCCCCCTTCAACCGCACACTCCTTCGTCCCCCCTTAAATGGCACACACCCTGGTGCCCCTTCCAAGGGCACACTCCAAACAGCCTCTTAACGGCACACACTTCGTGCCCCCTTTCAACGGCACACTCCTGGTGCCCCTTCCAATGGCACACTCCTGAAGTGCCCCAGTGGCACACCATTGTTGGATCCCCTCCAACGGCACACCCCTTTCATGCCTCTTCAACGGCACAACAGCCTCTGCCCTCTAACGGCACGGTCCCTGTCCCCTTCAATGCCACACATGCGAGCCCACTCCAACGGCATAGTCATTGTGCCCTCTCAGTGGCACACCCTACCAACTCTTCCACCCGGTGCAGCGCCACGACCATCAGACCAGTAGAAGGCACAACGGTCACTGCGTGGGACCCTTGGTGCGTAGCTCGGCCACCTCAGAGCCAGCTAACACCTTGCCGCGGTGTCGCTCTCTAGTTTTAGGAGGCCGGCCTTCACCTGACAAAGACACGACCGAGGTCAACCTCGGATAGAATGGCCATCATGAGGCCCCCGTCAACGTCGGAGGTATAAAAACCTCTCACGAAGAGGAAAATGGTGTGCGAAAAATAGAGAGACAGTGAACGACAACAAAGGAGAAGAGAAGAGGAACGAAGAAGAAGAAGGTAGAAGAGAGCTAGAGGAGGGAGAGATCAAAAAATGTAGAAGGAGGGGATGGAAGAAGAGTGGAGCCATCACCCCTCCTCTCCTCCATCCCTCTCCTCAGATGTTTTTTTCCTTTTCTTCCTCTGTTCTTTCATTTCTCCTTCTTTGCTACCTATGCTATACCCCATTGTGTTTGGCCCCTGGCCATGATCTTTTGTCATCGTGTTCTCTATGAATGAAGTATCTTTCTTTTTTTTTGCTTCTTGTTGTTCTTGTTAGTTTCTCCTTCACCATTAGCCTATGGTTTGTGTTCTTCCCTCCGATTTTATTGCTCTTTGTTTTACATGCTCCCTATGACACTGTTCTATCTAGCCCGATAGGTGGAGTCCCTAACCTATTGGCCTCCCTCCTCTTTAGTGGTTTTCTGTAGTATAATCACCCCTCATCCTTCCATACGAGCTTGTTGGAACCCACTGCCCCTATTTAACATTTGGAAGTCATCCATTGGCCAGAGTGTTCCCCAACCTTCCCTTCGAAGCCAATGGTGTACAGAGTTGCCCTTAGCCCGGCACACCCTTTGGCCCATGCCTCGGCCGGCACACACCCCTTCTTTTTTGGCCTTCGACCGGCACACTCAGCTGTGCCTTCAACCAGCACACCTCAGCCGTGCGCTTCCCGACACACGCCAACCGTGCCGTGCTCGGCACACCCCTGGCCAGCCTAACCCGGTACACCCTAATCATTTCTTCCAGTCGGTGCATCCTTAACCCATTCTAGCTCTGTGTCTCTCGGCCGTTGTTTTCCCCGGGTTTTCCAAAGCTTTCTAAAAGGTGTCGCTGCCTTGGCACGCACCTCAAGTTGTTGGGTCACACCACTCCTTGTAGATGTGTTCCCCTTTACCCCTCTTAGCATCCGGGTCAAGGAGAGTTGCTATCGAATTTTTGTCAGAAATAACAACACATTAAAAGACAAAAGAAAGCAACAAACAAATAAAACGAACAATAATAAAACATTCTAACCAAGATAAGGAAACCGTGCAAGACTCGAAGAGCTGGACTGCTGAACATGACCGTGGACTTAATCACACAATAGAAAATTGAAAACTTGCCATTTAAGGCCCTCCATCTAAATTCCATGAACAAGGGACCTCCTCTCAGACCTTACACCCAATCTGCCCTTTAGCCCGGCACACTCCTTGCTTGCCCTGACCAGCACACCTCCAGCTTAATCCTGGCCCGACACACTCTTGGCCTGCCCTGCCGGCACACCCTGCCTGTGCCTTACCCGGCACACCCCACCTGTGCCTTGCCCATCGCACTTCAAACCCTTGCCTGCCCGGTACACCTCCAATCAGGCCTCCCACCGGCATACTTCAATTGCATTGACTTGTATTCTAACTTGGCCTGCATATGGTCAGACCTTGCCCCAGGCCTGCTTAGACCTTGGCCTTCACATGCATGAAACCCCCCCTGCTAAGGCCACCCTCATCCTTGTCATAGTCTGCACTAACATTGACCTTAGTTGCATCAGGGTTGCCACTAGCATCAACCGTAGCTGCCTTCTAGTCTACACTAGCATTGAGCTTGGCTGAGCTTGGCCTGCACTAGCGTCGACCTTGGCTGCCTTCTGGTCTTCCCTAGCATCGACCCTAGCTGCCTTCTGGCCTTCACTAGCATCGACCTTAGTTGCCTCACGGTCTGCACTAGCATCAACCTTAGCTAAATCTGGCCTGCACTAGCGTGAACCCTAGTGGCATCTGGTCATCCCTAGCACCGACCTTGGCCATCATGTGCACTGACCTCGATGAAAAGATCCTATAGCTGCACCGACCTTGGCATGCACAACTACCCATGTGCACCGACCTTGCCTTGGCTCAGCTGCTGCTGCACCGACCTTCCCTCCTCATAATCCAGACGTGCACCGACCTTGCTTTCAATGTGCACCGACCTTGCTTCCAACGTGCACTGACCTTATCCCTATGTGCACCGACCTTGCTGACGACGTGCACTGACCTTGCTAAGCCTTTTTTCTGAATGTGCACGGACCTTGCCCCTATGTGCACTGACCTTATTTCAGATGTGCATTGACCTTGCTTTCAATGTGCACCAACCTTGTCCAGCCTTTGCCCTCAATGTGCACTGACCTTAGTCCCCTTGTGCATTGACCTTGTTTTCAACGTGCACAGACCTTGCCCTTCACGCATTTCAAATGCGCACTGACTTTGGCCTCCTTGTGCACTGACCTTCATTTGGCATGGCTGCATAGCTACACCGACCTTCATTCAGCCCAGCTGAAGCCTGCACTGACTTCATCCCAGTGTGCACTGACGTTGTCCCTTGCATGCATAGAACCTGCATCGACCTTATCCCTGGCTGCACAGAACTTGCACCGACCCTAAGCCCAGCATGCTCAGACCTCAAGCCCAGGCCTTCATTCAGCCCAACCTCTACCCGGTGCACCCCTTTAATACCCTAGCCCGGCACACTTCAACCGCTCTGCCCGGTGCACTCTTCCCTTCCTCCAGCGGTACACCATGTTGCTCACGCCCTAGCCTGGCACACTTCAGCCCCTCTTCCCGGTACACTCGTACCCTCCTTCAACGGTACACCCTCCCATTTACACCTCCACCCGGTACACTCTCCAACCTTCGCCCGGTGCACTCCTACTCTCTCCCAGCGGTACACCATCCAACTCCCCTACCCGGCACACTCCTCCAGCGGTGCACTCTCTAAAACCTCCATCCAAAACACCACATCATAAAAAGGGGGGACATAATAATGGTGATAAAAAAAATAAATTCAGATATCGATAATGATAAAAAAATTATAACAATAAAAAATAATAATAAAAAATGAGTGGAAGAAGGGTTCATAGCCCACGGGTGATAAAAGGGGGTCAGCAAAAAATGATAATAATAATAAATAAATGATGATAAATAATAATAATAATAATGAATATAACGATACGGCTTTCGCCTCCCTCGAGCCCCAGGTTCGGGAATATTAATGACGCCCTCGTAGGTCAAGGTTCGCCCTCAAGGAGTTATTCCCCTGTCATGGTTATTGCTCAACCTCACTCTGAGCCAATATCTCACCAAAGTCACCCCCTTTGCCACCGGGATCTAATCCCATCTTCTCATCGAAATTGCCATCTCCTGGCAGACATTTGCATGGGTTTATTTCAGTCACTGTCTTGTTTTCTATACGAACCTTTGTCCGGACATGGAATGGTCCGTGAGCGACCAACATAATCTGGATGTTTGTGGCCCGATGCTAGCTCTTAGCATAGTTCGACTGTCTCTCTTTTCTTGCATTAATAAGTAATTCTTTCGGCCGCAGGGCCCTTATTCCCGGAAACTAATCAAGGGTGTTCCCCTCTTCGAGGGGATGTAAATGACGCCGTGACCTTCATGGCACGGCGGGTCTTGGTCCCGACACGAACTACACAATCGTCTGATTAGTCAGATCGAGCGCACCATGGGCTTCCTTGAAGCCCGAATAAATCATCATCTCGTGACTGGAACACCCACGCACTTAATTAACCAATAAATAAACCCAACAAAAAAATAAAACTATTATTTAATAAAAAGTGCATCCATAGCAGGACACACTCCCACCACCTTCTGCTTCAGGTATGTGTATTTTAATCTCTATCAAAATATTCTTTGATTATATTTCATTTGCTTATGACATTTAATTCTTACAGGTCCCAATGCCCTCCCACCATCTATGCGGGGCACACCCCTATGACCTCCCGCTTCAGGTATGTATATTTTAATCTCTATCAAAAAATTCTTTGATTATATTCTATTTTCTTATGACATTTAATTCTTACAGGTCCCAGTGCCCCTGTCGACTCCTCCACTCAGTCGTTACAGTCCCTCGGCAGTACTCACGAGGGCGAGGGAGTCGGGGCCCATGATGGACATACGCCGTGTTGGATCTCTGGGTAATACCAACTATTTTAACATTCATTATTTATCCTTCAATTGTCTAATGTCAACTATTTTAACATTTATAATTACAGTCATAAATTAGAACCTAGCGAGACTGTCCGTTATTCTATGAGACTACTAACTACACATGTTCCCGGGCCAGCATTGTCTTTCAAAGACTTTCCGATGGGCGTCCGGGATTTATTGTTCGACATATTCACAATAAGTAATTTAATCATTTAATTCACATATTTCCCAAACTCAATTCAAAATAGTATACGAACCCATATAACTTAATTTATTTACAACGGACTTTTCAGTTCATGAGTTCCCAGGATGCGGCGAGATGTCGTTCTGTCTGGGAGGCTACTGTGTAGAGAAATTACTGGAAGACATTGCATGAGGTCAAAAAAAAGGCTTAGAAAAATACTGGTGGGAGTCAAGATCGACAGTTGTGGAAGGAGCACTGCCGTCCTTGGATGAGGAAGGAGTATTGGGATGCTGTATGTGACAAATGGGCCAATCGCAAGTGGATAGAAAAGTCCCAAAAATCCACAGCAAACAGGGCGTCACAACCAGATGCAATTGTGCATACTAGTGGGTTTGTCTCTTTCGTGATTTAAAAAATAAATTCATAAGTAATCTTTCAAATTATCTTATGATATTTTATTCATATATATAACATTTTTTTACTCTGAAATGTAAAACATGCCGTGGAGCTCAATCGAGCTCTGTCGTTCCGGGAGGTGTTCGATAAAACACACAAAAAGAAGGGGACGTACTAGTTTGTCAGTGACAGAGCCCACTTAGTAGCGGTAAGTTTATATCTCTGGAAAAGTTTTTCTATTCATTTAAATATGATTCATTGATATGAAATTTACATGTTTTTGTATTCAATTTCTAGGAGACATATAGCAGACAGTTAACATAGAAGTATGGGGAGGAAGGCGCACATCCGTCGGAGTTAGATCCGGCCGCATGGGTGGTAGTAGCTGGCGTACCGAAGAAAGGATGACTATATGGTTTTGGGTAGAGCCTGGAGACTGGCTCGGTGATATCATCGTGTGCGAGTTCAGGTGTTGCCCCGACCTGTAGCAATGCCTTTAGTACACCCCCACCCGGCACCAGCTCTTCCCTCAGCGATGGAATCCAAATTGTCCGATCGGAGATGTCTGATTTGCAGCGGCAGTTGCAGCATATGAGGATAGATATGTCAATCTAGGAGGGGTGCATCTTGCAGTCAATCGCTGGCCTCCTTTCCCAGGCAGGCCTTCTTCCTCATGGATCCAAAACCACGGCATATCCCCCTTAGGTGATTGTTTATTATATTTTTATTTTGGCAGAATTACTCAATTCTAAAATCAATGAATATACATGACATTAGATTCAAAGTAACATGACCCTAGGGGTTCGGGGTGAGTGTTTATTTTATTTTTTAAAACTAAATAATTATATTTTAGATTCAAAGTAACGGATACCCGGTTTGAGCCCGACACTTAAATTACTCAATTCAAAACTAAGTTAGTTTTCAAAACTAACTTAGTTCAAAAGAATTCAGATAATTAGGGGTTCGGGGGTTCAAAATGTAAAATACTAGCCTGATTGGCGTGCCGATTATTTCAACATGATCAGGGAGGTAAAAGTGACTTGTGAGAGCTGACGGAATGCAAATCGGATACCCGGTTTGAGCCCGACGCTCAAATTACTCAATTCAAAACTAAGTTTTCAAAACTAACTTAATTTTTGAGCAATTTATATAATTAGCGGTTCGGGGGTTCAAAATGTAAAATACTAGTCTGGTCGGCGTGCCGATCATTTCAACACGATCTGGGAGGTAAATGTGATTTATGAGAGCTAACAGAATCCAAATCAGATACCCGGTTTAGATTCGGCGCTCAAATTACACAATTCAAAACTAAGTTAGTTTTCAAAACTAACTTAGTTCAAAACAATTCAAATATTTAGGGGTTCAAAATCTAAAATATCGGTTTGATCAGCGTGCCGATCATTCCAATATGACCTGGGAGGTAAACGTGACTTGTGAGAGCTGACAGAATCCAAATCGGATACCCGGTTTGAGCCCGACGCTCAGAAGTGCATTCTTCAAATGCACTTAGTTTAAAATCAAAGAAGTTCGGTTCGGGAGTCCAAAATCTAAAATATCAGTTTGATTGGCATGCCGATCATTCCAACACGACCTGGGAGGTTAAAGTGACTTGTGAGAGTTGACGGAATCCAAATCGGATGCCCAGTTTGAGCCCGACGCTCAGAAGTGCATTCTTCAAATGCACTTAGTTTAAAATTAAAGAAGTTGGGTTCGGGGTTCAAAAATCTAAAATATTAGTCTGATTGGCATGTTGATCGTTCCAACATGACCTGGGAGGTAAAAGTGACTTGTGAGAGCTGACGGAATCCAAATCAGATACTCGGTTTGAGCCCGGCGCTCAGAACTGTATTCTTCAAATGTACGTAGTTTAAAATCAAAGAAGTTAGGTTCAGGCGTTTAAAATGGAAAATACTGGCCTGATCGGCATCTTGGTTGTTCCAACACGACCTGGGAGATAAAAGTGACTTGTGAGAGCTGACGGAATCTAAATCGGATACCCGATTTGAGCCCGGTGCTCAGAAGTGCATTCTTCAAATGCACTTAGTTTAAAATCAAAGAAGTTAGGTTCGAGAGTCCAAATTTATCTGATTTGAATTCATATAATCAAATAAAATATTTAATTTATCTACTCAGTAATGCAAGAAGAAAATTGGCAAGCCTGCCATTCGCCAAGAGGAAGGAAATCCGATAGCTGAACAGAGGACCGGTCATCTGGAGTACAGGCCTCGGCCCTCTCAACGAGCTAGTCCTAGGCCGGATGCTGGTGTCTCCAACAGGTTTTTTACTTTGCTGCATGTACCAGAGGTCCTGTCAGATCATGTGGTGGCTCCACAATCGGAGCTTGTACTTGAGGGGTCTAAAGATGGACTAGTTGCCTCGACGCATCCAGGGATCTACCATCTGTAGGCCTACCCTGCGTCGATGCTTCCTGTAGCTGGGTCGAATCAGGCTGATCTTCGTTTAGTTGATGCTCCTTCTGGGTCGATGCAAGCTATTGCTCTTTTGTAGCCCCCTGCCATAGAGCTCCAAGATGCTCCTGTTTTGGTGTAGTCGGCCATTGCGCCTGTAGGTTGGTCGGCCGTTTTGGAGCCAGTGTTGCAAGGTAACGTCCTAGAGGTCCCTGCATTGGTTGAAGCGGCCACCTTGCCTGAAGCTACCACTAAGATTATGCCTGCCCCTTGCATCGATGCAGTGCTTGATGCTTCCTTGTCGAAGGTTGGTATGGAGCCACCGCCTCCGTCGACGTTGACCATTCTAGCGTCGACGTAGTCGGATCATACTTGCCTGCAACCGGCTACTCATGCCCCGCAGCTTCCACGGTTGTCGACTTCTCTAGGTCAAGAGTTGACCTCTGTTAAACAGATGATGAATCCTATCCTGGAGGTCCCTTCATCCCAAATTATTGTTCAGGATGGGTCGACTGTGGATATTTCCAACCAGACCCTAGCTGAGTGTTGTGTTGTTGAGAGTTATGCTCCACATGCTATTATTCCTGTCACTGAGGTGTTAGTAGTGGACTATGATGATACCCATACTAGTGTGGCTCCTCGGATAATCGCCTCCTCGATTATATCGAACCTCTCCTTCTCTGAGAATCATCGGTTGATCCCATTTACCGACTGTACAAAGCCGGGCCTTGCTGAGGGGTCGGAGCACATGGAGATATTTGCCTTGCCGGAGAAGTGATAAGTGATGTTCGAGTTACCAGGGCCAAAGCCAAGTCCTTTGCTGCATCTCAAGCTTCCTCCCGTCACCATGATTAATTCAACTCTTATTTGGAATGTCAGGGGCATTGGCAACTCTGCTACAGTAAGAATCCTTGCTCATCAAATTAAATCTTATCAGGTGTCCATTGCTTCTATTTCGGAACCTCGTATTAATTTTGACCGAGCTGCTCGGGTGGCTCGTAGAGTCAAGCTCTCCCAGGTCATTGGTAATGATGGGGATAACTCTAAAATCTGGTTTTTTCACAGTGCTGCTTTGAATATTGAGGTTATTGAACTGCATCCGCAATTCATCACTGCTGCTCTTCAAGAACATAACAGTCCCTCCATGTTCCTCACTGTCATCTATGCCTTGTGTAATATGAGGGATCGTCGGGCTCTTTTCGATGCGCTTATGGTTTTTGGCCAAGGCATATCCATCCCTTGGATTATTGGAGGCGACTTTAACCGCATTATATCCCTGGAGGAAAAGGTTGGTGGTAATTTGTCTTCTTTGATTTCTCTGTCTGATTTCCAGGGCTTCCTTTCTGTTGCTGGCTTGATGGATGCGGGGTTCACTGGCTCCCCGTTCACTTTGAGTAATAATCAAGTGGGTGATGGCTTCATCAGAGCGCGACTTGATTGTGTTCTTTGCAATGCCGAATGGCTCAGCCTCTCCCAGAAGCAGAGTGTCAAGCATCTTCCTAGAGGGCCCTCGGACCACTCTCCTCTGTTGCTGACAACTCAAAGATCCAACTCTATTCCTCCGAGGTTCATTTACCAACATTTGTGGCACACCCATGTTGAGTTCTTGCAATTTGTGAAGGATCATTGGCATAGCTATTAGGTGGCCTCACAACATCCTTTTTATCTACTACAACACAAGCTAAAGCATATGAAAGGTGCTCTTCGTTCATGGAATAAGACAGTCTTTGGCAATTTGTCTCATATGATTGCCATGGTAGAATTTAAGGCTGCTCAAGCCCAATCTGCCTTTGATGCAGATCCCTCCGGTGACAAGCGGTCAACCCTTCACAAAGCCAATGCGGATCTGCATCTTGCTCTTCACCGCGAGGAAATGTTCTAGTTTTAGAAGTCTCGGGTGAAATGGATGAGTAGTGCTGACCGCAATACACATTTCTTTCACCATTATGCAAATGGTAGACGTCTGCGCAATTACATTTCTAAATTGCAGGTAAATGGGCATTCAGTGGAGGATCAAGATGCCTTGGCGGATGGGGCAGTGTCCTTCTTTCGATCCCTGCTCGTCGGAACCGCATGAGATTGATGACAACTTCCTCTCTATGATTCCTCACCTTATTATGGATGCCCAGAATGATTCTCTTTGTATTACGCCTTCGAAAGAGGAAGTCGGGAGAGCGGTATTTGCTCTATCGGGCAACAGCTCGCCGGGTCCAGCTGGTTTCACGGGTGCTTTCTTCACCCACTGTTGGGATGTGGTAGGCTATGATGTTGTCCAAGCAGTGCACAACTTCTTTCAAGGATATTGTCTACCGCAGTGAGTCACCTCCTCAATCATTTGTTTGATTCCTAAAGTGAAGCACCCAAATTCTTATGCAGATTTCAGGCCCATTAGTCCTTGCAATTTCTCTTTTAAAATTGTTTCTAAATTTATTTGTGAGGGGCTTCGGCCCATTGTTCCCCTGATTATTTCTGAGTAGCAGAGTGGTTTTGTTAGTGGCAAGCAGATCACTGATAATTTTCTTCTAGCCAAGGAGTTGTTCTTGGAGCTTGACAGGCCAGTTAGGGGGCATAACCTTCTCATTAAGCTTGACATGGCCAAAGCGTATGATCGCATTGAGTGGGATTTCTTGCTCCTAGTGCTTAAGAAATTTGGTAATCGGTTCACCTCCCTAATAGCGCAGATGCTTATCAATTGCTGGTTCTCAGTATCTTTCAATGGTCAGTTGTCTGGTTACTTCAAATCTTCCCGGGGGGTCTATCAGGGTGACCCCCTTGCCCCGGCTCTGTTCATTCTGGCAGAGGAGGTTTTAAGTCGTGGGCTCACCCAGCTGTTCTTGGTACCATGTCCCCTGGGGTGTGACTTCAATATCGCACATCCTGTATGCTGATGACTCCATCATCTTCATGAATGGGGGCTTAGCATCTGTTAAACACTTACTCCTCTTCCTCAAAGGCTATGAACGCTCATCTGGGCAATGGGTCAATGCCCAAAAAAGCAGCTTCATTGCTTCCAAACATATGCTCGCTCGCTCCATCCATAGGATTCAACAACTGACAGGTTTTCTGCATAGGACCGACAACATGAAATGTTTGGGCATCCCTCTGTTCAAAGGCAGAATCAAGCATCCACATTTTAAATATCTTCTAGACACCATTTCTGTTAAACTTGCAGGCTGGCAAAGCAGCTTTCTATCCCAGGCTGGAAGAGCCATGTTGATTCATTCGGTCTTAAGCTCCATTCCGATATATACAGCCAGTGCTTCGACTATTCCCTCCTCGATCCAAAATAATATTGAAAAGGTCTGTGCTAATTTCTTTTGGCAAGGATTGGATGAATATCACCAGAAACATTGGGTAGCTTGGGATGCAATTTGTCGCCCGTTGTCGGAGGGAGATCTGGGAATCCATCGGTTATCGGAGGTTCAACTATGTCAATATGTAAAGCAGCTCTGGAACTCACTTCATGGTTCTTCGCTCTGGGCTCATTATGTCAGACAAAAATACATTCAAGGTCATCACATTCTAGACTGCACTACCCCATACCCTACTAGCATTGCGTCTAGGAACTTTGTTAAAGCTCGGGCGGTGTTGCTTGAGGGGGCCCATTCCATAGTTCATAATGGTGCTGCTACTAATTTCTTGAAGGATACGTGGTATGCTAATCGGCCTCTCCTTGATGTTATCCCCATTCACAATAGGTCTGAGGTGCCGGAAGTCTCTGTTCAGGAGGCGCTCTCAGATCACTCCCATCCGGTGTGGCTTTACCTTGCCGCCAACCCACAAATGATTGAGGACATAGCTAGTACTTTATAGCTTGAGACTGAATATGATGATGTTGTCTGGACCTTGACTAATTCTAGTCTATTCGACATTAAATATGTTTACTCTTATATTAGAGGACAGGTGACCTCCTCGCCTCTCGTTAAGCTGTGGCAACCGACTTTCCCTCCAAGGGCCGCTCTGTTCTTCTAGAAGCTTGTTCATCAAGCTGTGCCTGTGGACTCCAGAGTTCAGAGCTGTGGTATCTACATGGCATCCCATTGTGTTTGTTGTTTTGCTACCCTTGCTATAGAAGATATCAACCACCTATTTATTGCCAGCGATTTGGCTAGGTTCCTGTGGAATAAATTTTTGCCTTTGCTGGATGCTCGTTGCACCCAATCTACTTCGATGGTATCATGGCTTATAGGGATGACGTCTTGGGCTAACTCCAACCGCCCCCAGGATTTTATAACTCTGATTGTGGTTGCACTGATTGCTTGGGAGATATGGAAAGCTAGATGCAACTGCAAGTTTGAGGGGAAAAGGGGCTCATTGCAAAGGCTTGCCGACCAAATTATGCTTCAGGTGACTCATACTCTGTCCCAAAAGGTATTCAAATCAGATTTGAGCCCGGCTCTTTGTCAGCTCTACCATTCATATGGCCTTTCCATCAATCGCAAGCACTTGGTCGCCACTGTGGTTCGATGGTCTCCTCCGGCCCATGCCTACTCGCTACATGTGGATGGTGCTAGCCGTGGTAATCCGGGTCCATCTGTGGGTGGTGGATGCTTCAGAAATCAGAATGGCCACATGCTGCTGGGTTTCTCTTACTTCTATGGTCAAGGCTCGAATATGGCGGCTGAAGGATGGGCTCTTCTCGATGGTTTGCGTCTCGCGGTGCATCACTCCATCCCTATCTCTGTCATTATCTCCGACTCCCTTGCTCTGGTGAATCTGCTTAATTCCAACGGTCGGCCCCCTTGGTATCTGCTCCCTATTAGGATATATGCGATGGATTCAGAGGGGGGTGAATGAATCCCTCTTTAGAATTTTTCGACCAATTTAAAATTTAGATTAAGGACAACTTGATCAGGACTCCCTAAACTGATGCAAGAGTTACTTCAACTATGTGTATGCATTGAAGCCGTGCCTACCATGCATCTGACGATGAATAATCACACAATCAAACCACAAGGAACACCAAGGATTTTAGGTGGTTCAGTCCTTCAGACCTACGTCCACCCCATACTCAACTGAGTGTGGCTTCACTGCTGCCTAACAGCTTGCCGCTGATCCACAGCTTCGGGGATGAATCCCTATAACCCGCTGAGCTTCACAGCTTGCTGTCCAGAGGAATCCTCCTCTGCAACCACTGAGAATTACAACTTAACATGTCCAGAGGAATCCACCTCTGCCCGCTGAGGATTACAGCTTAACTTTCACTGACAAACTGCTTGAACAAAGATGAAAAGGAATACAAGAATGATAAAAGTTAGGAACTGAAAGCTGGAAGTAAAGCTCGGAAAATATAGCTCGCTCTTGGAGCAATGTAGCTTGGATTTGATCCAGAAGCTATAGATCTTCTTCCCCCTTGATTCCACTTCTTCTGCTCCTTTTTCTCTCACGCTCTGCTCTTCTTCTATCTCTCCTCTATCTACTTGCTTTTTCTCCTTTTTCTGCTCTTACTCAGATATTCAAAAAACTTCCCTTCAAAATCTCATCATCAGTCTTTTTTTGTTCACAGAAGAGGAGTCTTATATATCTTCAATCAGGGACCCTCGAGCTCACCTACTGGGCATGTGGAGGAAACATTCCCGCCAAATGATTTCAATAAGGTTTCAGCCAATTGTGCAATTTTGAGCACTGTAGCTTTCCTCGTGGTAGTCCTTTATCAGAGACGGTCTGCCTTGGATCACGTGCTCTCGTTAAAGATCTCGAGCAGTTGACCTGTTAACATGTCGAAGCATACGATAGTCAAACAAATATGAATATTGCACATACCTGCGAAGAAGATGTTTGACAGTCCATAAAGCATACATAGGCAAACTTAGTATGCACAGACTTAATGCATACAATGGTAGGTTCTACACAATCCATCAGTGTGCACAAAGAAGTATGCACAGACTTATTATGGCTGTAGGGCTAAGAGATGCACAGACTTCATGTGTGCATAAGGCAGACAATGCAATGACGCTATATGCCAAACCTCGAGTTGCACAGACTTTGCATAGCGCAAAGACTAGAGTTGCATCGACTTAGTTGCACGAAATGCACGAATGCACGGACTTTGATTTCGCTAGCACAGAATGTGCACAGACTTAATAAGGCAAAGAAAGAGTGTGTACAAACTTGGTCTGTGCAAGGTGCCAGGGATGCACAGACCCAAAGCATCATAAGCAAATCATGCACAGAAGTTGCATGTGCAAGGAACAAAAAGATGCACTGACCTTAAGTATGGAATGAACATGAACTTCACTGACTTAGCATGAACGAAAGGAAAACATGCACCGACTATGAATGTAAATGACTAAGACATATACCGACGTTATCTTCCAGATAACGTGGTATGCATAGACTTAACTAAAAGGTGCACCGACTTTCAATATATGAGAGACGGAACATGCACCGACTTACAATATACGAACAGAATTTGCACGGACTTCTTTTATGCTTGAGGTAACGCTGCACTGACTTTATCAACATATGCATGGACTTTGTATGCGACAGATGCAAGGTGCACAGACCTTGTATGCTGAATGACGCAACTATGCACAGACTTGATCATATATGCAAACGCAACTATGCACCGACTTAATCATATATGCAATGGTGAAATACATGCAGATTTATGCATTTCAATCTCACATGACTCATAGATTGTCATTATCAAAACCATGGTTCCAACAATCTCCCCCTTTTTGATGATGACAACTATAAGTCATGTATGATTTATTTTCTAACATTCATAACAAAGATACCATACAAAATAAACCATCAATTCAACACAAGTATGCACTATGTATTAATTACAATTCTATGTATAGTAAGAGAATACAAGGTAGTGTTTGAGTGAAAAATCTCATTCAGCATTTTCTTTACATCAGAAAATTGAAAACTGTCCATCAGAACTGTAAGCTGTAAGCTTTCATTCACACACTCCACCACAATATTCTCCCCCTTTGTCATTATCAAAAAAATGGGGAACTGTAAGAAATCAGTAACCTCTGTAACTCCCCCTGTCTCTTGGATATTGTGTAGAGCTTGAACCAGGGGCTGAAAGTCTGTTCATCACAGAGGTGTCAAAATCTCTAATGGAGTTGGACAACTCATCTAGTCTGTGATGCACTGTGCTCCCCAGTCTATCCATTAGGGAGGAGTTAGAATCTTGTCTTGTGAAAGTTTGTCTAATATTCTTTGAGAGGTTCTGCAATTGAGACTGAACAACTTTAAAGTTGTTAATGATCTCAGGCTGACTGGCTGCAATTTTCTTCAATGTAATATTTATCTTTTCAAACTCCATCTTCAGATCAAAGGTGTGGTCAAGAATTTGAGCGAGCTTGCTGAATGATGAAAGTTGGGTATCTTGCAACTTGCTCACCATTTCACCAACTCTATTACTTACTCCCATAAGAGATTCCAAAATCTCTCGAATCGCTGCATCAGATTTTTGTTTATCTGACAGGAACAGAATCCATTGAGCTTTCACAATATTTTCCAGATGTTGCATTCTGGCATTTACTCTGTTCAGGTGAAGGTTTGTGAAAAGAAACTGTGTATTCATCAATTCGTTCTGATTCTTCACTATCTCAGTCAAATTAGACAGCATTTGTGCAATGTTAGGTTCAACATTGGTTCCAGTTGAACTAAATGTAGAGGCACTAGAGTCTGGAAATTTAGTGTGGTAAGCAGGCTGCTGTTCAGGAGATGGAGGGGGTGGTATACCAAGACTAGTCACTCCCCCGAAATGTGGACCATATGCAGGAGCTGGAGCAAAGGACATTCTTGGATACATTCTGTACTGAGGAGCAGGACCCATAACATATTCTTGTGTATCTTCCTCAGCTACCCCTGGAGCTGGAGCTAGTGGTTGTTCCTGTGGAACTTCTTCAGAAGATACTTAAGCACCATGTGGTTCATCCTCTTGTTCATTGACCATTGACTCAACAATTTCTTCATAAATTTTTTCAGCCCGTTCTTTCATAATCTGTGACACCATTTCATCTAATAATTCTTCATCTGATTCAGTTTCTTTTTCCCTTTCCTTTTCTTGAAGGAATTCAATTCTTTCCTCTTCCACACTTGCCTCCTGTTCTTGCTGATCTGTGTGCTGTTCCTGCTCAGATTGTACTCCAAATTTATCAAATAACTTATTGATGTTTTGATCCAATTGTTGTACTATTTGAGCATCAGTTAGATTCAACTCATGGACTTCTTGTTCTAATTGAAGATCCTTGGTATTCTTCTCAACAGACTCAGCAGCAATTTCTTCTTATTGTTCAGCAGTTGATTGACCTCTTTCAGCTGACATAAGAGGGACTTCTTCATGAGGAACTTGAGGATGTTGTTCTGATGATGTATCAACTTGAATTTTCTTTTTCTTTTTCAAAGGAGCTGGGTGCTGTTCTTCTATCTCTTCTTGATCTTTTCCTAAACTGACCTGAGGCTGTTCACTTTATTCTTTGGCATCTTCACCTTACTGCCTTTGGATGATTTCAACCTCAAGTACTTGTTAATGAAATCCAAGTTATAAATATTTACTTCGGGAATATCATTTGAGGATTCCTTTTCTAGTGGAATTTTCATTTTTCTGAAGATTGCTGTCAAATGAGCTGCATAAGGTAGATTTCTCTTTGACTCCTTGAAAGTGCTCATTATCTGAATCATTATTGCTGGTAGACAAATCTTGACACCCTTGAGTAGGCAAAAGAGAATAAATATCTGAGAATCGGTCACTCTCCCTCTACCTCCAGCTTGTGGAGTTATCATAGTTGTAAGGATATGGTGTAACAATCTCCTTAGAGGGGAAAATTTACATGCATTGAACTGAGTGAGATAAGTCTGTTTCTTTGGATCTCTGGGGTCTCTAGGCAGTTCTGTAATGAGGGAGTAGGCCTCATGCAAGTTTACATCAAATTCACCTTCTACTTCCCCTCCTTCTGGAATTCGAAAGATTTTATGTAGAGAGTGCCTAGTTAAATCAATCTTGACCCCTTTAACTACAGACTGAATTATAGACCTTTCAGAGTCACATCTCAGATTGCAGTAAAATTCAGCAACCAGTCTAGGATAATATGTCCTATGCTTACTCAAGAATTTCCTCCATTTCTGAAACTCAAAAATTTCCAATAATTCAGGGAATGCAGAAATCATGGGTTGGTCGGCAAAATCAACGTACCGGGGAAGCATGATCTTTCCAGCTTCCAATATCACCTCAACCTGTGTAGAAGACTTAGCAGGGACTACTTCTTCTTCAGATTCATACTTAGCAGCTTCTGAAGTAGCTGTCTTGCACCGCTCGGAGGAAGTTCCTTCTATCTTTTATTTCCCTTTTTCCTTCTTTTGTTGAGATACCTCTCTGGGCATATCTGCTAGCAGCTGCTCTCTCGAAGGATCCTCCGGCTGAACTTCCATTTCCTTCCTCTTCCCTTTTACTGACTTCTCCTGAACCAATTCCAAAGTGGCTCCCTTTGCATTTGCTTCCTTTGACCTACGCTCATAGCACTGAGTCGTAGGCTGCTACTCTTCCATGACTTTCTTCTTCCCCTCACTCACGGTGGACGGAGAGGACATGGTGGAAACAATGAGGAGAGTAGGATGAAACGTAGAGAAGGAATGGATGAGATGAGAAGAGGGAAGGTTAGAGAGGCGGGCTTGCTCACTGAAATCGAGAGAGGAAAACACGAGAGCGGGGGGTCGCTTCGGCTTCAAAGGAGATGGTATGATAGCTAAAACAAGTATGGTTACGTATATAAGAAGCACTGCCAACTTTACCAATATTCAACAGTTAATACCCAAACTACCCCTTACTTTAAAATAAAATGCCTTTCTACGCAGAAATGCGATTTCTGGCATATGAGATTATATCTTAAAATGTTATTCTCCACACATTAACCTTATGAATCAATGGAAGTGAAACAGCGAGATAAGCAATTTTGTTCTTAGTTCAGGGTGATCTCAGTAGTTAATTATTGAAGATAAGTAAAGGTGACACTGATCAGATATTACTCCCCCTGACTAAGACATTCTATGAACTTCTTTGAAGATAGATGTGGAGAAGGAGAGGAGACCATGAACAACGTGATGTAGGTGAAGACCACTCATGAGCAGGTGATGGGGACATCGAGGCAAGACCATCCGCATTTTATTTGCATTTATGTCCTTTCATATTTGTATGTATCCTCTTGTGTTATATGGGTACACAATTGTAAGTCTTAGTGGGTTTATATGTAAAATTCCAGTAGGCCCAAGCAAGGGGGCCCTCACCCCTTTCCAATTGGTCCACCTAGACCATGTGGGGCTGGTCAACCATCCTAGGTGCCCATCTAGAAGGTTGGAATGCCAATTGACCACATGAGAGACAAGTGGATTAAAAATTCAAAGGTAGGCTACCTACCTCACCTACCTTGTCCCCCCATTAGAATTAATTAGGAATTTCATTTTTTTTATTTTATTTGGATCAAATATGAGGTCCCTTAAATGCCCCTCCAGATCCTAGATCTAAGGGTATTCATGGTCTTTTTTTATTTATTATATAAGTCTTCTATTTCTATTATTCTAGAATTAATGAAAGTGAAAAAAGCATTGTGCAAGAGCCCCCATTGTGAGAATTTTGACCTCCCCTCTCTCTCCCTCTGGTTTTCTTCATCCCCAACCCCCAATTCTAGAGTGGAACCCCTCTATCTCCTCCCCCTCAATCTCTGAGTTCATCGGTGCCGCCGCTGTCGCCGTTCGTGCCGCCATCGAGCCGCCGCGAAGCCGTCTTCGGTAATCTGTCCATCCAGGACAGAGGCAACTTCCATGAATTTCTGCTCCCACCTCCCTCCTCTTCTGGAGCTGAAATTTTCAAGAGTGGTTCACCTCTCGAACCCTTATCTTCACAAAAAATTTCAATTCATATTTCCTTCATTTGGTATTTTTCCATTTTCATTCAAATTGTCATTCTAGTTCTGCCAGATCTCTGTCTACAGTGATAGTTTCTCTGAGTTTTCCATTCCCCGACAACCTTTTGATTTTTCTTGGAGCCCCCAATTTTACTGGGTGTTCTGACCACCCTGCTCTACCTCTCCAAATTTTCATGGAATTTAGAAAGTTCGTTTCATATTTTTAGAAATTCCTGTCCCAACTCATCTACAGTTCTGTCTGCATCAGTCCAGATCCGACCACAGTCCAGTGTCAACTCTCTAGAAAATCCAGGCCACCATATGTTCCAGATCTGAAAATAGACCTGGTTTCCTCTTTTTATTTTCTACAACTTTTCTGAAGAACCCAACTTCAGATTCGGACGTCTACCTCGCAGTCAAAGGCAATCCACAGGAAAGTTCTCTGCTGATCTGAGGATTCGGGTACTGTACAACAGCAGCTTCAAAAATAGTTAAGACCTAGATCTGTGAAGATCCAGCGTCTCTCTCTAGTCCTATCTTAAAGTATGTCGAGTTAGCTTTTTAACGGCGCCAGTTTCGTGTCGATCCGACATCGGGGCAGATCGCAGCGTCCATTCTCGCCGGAACACGCGCTGGAAACCAGAAGCTGCAGATCCGTGGGAAGCTAGTCCGGCGGGTGCCGATCGGAGCCGCCCGGCTTTCGATCGACGTTCCAGCGTGCCGCCAGCCCAGGGAGCGCTTCCCCAAGCGTCCCCACCATAGTGGTGCCACCGGGTCCCACACGGCCCCTCCGACCAGCACGCGGGCCCCACGGTCGTGAGTACGTGTGCTGCCGAAGCTACGCGTGAAGCCGCCCGTCAACCCGAAATCGGTCCTCCCGGACCCACTTGTGTAGCCCTTTACCTCTCTGCGTGGAGTGGGCAGTAGTCCATTGCTGTAATAATTTTGTATTAACCGTCCCGGGAGTACGAGTTCGGCCGGGTCCGTCTTCCCCACGCCCGGTAGCGTGGAGGTATCGTTTCCGCTCCCTTCTCGGCATTTGCTTTCTTTTGTATATATATCAATATGCCGCTGCTAGTGAGCATGTGTAAGGATATCTAGCTCGCTATATGATATTTATTACCGCTGCTGATAGAGAGAGAGTGACCATCCCGTGACCCGATCCGGGCACAAAAGAGAGCCGATCACCCTAGCTCATTGTCGGTTTCTCAACCGCGTACGTCCGACGCTTCCCTCGTTAAGGGACAATCGCGAGCTTGTCGTGTCCGTGGTCCTTCCCGCATCAATTTGGTATCAGGGCCCAACAAACGGCATCTCTATCGACCCGACGTCCCATCATCTCCCTTTCTCTCTCTCTTGTTAGATAGTGAAAAAAAAAGAAAACAAAAGAAAATAGCAAATCTGGGTTGAAAGAAGAGATTGGGAAAAAAAAGAGAAACAAAAAAGAAAGAAAGAAGAGAAGTATAAAGAGTTCGGTTGAGAGGAGTTTGGAGAAAAAAAAATAGAAAAAAAAAGAAAAAAAACCCTGCGTTCTCTCTCTGTTTCCCTCCCTCTTTCCCTCTCTCACGTTCAGCGCAGCAGAAGAAACTTACGGTTTTTTTAATTAAAATCCCTTCTCTCTCCCGTAAATCTCTATCTCTCTTTCTCTCTCTATCACGATCATCTCTCACTCCCTCCTGTTTCTCTCTCTCTCTCTCTCTCAGATTCTCTCTCTCCCGTGTTTCCCTCTTTCTCTCTCTCTCTGACACGCACAGTGCCAGCGCGCCCCACCGCGCGAACCAGCCTACTCCTCCAACTGCGGCCGTCCCCGCCGCCCACCTCGAGCGCGCCGGCCCCACATCAGCTCCCTCTTCCTCCACAAGCGGCCTACACCACCGCCGCCGGTCGTCGTCGCCTTCACCGGCGAGCTCGCCACCCCCCTCCAGGCCAGCCCGGCCGGCACCGCCGACCACCCCAGCCGGCACCGCCGACCACCCCGGCCCACCTCCTGTTCGCGAAGGCACCCACAGCCGCGGCCTCCTCGGCGGGCGCCTCCGGCTCCGCCTCCTCCACTAGCTCCGCAGCAGGTGGGGCTGCCTCCTCCACAGCGGGAGCCTCGGCGGGGACCTCCCCTGGTTCCGCCGGCGCGGCTTCTTCTGCCAGCGCCTGCAGGCGCCCGCCGCGCGTCCACCGCACGCCTCCAGGTCTCTCCCGAGCGCCTGCGGACGCCGCGCCCGCGAAGCCTCCTGCGCCCGCCCACAAGTCCGCAGCCTCCGGCAGCAACAGTCGCCGGCGCACCGCCGTGACCCATGACCCCGTGCCCACTGGCCTCCCCTCTCCCCCGAACCACACTCTCTCTCCATTTCTCTCTCTCACCCATTTTCTCCCTCTCCCTCTCTGTTTCGCACCCGACGCCAGCGTGCGAACCCAGCCGCAGTCGCCCACGATGCTCGCGCCCTCTCCGCGATTCAGCAGCCGCATTGGCTGACAAACCCAACCACCCACCCCGGCTGCCTTGGTGGCCGCCGACCATCCCCGACATTTCGCAGGAAAGTCTGAAAGATTGAAAAAAAGAAAAGAGAGAGTTTGAAAAAGGAGTTTGAAAGAAATAAAAGTGTTGAAAAAAAGAGAGTAGGTGAAAAGTTTGAAAATGAAAAAAAAAAGAGGTTTGAAGAAAATGAGAAGTTTGAAAAAGAAAAAAAATAGGTTCGAAGAAAATGAGAAGTTTGAAAAAAAGAAAATGAGAAGTTTGAAAAGAGAAAAGGATAGATTTGAAAAAAAAGGAGTGTTATATATAACATATATATAATGGATATATAATATTATATATATATATATATATCTATGTAAGAAAAAAAGAGTGTTATATATATATCATGGATATATAATATTATATATATATAATATCTATATATCCTTTGCATTAATAAGTCATTGTGGCCCCCGAGTCCACCACGGCGGCTTGAGCAGTGCCCGCATCGCCTGGCCGTTGACAGTCAGTCCGTGATTTCGGGAGTGTCGTGTGCGTGACCGTCCTTCACCAAGTCCGCTCCGCCGGGAAGGAAGAATTTGACGCTTTGGATGCATCGTCCTTGAGATGGGGACGGGTGCGAGGCCCCATTCGAAGCTCCAAATCCGTCCTCCTCCACTCCGCCCTGAAGGGAGAATTGAAGCATTGGGTGCATCATCCTTGAGATGGGCACGGGTGCGAGGCCCCACTTGAAGCTCCAGGTCCGTCCTCTTCTGCCGTCCGCCTTCGCCTCCACCAATGCCACTATCACTTCCACCACGGGTCCTGTGATTCAAGGTTCGAGGTCGAACCTCCTTAAAGCAGAGGGGTTTGACGAGAATCGTCAAGCAGTATGTCCACCTATTTATGTGTGTATTAAATATGTATTGTGTGTAAAATACATGTAGTAATACATTTATTATTTACTTTTGTTTTATTAGGCTAAGTCATAGTCAAATAAACATGTGTGTTTTGTATATTTTATTTGGTTAAAATCCCAAGTCAAAAGTTAGGTAGTTAAGCTTGTTTTATTAGGCTAAGGACATATGTGCTATTTGTAAAGTTTAAAAGGTGTGGTTGCTATAGCCTCCTCCTATATAAAGGAAGGCCAATGCTTGTTACGTATGTTGTTATGAATGAATGAAAGAATGAATGAGTTGATGTTTTGTGTAATAGATTTTCCCTCTTGCCTTCCCCTTCTCTCTCTTCTCTTTTGTGAGGATTGAGCGTCGCCCGGTGTGAGACCGTCCGGCGTGAGGCCGAGCTGTGTGAGATAGCAGTTATCCGTTCCCGTCCTATTCGTAATATCGGAGTGCCGTCGATCCATTCCCACGTCGCCGCCGCGTCAAATTTGGTATCAGAGCGAGTTTGAGTCTAGGATGTCAAAAAAAAAGAGTGTCAGTTAAGTCTAAGTGTCTAAGTCGGTCTTAGGAATTGCATTTGCATACCATTAGTCGGTATATCAAAAGGTGTTGTCCGAACGTTAGGCTACGCCTATCGGGAAGGCCGCACATTTGCACGAGTGATCTTCAGATCGATTAGCTCCGCCACGTACCGAGTGATGGTCGTCATGTCTAGGGTTGTAGTCCATTGTCTAGTTGGTTTATCTACTAGTGTCGACATGGCCATCCACTATCTTCTCCGTGTCCCATGGATTACCGAACACCCGGATCTTATCCATGGTGGCGATACTATCTTAAATGGAAGGACCACCCGAATCACCCCACTAGGCCCGAAACCCGGGACTTCTACGGGTCCGATGACCCAGGTGACTACCTAGATTGGGAAGCCATTATGGATGACTACTTCGAGGTGTACAATATGTATGGGCCCATGCAAGTCGATGTTGCCAAAAGGCGACTTTTTGGTGAAGCCGCCGAAACATGGAGGGACATCAAATATTGGAGGGAGGATAGGAATCTAAGGCCCATCGAGTCATGGTGGGAAATGAAGAGAGCGCTCAGGAGGGCGTACTTTCCCCGCCCACCTACCTCCAACCACGGAGGTCATACCACTCACCAACCTCACCAACTCACCCACAATCAAGTGGGCCACACCTCTACCAAATCCCACCCCTTCACTGCCGTCCAAGCCCACCAAGGCGACCCCAATCTAGTGGCCCGTCCAGTCACCTCCAACCAACCTCCCCTTGGCACCCCCATCCCAACCCACTCAAGTACCTCCAATCGAGTGGAAGCCCCGCTTATAGCGGAGCCTAGGACCACACCTTGGCCGAGGGACGAGGAGCGAGTCCACCCCAAGGTCCCTACTCCAACCTGCACCCTTGCCGAGATCTTGAAACAATTTACGGACGGGCTGGATAGGATTGAGTAGGGCACTACTTCAACCCGAGCCCAAGGAGGTCATAGCCGGTAGTCTTCGCCCTGCCCCACCTCTAGCATCCCCAAGCCCTATTCCCACCATGGATACCACGCCTACATCACCCTCGAGAGCTCCAATGCCACCACCCTCTATGTCCGAACGTGATTCGAAACCATCTCATTTGGAGCCACCAAGGCCCGAGCCACCCGTATTTCTAACGGGTACACTATACATCGCCGAGCCGCTTTTTAGTTGGCTCAAGGATGGCTTGGTCCCACCTCCCTTTCCATCCATGGACCCCATCATCCCTTTAGTGCCGGTCAACTCCTTCCATACCACATTTCGATCTAGTCACCATGTTGACACATTGGATTATCTTGTCATGGGATTAGATTCACAATGGAAGTTGACACATCTTTTGGCGCGAGGCTTTGACCAACCCGTTAGTCTTAGCTTCGCCCATCTGGCCTTCGGGTCCATTACCTCCGAGTGCACCGTGGGTTATGTCACCACGGAGGTTCTTCTACTTCTCTCGCTACCGGACGAGCCCGAATTCATACCCTTTTGTCCGAGGGAGGAATCATACTTCTTGCCTACGATCCCCGTGCCACCCGTCACAATTCAAGAAGGTGACTATCCACACCTTCAAAACTTCTACACGTGGGACCGTGACTTGTGGGAACCCACCACAAGAGGTCATACCTTCTTTGATCCCTTTAACCCATTCCTTAGTGAACCCCATGACCCACCTTATATACTTCATTTCTTCGAGGGAGTCCACTACCACACCCCTTCCCCACGGGCCGGGTCGTCTATGCCCACCAAGCCCGTACACTTACAAGATACACCATCATCTAGGGGAGATACTCTTGGCCCTCCTACATCCACATCCCATATGCATGCATGGCCCACCTTAGGAGGTCTAGGATTTCCGCATGATGTCAACCACCGGTTACGTCAGATGCATGCATGGCATACGTTCGGGTGTCCTGGTCCACCGTCACCCTTGTATGGGTCGGACTAACAGTAGGTGTGTCTAGGGTCATAGTTGAGTCAATGTGCTTTTCTTTGTGTGTTTTGTTTTGTGTGGTTTGTTTGCATGGTTTATGTGTCGTTTGTTTGTCTGCATGTGTCTTATGCAAGCTCGTCGATGTCAGTCTCTTATGAGTGAGAGGCGAGTGGACTCGCTCGATGAGTATGGGATCAGTTCTACATCTATACCCGGATCAGTCACCTACAGGGACTCAGCGGTGATTCCTAGTGAGTCTTCAAGCCGCCTCCTCCCATTTTGAGAGTGCCCCACCCGGAGTGTCCACCTCTAGCCCACAGCAGCATGTGCATATCGAGTATATATGGAATGAGCAGGTGACAGTCACTTGGAGTGGAGCATACCCGCGTTACTTGGCATGGTGACGGATCCGCCGAAGTACTCGAGCATCCATACCCCTACTCGACGGGGTCGGGTTCCTCCCACCCGGGGAGAATTGATGGGGACATCGAGGCAAGACCATCCACATTTTGTTTGCATTTATGTCCTTTCATATTTGTATGTATACCCTTGTGTTATATGGGTACGCAATTGTAAGTCTTAGTGGGTTTATATGTAAAATTCCAGTAAGCCCAAGCAAGGGGGCCCTCACCCCTTTCCCATTAGTCCACCTAGACTAAGTGGGGCTGGTCAACCATCCTAGGTGGCCATCTAGAAGGTTGGAATGCCAATTGACCACATGGGAGACAAGTGGATTAAAAATTCAAAGGTAGGCTACCTACCTCACCTACCTTGTCCCCCCATTAGAATTAATTAGGAATTTCATTTTTTTATTTTATTTGGATCAAATATGAAGTCCCTTAAATGCCCCTCCAGATCCTAGATCTAAGGGTATTCATGGCCTTTTTTTATTTATTATATAAGTAATGTATTTCTATTATTCTAGAATTAATGAAAGTGAAAAAAACATTGTGCAAGCGCCCCCCTTGTGAGAATTTCGACCTCCCCTCTCTCTCCCTCTGGTTTTCTTCATCCCCAACCCCCAATTCTAGAGTGGAACCCCTCTATCTCCTCCCCCTCAATCTCTGAGTTCATCGGTGCCGCCGCCGCCGCCGTTCGTGCCGCCATCGAGCCTTCGCGAAGCCGTCTTCGGTAATCTGTCCATCCAGGACAGAGGCAACTTCCATGAATTTCTGCTCCCACCTCCCTCCTCCTCTGGAGCTGAAATTTTTAGGAGTGGTTCACCTCTCGAACCCTTATCTTCACAAAAAATTTCAATTCATATTTTTTTCATTTGGTATTTTTCCATTTTCATTCAAATTGTCATTCTAGTTCTGCCAGATCTCTATCTACAGTGATAGTTTCTCTGAGTTTTCACTTCCCTGACAACCTTTTGATTTTTCTTGGAGCCCCCAATTTTACTGGGAGTTCTGTCCACCCTCCTCTACCTCTCCAAATTTTCGTGGAATTTAGAAAGTTCGTTTCATATTTTTAGAAATTCTTTTCCCAACTCATCTACAGTTCTGTCTGCATCAGTCCAGATCCGACCACAGTCCAGTGTCAACTCTCTAGAAAATCCAGGCCACCATATGTTCCAGATCTAAAAGTAGTCCTGGTTTCCTTTTTGGATTTCCTACAACTTGATGGGAATCGACGCCGAGCATGTACTTTTCTTTTGCATTTATGTCCTTTTAGTTTATGTTTATATCCTTGGGAAAGTATGTATGCAAATGTAAGGCTTTATAAGCCAATGAGTCATTCCCATGGATTGTGTGGGTTTTTGTGCAATTTTATAGTAGGTCCAGCTAGGGGGCCCTCAGCCCCTTCCCATTGGTCCATGTCACCTTGTGGGGCTGGTCAACCATCCTAGGTGGACATCTAGAAGGTTGGACTAGTCTTATGGACACATGGGGGACAAAGGGTGAAGAATGTCAACATTCTACACCCACCCCACCTACCTCTTCCATGGTCAATAGGCCGCCCCGTTCCCCTTGAATTTTTTTATTAATTTTTGTGTGTTGTTCAAACCTCATCCCAGCCCTTCATCCAACCTCCCTAGATCCAAGGGTCTACATTAGATTTGATACCTATCATATATAAGTGTGTATTTTTATGTGAAAATTAGTGAAAAATCAAAAATTTTGTTGAATGCCAAGAAGGCTCTTGCGCCCCCAGCCCTCTACCCCTGGTTTCCTCTCCTCAAACCTCCAGTTCTAGAGTGTATCAATCTTCTATCTCCCCCTCTCAACCTCTGATCTTCATCTGCGCCGCCGCCGCCGCCGTTCGTGCCGCCTTCGAGCCGCCGCGAATCCGTCTTCGGTTTTCTGTCCTGCTGGATAGAGGTGTCTTCCCAAAATTCCTGATACCTGCCAAGGCCTCTTCGTAGTTTGTAATTTTTATGGTGTGTTCCTATCTTCCATCCCATCATTTACAAAAAAATTCAGGTCGAAAATCTTTCGTTTGATATTTTTTCACTTTCGATCTTCAATCACTCCCAGATCTGTCCTGTCTCTGTCTACAGTGACAGCAGCTCTGAGTTTCCAATCTCCGACCTTCTTTTTGATTTTTGTTGGGGCTCCCAATTTTACTGGGAGTTCTGTCCATCATCCCCTACATCCACCATTTTTCTTGATTTTTGATCCGCCCTCTATCCATTTTTTCAAAATTCGTGTTCTATCTCTGCTACAATCTTTTAGCTAATTCCTAGATCCGATCACCTTCCAGTTCAAAAATCAGAACAAATCACAGCCACCTCCAAATCCTTCATAAAAAATATTTTCGATTTCCTAGCTTGATTTCCTACAACTTTTCTGAAGACCACCACTTCAGATTCGGACGTTCACATATCGGTCAAAGGCAGTTCTCAGATAAGTTCTCTATAGATCTGAGAGTCTGGTCACTGTACAATAGCAACTCAAAAATTCATTAAACCCAAGATCAGTGTAGATCTAGGTCTGATCTCCAGGCCTAGGTTGAAGTATTTGAAGGGAGCTTTCCAACGGCGCCAGTTTCGTGTCGATCCGACATCGGGGCTGATCGCAGCGTCCATTCTCGCCGGAGCGCGCGCTGAAAACCAGCAGCTGCAGATCCGTGGCCGGTTATTCCGACCGGTGCCGAACGGAGCCACCCGGCCTCCGGCCGGAGAACCAGCGTGCCGCTAGCCCGGGGAGCGCTTCCCTAAGTGTCCCCACTACAGCAGTGCCACCGGGTCCCACACGGCCCCTCCGGACAGCACGTGGGCCCCACCGTCACTAGTTCGGGTGTTGCCGAATCAACGTGAGAAGCCGCCCGTCAACCCGAATTCGGTCCTCCCGGGCCCCATTGTGTAGCCCTTTACCTCCCTGCGTGGAGTGGGCAGCGAGTTGTATTCCTGTAATACTGTGTATTATTGTTCCGGGAGTACGAGTTTCGGCCGGGTCCGTCTTCCCCACGCCGAGCGCGTGGAGGTATCGTTCTCGCTCCCTACACTCGACATTTGCTTATTTTCATATATATTTGTTTATGCCGCTGCTAGAGAGCATGTTTTAGGATCTAGCTCGCTATATTTTTCATATCACCGTTGCTGCGAGAGAGAGCATGACCGTCCCGTGACCCGATCCGGGCACGAAAGTGTGAATTGACCACCCCAGCTCTAGCCGGTTTCTCAACCGTGCACGTCCGACGCTTCCCTCATTAAGGGACAATCGTGAGCTTGTCGTGTCCATGTCTCGTCCCCCATCAATTTGGTATTAGAGCGAGTTGAGTCTAGGGTGTCCAAAAAAAAGTGTCATTTACGTCTAGCCATTAGTCATTGTCTAAGTCGTGTTTAGGGTCATCATTGTTTTAAAACAAAAAAAAGTGTCCTTTTGCATTTACATCCCTTTACTCGGTATATCAAAAGGTGTTGTCCGAACGTTAGGCTACGCCTATCGGGAAGGCCGCACAATTGCGCGAGTGATCTTCGGATCGATTAACTCCGCCACGTGCCGAGTTTTGGTTACGTCTAGGTGCATCATATTAGTGTGCGTTTACATTAGTCGGTGTTTCCTAGTCCGTGTCGTTGCATGCCCACTCGGCGTGGTACCCAAACCCATCGCCCCACATCTATGGCTAACCCTCGCGATGCCGCCTCGGGAGACTTCCACTCCTTACAGGAGGCAATGTTGGCCATTATGGCTCGGATGGACCGGTCCGAAGCCACCTTTCGGACCTTCACTGAAACCATGGATGGTCGCCTACGAGCTATGGAGGAACGCATGGAGACATCCGTCCAAGGCCTGGTCGGACGGTTGGAAGGGATGTCCCACGGAGACCCTCCTAGAGTGGTCCAAGGCCCACCCCCACCTGCCCAGGCTGCCGCCCAAGGCCAAGCCAATCCTATAGCTCAGGCCCTGCCTGCCATTGTGGCCCAAGACCCGCCTGCACATGCTCCTCAGCCACCTGCCCCTCCTCGGGTTCCCGACTTACCACGCCGTGACCTTGGTGTCGAGGACTATGGGTCCGACAATGCCTATGAGGGGTATGGTCAGCGCCGTCATGGCTTTCAGCCACAAAGAGATGAGGATGATAGGGTCCTTAAGACCGTGCGAGCGGACCCTCCCACTTTTTACGGGTCTTTGGATCCGAAAGTCTACCTTGATTTGGAGTTCGGCATGGACCGTTACTTTGAATGGTATGATATGTCGGAGCGCCGAAGGGTCCTATTCACCACCATGAAGCTCATGGGACAGGCGCAAACCTATTGGAAGAATGTAGAGAGCCTGCTACTTCAGCGGCTAGAACCCCCGATTGACACATGGGCCGAGATGAAGAATAAGCTTCGGCAAAAGTACCTTCCTCCCACATACCGCCAGCGACTCATCGATAAATGGCAAAGTCTTAGCCAGGGAGACCGGTCCGTCTCCGAATACATCGCTGAATTTGATGAGTACTTTCTACGATGTGGTGTCACGGAGGAGAGTACCATGCCCGTTTCCCGCTTTCAACGTGGTTTGCGACCACACTATCAGTATGAGCTTTTCCGCCGCAATGCCAAGATGTTGGAAGAGGCATACCAGGTTGCTCTCGAGTTGGAGCAATTTGAGGGAGAGTTTGAGTCTAGCCATCGGTTGGACCCCACCCCTCTCCATAGTACCGAGCCCCGTCACTTTATAGGCCCACATCAGCGGCCTCCCATGGCTCGACCTCAGGAGCCCACCCGTCAGGAGCACTTCGCTCCACGGCCTCGCCCTCCTCCACCCCGGGATCTATTTCCACCCCGACCACCGGCACCCGTTGCCCGTCCCCCGGCTCCTATAGCCCATCCTCTGGCACCGGCACCCCCTCCACTATTGTCCAATGCACCTACATCTCCCCCATTGCTGCCTACACCCCCTACCCGACGGGATGATAAGGGTAAGGCCCCTTTTATAGGAGAGAGTAGTCGGTCGAGAGTGCAGTGTTTCCACTGTCACGGGTTTGGCCACATTGCCAGCGAGTGTCCTGGTCGCACCACCCTAGCCCTAGGTGTTGGAGAATCCGTACCTCCCGAGCTTGAGTATGTCAATTACGTGGCCGATGAGGCACTAGCCGATGAGTACTATGCCTTGGGGGGGGAAGAGTTGGACGGCTCTCCGGCCGCCCAGGATGCCGCCACCTATTGGGCTTGATGTCACCACCTTAGTCTAGAGTCATGCATGAGTCAGTGTGTTTTTTTTGTGTGTGGTTTGTTTGCATGGTTTGTGTGTAGTTTGAGAGTCTACATGTGTCTTGTGCAAGTTCGTTGTCGTTCTCTTATGAGTAAGAGGCGAGTGGACTCATTCGATGAGTATGGGATCGGTTCTATATCTACACCCGGATCTAGTCACCTATAGGGACTCAGCGGTGATTCCTAGTGAGTCTTCGAGCTGCTTCCTTCCCTTTTGAGAGTGCCCCACTCGGAGTGTCCACCTTTAGCCCATAGCAGTTCTCGCATATCGAGTATATATAGAATGAGCAGGTGACGATCACTTGGAGTGGAGCGTACCCGCGTTACTTGGCACGGTGATGGATCCACCGGAGTACTCGAGCATCCCTACCCCTACTCGACGGGGTCGAGTTCCTCCCACCGGGGGAGAGTTGATGGGAATCGACGCCGAGCATGTACTTTTCTTTTGCATTTATGTCCTTTTATTTTGTATTTATATCCTTGGGAAAGTATGTACGCAAATGTAAGGCTTTATAAGCCAATGAGTCATTCCCATGGATTGTGTGGGTTTTTGTGCAATTTTGTAGTAGGTCCAGCTAGGGGGCCCTCAGCCCTTTCCCATTGGTCCATGTCACCTTGTGGGGCTGGTCAACCATCCTAGGTGGACATCTAGAAGGTTGGACTAGTCTTATGGACACATGGGGGACAAAGGGTGAAGAATGTCAACATTCTACACCCACCCCACCTACCTCTTCCATGGTCAATAGGCCGCCCACTTCCCCTTGAATTTTTTTATTAATTTTTGTGTGTTGTTCAAATCTCATCCCAGCCCTTCATCCACCCTCCCTAGATCCAAGGGTCTACATTAGATTTGATACCTATCATATATAAGTGTGTATTTTTATGTGAAAATTAGTGAAAAATCAGAAATTTTGTTGAATGCCAAGAAGGCTCTTGCGCCCCCAGCCCTCTTCCCCTGGTTTCCTCTCCTCAAACCTCAAGTTCTAGAGTGTATCAATCTTCTATCTCCCCCTCTCAACCTCTGATCTTCATCTGTGCCGCCGCCGCCGCCGTTCGTGCCGCCTTCGAGCCGCCGCGAATCCGTCTTCGGTTTTCTGTCCAGCTGGATAGAGGTGTCTTCCCGAAATTCCTGATACCAACCACGACCTCTTCGTGGTTTGTAATTTTTATGGTGATTTCCTATCTTCTATCCCATCATCCAAAAAACAATTCAGGTCGAAAATCCTTCGTTTGATATTTTTTCAATTTCGGTCTTCAATCACTCCCAGATCTGTCCTATCTCTGTCTACAGTGACAGCAGGTCTAAGTTTCCCATCTTCGACCTTCTTTTTGATTTTTTTTGGGGCTCCCAATTTTACCGGGAGTTTTGTCCATCATCCCCTACATCCACCGTTTTTCTTGATTTTTGATCCACCCTCTATCCATTTTTTCAAAATTTGTGTTCTATCACTGCTACAGTGTTTTCAGCTAATTCCTAGATCCGATCACCTTCCAGTTCAAAAATCAGAACAAATCACAGCCACCTCCAAATCCTTCATAAAAAATAGTTTCGATTTTCTAGCTTGATTTCCTATAACTTTTCTGAAGACCACCACTTCAGATTCAGATGTTCACATATCGGTCAAAGGCAGTTCTTAGACAAGTTCTCTGTGGATCTGAGAGTCCGGTCACTGTACAATAGCAACTCAAAAATTCATTAAAGCCAAGATCCGTGCAGATATAGGTCTGATCTCTACGTCTAGGTTGAAGTATTTGAAGAGAGCTTTCCAACGGCGCCAGTTTCGTGTCGATCCGACATCGGGGCTGATCGCAGCGTCCATTCTCGCCGGAGCGCGCGCTGAAAACCAGAAGTTGCAGATCCGTGGCCGGTTATTCCGACCGGTGCCGAACGGAGCCGCCCGGCCTCCGTCCGGAGAACCAGCATGCCGCCAGCCCGGGGAGCGCTTCCCTAAGTGTCCCCACTACAGCGTTGCCACCGGGTCCCACACGGCCCTTCCGGATAGCATGTGGGCCCCACCGTCACTAGTTCGAGTGTTGCCGAATCAACGTGAGAAGCCGCCCGTCAACCCGAATTCGGTCCTCCCGGGCCCCATTGTGTAGCCCTTTACCTCCCTGCGTGGAGTGGGCAGCGAGTTGTATTGCTGTAATACTGTGTATTATTGTTCCGGGAGTACGAGTTTCGGCCGGGCCCGTCTTCCCCACGCCGAGCGCGTGGAGGTATCGTTCTCGCTCCCTACACTCGGCATTTGCTTATTTTCATATATATTTGTTTATGCCGCTGCTAGAGAGCATGTTTTAGGATTTAGCTCGCTATATTTTTCATATCACCGCTGCTGCGAGAGAGAGCGTGACCGTCCCGTGACCCGATCCGGGCACGAAAGTGTGAATTGACCACCCTAGCTCTAGCCGGTTTCTCAACCGTGCACGTCCGACGCTTCCCTCGTTAAGGGACGATCGCGAGCTTGTCGTGTCCGTGTCTCGTCCCGCATCACAACTTTTCTAAAGAACCCAACTTCAGATTCGGACGTCTACCTCGCAGTCAAAGGCAATCCACAGGAAAGTTCTCTGCTGATCTGAGGATTCGGGTACTGTACAACATCAGCTTCAAAAATAGTTAAGAGCTAGATCCATGAAGATCCAGCGTCTCTCTCTAGTCCTATATTAAAGTATGTCGAGTTAGCTTTTTAACGGCGCCAGTTTCGTGTCGATCCGACATCGGGGCAGATCGCAGCGTCCGTTCTCGCCAGAACACGCGCTGGAAACCAGAAGCTGCAGATCCGTGGGAAGCTAGTCCGGCGGGTGCCGATCGGAGCCACCTGGCTTCCGGTCGACGTTCCAGCGTGCCGCCAGCCCAGGGAGCGCTTCCCCAAGCGTCCCCACCATAGTGGTGCCACCGGGTCCCACACGGCCCCTCCGGCCAGCACGCGGGCCCCACGGTCGCGAGTACGTGTGCTGCCGAAGCTACGCGTGAAGCCGCCCGTCAACCCGAAATCGGTCCTCCCGGACCCACTTGTGTAGCCCTTTACCTCCCTGCGTGGAGTGGGCAGTAGTCCATTGCTGTAATAATTTTGTATTAACCGTCCCGGGTGTACGAGTTCGGCCGGGTCCGTCTTCCCCACGCCCGGTAGCGTGGAGGTATCGTTTCCGCTCCCTTCTCGGCATTTGCTTTCTTTTGTAAATATATCAATATGCCGCTGCTAGAGAGCATGTGTAGGGATATCTAGCTCGCTATATGATGTTTATTATCGCTGCTGCGAGAGAGAGAGTGACCATCCCGGGACCCGATCTGGGCACAAAAGAGTGCCGATCACCCTAGCTCATTGCCGGTTTCTCAACCGCGCACGTCCGACGCTTCCCTCGTTAAGGGACAATCGCGAGCTTGTCATGTCCGTGGTCCATCCCGCATCAGCAGGGTTAGGACTAAAGGCCAGATAGCATAAATCCAAGAGCGCAACCTTAGAGACCAACATCAGATGGCCACTCATATCTTAGATAGCCACTTATCTCAGATAGCCACTCATCTCTTATAAACCAGCAAACATTCAGCCTTGTGGAAAATTAGTCTATCCAAAAACCCAATCCTCAATCAATTGGCCTCTCATCTTATATCAGACTCAAGCAGACTCCAAGGTCAATATCACAATAGTAGTACCTTACAGCTCAGCAAACATAAAAGACTGACTGTCTAAGCAGCAAGACATCATTAACCCAAACATGCATTCAACCTTTGAGAAGTTCAGCTTCCCCTCAGAACGTGCAGAGATATCAAACAATCACTATTTGATTTTCTTAAAGTACACAGATATGTATGTGTTCTACATGAACATGCACAGACCCATATTTGTCATGACACACAAGACTGCACCAACTTCACTGACTCGAGGCAAGGGATGCACCGAGTTTATATGCATGCATCTAATAAGTGCTCCGACCTTGTTACGCAGATGGGAAAAGTCTGCACAGACCTAGTGGATGTGCACCGACATGCATGTGTGCAGCAACAAAAGTTGCACCGACTTTGTGAACATACTAGCTAAGCAAGCACTGATGTAATATGCAGACACGTCTAACTGTGCACAGACTTGGTAATGCAATGTGCAATCGTATCTATTTGATAAACTAAGAGGTCATGCAGATAGATGCAACTACTCATTATCATGAATTACATTCATCAACATGTATTATTATTAAAAAGATAGCATCAATCATCAGGTTTGTCTAAACAATCATGCAGCATTCCAAATAGAGTATTATTTAGACAAAATTAACAAAAATGAAAGGTGGAGTTTGACTAACCATTGTGCCCTGAATTTATTGAGCCCCACTTTTATTTTATCTTCAGGAGCACTCTTGCAGTCAAAATGTTATTTGAACAATCTTGTACCCCAAGGATTCTTGGGTCCAACAAGATGAGTAGCACCCAACATTGGTGCTCTCCAGTTATTCCAATAGCAGTCAAAATTAGTGTGACCTAACCTTCCACATTTGTTGCATATGGGAGGTTTATGCATGAAGACAGGATTCTGAGCTCTCCTAGATGCAATATGGTTCATGTGAGCAGGATAGATTTCATTATTTTTCAAAAACCAGCACTCAGATATAACATGTCCAAATTTTCCACAGTTAAAATAATTGACTCTCTGATTTTGAGATTTCATCACATGCTTCTTTACATAACTGTTTCTATAATTTTGATCTTCTTGTTTCTTTAAATAACAGTTATGCATGTAATGACCCTTTTTGCCACAATAAAAGCATGCATTGGAGAAATCTCTATTAGACCTTTTCACATATTTATTTTGAACTGCATTGACATGTTTGCATGCATCTAAATTATCCCCTTTTAAAACTATGCAGTCGTCCATAACATGCCCTTTTCTACCACAGTAGTGACATGAAACATTTCTGTTATTGTTAGCATGCACTGTTGTGACAGGTTTATCATTTGCACGTGCATGTGAATGTGTACGAAGATCATTAGCAACTTGCATAGAAGAATCAGAAGCATATTTGAATTTATTTGAAATAACATTCCTTTTCTATTTTTGAATCTTTTTCAGATTTTTAGTTTGATTTTCTGTTTTCTTGGTAGTGAATTGGAAGACAGATGAGCTAGATGGTTTTTCCTGTTCAGAACTTTTTACAAAAACAGTGGAGTTCCTTTTCATGTCAATCTTCTTATTAACAGGATCAAAACCTAAGCCTTCTTTATGAAAATTCACATTTGACCCAAGCAATTTATTCAAATTATCTTTCCCTTTAACAAATTTTGAAAGTTGATTTTTTAGATCTTCAACTTCAGCTTGCAAAGTGACAATTTCATTTTCACATGAGATAATTTGTTGATGCAGACAATCATTGAGACGTTTCAAAAATTCATTTTCTTGTTAAAACTTTGTTTCATTGTTTGTTTCATTTTCTTTCAAAACAGATTTTCCTTTTTCAAAGACCAGCCATCTTTCAGATAAGACAGTGTTAAGAACCATCAACTTTTTGTTCTGTTCCTTCAAATTACTATTTTCTTCAATCAATTTATCTTGATATTCATCAGTTTCCTTTTTTTGTTTAACCAAATTCATTTTCTTCTTTCAAGGATCTGATTAAGTTCTTCTACATATCATCATCAGAATCAAGGTCTTCAATCAGTTCCTTTAAGAAGGCACATTCATTACACTAGTTTTCATCTTTAAGAGCTTCATTCTTAAGACTTTCATTTTCAAATTTCAATATGTCTATTTCAGATCTTTCCTTCTTCATGTTTGATTTCAAATTTTCATTTTCAACTCTCAATCATGTAACTTCAGAAATCATTTCTTTTCTAAGCTTTTTCTTTTCAGACTTGACCTTATCATAATTATCTATCAAATGTTCATTCAAAGCAATCAGATCCTCAAAACTTAAATTGGCGATTTCAGAATTTACTTGTGACGAAGTATCTTCCATCTGATCGTGGTCTTTATCTGTAGCCATGAAGCATTTCACTCCGTCCTGACACCTGCTAGCTGTAATCATGTTGATAATCTCAGAGGCACTGCAGCATTCAAATACACACGGGAATTTGTCAGTGTTTATCGCCCTTCTGGTTAGGTTCAGGGCCTTCTGATTCTCAGAAAATTTCAACTGATCTGAAGTTTTCCATAGGGATTTATCCTTTGGAACTTCATATGAACTGTGTGCAATGATTATCCACAGATCTGGATTAACATGCATCACACATTCTCTGAATTGATTGAGCCAGTTGTAAAAACCGAATCCTTTGAATCTTGGAGGATCAGTCATGAGTGCCATACTCAGATTAGATTAGAGATCTTAATGCAAAACATATCAAAATAATGCCAAGACACAGATAGAATCAGATCGCACCAAAGCCTAATCTAGGAATAGATCTGCAGGTCATTGGACCCCCTGTGCAGACACCTGCTCTGATACCAATTGTTAGGATAGATGCGATGGATTCATGGTGGGTGAATGAATCCCTCTCTAGAATTTTTTGACCATTTTAAAATTTAGATTCAGGACAACTTGATCAGGACTCCCTAAACTGATGCAAGAGTTACTTCAACTAGGCGTATGCATTGAAGCCGTGCCTACCATGCATCTGACGATGAATAATCACACAATCAAACCACAAGGAACACCAAGGATTTTAGGTGGTTCAGCCTTTCAGACCTACGTCCACCCTGTTAGGGTGCTAGGCTCGGATACAGAGGCGGGTGAATGTATCCTACTTTGAATAATGGCCAATTAAAAACTCAGATGCTAGACGCAATCACAGAATGAAACAAATTCAATTAAACTTATGAGCAAACACATAGAGCGCGCCTATCCAAGCATCTAACGGAAGCAAGCACACAAAGTAAACCATTGCTCAAAAGATTTTTAGGTGGTTCGGTCCTCCAGACCTACATCCACCCCTCACTCCCAACCGGAGTGAGGCTTCACTAGCCAATGCTAGACAAGCAGACTCAGTCTGCAAACAGTTGCTGCCACACAGCTTGACCAGGGGAACAGCCTCCCCTCTTCCTCCCACCCGGAGGGACACCCCAAGTGACTCCCAGCCACTTGGAAACTAGAGACGCAAAGTCTCTCTTCCTCCAAACCGGAGGGAACACACCAGTGACTCCCAGTCACCAGCAAACCAGAGGTCGAAGACCTCTCTTCCTCCAGACCAGGAGGGACACCTGGACTTGCAATCCACAAGCCCAAAACCAGAGATCAGATCTCCCTTCCTCCAAACCGGAGGGAACACACAAGTGACTTCCATCCACTTGCAAACTAGAGGTCGCAGACCTCTCTTCCTCCAGACCAGGAGGGACCCGACCTCAGTCCAGAGGATCGGAAGTAAAACTCTAACCAAATGAAAAAGAAAAAAATAAGAAAAGAAAAATACACAACGATCAAAAAGCTGTAAAGAAAGATAACACAGATGTGGCTCGCATGGAGCTGACTGGCTTGGATTTGATCCACGGTCCAGTGGACAGATCTTCAGGTAAGCTTCTCTTCCTCTTCTCTTCTCTCTCACTTTCTTTTTCTCTTAACCCTCACGAGCTCTCTAACTCTCTCTTTCTCTTCTTTTCTTTCTGCTCCTCTTCTCTTTCTTTTCTTCTTCTTTCGCAGGGTCTCTCTGTCTCTTCTCTTCTCTTCTTCTTCTGCTTTCTACTGCAGCTCTTTTCTTCTTCTGCTCTTTCACTCTCTCGATCTCTTTTCCTCTATTCTCTTCAGCTCACGCTCTCTGCTATTTCTTCTTCTTCTCTTTTTCTTCCTCTTTTCTTTTTCTAGATCGAAGGGCTTTCTGCTCTCCAGGCTTCTTCTTCAATCTGTCTTCATCTGTTGGATGAAGGCTTCCTTTTATAAGCAGCAGCCAGCAGGAGGGCAGCACTGGGCGTGTGTGGCTTCCACATTTCCCGCCCAGAACTTTTGGCCACGTGTCAGTCTCTTAGCCAGCTTCAGCACACGTGTCACAATCCTGTCTGCCCTTCCAGCCTCGGATCACGTGCCTCCCAGTCACTGGGGAATATTCTTCCTCGGACCACCTTCTTCTTTTTGTTTTTCCTCTTCTCCTGTAAAGAATTAAAACGATTAAAAACTCAGGGCCACAAAAACTAAAACTGCACGAGGTGTGTAGGAACAACAATAGGTGCACTATACTGAGAACGACACGAGGTACATAAGATGACTACAGCACGAGATAAAGAGAGAACGACACAAGGTACACAAGATTATTACAGTACGAAATAAAGAGAGAATGACACGAGGTCGGATGAAAACAGCACGAGGTAAAAAGGATATAACACGGAGTAAAACGGTAGTAAAACACGCGATCAGAGAAAACCTAGACGAAGATAGAAAGAAACAACACTAAGACATAAAAACAACACTAAGACACAAACACATAAATAACATGAAGACTCAAACACAAAAATAACACGAAGACACAAGCACAGAAACAACACGAAGACATAAAAAAATGACTCGAACACGAAAACAGAACCCTACACGAAGTGTGGTCACAAAGCAAAAAGGACACGGGGTTTAAGAAGAAACAACACGAATACAGAAAACAGGAACAACTACAACGACACGTGATAAAACAGTGAAAGCAGGAAAACGACTCGAGTAACTACAGTAAATGACACGAAAACACAAGAGCAAAAATAAAACGGATGACTCGAGATGAGCAACTAAATACTGAAGAAACGACACGAGGTTCACATGAAAACGACTCGAAGTTCATCAGAACAAATCGAGCTGCTTCAGTAAACAGCACGAAGACACTCAACAAACATAGTTGGAACAACACGACGTACAAAAGGACAACACGAAGTGTGGTAAACACAAACAACACGAAGTATGAAAGGAACAGTACGGACATACAAGGTACTACCTCATAGCAGTTTTCCTGTTAATCATGGAAATTTCAAGTGCATAACATTACGCAAGATATCTGATTAAAATGACAATATTTAACATAGTGATGCTCATCATCAAAACACTAGGGAAGTCACAAACAAGAAGGCTGTGAACAACAAGGCATGTTGTACAGACTTCAAACAATATGCATCAGACGACTGTGTATGGACTTGAAGACCCTTAGCCAATGTATAGACTTCAGGTGGAGACCAATGTGTAGACTTCTCGTGAAAAACCCAATGTGCAGACTTGAGCTATGCAAGCTATAATGTCGATGTATGGACTTTGTGAATGTTCAGACTTGAATGCTCGACCAGTGTACAGACTTGCAGAGCCGACCCCAATGTATAGATTTGAGGAATTGAAGCCATTAAGACGCAGCATGCGACGTTGTTCATACTTGATGCATGTGAACAGTGAGACGGATGTATAGACTTGATGCCTGTAGCAGTGTATAGACTTTGGACTTCGCCATGCTTACACTAAGCGAAGTACACACTAGCTGCCTGACTAATGTGCATGACAATGTATAGACTCAATGAACTACAACATGAACATATCAGCAGAGAAGCAATGCACAGAACAAAAATCAAGCACAAGCCAATATATCACAGCATGACTCAAGCATACACATGCATTCTTCACAATTCAGACATGGCACACTCATGCAATCTCCCACAGAAAGGATCAGACATATTCAAGACAATGTGGTGACTCATTCATGTTGCTATCATTAAAACACCACATCATCAACAAAGCACAAGGGGCACAACAATCTCCCCCTTTTTGATGATGGCAACATAATGAGTACCACTGACTCATCAAACTATTCTCCCCCTTTGACATAATCAAAAAGAAGGGAAATGGTTTGATAGTCAAATGCAGCACATAAATGCAGAGAATGAGTCATGGTTCTTTAAAATGAAGATCTCCCTTATGACAATGAAACAACTCTCCCCCTATCAACATGCATGATTGACTACTCTCCCCTTAGATGTTAATAAACTATAACTCCCCCTGAGGCACAGGAATGGACTCTGGTTATCCAATAAATCAATCTGAAATCAGCCATTACAAAGAATCTGAATTCTGGTGAAGATACCACAGAATCAGAACTTATTGCAGAACAAGATGGAAGATTCCAACAGTGTGGAGAGAAATACATCTCAGGAATCAATCTGAAATCCACCATCATAAGGATTCTGAGGTTCAGAAGGCTGCAGGTGAACAAGATAATAATGGGAGTGGCACCTCACATTTGTATGGTCAGAAAAATGCAGATGGAATCAGTCAACTGATAAGAAAGGAGTTGACTGTACAGTTTTTGTTGATCATGCATAAATCTGATCATGAGGGATTTGAATGCAAGGTCACAAATGATATGAACATGATTCAGTATGACAAGGAATGCTCCCCCTGAATAGATGCCAATTGATATGCAAGTGATGCATGACATGAAAGCTCCCCCTCAATAAGTGGAATCTTATGAGATAGATGAGAGGAGACCACAGGGGCAAACAAGGAGAAGTTCAGGTCAATGAGCCAAGAACATCAATCTCATGAGCAGAAGAGTTTCAGTTAACAGATTTTTCAAGGATGCTCCAAACAGAAGAATTTCAGCCAGATTTCCAAAGAGATATCAATCTCATAAATCTAAAACATAAGTTTTCAAAGTCTTCCATTATAGGGGCTTATGAATGAGCTTTATGAACAGCATGGTTTAAACATGATGTATGCAGAGTTTATCAATAAAATTATGTATTGATATCTAAAACCATGTTGTAATAAAAATGAACCAAGCCCTCATATTTATCTTGATTATCCTCCCTTTGTCTTACACAATCAAATTTATTGACTCTTTCAGAATTACATGCATCAGTATTGAAATCAAGCAATTATGAAGTCATATGATTTTGTCTAGGGTTGTAGCAATTTGATTTTTGCATCAATATACAGATATTTCAATTCGTTCAATAATTTTCATGCTACAAATTTTACGAGCACTCTAGTTCAGTGCACACCTTGTAACTAGAGGATATACCTTGATCAGAGGCCAATATCCCTAAGTACTTAGTGTGACTAACTGTCATGCTTTATATGAACAGAGATAGCATATACACATCATGACACACTGCAAATCATTTCTTGATGAGTGAGTTGTATTTCTGAGTGTGCATGCCATTGCTCTACCTGAATTTTAATGAATTCTTAATCAGAGTTAACTAAGGCATCTCATGACACAGTCCTTTGGACATGCGTTTCTCAGTGACCAATGTTATTGCTCTGACAGATATTACCCTTTAGACTTTTCAGAAAAATTCATTTACTTCAAATCAATAATAGTTTCATGTACTTAATCAGTTGAAGTCATGTATTCAAAAGTGTAGATTTCAGAAGTTTTCACAAGACTCAACATGAAACAGATGGTTAAGGTTTATTAAACATGCTTCAGATATTTTTAAGAGATTTTAAAGCCAAACTCATGAGTACATTAAACTTAAACCACCTGAGTTGTTTCAGATATTCATAAAAACGTATAATAGAAGATTTCTTAGATCAAAAGTTTTCAGATTTATGATCGAGATAGCCCATTGAAATCTTCATGAAAGACTGATAGAAATCTGAAGCCAAATGATACAAAACCTATATGCAATGCATTGACTCCCCCTGACAACATGCATTTAGGCAATCTTTTTGGCATTTTCAATCTAAGGAAATGCAATGCAATTAACTACATGCATGCAAAGACTCAACACTGAATGCTATCCAAAGACATGCAATTAACTCCCCCTGAAAACATGCAATGTTTGCACTGAAAACTGAACATATGAAACCAAATGATATTGTGACTTGTGCACAATCAGACTATCATATCAGATTTTTCAACATGGGCAGCATGCATGGATCAATTTCAGCTTATCAGATTTTTCAGGATGTAATGGACAGATTTTCAATGAACTGTGCAATAGACAAATTTCAAGCCACATACATAAGCAGTTCAGATTATTCAGGATGCAATTTGTTTTCAGAATTTATGCATTTCAACAATTGTCAAACAACTACAAATGGCAGATATGCAGGAATACATCAAATCAGATATGCAATGAGTTTTAAAATAGGAAATGCAGAGAGATTACCTGAAAAGTGTGAGAATGGGGTTTTTCATTCTTGAGTGCCTTGGATTATTACCCCTTTTATTCCAGTCCCAAGGCACACCTGCATAGCAAAGTTATTTTGCACAAATAGGTACCCAAGAAGTCTTGAGTCCTGACATGACATTATTACTTCTAGCAGGTTTTCTTAGCACATTTTTAACTTGATAGCAAGGAGCAGCAGTTTTCAGATCTGATTTATGCACATTCTTGTTGGCATGAATTCTATGTGCATATACATGAGATTTTCTGTTAACAGAATAAAAATTCTGTTTACCAAAACCAGTTTGATTTTGATATCCTGCCAGCCAACAGGTTGCAGCCCTGTGACCTGGCTTTCCACAATGATGGCATGTAAATTTCACAACATGGAGTTTAGCAGAGTTATTTTGAACATGCCAACAATTTCCAGCTCTGTGGCCTGGCTTCCCACAGTTATAACATGAAAGTTTTGCAAATTGTTTTACAGGGAATTTAGCATGTTTGAGATTCACATTTCTACCCTGAATATGCCAACAGTCAATTACCCTGTGGCCATGCTTTCCACAGTGAGAGCATTTGAGAGAATTTCTTTTAAAGGAGCCTGACCAGCATTCAGAGGTCTTGTGACCAATTTTGTTGCAGTTAAAACAGATGATGTGCTGGTTCATTGAAACGGGTTTGTTTTTATTAGGAACATATTGGTTTGCAGAGGATTTAGTATGATATGGATAAAATGTTTTCTTACCACTTGGAAACCAGCAATGAGCAATTGAGTGTCCTAATTTCCCACAATATGAACATGTGACACTCCTTTTCTGAGGGACAGGGAAATTGACCTGCGAATTCTTACCATCCATTTTTCTAGCTTTCAGATCATCTGATTTCATCAATCTACATTCATGCATCAAATGGCCAGGTTTATGACAGTAATGACATATCATTTTCTTTTTGGATGCATATGAATGTGTGTGAGTACTGTGATCAATGTGCACTGATGAACCCTTTTCATTTATTTTCTGATTCACAGTCCTTTTCTGATTTTTATCATATTTTCCTGTTTTCTTAGCCTTGTACTGAGGTGGAGATGAGGTAGAAGGCTTTTCCTGTTCAGAAGTTTTAATGAAAATAGTTTTCAGCTTGGATCCATCAACCTTTTTCAACTTTTCAGTTTGTTTCTGATTCTTCTGAACATTTGGTTGTTTATTTTCTGAGGTGGTGGCTACATCTGAAGCTTTGATGAAAGATGTCATTAGCTTGTTTTTGAAAGCCCTTTTATTGACATTGTTGTAGCCTAGCCCTTCCCTTTGAGTATTAGCCTTAACTCCTAACAACCTGTCCAGATTTTCTTGTCCATCAACAAATTTAGACAAAGAGCTTTTCAGATCCTGAATTTCATTTTCAAGAGATGCAATGTGTATTTCATAACTAGAGATCTCTTGTTCACTACAATTGACAGCTTCATTCAAAACCTTGTTAGCTGTTTTGTATTCTTCAATTTCCTTTCTCAGTTCATCTACCTCTTCAGTCTCGTTTGTACAGACGACTTTTCCTTTCTCCAATGTGAGAAGTCTTTCAGACATGGCACTGTTTAACAATTTTAATTTTTTCACTTCTTCTTTAAGCTTATCATTTTGAACCAATTCATTTATTAGAAGCTGATCTTCTGAATTGGCTTCATACTTTCTTCCATTTTCAATTTCCTTCATATCTTTTTGCTGTTTTTCAAGATCTTTCTGTAATTCTATGTTTACAGACTTTATGGCATTAAGTTTTTCAATCAGCAATTTGTTCTCCTGTTTAAGTTTCTCTGATTTTTCTTCATTTTCTTTGGAGAACCCTCTACGAGAATCATTTTCTGATTTCAGCTTGTTTAGATCAGATTTAACACATTCAACTTCTTTCAGCAAATCTTTACTCTGAACAGACTCATGACAAGTTTGGCTAAGCTTCTTCTCAAGTTCAGAGTTTTCTTTTACATGATCTTGATTCTCAATTTTCAGCAATGAAATTTGTTTCTTTAGCATTTGAATATCAGACATACAAGTATCATGAACATTTTTTAGTTCAGCACAGTTTTCACATGGAGAATTAAAACTGTCTGACCTACTATTCTTCTTCAATTTTTTGTATTGTTTTCTTAACTGTTCATGAGATTCAAATAATTCAGCATATGCATTCTCCCAATCTTCTATAGAAAAATTCTCGAAGACATTTACCTCATCATCATCATCTTCTTCATTTTGATTGCTGCCTTGATCGCTGCCACTTTGATTGCTTCTGTTGACCATCATGCAGCTGTCCACATCTATCTCCTGAATTCGCTTCAGTGTATCCAAAATATCTTTAGCCGAACTGCAATCAAAGAAACATGAATGGAAAGCTCTATCAGTAGCTGCCTTCATCAGATTTATAGCTATCTAATTTTCTTCATGCTTAGACTTGTGACTGTCAGTCTATTTGGACTTTTTCTTTGGTAGTTCATGAGGACCGTGTGAAATTACTTTCCACAGGTCTGGATTCACAGATTTAACATAATTCTTCAGACTAGCAAACCATGCATTAAAATGCGTACCACTGAAAATCGGTGGATGAGCCATTGAAAACAAATCAGATTAATGCAACAGGAGTATTGATGCACTAAAAATAAATTAGCACCTAAGACCGCAAGATCGAATCTGCAGGTCGCTGGACCTTGTATGCAGACACCTCTCTGATACCAACTGTTAGGGTGCTAGGCTCGGATACAGAGGGGGGTGAATGTATCCTACTTTGAATAATGGCCAATTAAAAACTCAGATGCTAGACGCAATCATAGAATGAAACAAATTCAATTAAACTTATGAGCAAACACATAGAGCGCGCCTATCCAAGCATCTAACGGAAGCAAGCACACAAAGCAAACCATTGCTCAATAGATTTTTAGGTGGTTCGGTCCTCCAGACCTACATCCACCCCTCACTCCCAACCGGAGTGAGGCTTCACTAGCCAATGCTAGACAAGCAGACTCAGTCTGTAAATAGTTGCTGCCACACAGCTTGACCAGGGGAACATCCTCCCCTCTTCCTCCCACCCGGAGGGACACCCCAAGTGACTCCCAGCCACTTGGAAACTAGAGACGCAAAGTCTCTCTTTCTCTAAATCGGAGGGAACACACCAGTGACTCCCAGTCACCAGCAAACCAGAGGTCGAAGACCTCTCTTCCTCCAGACCAGGAGGGACACCTGGACTTGCAATCCACAAGCCCAGAACCGGAGATCAGATCTCCCTTCCTCCAAACCGGAGGGAACACACAAGTGAGTTCCAGCCACTTGGAAACTAGAGGTCGCAGACCTCTCTTCCTCCAGACCAGGAGGGACCCGACCTCAGTCCAGAGGATCGGAAGTAAAACTCTAACCAAATGAAAAAGAAAAAAATAAGAAAAGAAAAATACACAGCGATCAGAAAGCTGTAAAGAAAGATAACACAGATGTGGCTCGCATGGAGCTGACTGGCCTGGATTTGATCCACGGTCCAGTAGACAGATCTTCAGGTAAGCTTCTCTTCCTCTTCTCTTCTCTCTCACTTTCTTTTTCTCTTAACCCTCACGAGCTCTCTAACTCTGTCTTTCTCTTCTTTTCCTTCTGCTCTTCTTCTCTTTCTTTTCTTCTTCTTTCGCAGGGTCTCTCTGTCTCTTCTCTTCTCTTCTTCTTCTTCTTCTTCTGCTTTCTACTGCAGCTCTTTTCTTCTTCTGCTCTTTCACTCTCTCGATCTCTTTTCCTCTATTCTCTTCGGCTCACGCTCTCTGCTATTTCTTCTTCTTCTCTTTTTCTTCCTCTTTTCTTTTTCTAGATCGAAGGGCTTTCTGCTCTCCAGGCTTCTTCTTCAATCTGTCTTCATCTGTTGGATGAAGGCTTCCTTTTATAAGCAGCAGCCAGCAGGAGGGCAGCACTGGGCATGTGTGGCTTCCACATTTCCCGCCCAGAACTTTTGGCCACGTGTCAGTCTCTTAGCCAGCTTCAGCACACGTGTCACAATCTTGTCTGCCCTTCCAGCCTCGGATCACGTGCCTCCCAGTCACTGGGGAATATTCTTCCTCGGACCACCTTCTTCTTTTTGTTTTTCCGCTTCTCCTGCAAAAAATTAAAACGATTAAAAACTCAGGGCCACAAAAACTAAAACTGCACGAGGTGTGTAGGAACAACAATAGGTGCACTATACTGAGAACGGCATGAGGTACATAAGATGACTACAGCACGAGATAAAGAGAGAACGACACGAGGTACACAAGATTATTACAGTACGAAATAAAGAGAGAATGACACGAGGTCAGATGAAAACAGCACGAGATAAAAAGGATATAACACGGAGTAAAACGGTAGTAAAACACGCGATCAGAGAAAACCTGGACGAAGATAGAAAGAAGCAACACTAAGACATAAAAACAACACTAAGACACAAACACAGAAATAACATGAAGACTCGAACACAAAAATAACACGAAGACACAAGCACAGAAACAACACGGAGACATAAAAAAATGACTCGAAGATGAAAACAGAACCCTACACGAAGTGTGGTCATAAAGCAAAAAGGACACGGGGTTTTGGAAGAAACAACACGAATATAGAAAATAGGAACAGCTACAACGACACGTGATAAAACAGTGAAAGCAGGAAAACGACTCGAGTAACTACAGTAAATGACACGAAAACACAAGAGCAAAAATAAAACGGATGACTCGAGATGAGCAACTAAATACTGAAGAAACGACACGAGGTTCACATGAAAATGACTCGAAGTTCATCGGAACAAATCGAGCTGCTTTAGTAAACAGCACGAAGACACTCAACAAACATAGTTGGAACAACACGACGTACAAAAGGACAACACGAAGTGTGGTAAACACAAACAACACGAAGTATGAAAGGAACAGTATAGACATACAAGGTACTACCTCATAGTAGTTTTCCTGTTAATCATGGAAATTTCAAGTGCATAACATTACACAAGATATCTGATTAAAATGACAATATTTAACATAGTGATGCTCATCATCAAAACACTAGGGAAGTCACAAACAAGAAGGCTGTGAACAACAAGGCATGTTGTACAGACTTCAAACAATATGCATCAGACGACTGTGTATGGACTTGAAGACCCTTAGCCAATGTATAGACTTCAGGTGGAGACCAATGTGTAGACTTCTCGTGAAAAACCCAATGTGCAGACTTGAGCTATGCAAGCTATAATGTCGATGTATGGACTTTGTGAATGTTCAGACTTGAATGCTCGACCAGTGTACAGACTTGCAGAGCCGACCCCAATGTATAGATTTGAGGAATTGAAGCCATTAAGACGCAGCATGCGACGCTGTTCATACTTGATGCATGTGAACAGTGAGACGGATGTATAGACTTGATGCCTGTAGCAGTGTATAGACTTTGGACTTCGCCATGCTTACACTAAGCGAAGTACACACTAGCTGCCTGACTAATGTGCATGACAATGTATAGACTCAATGAACTACAACATGAACATATCAGCAGAGAAGCAATGCATAGAACAGAAATCAAGCACAAGCCAATATATCACATTATGACTCAAGCATACACATGCATTCTTCACAATTCAGACATGGCACACTCATGCAATCTCCCACAGAAAGGATCAAACATATTCAAGACAATGTGGTGACTCATTCATGTTGCTATCATTAAAACACCACATCATCAACAAAGCACAAGGGGCACAACACACCCCACACTCAATTGAGTGTGGCTTCACTGCTGCCTAATAGCTTACCGCTGATCCACAGCTTCAGGGATGAATCCCTACAACCCGCTGAGCTTCATAGCTTACTATCCAGAGGAATCCTCCTCTGCAACGGCTGAGGATTATAGCTTAACATGTCCATAGGAATCCACCTCTGCCCGCTGAGGATTACAGCTTATCCTTCGTTGACAAACAGCTTGAACAAAGATGAAAAGGAATACAAGAATGATAAAAATCAGCAACTGAAAGCTGGAAGTAAAGCTCGAAAAATATAACTCGCTCTTGGAGCAATGTAGCTTGGATTTGATCCAGAAGCTACAGATCTTCTTCCTCCTTGATTCCACTTCTTCTGGTCCTTTTTCTCTCACGCTCTGCTCTTCTTCTACCTCTCCTCTTTCTGCTTGCTTTTTCTCCCTTTTCCTGCTCTTACTCAGATATTCAAAAAACTTCTCTTCAAAATCTCATCATCAGTCTTTTTCTGTTCGTAGAAAAGGAGTCTTATATATCTTCAGTCAGGGACCCTAGAGCTCACCCACTGGGCGTGTGGAGAGAACTTTCCCGCCAAATGATTTTAGTAAGCTTTCAGCCACTTGTCCAATTCTGAACACTGTAGCTTTCCTCATGGTAGTCCTTTGTCAGAGACGGTCCTCGTTAAAGATCTCGAGCAGTTGACCTGTTAACATGTCGAAGCATACGATAGTCAAACAAATATGAATATTGCACAGACCTGCTAAGTAGATGTTTGATAGTCCATAAAGCGCACATAGGTAGACTTAGTATGCACAGACTTAATGCATACAATGGCAGGTTCTACACAAGCCATCAGTGTACATAAAGAAGTATGCACAGACTTATTATGGCTGTAGGGCTAGGAGATGCACAGACTTCGTGTGTGCATAAGGCAGACAATGCAACGACCCTATATGCCAAACCTCAAGTTGCACAGACTTTGCATAGCGCAAAGACTAGATTTGCATTGACTTAGTTACACGAAATGCACGAATGCACGGACTTTGATTTCGCTAGCACAGAATGTGCACAGACTTAATAAGGCAAAGAAAGGGTGTGTACAAACTTGGTCTGTGCAAGGTGCCAGGGATGCACAGACCCAAAGCGTCATAAGCAAATCATGCACAGACGTTGCATGTGCAAGGAACAAAAAGATGCACTGACCTTAAGTATGGAATGAACATGACCTTCACCAACTTAGCATGAACGAAAGGAAAACATGCATCGACTATGAATGTAAATGACTAAGAAATATACCGACGTTATCTGCCAGATAACGTGGTATGCACATACTTAACTAAAAGGTGCATCGACTTTCAATATACGAGAGACAGAACAGGCACCGACTTACAATATACGAACAGAATTTGCACGGACTTCTTTTATGCTTGAGGTAACGCTACACTGACTTTATCAACATATGCATGGACTTCGTATGTGACAGATGCAAGGTGCACAGACCTTGTATGCTGAATGACGCAACTATGCACAGACTTGATCATATATGCAAACGCAACTATGCACAGACTTAATCATATATGCAATGGTGAAATACAGGCAGATTTATGCATTTCAATCTCACATGACTCATAGATTGTCAATATCAAAACTAGGGTTTCAACACTCCCTTGGTGGAGAACTTTATAGTCTACCATCGCACACTTTCAGTGCCCTATTATGCATATCTTCAGGGAAGGAAACTAGATCGCTGACGCTCTGGCCAACCACGCGCTAGTTGTGGAGCGGAACTCTGAGTTTCACTCCAGCAGGGAGCTCCCAGCCAATGCTAGAGGGATTGCTACTACTGATGCCAGTGGTCTTCCGAACATTCGGCTTCGGCGTGTGTAACTCTCTTTTGGTTGGTTGTATTGCCCTAAGGGGTATGGCCCAGGGTTTTGCTTAGTTTTATTTGGTACGCTGTGGTGTCTTCAGGGGTATGCCCCGGTGCTGTGTAAGACCATGATTTATTTCTTAATGTTATTTACTTCTGTGTGGTCCGAAGGTGGAGTGAGTCCATTCCCTTCCTCTGGATAGGGGGTGCACTCTCCCTTCGTCACACACATAGGATTTCTTTGTTGAAAAAAATGGACACTATTTTTTTTATTTATGAATGCATATTTAATGTTATTATTTTTTTCATATAGGATCCTCTAGCGAGTGGCGATGGAGGAGAAGAGCAGGATGGGGAGGATGAGGATATGGAGGATGTGGGGGCTATTTCTTGATTTTTTTTATTATTATAAAATTGAGAATTGTTATTGTGTTTCGTTTCTTGTATGTCCTTTGTTTTGCTTGTGATGTATAGGTTTTATGTTTTTCTATTTAAACGGGTTTTTATATAAATGTTATGTATTTTTTTAAAAAAGTAAAATACATATTCTGACGGAGTTTTCGACAGATACGTCGAAAAATTCCGATGGAATCACCGACGAAAGACTGTTTCCGTCAAAAATTATATATATTTTTAATTATTTTAAGGTGACAATCTCCGACAGAATTTTCGACGTAACTTCCACTGTCGGAACGTTCTGACGTAATTTCTGACATATATGTAGGAAAATGACGATGGAATCATCGACGAAATAATATTTCTGTCGAAAATAATATATATTTTTAATTATTTTAGGGTGACAATAGCCGACGAAATTTCCGACGGAGGGAATTACGTCGAAAATTTTTGACGGAATCGCGGACGGATATATATCCGTTGGAAAAATGAGATTGTAACAATTACCGACAAAATTTCCGTCTACTATGATTCCGTCGAAAATTTCTGACGGAATTCCGACGTAAAATGGGTTTGTCAAAAATTTTCGATAATAAATAACCGACAGACAAGATTCGTCGGAAATCCACCAGAAATCTGTCAAAACTGTTGTTTCCGACAGATTTCCGTCGGATATTGTTCGTCGAAAACACTGCCTTTTCTTGTGGTGACTTACTAACAAGTTAAGTAATGACTCATATAATCGGCGATCTCCCTCTTCATATTCGACCACCAGTAAGTCTTCTTTAGATCTTGATACGTCTTGATAGCTCCTGGGTGGATTGTGAACTTGGATATGTGCACCTCTTCCATAAGTTTCTTGTTGATATCCACATGATCAGGTATGGATGTTCTACGTTGGAATAATAGCCTCCCATCACTTGATATACCAAAATCTTATCTCTTGTCTAAGCTTCCTTTGACTTCTACCAAAAATGGATCAACATCCTGAAGCTCCTTGATCTAGTTCAATATGTCGGGCTGCACACTAATGTTGACAATCAATAAATGACCTTCCATATCTTCCACATCCAACTTTAAATCAGTAAATTTGCTTCAATAGACTCAAGTCCTTAATCATCAAACAAGATAGCGAAGTCATATGCTTACGACTAAGGGCATCCGCCACCACATTTCCTTTCCCAGGGTGGTACTGGATAGAAAAATCATAATCCTTCAAGTATTTAAGTCACCTTCTCTGCCTCATATTCAACTCCTTTTGTGAGAATAGATATTTTAAACTCTTGCGATCGGTGTAAATAATAATTTGCTCACCATATAAGTAATGTCTATAGATCTAGAGGGCAAAAATAACAACTGCCAACTGTAAATCATGCACATGATAATTCTCTTCATTGCCCTTTAGTTGCCTAGAAGCATGTAGCAACTCGATTTTCTATGATTAATTAAATAAGTATAAAAGTTAGAAAAGAAAAAAAACTTAAATAAGTATAATGGAATTAGATAAAAAGAAATTGTAATGGATGATAAATAAAGGAAATTGTAAATGGTTATAATGGAAATCAATGAAATAATAATAAGTTTTAATTTTTAATGGGCCAATAATTAAGGCTTAATGTGCTAAATGGCTAAATTAATCCCTAATTTTTAAATGGGCTAAATTTGGTTTTAATCTGACCCTAATAGGCTAATAATCTCAACCAAACCCTAATCCACTATGGGAGGTCAAAATTTAACCTAACCCTAATCCTAATTTGAACTAGATAGGGTGGGGGCACCCCTAGCTAGATATAGATAAAAAATGAGTTTTTCAAAATTCTTCCCTATCTAGGTTTCCTTGACCTAATTAGGACTCCTTAGTGCAAAAAATCCTATAAATAGGACCCCATAGTCTCTCTAGTCGACCCTAGTTCGTGGGAGAAGGCTTCTAGGCATGGTAGGATCGATCTAGGAGGAGGAATCGAGGGTTTCTTCGGGGCATTCGTGGGCTTCTTCGTTCTTCTTCCTCTTCTTCCTTAACCAACTCAAGATACATGATCTCTCAAGCTAAACAACAAATTAATAGTTCAAACATGTTCATATTGATGTGCCATGTGTGTGTTTTGATGACAACAAAACTTCATATATGCTTCAGGGAGTCAAAAAGCATTTACTGTCTAACCTCTCTTTAACACTCCTTAAGTTCAGTCTAATTAGGTTCCAAGAAGTTCACAATGTCAGCACTTACTCTGGGTCATCTCATCTGAGCCTAATTGTCATTGGAAGAAGGCAAATTTGATATGTTGGCTACTGCACTGCAAGTGCTCTATGAATTGTTGCTATGATCAGTTAAAGGCTTTGACAAGTAAGCTAGTCCAACAACGCTAGCAAGAAAGATAAGATGCAAAGAATTGGGCAGAAAAACAAGGAGTCAGAGTGTTCAAAGCAGCGTCGACCCCTTCTAACAAAAGGAAGAATAGCCAAGGCGTTCTTCGAAGGCTGCATCGACCCCACTTCAATCCTGCATCGACCCCCTTGCTTAGAAAGGAAGAAAAGCCCAAACAGGTCTCAATTGCGTCGACGCCATCCTCATTATTACGTCGACTCCAAACGCATTTCCAACAATTATTCAAGCAGGCTTCAAAGCGGCGTCGACGCGTCAAAGAATCCTTCACAAGCTGCGTCGACCTCATAAGCTCTACAACAGTATGACAGGCGGGTATCACCAGCTGTGTCGACCTCATAGTCTTAGGGCGTCGATACAACGGCCTTCCTAGAAGCCGTTATCGAACGATCCTCAACAGCTGCGTCGACGTCACTCTCTCAGGGCGTCGACGCAAGGGCCCTCCCAAAAGCTGTTTCGAACACGTCCTCAACAACTGCGTCGATGCAAGGGCATTGCTGCGTCGACGCACCAGAAGCTTTTCAAGCTTAAATCTGTCAAACCTGCAACATTTCAGAGATCGTACAGTGACCAAAAGTCAACAACGTAAATATCCAAAAAACACGTATTTCAAGGTCTGGAAAAGGTTCATAGGACAGAGATCCTACCTTTCCATCATGAGGCTTCAAGACAACCTTTTGGGAAACAGATCTATGAGGCATCAGATTTGGGAAAGGTCAGCTTTCATGGTACTCTACCTTTTGGCCACAGCCAATCAGATTTCAGTCCAAGAAAGGTACCTAGGATAGAAGACCATCTTTTTCTATCCTGGGCCAATGAGGAGGCTAATCTAGAAGAGCTCCTTGACCAAGAAACTCATTGTTTATTCTGACCAATCAAATAATGGTTTAGAAGACTCCAAGCCAATAGGAAGCCTGCACAGCATGTACCATGATCTACAGAATCACTCCAAGGCGGGAAAATAAATTTCCCTTCAACCTCCATTCTAGGAGAAGAAGCCCGATGCCCCAAGACTCAAGACTTGTGATCTAAACGGTCCAGATTGCTTTCTCCTAATCAAAGGTGCAGATCCAAACTTCCTTCTATAAATATATAGCTCTTGCCATCTGAGAAAGGTTGGCCGAGCAAATGCATTGAGTGAGATATCATCTTAGCTCGTCCCAAGAAGAAGAGAGGAAGAAAAGAGTGAGCAACCCTGAGCCTTCATGAAAAATGTCTCAGAAGAAGAGCAAAGTAGAGAGAGCAATGAGCAGACCGCATTGAGCAAAGGAATAGAGCCTGAAGAGTAGAAGTTCAATCTTGCAGAAGTAGCTTGATGACTTCGTTCTGAAGCTACATTTGGCTTTTTAGTTCCGCTTTGTGTTTTTGCTTTCTATGAAAACTCAAAATTTCTATGTGTCGTGCTACTATTGTAGTAGTGTGTCTAGTGCTCTGTTCAGAGATCGGAGTGTGTTTCTGGCTGAGTTCAACCGTGTGTGTCTTGGGACTTTGTTCCCATGTTTTGCTGCACTTGTAGCGTGTTTTCTTTTTTGTTTGTGTGTGTGGGGGGGGATTCGTCCCCGTGGGGTTCGTCCCCGTGTGTGCTGCAGTCTTGCAACATGGGGAGCTTGCTCCTCGTGGAAGCTGTGAATCAGTGTGTGTGTGTGGGGTTGCTCCCCATGGGGTTTATCCCCGTTAAGCTATGTATTAGCATGTGTGCGTGTGGGGTTCGTCCCCGTGTTCAAGCTGTTAGTCAGCGGGAAGCCTCACTCGGTTGAGTGAGGGGAGGACGTAGGTTGCGGGTTTGCAACCAAACCACCTTAAAAATCCTCTTGTGCAGTGGTGTGTCCTTGTGTGATTTTTCCCATTTCTTCTATCTCCACTTCACAGGGACTTATAGTTTTTGTTTCACTTTCATTGTCATGGCTAAACACTGCGCATACTGTGAGCTATTCACTGATTACAAGCTAACTTGCAGTTTGAACAAAGGCTCACACATACACCTAAGAAAGCACTCAAATAATTTGAATCTACGCATGTAGATCTTAGGTGTTTGAAATTACTCCGCTGCATTAGTGTTCTGAGACTTTGTAATCTCAGGTCCATAGTTTCAATGGCTCATCATTTGTATGGTTATTTGTTTTCAAACTTTAAAAGGGGGCATATTTTTTAAGGGATCTATTCACCCCCCCCTTCTAGATCCGGTTACACCAAGGAAGGGACCCAACAATTGGTATCAGAGCTAAGCTCTGTGTACCTGAGATCCAACAATCTTCAGAGGTGATCCTAGTGCAACCAGTTTTGATTCTTGTTGCTGAACAGTTTTCAATGAATTGCCTTATCTATATTTAAGTGTTTTAAGCAGGCTGTCTGGTTTGGCACAATGTGCAATTTTTTGGGGGGCTGCTCAAGTCACTGTAGGATAATGAACCATCCTCTTGTTGAGTTGTGATTTGTGCCTTTTTCATGGTTTGATCTTAAGCTGCTCTACTGTTATGTCTACATCTGAGAATTCCTTTGTCCATAGGCAGTCTTGATTAAACCAAGATTTACATTCTGTTCTAATTGAACATTCTTTTGATAATTTATGACTTGGAAAGTACATGATTACCTGGTACATCAAATGGTGATCTGCAGAAAGGCAGATTAAGTCTGCCTAGAACTCTCACCATGCATGAGTTCACACTCCGCCTAGTACCAGAACTGAGACAAAGCTAATGTATGGATCATGAGGGAAATTCTTTTATCTTTAGATTTGAAAATGTGCTTATTGCCAATTAATATGTAATGTATCATGATTGATTTTGATGTTATTTTACCCTCAGTGATCATTGACTGATACATCTGTTTATCTAAAGTAGCAAGAATCATCTTAAACTCTGATCATTCTTTTGATGCCTTAAGATCCCTTATACTCTGTCATTCATATGACAGATTTCTGGTATATCAAAAGGTGTGTGTTGGAATGAAAAGCTAATTCTATCTAGAAGACCACCTTGCGTGAGTTGGATCTCTAGATTAATATCCTTGCCTAGTACCAGAAATTTATTGGGTGCGATAGATTATGTTGGATCTAGACTGAATTCTTTCATATCTGAAATTTCTCAGTATTCATATTGATTCTCATGTCACATCTGGTTAAACAAATGCTATGCTTTCTCCTCCCTATTTTTTGATCATGGGAGAGACCACAGTTTACTGTAAAAAGCAAATGATTTATAAATGCATTACAAATAATGCTTAAATGTGAATATGTGAATGTTCGGATTATGAATGAAGCTCATGCTCAAAGGTGAGCATCCGGTTAAGAAAACACTTGTGGACTGACTTAATAGTTGCTATACAAATCCAATTTTTCAGTCTCATATTTGTTTCATGACTCACCTCCTGCTCAACTCTAAAATAAATGACTCATTGTGTTAAGGGGGAGATGGTAACAAATTTCTTTATTTCAAATGCATCTTCTCAGGGGGAGATGGCAGTGAATTTGTAAAACAATGCTCATATTTCAGCACAGTTCAAAAAGTGATTTGTAAAATTTGTTAAGCACGATTCAAACATGTGCCTCATCTCCCGTTCAAATTTGAAATATTGTATATTCATTTCTTGGAGAAGAGAGCAATAAAATTCCTGCACTTTGCATTTGTGAAATGTCATTCATCCATACTACATCTCAGGTACAGATTGAAGGTTACACTTAAAGATCAGCATGCTCAGCATAATCATGCATATAGTGCATGTCAAGCATAGAATGAAATCTGCATGTTGCACACATGACTACGAAAGATATAAGATTTTGTGTGTGCATGTTTTGAGGATGCTTTGCATGTTGCATCCTCCTAAGTGTGCTTGCATGCCATGACTTCATGGTATATCAAATGGTGACAAGAAGAAGGGTAGGTTAAGCCTATCTGAAAGCTATCACCATACGAGAGAATGTGCCTCCACCTGGTATTATGAGTCAATTGTTCATATAGGTCATAAGATACATACTTATCTGTTAAAACTTCATTGAGTATTTAAATGCTCATGCACATAGATAGGTTTGCCCATATGCATGTTCCCTTTAAGATTCAATTACATAACATTAGTGTCTAAAAACCCAAAAAAAACATTTGAAATTCATGCATACATTTAGGGGGAGTTAAAATGTCTAAAATTTCTACGTTCATGTTGCATGTTTTAATGTTGTTGCAAATTGCAATAAATGTGATTTTGTTCAGGAATTCTATTTTGAAAATCTTTCTGTCTGATACATGTGCGTCAACGCATTGATCATGATGCGCCGACCCATCAGTTCAATATGATCAAATCTTGTGCTCTGGCAATCCAAGCTGAGTCGACTCACTGATTAGACCAGGTCGACTCATTAGCCCGTAATTAACAGCTCCACTTGTTCTTTGCTATCTATGTCTTTTAATGGGATGATTGCACTCCTTTGCTCTTAAAGCCAATATGGAATGCCTAATTATATGTTCTTCACTCTCATTCCACGACTGGGAGAATCTGAGCTGATTGACCTTGTGAAAAATTGTGAACTAAGAGTGCAATAAGGAAGAGAACCTTAAACGTGTGCCTTGAAAATAAGGAGCATGAAGCCATCTCCCAATCAAAGAAGTCAAGGTACACGGGCCATGCTGGAAGTTATGGATTTCTTCAAGGATAAAATGAAAAACTTCCGTGCAAAGAACTCAGGTGATATCCGTCTCAATTCCTATAGAACAAATTGTGTATTGATGACAATAGCATCTGAAATTTTCAGATTATTGATTGTATGAGAATATTGCTGTTTGAATGAATGTGTCTGGGCCTACATGCATGAAAATAAATTTGCATTGCACTTTATATGTCATAATGCATGTAATGTCAAATTTAGGGGGAGCTGAACTACTTCAGTCCAAATATGTTGGACAATGTGTTTTTCTCTAAGTACATGAATTCATTTGTTGAAATAATCAAAGGGAATCTAATTTGATTGTGAAGACTGTTTCTTTTCAAATTGTGTGCCTCCTTTCCATGACTATTGTACAAAATGATTCAGTTTAGGAGGAATTGTTAAATTCATAAAAAATGAAAACATATATGAATTTGTATTCTTAATGTTCACATAAAGATCCAATTGTCTTGATTGATATATCAAAGTTTTGACATGTTTTATATTAAAGAAATTGTTGAATGAATTTGATCTGAAATTGAAGTCTTCTTGCACATCATCCCATCTGAAGAGTAGGCCAACTCACTTTGTCTGATATGTCTCCCTAATCCTTTGTATAATATCTCAACCATTCTTGCGTCAAACACAACACCCTTTATCATGCTACATCATTTTGTGTTTGCATATGTCCATAAGATGTTGTCAGTCTTTTTTTATAGAAATATGACAGTGCGTCGACACACCCAGGAGCTGTTGTCGACACCATAGTTCAAATGTCACAAAATTATTGTTATGTCTGTGATTGTGCGTCGACTCCATGTTCTTCCTACGTCGACACAACATGTCAAAGTTGATGAACCTGTTCATCTCTTCAGTTCTTTCACGTCTAATTTGATCTGTGATCATTCCTTCCTCACGTGCATAATGTCTATCATTCTCTTAAACAACATCCATTGAAAATCATTTCCTAAGGAGGAATTTTCTTGTGCAAATATGACTGAGTTCATACACTCAGGGGGAGCTTGAATTTAATATTCTCTTCTTAGAAGCTCCTTGTTGTCATTTAAGACCAACCACAAATTAAATTGATGGTTTAGAGTATATAAACCTTAAATCTGGGTTTAAGAATCTTGAAAATGACTATCTGAGTGTGTGGAATAGACTTAAAACATACATAACGAAATGTGACCTCACCTCTTCCTGAAATCTGAAAATTTAGAGTATTAAGGTTACCCTGGTTAAAGAACTTTGCACTGAGTATTGCTTTTAAACATTGAAAATGGTCTAATGAATTTGAAGAGAAAATACCTATAAAACTAAAAAATTGAATTTGCAGAACAATGACTATGACTGACTGAGAAAACATGGACCCTTCACCAAAGAAGTGATGGGAATTATGTCATGAAGTGAAGGTCTAGTTACCTTTGTTTAAAAATTACTGAGTAGAATCAAAACAAAAGACAGAGCAATGGCTAAATCTCATTGAGAAACCATGTCCCTTCACCCAAGAAGTGACGTAGACTGTGTCATGATGTGACAAGTCACCTCTGTTCATGAATGAGACACGATTATGAGTAAAACTCTGAGTAATTGGGGAGTCTCACATCTAATCAATGTGTCTCCTCATGCCAAAGGAGTAAACTCTATCTGACTGTTCTTGAAAAATATGCAAAATGAAGAATCTTTGTAAAAGAAAAGGAATTTCAAAAGGCTAACCCTAAAAAGAATTCTGCACCTTAAGATTTTTATCTTCAATACTAGTTAAAATTATTTCTAGGGGTGTCATGAAATCACTAAGATGAAAAGGAATGGGGGCAAGATTTTTGATCTTACAAGATCTGTTTTAGCTCTATTAAATATACTAGAACATATTTTCAGGGCTCTTACACTTAGATTTCGGGCTTATAAACTTTGAACCATTACTGCATATAATGGTGCATATAATGGTCTTGAATAATGTTGCTCTAAAAGGAGAATGTTAATTCTTCAAAAATAAAACCCCCTGTTGTGTGAGCTTTGTTAGATGCCTCCTTCTGTATGAGTTGTTCAACTTTTCACCACTACAACTCTCTACTTCTAGAATGCATGAGTTCCACATCTTGTACATCTCCTACCTTGCCTCGTATTCAAGTCCTTGATGGTACCATAGGAGGAGATCATGTGAAGTCATTGCCATGTGGAGTCTCTGGTTTCGGGTCTCTTTGCTATTAGGTATCAGCTCTTTTCATGCATGGAGTTCGATTGCTTATCTTAATTCCATGCATTGCATAGAAAACCTAAAAAATCTAAAAAACCAGATAACTGAGTATGCGAAATGGCTGCCTGTCTGCCTGATTGCATGATGCATATGCTCATAAATCCCTATGAATTTTGCATTGCTTGTTCATACAATGATACCAACTAGTATCTATCGTCCTCATGCATGTAGCTAGTTCACACATTGTAAATTTCATGCACTATAAAGAAAAAGTAAAAATTTCAAATCTGAAAACCAAACAAAAATGGGTCTGCTAAATGGCTAAATAAATGTATTACATGCTATATATGCTGCCCTCATGCTGCTTCAAATATAGGGGGAGAAGAAATGTATGCTATCTTGGCCTTCCATATTTGTCTACTTTTTGATTATGCCAAAGGGGGAGAAGAAATATTTGCTTATCATCAAAGTTTTGTCATCATCAAAAAGGGGGAGATTGATGTGCCATGTGTGTGTTTTGATGACAACAAAACTTCATATATGCTTTAGGGAGTCAAAAAGCATTTGCTGTCTAACCTCTCTTTAACACTCCTTAAGTTCAGTCTAATTAGGTTCCAAGAAGTTCACAATGTCAGCACTTACTCTGGGTCATCTCATCTAAGCCTAATTGTCATTGGAAGAAGGCAAATTTGATATGTTGGCTACTGCACTGCAAGTGCTCTATGAATTGCTACTATGATCAGTTAAAGGCTTTGACAAGTCAGCTAGTCCAGCAAGGCTAGTAAGAAAGATAAGATGCAAAGAATTGGGAAAAAAAATGGAGTCAGAGCGTTCAAAGCAGCGTCGACTCCTTCTCACCAAAGGAAGAACAGCCAAGGTGTTCTTCGAAGGCTGTGTCGACCTCACTTCAATGCTGCGTTGACTCCCTTGCTTACAAAGGAAGAAAAGCCCAAACGGGTCTCAGTTGCGTCGACGCCATCCTCATTATTGTGTCGACTCCAAACGCATTTCCAAAAAGTCTTCAAGCAGTCTTCAAAGCTGCATCGACGCGTCAAAGAATCCTTCACAAGTTGCGTCGACCTCATAAGCTCCAACAGTAGTCTAACAGGCGGGTATCACAAGCTGCGTCGACCTCATAGTCTCAGGGCGTCGACACAAGGGCCTTCCCAGAAGCCGTTATCGAATGTTCCTCAATAGCTACGTCGACCTCACTCTCTCAGGCCATCGACGCAAGGGCCCTCCAAGAAGCCATTTTGAACGCGTCCTCAACAACTGCGTCGACGCAAGGGCATTGCTACGTCGACGCACCAGAAACTTTTCAAGCTTAAATCTGTCAAACCTGTAACGTTTCAGAGATCGTATAGAGACCAAAAGGTAGCGATGTAAACCTCCAAAAACATGTATTTCAAGGTCTAGAAAAGGTTCCTAGGATAGAGATCCTACCTTTCCATCATGATGCTTCAGGACAACCTTTTGGGAGACAGATCTGTCATGCATCAGATTTGGGAAAGGTCAACTTTCATGGTACTCTACCTTTTGGCCTCAACCAATCGGATTTTAGTCCAAGAAAGGTACCTAGGAGAGAGGACTATCCTTTTCTGTCCTGGGCCAATGAGGAGGCTGATTTGGAAGAGCTCCTTGACCAAGAACCTCATTATTTATTATGACCAACCAAATAATGGTTTAGAAGACTCCAAGCCAATGGGAAGCCTTCACAGCATGTACCATGATCTGCAGAATCACTCCAAGGCGGGAAAACAAATTTCCCTTCAGCCTCCATTCCAGGAGAAGAAGCTCGATGCCCCAAGACTCAAGACTTGTGATCTGAACTGTCCAGACTACTTTCTCCTAATCAAAGGTGCAGATCCAAACTTCCTTCTATAAATATGTAGCTCTTGCCATCTGAGAAAGGTTGGTCGAGCAAATGCATTGAGTGAGATATCATCTTAGCTCGTCCCAAGAAGAAGAGAGGAAGAAAAGAGTGAGCAACCCTGAGCCTTCATGAAAAATGTCTGACATGAAGAGTGAAGTAGAGAGAGCAATGAGCAGACCACATTGAGCAAAAGAAGAGAGCCCGAAGAGCAGAAGTTGAGTCCTGTAGAAACAACTTCATGACTTCATTCTGAAGCTACATTTGGCTTTTCAGTTCCGCTTTGTGTTTTTGCTTTCTTTGAAAACTCAGAATTTCTGTGTGTCATGCTGCTGTTGCAGCAGTGTGTTCGGTGTTCTGTTCAGAGACCGGAGTGTGTTTCTGGCTGAGTTCATCCGTGTGTGTCTTGGGGTTTTGTTCCCATGTTTTTCAGTACTTGCAATGTGTTTTCTTTTTGTTTGTTTGTGTGTGTGTGTGGGGTTCATCCCCGTGGGGTTCATCCCCATGTGTGCTGCAGTCTTGCAGCGTGAGGATCTTATCCTCGTGAGGAGCTTGCACCTCGTAGAAGCTGTGAATCAGCATGGGTGTGCGGGGTTCATCCCCGTGGGGTTTGTCCCCGTTAAGCTGTGGATCAGCGTGTGTGTGTGTGGGGGGTTCATGCTAGTGTTCAAGCTGTTAGTCTGCGGGAAGCCTTACTCGATTGAGTGAGGGGTGGACGTAGGTTGCGGGTTTACAACCGAACCACCTTAAAAATCCTCTTGTGTAGTGGTGTGTCCTTGTGTGATTGTTTCCATTTCTTCTATCTCCACTTCATAGGGACTTATAGTTTTTGTTTACCTTTCATTGTCATGGCCGAACACTACACATACTGTGAGCTATTCACTGATTACAAGCTAACTTGCAGTTTGAACAAAGGCTCACACATACACCTAAGAAAGCACTCTGATAATCTGAATCTATGCATGTCGATCTTAGGTGTTTGACATTACTCCGCTGCACGAGTATTGTCACGCCCCGAACCGATGGCAGTGGAAGAATTATTCAGAATGTGACATAGAAATAGTCGTGTCGATCAGAGCAAACCACAATGTACGATATAATTGGACAAAATATAATTTCATTCAAATTTCAAATATAAGTTTATTACAAATTAGACTCCAGCTAATAGACTCAATAAAATAAAATTACAAGAGACTCTTAACTAGATCTGACTAGACATGACATAGAACTTAGGAGGTTCATCCAGATTGCCGGAGCACTCTTCACTCTTTCCCTTGCTCATCTCGGTCGCACTCTGATAAGTGTCCATTTTCTATGATAATTCATTGCATACATACCATTTTATGTGCATATAACTAGACAATTATGCATATTTCATAGTTAACCTCAACTCTGTGTATAAATTGGGGCTTTCACGCAAATTGAATTAATTTGATAATTTCATTTAATAAAATAGAGTTGAGGGTCATGGGCATTAATTCTCCATTGCATAATCATGAGCATTTGTGCACATTGTGATAATTTTGATGGATTAAATTGTAATTATGTGTGTGCAGGACACTGAAGGTAATTGTAAGAGAAGTCGGGGGCAAAACTGTCATCACCACTTTCACCAAGTCAAACAAAGAAGCACATATTTTGGTTGGAGGGAAAAGAGAATTCAAAATATTTTAGTTGGAGGGAAAAGAAAATTCAAGGTTTGAAATAGAGGAGAAGAAGCACATATTTTGGTTGGAGGGAAATTTGAATTCAAAGTTTGAAATAAAGGAGAGAAATGATGAGTCTTGGGAAGGGGCTTGCCCAAAGCCCAAGGAGGGGGTACCCACCTCCTTTTCCGTTCTCCCATGCATCATCTTCTACCTAAATGCTAGCCATCAATCTCCTTTTGATACAATCTCCAGCCTCTATTGACCCAATTTTCCCTATAAATAGCCCATGTCAAGGAGGAGAAAGGGGAGTTCTTTTTTTTGGCAATTTTCACCCTCTCCATCTCACATATTAGGTCGCCGATTTCTCCCTCTTCCGTCCCTCTTCTCCTCTTGCTTTCTTCACAAAAGTTCTTTATGTTTAAGTCCTCTACAACGTCTTCTTCTGCATCATCTTTCAATTCCTTCTGGTTTTCAAGCTATTTCAAATTTTTCACTGTTCTATCTTGTGCATTTACAAACTACATTCTTCTCTATTCTTCCCTATTGTTCTCCTTCCTCTGTCCATTGTCTCCTCTTGCCTTCTTCATCAAAGTTCTTCATTTTTAAGACCTCGACAACTTCTTCTTCTGCATCATCTTCCAATTCCTTTGGGTTTTCAAGCTATTTCATATTTTTCACTGTTCTGTGCTGTGCATTTGTAAACTACATTCTTCTCTATTCTTCCCTATTTTTATCCTTCCTCCGTCCCTTGTCTCCTCTTGCTTTCTTCACGAACGTTCTTCATTTTTAAGTCCTCTACAACTGCTTGTTCTATATCATCTTCCAATTCCTTCTGCTTTTCAAGCTATGTTCAACGTTTCAAAGCTCTATCTCTGATTTTCACTATTCATATTTTAAATCCATCTTCTTCTTCTTCCATCTCACCTAGGTAACCTTAGTTAATCTCTCCTTCATCACCATCCCCTTCTCTTCTAAACCATTGCCATCTCCCTTAGCTTCACCTTAACCTCTCCCTTCCCCTCCTTAGATCTCTCTCCTGACCCCATACATTCCCCTCCAAGAGCGGCTTCAACGACGAAGGTGACTTCCTCCCGGCGTAGACGACATCTTCCGCGAGGTGGTTCGTGATCCAAGGCCAAGAGAGGACGGCGCTGTCATCACCATTGCTGCTACCACCTTCACACCTCAGGCTCCTCTTGTTGTTATTGCTTTAATTTCATTTTACTTCATTGTAATCTCATCACATCTTTATTGTAAGCTTGTCTTACATTTCATGTACTCGCTTCTTTATGTTAATGAAAGAAGTGTTCATTTGATCTAGATCTTGTTCATCTTCCCCCTCTTCCTCCTTCTTCTACCTCTTCTTCTCCACTTTATGCAATTGTTTTCTATAGCATAGGCTCATAGTCATAGGTGTTTTTAATTAAGTGTTTGGTTCATTCATCATTTTACTAATTTCTTTAAGCAAAGTAAAATCACAAGTGTTTTTCAAAGGACTCCAAGGTTTTTAACTCTAAAAATCTCTTCTTCCCTGTGGATTCGACCCTTCTCGCTGCCATAGTATGTCTTTCTTTCATCTAGTGAGAGTTGGAATTTTTAATATTGATACGCGTATTTTAAACGATGAACTTTCGCGTTACCAATTTTTGGCACCGTTACCGTGGAAATTGAGAGAGTCTTGTATCCAAGGAACGATCTCCAACAATATCCCTTGGCCGAAAATTAAGGACCTCACCACCAAAATCTAATGGCCGAAAATCCCGATCCACCAAAGCAAATGAAGGATTATTTTTTTCCCAACCAATATCAACCTCCATCTTACATTCACATTCCTCAAAATCAAGCCATCCATTATGCGATCAAGTCAAGCACAATTCAAATGCTCCCTTCATTTTATGGAAACACTAATGAGGAACCCTACAAGCACATTGATGAATTTTTAGAAATTTGTTCCACGGTAAAAACCCAAAATTTCTCGGATGATGCCCTTAAATTGACCCTCTTTCCATTCTCTCTTAAGGACAAGGCTAAATATTGGTTAGGCACTATAGGGAAGCCAATTAGAACTTGGGCCGAGATGCAACAAGAATTCTTGAAGAAGTTCTACCCTATAGGTCGCACCAATACCATGAGAAGGGCAATCACGGGATTTACCCAAACTCCGGGGGAACAAATACATGAATCTTGGGAGAGACTTAAGGAATTGCTTAGGAAGTGTCCTCATCATGGGTTGTCCAAATGGCAAGTAGTCCAAGCTTTTTATGAGGGCCTGTCTGACCAATTTAGGCAGATGGTTGATGCATCATGTGGAGGGGCATTCATGAGCAAAAGTGAGGATAATGCATATGATTTGTTTGAAATACTTAGTGAGAATTCCATCAATCATGTCTCTTTATCATCCTTTGAGAGTTCCATTGGGCCTTCCAAACGGGCCAGATTATACGAGGTCAAGGCCCGGGGTGATTTTGAACCAAGATTGGACATAAACCTCATCACTCAAAAGTTGGATAAGGTAGAGAGTCTTACCCAAAAGTTAGATCAACTCTTGACCTTGAAAGATCCTACTTGTCAACCATCAACACATTCCTATTCGGGTCAATCTTCCACTCCACAAGAAGCATACACTCTATGTGCAAGCCCGACCCATCACATCACGGAATGTCCAACTGTGGCCCAATTACCACCATTTATACAAGAGCAAGTTCAAGCTGCCCAAGGGTTCTCCAAGCCCAACTATGACCCATTTTCCAATTCTTATAATTCGGGCTGGAGAGATCATCCTAATTTTTCTTGGAAGGGCGAACAAGCTCCACCTCAAGCAACCAACCCCTCTATTCATCAAGCCCAAAAGCAACTCATGCAAAGTCAATTTCAAACCCAACCCAACACCTTCAATCCATTTTCTAGAGGTCCATAAACTCAATTCCTTCCTATGGGCTATTCACATTTCCAATCTAATCAAGACCAACCCACTTACCAACCTCCGCCTCAATCCAACTTTGAAGATAAATTCAATCAACTCCAACAAATCATCTTGAATCAGCAACAATCCATTTCCAAGTTGGAAAGTCAAATAAGACAATTGGCGAAAGCTACAATGTGAAGAGAAGCGGGCCAACTTAAGACTCAACCCATGGCCAACCCAAGAAACCAACCCCCAGGTTTTCCTCCACAACCGGGCCTCCTACCTCAACCCGTCCCACAAGCCCAACCTAAAGGCCCACAATTTGAAAATGTCAAGACTATTTCAACTTTGAGGAGTGGGAAGGTGTTAGATGACCCATACAAAGATGAAAAGGAGTTACAAGAATCCATAGAAAAGAATCAACATAATGAGGATGCAAGCAAGGAGGATTGCACTCAAGATAAGTTGGGGGGAGATACTAAAGGAAAGGGAAAAGCCCATGAAGATCAAAAGTCCTATCAACCCAAGGTCCCATTCCCTAATGCCTTAGAACCTATGTCCAATAAGACTAGGCCAACCCAAAATGAGGAGCTAATGGAGCTCTTCTCACAAGTTCACATCAATATTCCACTTCTAGATGCCATAAAACATGTTCTGGCCTATGCCAAGTTCCTCAAAGAGCTTTGCACTCCAAGAAGAGGGCCTAAGTCAACCCCTAAGAAAATTTGGATCTCTGAGGATGTTAGTGCGGTCTTGATGAACAATCTCCCTAGAAAGTTGAAGGATCTCGGTGCTCCCCTCATCTCATGTGATATAGGTGGTGTAACCTTTCATGGTGCCCTCCTTGACTTAGGAGATAGTGTCAACCTTTTATCCACCTCTGTTTATGAGTAATTTGATGTAGGGGAACTCAAGCCATCCCCCGTCATTCTCCAATTAGCCGATCGCTCAGTCAAGACCCCTCGGGGTATGATAGAGGATGTGATTGTCAAAGTCCATGATTGCTACTTTCCCGTTGATTTCCTCATTCTTGACATGGCCTCCTCCTCAGAGCTAAGTCACAACCCAATCATCCTAGGCCGCCCATTCCTTGCTACTGCCAAAGCCAACATCAATTATGCTACGGGGATGATGGACATCTCATTCGAAGGTCAAAAAGTTTCTCTCAATGTGTTCAATGTCTCCCAATATTTGGACCTAGATGAAGAATGCCACTTCATAGACATCTATGATGAACTTCTTGAGAATGATCTGGGCATGGGTCAAATAAGGGAGGTCAATGCTCTTCATGATTCCCCTCATCATAGTACCATTTGGCATAAGGTTGAACCTCTTCTGACTTTTCAAGATGAACCGGCCCTTCCATCACTTGAAAGTCCTCCTAAACTTGAACTTAAGCCCCTTCCGGACTCCCTCAAATATGCATTCCTAGGCCCCGATCAAACCCTTCCTGTTATCTTAGCTTCCAATCTTACCCCTACCCAAGAAACACTTCTCCTAGAAATCTTTAGGACTCATAAGGGTGCCATAGGTTGGACAATGGCTGATCTTAAGGGGATAAATCCGTCTATTTGCATGCATCACATTTACATAGAGGTCAATGCCAAACCTAGTCGGGAAATGTAAAGGAGGTTGAACCCGAACATGAAGGAGGTGGTGAAGAAGGAGGTTGTCAAATGGTTCGATGCGGGAATTATTTATCCTATATCAGATAGCCAATGGGTGAGTCCCACTCAAGTGGTTCCTAATAAATCGGGACTCACCGTGGTCCAAAAAGAAGAAGGAGAAGATATGCCCACTAGACCCACCACGGGATGGAGAGTGTGCATCGATTATAGGAAACTCAATGCCATGACAAAAAAGGACCATTTTCACTCCCCTTTATTGACCAAATTCTGGAGAAATTAGCGGGTCAAAGATATTTTTATTTCCTAGATGGATATTCCGGGTACAATCAAGTGGCCATTTATCCGGAAGACCAAGAGAAGACCACCTTCACTTGCCCATATGGAACATTTGCCTTTCGGAGAATGCCATTCGGTCTTTGCAATGCACCGGCCACTTTTCAAAGGTGCATGATGGCCATTTTCTCCGATATGGTAGGAGAATTCTTGGAGATCTTTATGGATGATTTTTCTGTGTTTGGGGAGTCATTTGAATATTGCTTGGAAAATTTGAAGAAAGTACTTGCAAGATGTATTGAAACCAACCTTATTCTTAGTTGGGAAACGAGCCACTTCATGGTTCAAGACGGCATAGTCTTGGGCCACATTGTGTCTGAACGCGGTATAGAGGTAGATAAGGCCAAAATTGACCTCATTTCTAATCTCCCTCCTCCAACCTCGGTGAAGTAAATCCGTTCATTCCTTGGCCATGCCGGCTTCTACCGCCGGTTCATCAGTAACTTTTCTAAGATTGCCCACCCGTTAACTCTTCTCTTGGCCAAAGATGCCACATTCCATCTAGATGATGCTTGCGTAGAGGCTTTCAATACCCTTAAAGAGGCTTTGACCAAGGCACCAATTCTCCAATCTCCCAATTGGTCTTTACCTTTTGAAATCATGTGTGATGCCTCCGACTATGCTATCGGGGCAGTTCTAGGCCAAAGAATTGACAAGTGTCGGGTGGTGATATATTATGCGAGTCGCACCCTCGCCGATGCTCTGCTTAAATACACCACCACGGAAAAGGAGCTATTAGCTGTTGTCTTTGCCCTTGAAAAATTTCGATCATATCTCTTAGGGACAAAAGTCATTATGTACTCTGATCACTCAGCTCTCAAATATTTGTTCTCCAATAAGGATGCCAAGCCTAGACTCATTAGGTGGATACTCTTACTCCAAGAATTTGATCTTGAGATCCGAGACAAAAAAGGTTCTGAGAATAAAGTTGCCGATCATCTTTCTCAGATTCTCACAACTGATAATGCTTCTTTATAGGATTCATTTCCAGATGAACACCTCTTGTCCATCACCCATAGTCAAGTCCCATGGTTTGCAGACATTGTCAACTACTTAGCTATGGGACAAATTCCTAATGGGTGGTCTAAACATGAAAAATAACATTTCTTTGCCAAAATCAAATACTATTTCTGGGAAGATCCGGAATTGTTCCACATGGGTCCGGATCAAATAATTAGGAGGTGTGTCCCCGAGGAGGAACAACAAAGCATCCTGAACTTTTGTCACACTCTAGCTTGTGGGGGACACTTCGCGGGAAAGAAAATAGCCGCCAAAGTGTTGCAAAATGTATTCTTCTGGCCCACTCTCTTCAAAGATGCCTACGAAGTTAGCAAGACTTGTCTTAGGTGTCAAGCCATTGGAAACATGAGCAAACGAGATATGATGCCACTCAACCCCATTCTAGTAGTTGAAATCTTTGATGTTTGGGGAATTGATTTTATGGGGCCCTTTCCGCCATCATTCGGACATGTGTACATTCTTGTGGCAGTCGACTATGTGTCTAAGTGGATTGAAGTCATTGCCACCCGGACTAATGATCATAAAGTTGTCATGAAGTTTGTCTGAAAGAATGTATTTTTAAGGTTCGGGTGTCCGGGGGTGATCATTAGTGATGGAGGTTCTCATTTCACTCATGCCCAATTCCGTGCTCTTCTCAGGAAATATGAGATCACTCATAAGATTGCCACCCCCTTCCACCCCCAAATAAGTGGCCAAGTTGAGACATCCAATAGGGTGATCAAAAATATCCTGCAGAAATCTGTTAGGCCCAATAGGATGGATTGGTCCAAAAGATTGGATGACGCTCTTTGGGCCTATCAGATAATAATACCTTGGATCTTTCGGATCCTTATCGGAGTACTTTCGGATCACTTTTGTGGGTCCTGAGTTGAGTTTTACGATCCACGTGGGTTTTTCTCTCGTACAAGTTACGGAACCCTGTGGTGAATTTATTTCTCAGTTCATCGACTTGAGGACGCTACAGTTGCGATGTACTCTTTGAGAGGATCGTTTCGGCCATTTTTACGTAATTTTTTGAATTAGGGGATTTTCGGCACAAAAATTAGAATATCAGAAAATTAGGAAAATTCCTAATTTTCTTTCTATTTAACCTTCCTCACCCTCTCTCCTCCCTCATTTCTCACCTCTCTTTCTCTCTCTCGTTCTCTCTCCCCTCTGCTCCTCTCGACGCGGGGTGCACACCGTTGGTGAGCTGGCTGAGGCGAGGATGCGATGGAGTGATCGGGACGCGTGATGAGGCGACGGATTGAGCGTGGCGCGGCGTGATCCCTCGGTGGATTCAAAGCTGGCGCGATTCGTTGTTTTGGTGGATTTCGACGCGGTTTAGTTGCTTCGGTGCACGGAATCATCGGTGGAGGTAGGGAAATGGATCACCTACTTCTCCTCTACGTTCCCTCGTAGTTTCACGCCGAACGGTGAGCAGACGAGTGGGTTTTATCTCATTTGGGTAAAATCATGCTTTTGGGGTGTTCGGAGGGTTTACTAGAAAACGGTGATGATTTTCAGATCAGTTGGTATCATTCAAACCCCTGGAATGTCAGCGTTCCAGATCCACTAATTTCGTGTCGATTGGTCATCATTTGGGGCCGGTACGAGCCCGGGAACCCCGGTGACCCAAATAGGGTCGATTCGATGGAATCGACCGTTTCTTGCGATTAAGCAGTTGCATGTGCCCCTTCCGGCCTGTGAAAGGTTGCTTTTGTCCATTAGGACTGTTTCCCCTTCGATCGGGATCGAACAGGGCGTGGAATCGGGCTTTAGGGCGGGGATCCGCCGGTTTTTCGCTGTAACCGATCGACCGCCGCGGGCTAGCCAGTCGACTGGCCGGCGTTCGCAGCGGACGGGTGACCATCGTGTCAGTCTGTTCGACCGACCGCTCAGGTCTGGTCTGTCAGGTCGATCAGAATTCTGTGTTTTTGCCTGCTTTGAGTCTCGGTCGGTCCGGTTGAGACCCAATGACTGACCTATGACCTCACGAGTGTCCGGACACCCCGTGGGTTCCGTGTCCGTGTTTCTGGGGTGTCGGGAGGTGCCGTGTGACCTCGATTAGTGTGCACATAGGTATGTATATTTTGAGCTTTGTGTTACGCTCGATCGAGTCACCGTGTATCGGTGTGAGTGCGGTGGGGTTCCCCCGCATGTGTGTGTGGCCTCTCTTGAGTTCGATTTTAGGGGATGGTCTCGGCGGCTTGTGAGCTACCTCGGTGTTCATGTTACCGTGGTTTTAGACATAGTCAAGAATTTAAGTCGGTTGGCATTGGCGGCCCAACCTTCGTCCGCCTCTTCGTTGTGGCGCCCCATTTTTAGGCCGCTACTAGTCGTTCGACTTAGATCAATATTTTAGGGCGGTTAGTGTGGAAGTTGTGTCTTGGACCGCCTAGTCTTTGTCGCAAGTCTATATTAGACCGCTTGGTGGTTTAACTTGGTAGGTCTGTTCAAGAGTTGACTGGGTGTAGCGGCCATATCTTTGACCGCCACAGTCACCTCGCGGCCCGGTGTAAGACCGCCACAGTCCTTGCCTCTGTGTGTGTAGCGGCTTCTTCCTTGGCTGCTTGTGTTGCTTAGCAGCCGAGTGATGTACCGCTTGCATCCTAGAGGATGGTTTACCGGTATTTTGGTTTTCGAGTGCCTTGGCTTGACCTCGTGGTTTGCCCATTGTTCCGTGGACGTCTTTTGATGTCCTATGAGGGCTATGACCATGTTATAAGGTAGCCATGTGTTCTTTGTTATTGGTTAGGTTTCTGTACTGCTTCAGAATCCTTGTTAGGTTCTGGTCAACCCGGTGAGACCCAGTGCTTGACAGGTGACCTTGTGTGTGTCTCGACTATCCTGGATAGCTCGAGACATGGTTTTGGACGCCTTGAGGTACTGTCTTACCATGGTTTGCATGTCCAAGTGCTTTGAGGGTCTTGATGCTCCCTCAGATCTCTGTGAGTCGTTTCCTCTGGATGTATCGTTTCTTCTGGCTTAGGATTAGACCGATTGGCGGCTCGTTCCGCTTTGTGCGACGATCTTGACTCTGAGTCGTGAGACTCAAGGATCGTTGTATTAGCAGGTCTAGTTGTCCTGTCCTGAGTCTGTTAGCGGTTAGTATGTGATGGGAATCAACACCGGACACTAACTTTTATTTTTGTATTTGTGTCCTTTAGTTTGCTTTTATATCCTTGGGAAAACACATGTGCAATTGTAAGGCTTTATAAGCCACTTTGTCATTCCTTAGGATTCTTTGGATTTTTATGCAAAAGACCAGTAGGACCTTCAAGAAGCCCCCATACCCTTTCCCATTGGTCCACCTAAGCCTTAGGGGTCTATGTGGGACTAGTCAAAGGTCCAAGATGGGCTTCTAGATGGTTTGACATTCAAAGGGGACAAATGGACTAAAAAGTCCAAGATGCCTTCCTTCCTTTCAAAGGAGTGTCCCCTCCATATGTAATTTATTTATTTAGGGTTTTGGACCACATGGGGGAAGAAAATGGCCTCTCTCCCATGAAATTCCCATCCCCCACCCCTTTCCATTCTTTATATAAACCTATGTATAGTGTCATTAGAAGAATTAATGAAGAATTAAGTATTTTTGCAAAGAGCAAGCCCAAGGGCACCCCTTGTGTCTCTCCTCCCCTCTTGCAGATGGATTTCTGCCATTCTAGGGTGTGAAGCCCTCCTCTTGGTGTGACTCCAAGAACTCCACCTCCGCTGGATGCGACTTCTGACCACCGCCTTCCGTTCGTGCCGCCATCGCGCCGCCACCGCCGCTTCGCCGGATTTCTGTCTCCATCAGGATAGAATCCCAATCCCGAAATTCTAGTTATTTCTCTTGTTGTCAGGTCAAGCCCTAATTTTGAGAGTTTGTTCTGCTCGTATCTCCTAACCTCCAGTTCAAATTTTGTGTCATTTGGACACCATTTGGTATTTTTCCCACATTTATTGTTCTCCCCCCTGTAATCTGCCATTCTACATATCTACGAGACAGAGTCACCTTGTCGCATTTTCCCCACCCCCTTACAAATTTTCAAAAAATCCCAAAAAATTACTTAGTGTTCCACACATATTCCCTTCCACCATAATTTTCGTGGAGTCTAGAAAATTCATTTGACCCTCGGTCAAAGGTCAATTTCAGGCAGATCCCTGCTGCCCTGTGTGTCTGTCAGTCCGAGTCAGAAACAAAAATAGTGTTACAGTCATATTCATTTTCAATCCGTTCAGGGGATGGAGCTGTCAAAATTATATGTTGTAGATATATAAGTGCTCTTTCCAACGATACCAGCCACGCCTTGATCGGCCTCCGGATCTGAGCGTCGTAATTCGTGTCATCTAGGCCTACAGATTTGTTCTCTGTGCAGGTCTGAAATTGCAATCCAGAAGATATTCAGAAATAAATATCAAAAATCAACTTCAGGAGCCGCCCCTTTAGGGAGTCGTTCAGGGACGCCCTGCCATCGTCCCAGCCAAGCGGCGCCTCCAGAAGATCTCAGGAAGGTGACATTCCTTTGGAAACCGTTGCTTGCTGTCCAGTGAGTCAGCAACTGAGTTGGCGCAGCACCGAGTTGGAATAGTGCCGAGTCGGACCAGCAGGCCGAGTTCGTGCCGTACGCACCTCCAGATTGTTGCCCGTCAACCCAGGGTAGGTCCTCCCGGGCTCCACCTGTAGCCCTTTACCTCCCTGCATGGAGTGGGCAATAAAATTCACTATTTTAATTAACTTTTACCGTTGTACCGGGAGTTACCGTACTTGGCCGGGAACGTCTTCCCCACGCCCGGAGCGTGGAGGTACACTTGCTACCCTCCTCGTAGGCATTGCTTTACTCGTATTTATTCGTATATGCCGCTGCATGTGATAGGTTATTAGCCCGTTATATCAATTGTATCACCGCTGCGAGAGAGTGAGTGTAACCCGTCCCGTGACTCGACCCGAGTTAACGCGGAAAAGACCGATACCCGAGACTCACGGCCGGTTTCTCAACCGCGCCCGGTCCCACGTTTCCCCTGCATAGGGACGATCGCTAGCTAGAGTCTCAGGTCGCGTGTCCGTCCCGCATCAATTTGGTATCAGAGCGAATGTTGAATCTAGGGTAGTCTTTGTGTCTAAGTCTGCAAAAGAAAAAAAAAGTGTCTAAGTCTAAGTGTCACATTTGCATACCATTAATCGGTATATCAAAAGGTGTTGTCCGAACGTTAGGCTACGCCTATCGGGAAGGCCGCACACTTGCGCGAGTGATCTTTGGATCGATTAACTCCGCCATGTACCGAGTCTTGGTTTACGTCTAGGGTCCTTAGTGTGCATTAGTTAGTGCATTCCAACTTGCATTGTCGTCGTGTCTAGTGTCTTGTCTCCGTGTGTCAGCATGTCCGCCTTGTAATTCCCCATTCCCAATGGAATATCGGTCGCCCAGGCGATCTGACCGTTGGCCCACCCATGGGTTGGGCAACCATCCTCTCCACTTCTGTAGGCCCGAAGCCTTGGATTTTTATGGCCCCAACGATCCGGGCGATTACCTACGTTGGGAAGCCGCCATGGAAAAATACTTCGCTTGCTATCCCATGTCCGAGGCCGGACAATTCTATTTTGCCAAGGATAGGCTTCATGACCGGGCTGCCGAAAAATGGAGAACCATCGAAGGCTTAAGGAAGGTTAGGAGGCAATGGCCCCTCAAATCATGGTGGGACATGAAGAGAAAACTTAGGAAGGTCTACGTTCCCCAACCTGTCACGCCCCGAGCGCGGAAGATACTCGGATATACGTGACGAGTTTATATCAATCATGTCAATCAGAGTAGTAGTGTATTCGACACCAAAACAGAGATGCGCAAAATAGAAAGATAACCCAATCCTTTATTTCATAATGGATAGACTATTACAAATCCAATACTCTATTCAATTAAAAAGGAAAAGTACATAGTTGACTCAAGAAAATAGGAAAAAGACTAGATGACACTTGGAAAAGTTCTATCACTTTCACTCTTGACCATTCCCATCCGATTGACTTCCCTCGTCGTCGGAATTACCTGAAAAGTAGGGAACACATGGAGTGAGCGAACGCTCAGTAGGAAATTGTATCTCAAACGCTTAGCAAGGGGTTTAAGTAATTACATTTTTCATGAATGTACTATAGCTATGCATGCTCGCATAAACGACAAGATAGAGAGAGAATTTATCAATAAGACAATAAGATGAACTAGTCATGAGCTTTCAAGAAAAGATAACAGATATTCAAGCAAGTACTTTTTATCAAGTCATGTCAAGAACTTTGGCTATCATGTATCAAGCAAGCAAGTAATTACCCTTTTTCGGGTCACGCAATTTATGTCATGTCAAGCACGAGTCGAGTACAAGATTTGTGTGGAATGTCCAATCAAGCTAGTCATGCACTCGGTATAATGCCAGATACCTTATCATTCAACTCCCATGGGCACAAGTACTTTCAGGTGCTCCTCCCAGGACCAGATCGGGCCCTATATGTGCAGGCATTTATCATGTATTTTTGACATCCACTCTTGTATATATATATATAGCCAATATGGAATTTCAACAATTTAAGCTTGTAGACACGTAGGATAACTTTGAGAGAATGGAGTCAAAAAATATAACATTGGACATAGATAGATGATAACAACGGTACAATCACGATGAACGATGAAACTAGGTGGAATTAGGTTCCCTTAACTCGGGTACCATGACAAGTATGGATATTCTTTATATAGAATTGAGGTCCACATGAACAGTGTATCAAAGACAAGATACCCTCATTCTTATTATAGAATTGAGGTCCACAAGAACATCAACAAATGGCATGATATCATCATCCCATTAAGAATTCTCATGATATGCTCTTTGCATATCATAAGGGCCGGTATACCATGTTTCTTTAGAGTGACATGACATTCAATAGTGTAATGGGTTTTTAGGGTACAACCAGCTCAGTCGGTCTTGAGGGAATCCAAGGCTCGAGGAGTCTTACGGAGGTCTCTATGACTAACTCGCTAATCCAAAGGAACGGAATGTCCAATGGAGAGCTTGTATGTCAATGAGAATTGAGGGTGATCGATAAAACATCATGAAACGTGGGACTATACTCACGGAGTGGAGATATAGTGCCGATATATATATAGATATAGATATACTGAAACCATCGGTTGTCAGAAACAGGTAAAACATTTTTACAGGAAAATAACGACTTAAGTAAAGTCACTACTCAAGTAATTAATGCCTTCAGTAAGGGCGTTTATCTATTTTACATTTTTTCAAAATTTCAATATTTCAGTATTTTACCAAAAACGCGCCCTGGTAAGGGGCGTTTATTTACAAGTTGACGATGTATACAGTGGGCGTTCATTCTTTACTTCTATTTTTGCAATATATATATATATATATATATATATATTCAGAAATTTATCAAAAACACGCCCTGGACAGGGGCGTTAGTCAAGTGAGAGACGACCTATACAGGGTCGTGAATTCAAGAATTTTCAGATTTCAAGTATATAATTTCCAGAAACCAGAGACATGGTCATGACAGGAAATTTATCGGGATTCAAGTAAATATGATTGTGCACTGATTTAGAATCATGTTTAAGTGAATATTGGATAATTAACATGGGTAATTAACAATTGAAAAAATTGGCGTCCGTGTACCGGGCGTCAAATCTGGAATTGACGACCTGGTCATGGTCGTTTCTTTCAAGGTAGCGCCCTTGTCTGGGTCGCGTATACAATTAGCGCCCTTGGAAAGGGCGTTTCTTTCCAACAATAGAAACTTTTAAAACTCGTGAAAACTATATGCATGAACTCATATATATGGTTTAACATAGTTATTATGGTGATTTGGGCTACAGTGCTTGAGAAAACCTACCTTATGAGAATTATCTGATGAACGGACGAAGGCTTGGTTAGAAACTGATGCTCTGAAGCTTCTAACAGTCAGTAGCAAGACAGAAGATGGTAATACATAAGACGTTTGATGAGGATGATGAAGATGATGATCTTCGATCAACCTGTAGGGGAAGAAAAAGGAAGGATGATGAGAATATATCCGAAGTTAAGGAAAAGATTGAAGAACATTACCTTGTTCTTTACGTACGCAATTGATCGCTTAACCTGTATTAGAGGAAGAAGATGAAAGATTAATATCCTTCATGAAATCAAAAAGACAGAGGGAAAGATACAAGAAGAACTCACTGTTCTTCACATACCGTAACAGCAGTAGGTCGTCCAAATAGATCTTTTAGGGTTCGACGGGGGTTACTTATAGGGACTTTGGAAATCCTAACAAAGGTAGTGTTTGATTGGAAGTAATACTTCCAAGATAGAATTATTACTACATTCGAACTCTTTCTCATAGTTATCAACTTACCCTGGATAGACTCCTGGGTCGAACGGAACTCAAATTGAATTAGCGTCCTAAGTAAGGGCGTTGAATTTAAATTGACGCCTTGTCAAGCGTCGTTACTTGTTGAAACGCGTCCACTCAAAGGGCGTTACGCTATCTTGCCCTTTTTATTTTTATTTTGGTCGTTTGAAATTTGACGCCTTATTATTTGGGCATCCTTTCTTTAATTCACGCCTTAGGTGAGGGCGTTTCTTGTAAAGTAGCGCCTTTATCTGAGGCGTTATTTTCATCAGGGTTTAATTCTTTTTCTTCCAAGCTCTTTCATTTATTTTATTAAATCTTTTAATCTATTTTGATTTATTTATTCCTTTTTATTTTATCAGGGTTGCTACACAACCGGTCCCCTCCAACCAGTCCCACCCAGTCACCTCCAACCAACCCCGCCAAATCATCTCCAAACAAGTGGGTCACACCTCCAGTCGACCCCACACCCTCACCTCCAACCAAGTGCGATATAGTCAGAGGCAAGAAGCCCCACTGGTAGCCGAGCCAAGGCCCACCCCCAGGCCGAGAGATGAGGAGCGAGTCCACCCCGAGGCCCCTACTCCAACCCGCACCTTAGATGAAATCAAGAAAATGCTTTCAGATTGGTTCGATAGGATGGAAAGGACACGTGCTCCTTCACCACCCACGAGAGCTCCAATGCCACCACCATCTACTTCCGATCTTTATTCAGAACCATCGCATTTGGTGCCACTTCATTCCGAGCCACCCGTGTTTCTAACGGGTATGCTTTTCATAGCCGAGCCGCTTCTTAGTTGGCTCAAGGATGGCTTGGTCCCGCCTCCTTATCCATCAATGGACCCCACCCTACCATTAGTGCCGGTCAACTCAATTTATACCACATTCTGGTCTAGTCACCATGTTGACACCTTGGATGACCTTATTGTGGGATTAGACTCGCAATGGAAGTTGGCGCACTCATTGGCCCGAGGCTTCGACCAACCCGCTAGTCTTAGCTTCACCCATCCGGCCTTAGGGTCCATTATCTCCCTCTGCACCGTGGGTTGTGTCACCATGGAGATTCTCTTATTCCTCCCCATGTTGGCCGAGCCCGACTTCATACCCTTTTGCCCGAGGGGGGAATCTTATTTTCTACACATGACCGTCGTCCCACCGATCATAATGTATGACGGTGACTATGCATTTCAAACTTGGGACCATGTCATGTTGGAACCCATCTCTCGGGGTCATACCTTCTTTGACCCTTTTGACCCCTTCACTAGTGAATCTCCCGAGCTATCATCTTCACTCCACTTTTTCCGCAGAGTTCACTATCACACCTTTTCCACTCGGGCCAAATAACCTCCACATAGTAATAGGTCCGAACCATCATTTGGGGGTAATGAAGACTTTGGTTCCCCCGACCCACCAAAACCATCCGAACATCCCGGACTTCCAACATCCAAGCCCAATGTCCATGAGTGGAGCATCGTAGGATGTCTAGGAGTTCCCCATGGCGTTAACCTCCAATTACGTCAAATGCATGCATGGCACATATTCGGGTGTCCTGGTCCACCATCGCCTATGCGTAGGTTGGACTAATATTAGGTTTGTTTAGGGTCATGTGTGAGTCTTTGTTTCTTCTGATTTGTTTGTCGAGTGCATTGTGTGTCTGTGTATACATCGAGTCGAGTCAGTCCTTTGTACGCTCGCGTTGTCAGTCCCTTTCGAGTGCGAGACTTGTCAGACTTTGGGATCGGTTCTACCTCACATATCGGATCTAGTCACATAAAGGGACCCAGTGGTGATTCCTAGTGAGTCTTCGAGCCACCTTCCCCTCTTTTGAGAGTGACCCCACCCCAGAGTCCCACCTCTAGCCTCATACCCACAGCAGCGTGTGCATATCGAATCTATACGGGATGAGCAGGTGTCGATTACTTAGAGTGGAGCATACTCCGCGCTTCCAGGTTCGATGACGGATCCGCCGGAGCTACTCAAGCAGCCGCAACCCTACTCGACGGGGTCGAGTTCTTCCCACCCGGGGAGAATTGATGGGAATCAACACCGAGCACTAACTTTTATTTTTGTATTTGTGTTCTTTAGTTTGCTTTTATATCCTTGGAAAAACACATGTGCAATTGTAAGGATTTATAAGCCACTTTGTCATTCCTTAGGATTCTTTGGATTTTTATGCAAAAGACCAGTAGGACCATCAAGGGGCCTCCATACCCTTTCCCATTGATCCACCTAAGCCCTAGGGGTCCATGTGGGGCTAGTCAAAGGTCCAAGGTGGGCTTCTAGATGGTTTGACATTCAAAGGGGACAAATGGACTAAAAAGTCCAAGATACCTTCCTTCCTTTCAAAGGAGTGTCCCCTCCATATGTAATTTATTTATTTTAGGTTTTTGATCACATGGGGGAAGAAAATGGCCTCTCTCCCACAAAATTCTCATCCCCTACGCCTTTTCATTCTCTATATAAGCCTATGTATAGTGTCATTAGAAGAATTAATGAAGAATTAAGTATTTTTGCCAAGGGCAAGCCCAAGGACACCCCTTGTGTCTCTCCTCCCATCTTGCAGATAGATTTCTACCATTCTAGGGTATGAAGCCCTCCTCTTGGTGTGACTCCAAGAACTCCACCTTCGCTGGATGCGACTTCCGGCCACCGCCTTCCGTTCATGCTGCCAACGCGCTGCCACTGCCGCTTCGCCGGAGTTCTATCTCCATCAGGATAGAACCCCAATCCCAAAATTATAGTTATTTCTCTTGTTGTCAGGTCGAGCCCTAATTTTGAGAGTTTGTTCTGCTCGTCTCCCCTAACCTCCAGTTCAAATTTTGTGTCATTTGGACACCATTTGGTATTTTTCCCACATTTATTGTTCTCCCCCCTATAATCTGCCATTCAATAGATCTACGGGACAGAGTCACCTTGTCATTTTTTCCCCACCATCTTACAAATTTTCAAAAAATCCCAAAAAATTATTCAGTGTTCCAAAAATATATTCCCTTCCACCATAATTTTCGTGGAGTCTATAAAATGCATTTGACCCTCGGTCAAAGGTCAATTTCAGGCAGATCCCCTGCTGCCCTGTGTGTCTGTGAGTCCGAGTCAGAAACAAAAATAGTGTTACATTCATATTCATTTTCAATCCGTTTGGTGGATGGAGCTGTCAAAATTATATGTTGTAGATCTATGAGTTCTCTTTCCAACGGTACCAGCCACACCTCGATCCGCCTCCGGATCTGAGCGTCGTAATTCGTGTCGCCAAGTCCTACAGGTTTGGTCCTTGTGCAGGTCTGAAATTGTAGTCCAGAAGATATTTAGAAATAAATATCAAAAATCAACTTCAGGAGCCGCCCCTTCAGGGAGTCGTTCAGGGACGCCCTGCCATCGTCCCAGCCAAGCGGCCCCTCCGGAAGATCTCAGGAAGGCGACGTTCCTTCGAAAACCGTTGCTTGCTGTCCAGGGAGTCAGCAACTGAGTTGGCGCAGCACCGAGTTGGAATAGTGCCGAGTCGGACCAACAAGCCGAGTTCGTGCCGTACGCACCTCCAGATTGTTGCCCGTCAACCCAGGGTCGGTCCTCCCGGGCCCCACTTGCAACCCTTTACCCCCTACGTGGAGTGGGCAATAAAATTCACTATTGTAATTAACTTTTACCGTTGTACCTGGAGTTACCGTACTTAGCCGGGAACGTCTTCCCCACGCCCGGAGCGTGGAGGTACACCCGCTACCCTCTTCGTAGGCATTGCTTTACTCGTATTTATTCGTATATGCCGCTGCATGTGATAGGTTATTAGCCCGTTATATCAATTGTATCACCCCTGCGAGAGAGTGAGTGTAACCCGTCCCGTGACTCGACCCGAGTTAACGCGGAAAAGATCGATACCCGAGACTCAAGGCCGGTTTCTCAACCGGCCCGGTCCTATGTTTCCCTCGAATAGGGACGATCGCGAGTTGGAGTCCCAGGTCACACGTCCGTCCCGCATCAGTATGCTGCCTTGGTGCTTTGTAGTATGTGTGACAGTGCTTGCTTGGCCTGTCTGTACTGCAGCACTCGTGTTTCAGAGTCTTTATGTCTAGTGAGCCTCCACTAGTCGTAGCCTCAAGACCTCGAGTGTCGGCCCCCCTGGGAGTGCTGGTGAGAGCAGTTCCCGAGATAAGGTTTTAAGCTAGTTTCTGTGGGCCCATGCTTTACGGTAGCGTCCTGCTGGGGGGGAAAACTAGCTAGAGGCCTGACTCTAGGCAAGAGTCGGTGTGTGCACACGTGGTCAGGGGCGTTTGGACTGGCGTCGACGGGCGTGACCCTGACTAGTCACTCGTTACTGTAGTTCCTGTTCTGGTTCAGTGAGTATCTCAGTCTCCGTCGTTCTCAACGTCCGTAGCGAGATACCTGTGGCACAGTATAAGACGTTAGTGGACGCATCTCGCTGTTCTTCTAGTGAGGAGGTGCTTCCGTCACGTGACACTTGTCTCTCGCGTTTCTCGCACGTTGTGACCTCCCCGGGTTAGTCTTTTCTTGGCCTTACCCGAGGTTACTGTTGTGTAACATGTACGACGCTCTAGTTGTGCATGCAGTTATGTTTAAGTGAGCGTACACGGCAATCGAGTCGTGTAGGCCTTAGTGTTCTGTGTCTGTCCAGGTCTTTTCTTGGATTTTTGCCTATCTTCGTAGGCCTTCGCCTAGGGTCTTGTGCTGTGTCAGCAGATCGGTAACTCCTGACTTTGTGAGATCAGGGTTCGCCTTTCTGTTATTGTTTGGAGTAGTTTAGGGAGCTGAGGTTAGTTCGGCAGCCCTGTTTTGCCCGGTACGGCTTTTCCCTTTTCTTTTAGCTGTTCCTACTTCTTCCGTTCTTAGTTTTTCCTTTACAGCCTTCTAGTAGTAGTTTTCTGCCTTTCTTGCTTTACTACTACTACTGCTGTTTCAGTTGTTCCGTGTTACTGCGTTATTTTTCAGTGGGGATCCGCGTGACCCCTACTGAGTCAATGACACGAGGCTCACCCCTGCTTTTCAGGTGGGGTCGTCTCTGCTTCCTTTACTGTTCCTGGTGTGGCGAGTTCGTAGTTACCAGTAGTACCTGCGGCGGGCTTCCCCCGACCTCAGTGTACTTTTTTCTTTCTGTTGGACTGTACTTATCTTTTCTTTGGACTGGACTCTGGTATAATTGTTAATTTTAACTATTAATTAAAAAGTAATTTTATTTCTGCTACTTTAGCAAACCTGATTAATGAAATTTAATTGTTTACTGTTATATCTGCGACTTCAATGCACTACACGACAATCCTTTTTCCCTTCGGAGCTTTACAGCTCTTGGGAGGCTTTACGGGTTTCAAGTGGTATTGGGTCTGCTCGGTAATCTTATTGGGTATATCCGGTATCCGGAGTCCGGGTCGTCACAGGTGGTATCAGAGCGTTGTTGTGTGAAGTACATGGGAATCCGAGATATACAGTGTCCAGAGTCCTTAAAGTCCAGTACAATCTTTCACTGGCTTAGGTTTCACAATTCCTTGTCGCTTTGTTTCCGTGTGTTGTCTTGTGCATGTTGTGTTAGCACTATGCGAGATGTTTTTGCTCTCGTCAGGATGTGACGGGACATTCTTTTTCATCCTGGTGCTTGTCTCGATCATGCTGTACTTGGCAGAGTTCGCCGGAAGGTGTGAATCAGTAGTACATTGTTTTAGATTTTTTCGTGGCTTGTTCAGGTGGCTGGTGACTTTTCAAGTTGGTGTGATGGCCGTACACGTTGTTACGTTGTTTTGGTCGTCCCAATTTGAATCTGTTCAGCGCCTGAGGTGTTTCACTTCTGATGAAGTGGTTGCTTTGTTGCCTCGATTGAGAAGATGCTCAAGCGAACCGAGGATTTTCCTTCCTGGTCAGCTATTGTTAGTGAGCTTGATTCTCCTCATCCTGTTTGGTGGAGTCTTTTTGAGGTAAGTCTTAGAAGCGCTATCTTAGTGAGACCTTTGTCCTGTGTCTACTTAAGTGTGGACAATATTTATTCTGAGCCTGATCTACTCTTTGTTCTGTGGTTGCTTGACTTTGGACCTAATCTTTGTGTTGAGAGCTGTTGTGCACCGTGTTTATCGTGCCGTGTCTGACGACTGACGTGTTGTGAAGGCTCATTTATTGTTTTAGGACATGAGGATAAGCTGAGAATAGCCTTTCTCTGTGCTTTGTGCAAAAGCTGGTACTCTCCTTCGTTTGCACTTAGGCGACTTGTGATCGGTTGTTCGCAGGATCAGTACTCGTGGCGTATTATGTTACGATTTTTATGAATTGCGATGGCACCGTGTGTGTGCTGAGATGCGGATACCGAGGTATTTCGCGTGCCTGTGTGTGTTGTATGAGTGCGTAGTGGAGGCGTGTGGGATGATAACCCACAGGTCAAGGATCGTGTGGTAAGATTCTGACCGGTCGAGAGAATTTTTTTTCTCGATGTGACTTCATCTTGGCTTCCTGTGCCTTGATGTTGTCTGTTGCCATGCCGTTGTTCTTGAAGGTATTCTGGTGTTGGCACTGGCATTTGTGAGTGTTGAGGGAATCGGTCGGCATTTCTGCTGGTTGAGTACCCTCTTCTCTGTAATTCTTACTTGGGTGTTGTCCTCTCAAGGCGTGATCGTGGTCCTTGAGATGTGTTTCCCGAGATTGTTGCCCTCGTTGTCGCAGGTCTTTTCTTTGTCAGCTGCTCGTTGCATGACTAGTCCATTGTAGTCGTGTACTCAGCTGTTATTGTGCCTTGATGTGACCCAGCTTACAGTTATAATCCATAGTTCTGTGTTCAGTACGGATCCAGGATTCTGCAAGTGTTGCTACTGCTGTCGTTGTCGTTTTGTCGTTGTTTCCCTGTGAATCTGTTTTAGCACTGTGTGGACCGAAGTCTTGTCAGTTAGTTGTGATGTACTCTTCTTTCCTAGTAGAGTTAGCGTGCGACTCGAATCAGATACTGACTTGATTGTGCTTATGGTCCGGTGCTATCGTTGGCATCCTTGTTGCCTTTGTAGCACCCCGATGTATTATTAAATAAAATAAAAGGAAATTATAAAGAAAATTCTTGAAAAATACAATAGGTCAAATTTCAACCAATTTATAAAAATCTAAAAAATTATAATCATATAGAGGATAGAAAACTTAGATAAATTGTCTTCTAAGGATAGCCCAAAATAAAATCCTAGATGAGCCGAATTAGTAGATTTAGGCCCAAATCAACACTTAATCTAACCGGACCTTAAATCATGAAATTGGAGCCCAATTCTTGATCATTTAAGCCCAAATCAGACCCAAATGAACGGCCTAGATTAGCTAATCGTTTCCGCTCTGATTCTCCAGCGAAACCCTAACCCTAGTTAGAGTATTTGGAGGCGAAAGGCAGCACGGACTCGGTCAAGCGCAGGAAGGACTATATCCTCCCTAATCGACCCTTGTAGACTCAATTGACCCTATATAATCAAACCCTAGTCCACCTAGAAAAGATTGGATACTGTGGGGGCCGAGGAGGAGTGCGGACGAGGATGAATTCTGGTGATCATCGGAGAGGTGTTCCGGGCGCGATCGACGATCTTCCTCCCACTTCTTCCTTCATTAGGTAGGTGATAGCAGACCAAACCCTAAGTGCCCTATACTGTTAAAATCATCTCTGAGTCCTCTTTCCAGTGGTATATAAAACCCTAAATTTGGTTACGTATCCCGTGTGTATTAATCGAATTAGTAAGAGCATATCTATCTAGGGTTTCCTCTGTTTAACCTTGATTAATGTAGGGATTAGCAGGCTAAAATGTTAAATTGATCATGCCATCTTGTACATCATCTTGTTCTCGTTCTATTGATGGGTGTTTGCCTAATTTTCATGCTTTACATGAGGTGTATTTGATCGTTTTGCTAACCCTAGCCCGGCTCGCCGGAGTCGGGCATGGCGACCTTAGCGCGGTCCAACATGAACCGCTCTACTCTGAACGGCCCCTCGATAGACCGTGTGGTCGATATCGATGTCCAGTTAGTGACCGCTTAAATGCCTTTGCGTTAAAATTCTCCAAGAAAAGGATGGCCAGAACAAAACCGTACAATGACCCCCACGGCCCCTTGATAGACCGCTCAGACCCTGTCTGGCCCTGGCCTATAGGGATTGAACGGACTGTAGAGTGACCGCGGAGGCCTTTTGGGCGGTTCTGGAAGAACCGTTCTGTCTCGCATAGTTATGTTATTCTCGATTCTAGCATGATTCATCTTATTTATTTAATGTTAGGCTAGCAACCTACATGTAAAATGAAACATATGAAAGTTAAGAATTTATAGTTCCTTGCTTGATTACCCTCATCATGCCCTTGCTCATCTTTTCTATGAAACTAATCTCAACATGTTATAATAAAATAATGATTCTAGGATTATTTTGATAGTCATTCTACTCCGATAGAACCGACTGACCGATGTATACATGTTTTTCGACGTTTTCTAGCCTTCATTTCTTGTAATGGTTGGAACTCTCCGCCGGCTACTCCTTCCGTCGGACTAGAACCTCCATTATGAGACCTTCATAAGTCCCCGTGAGCCTGGGATTCCCACTAGGACACCGGGCAGGTTGTACCTCAAGTCCTACACCAGTTTGACTCGATTGACCGCATGAAAGACCCTGGTTTATGACACTGGCCACATTGGACTGTCCGAGTTATTGCACGGCCAGAACTGGACCGTGTAATGCTCGGGACGGCCCAATATGAATTGTGCAACTCTGGCAGGATGCCATTTATTGTTGGTCGATTGCCCTTGTTCTTTTTCGACCTAGTCATGTTATAGTCGACCCAAAAACTCGGACAACCTCTGGCTAAGTATATACAACCTCTGGTGGACTGTCTCTTCCAGCGTCTCATGCTATCCAAGTCCATACATTCATAGTGCATTGCATTGGCTAAGTATATACAACGTCAGTTCATGCATTGTCTTAGGCTAAGTATGTACATTATCTTAGGCAAAGTCTATACAGCGTCAACGCATCATGTTACAGCGTCAAACGCTTGAAGTCTGTACAGCCTTGTCATATGCTCCAAAGTCTATACATTATGCCTGTTTGAGTTGAAGTCTATACAGAGTCTGTACCTTTGAAAAGTCTGTACAGCGTGTCACTCACGTTGGAAGTCTATACATTAGCATTGGTCATCCAAGTCTGTACATCACTTGGCGCTCACCAAGTCTGTACATCCTCCGCCAAGCTTTTCAAGCTTGTACAGCCATTTTTCATAGTGAAGTCTTCACATTCGTTTGAATTGCATGAAGTCCATACAGTGGGTAATGTCTGTACACTGTCCATGTTTCATACAGCGTCAACTCTGTGTTTCACGTAGCGTCAACACATTGCATTGTGAATGCTTTACCAAGTCTATACACTGGACCTCGTTTTAACCAAGTCTGTACACTTGCTGCACTGTTCAAGTCCATACACTGGCAGTTCTGCTTAAGTCTATACTTCGCTACAGAGATCACTGTCAAGTCTGTACATTGGCTTCACATTTTCAAGTCTGTACAGCTGTTCGTTTTGGATTTCAAGTCTAGAGATTGCACTGTTGCATACATCATCTTCGTGCTGTTTCTGTATTTGAGTCTTCGTGTTGTCTTTGTGAAGGTCGTGTTGTTCCAACTATTTTTGTTGATCGTCTTCGTGCTGTTTACTGAAGCAGCTCGATTTGTTCTGATGAACTTCGAGTCGTTTCCCAGTGAACCTCGTGTCATTTCTTCATTATTTAGTTGCTCATCTCGTGTTATCCTCTTTATGTTTGCTCTTGTGTCTTCGTGTCACTTACTGTTGTTCCTCGAGTCATTTTCCTTTTCTTTTCTCTGGTTTCACTGCTTCATCACGTGTCGTGATAGCCGTGTCTGTCTTTTGACTTCGTGTTGATTTTACTTTGTGCACTCTTCTCTAAGTTCAAGCCCGTGTCTGTGCTGTCTCCATGTCGTCCTTAGTTCGAGTCGGTTCTTTGTTATTTCCATCTTCGTGTTCTTCTTCCTAGACCTCGTGTCTTTCTTGTGTTGAAACCACACTTCGTGTTGGTTTCTGTTTTCATCTTCGTGTTGTTCTTCCTAGACCTCGTGTCTTTCTTGTGTTGAAACCACACTTCGTGTTGGTTTCTGTTTTCGTCTTCGTGTTGTTGTCAGCCCGTGTCGTTCTTTTCGTAGTGTTTGTTCTGTTACAGTGACTTCGTGTTGTTCTTCTTATAGTATTTGTTTTGTCACCCTTGAACCTCGTGTCGTTCTCTTTGTATTGTTTGTTTTTGTCACCACTGTATCTCGTGTCGTTCTCAGTGCATCTCGTACTGTTATCATACACCTCGTGCAGTTTTAGGCTCTGGTGCCCTGAGTTTTAATCGTGTTAATTCCTTACAGGAAAAGAAGAAGGTGGTCCGAGGAAATATTCCTGAGTGATTGGGCAGCACGTGATCCGAGGCTGGAATGAAGCCTGCTGAGAGACTGCCACGTGGTCCGAATACTTAGGGCTAGAAATGTGGAGGTCACACGTCGGGCTGATGCTGTTGCTGCTGCTATATATATGAGCCTTCTTCCACAGAAGAAGGTTGATCGAGTTGGCGAAGAGGTAAAGTCCATACAGATAGCCACGATCCAGAAGATGAAGAAGAAGAAGAAGAGAGGCAGAGAGAAAGAAAAGGGAAGAGTGAAGAGAAGCTGTCGATCCAGCACAAGAGAGGAAAGAAAAGAGAAGGAAGAGAAGAGCAGAGAGTGAGAGATTAGTGAAAGTAGAAGAGAAGTGCAGAGAGAAAGAAAAAGAAAGAAAGAGATCGTGAGAAGAAGAGACTGAGAGAGATTGTTTGAAGATCTGTCTTCACTGGACCGTGGATCAAATCCAGGCCAGTCAGCTCTTTAAGAGCCACATTGTGCTTTACGTTTACAGTTTTTCGATGCTGTTATCTTGTCTTTTGTTTTCCATTTTACATTTCCTTTCAAGCTGTTAGTCAGCGGTTTGCAGAGGAGGACTCCTCTGGATAGCAAGCTGTGTTGCTCAGCGGGCAGTGGAGGTTTCCACTGGACAGCAAGCTGTGTTGCTCAGCGGGCAGTGGAGGTTTCCACTGGACGGGTAAGCTGTAATCCCCAGCGGTTGCAGTGGTGGATTCCACTGGACGGCAAGCTGTGTTGCCCAGCGGTTGTTGGCAAGCTGTGTTGTCCAGTTGTTAGTGAAGCCACACTCGGGTTGAGTGTGGGGTGGATGTAGGTCTGGAGGACCGAACCACCTAAAAACTCCTATTGCACTGTGGTTTGATTTATCTGTTTTTGCTTCTGCTAGATGATTGCATAGGGGCGCTCTAAGTGTTTGGCTTCTGATTGAGCAGAAGAATTGATTAGCTTTCTTAGAATACTTTAATCAGTCAAGAGAGCGAAAATCCAGTTGAGCTTCAGATTGTCTAATCTGTCTTGTTAGCATTCTAGTTTTTAATTAAGCGAAGGATTTTTCTAGGCCATATTCATTCACCCCCCCCTCTGAATACTAGCACCGAACCCAACAGAGTGTTCATACAACCTGTGAAAGAGGTAGAAGATATGGAAGAGCACACCACAAACAAACCACAGAACAGCAGGGTTTTTTAGGTGGTTCGGTCCACAGACCTACGTCCACCCCTCACTCCAAACCGGAGTGAGGCTTCCACTAGCCAAAGCTAGAACCGCAGACTCAGTCTGCAACAAGTGCTGCCAAATAGCTTGACCAGGGGAACAACCTCCCCTCTTCCTCCCAACCGGAGGGAACCACTAGTGACACCCAGTCACTAGCAAACCAGAGACCGAAGTCTCTCTTCCTCCAGACCAGGAGGGAACACCTGGACTTGCAACCCACAAGACCAGAATCGGAGACGAATCTCCCTTCCTCCAACCCGGAGGGAACCCACAAGTGACTCCCAGCCACTTGCAACTGGAGACCCAATGTCCCCCTTCTCCTGAGTCCACAAGAGGGGCCCCGATCCCAAATAAAGGAATCGGAAGAACAAGGTGAATAGATGGAAGGAACAAAATAAAAACAAACACAAGGAAAAACACAGCAACGTAAAGCTGGAAATGAGACACACAAAGTAGCTCTCGTAGGAGCAAAACTGGTTTGGATTTGATCTAAAGTCAGACAGACGAATCTTCAATGAAGGCTTCTTTCTTCTTCTCCACGAACTCTCTCTCTCTCTCTTCTTCTTCTCAGTATCAGGCTCACACTATTCTTTTTCTTCTTCACTCTCGATCTCAATCCCTTTTTCTTTTTCTTCTTCTGCTTTCAGCCTCTCTGCTACTGCTCCCTCCTTTTTCTTCTTCTGCCTTTTTCTGCTCTCTGCCTCTACTTCGATCACTCTTCCTTGATCTTGATCAGTCTTCTTCATGTGGAAGAAGCTCTATATTTATACCAGCCGCAGCTAGGGCGTGTGTAGGGCTTTTGCCCTCTTGTCCTCGAACCACGTGCCAGGTGCCAACCTCGGATCACGTGCCCAGCCATCTTTCTTCTCGAAGTGTATACCTGTGACATAGTCATAAGAGAGTATCAGATGGATGTATAGACTTGGTTAAGGCTTTTAACAAAGCGTGTATAGACATGAATGCTGCATATAGGCAAGTATGTACAGTGTGAGAATGTGTAGACTTGAGTGCCTTCATGCGACCTCAGTGTACAGACTTTAGATGCAGCATATAAGCAAGTTTGTACAATGTGAGAGTGTGTAGACTTGAAGCCCTTCAAGCGACCTCAGTGTACAGACTTGCAGAATGATGCATTAACATAACAGAGTGGAATGTGTAGACTTCTGTGTAAAGCATGAAGCAATCGAATGTGTAGACTTTAGAAGCATAGAGATGCTACAGCGTGACAGTGTCGACGCAGTAGTTTACCCTGATGTGAAGTTAGATCTGGGTCAGTTCAGTGGGTCGACGCAGTGACCCCATGCGTCAACGCATCCAGCCTTATCTTTGACTCAATGGGTTGACGCCATCTGAACTACTAACGAGATGTATAGACATGCGAATCTGATGTAAAGACTTGCAAAGGAAAGGTTGTACAGACTTGAGCACAGCAAAGCAATTGAATGTATAGACTTCACGATGTGAAGACTTTCCAAAGACAACTGGACGATGTATAGACTTGAGCGAAGCAAAGTCTATACAGACTTGAAGGTTCACAGTGTATACACTTTGGAAGATGATCCAATGTACAGACTTGGAAATGGCTGAATGGACTTTGGAAGATGATGCATGAGACGATGGACAATGTATAGACTTCACTTTATGCAAGCTACAGTACAATGTCTAGACTTGATGCAGCTTCAAAGCACAATGTGCAGACTTTACCAATGTATAGACTTGGGGTTCTGAACGTAGGTAAAGACTAGGACTGTATAGACTTGATGAATGGCTTGAAAGCAATAGAACAGTGTATAGACTTGGAAGGTTCAGCGGTGGATGTATAGACTTCACCTAAGCAAGCTACAGTGCAATGTATAGACTTGATCTCAAGGAATGGCAGTACAGACTTTGAGTGAAAGCATGAACAATGAATCAATGTATAGACTTGCAGAACAAACGTTGCACATATGCCATGAATGTATAGACCTGTTCGATGAATGCATGAACAGTGAATCAATGTATAGAGTTGCAATGCCTTCGTCAAATGCGATGTACAGACTTGGCAAGCCCCAGGCCGATGTATAGACTCGCAGTGCAATGTTCACACGACTGGGTGATGTACAGACTTGGTGAGTGCCAAGCGATGTACAGACTTCAACGACTCATGCAACCAGACACGTGAAAGCACAGACAGTGTACAGACTTAGTGCAAACAGGATGTGCAGACTTGTGGCCTGCAATGTCTAGACTTGATATGAAGGAATGCACAATGTCTATACTTGATGAATAATGCAATAGGCAATGCTGACTGATGTATAGACTCTGAATGAGTGACATGCGACAGACACTGTGTAGACTTGTTTTGAACCACGCACAATGATGTGTAGACTGTATGACTGATGCAATGAAACACCAGAGAATGTACAGACTTTCAGGCACAATGTACATGGACCGATGAAGTGAATGCATATAGCAGATATGAACTAAATGTATGCAGGAGAACTAACAGAGCATTACCTATTACCTGATCTGAGCATTAACCTTACCTGTCATAATTTGACTTTGACTTGGGTTAACTTTATGACCTGTGAGTCATCCTTAAACCTGTTCTGACAGTTTCTCATAATGCAACAGGATTATATCATCAAGGATGTAAACATAATGAGGCATAATATCTGTCATCATCAAAACTCCAAAACCACAGGGGACACATCAATCTTCCCCTTTTTGATGATGGCAATATTATGAGTCATTGCAATAGATTCATCATGATGATTATGAAATAGCATACAACATGCACCACAGATATGACAGAGTTCATGAACATGCACCACAGAAAAGCTCAGTCAGAGGTGAGCATTGTAAAACAGCATGTGATGCAAGTGTTGATTGATGACTCACAAAAGTTCTCCCCCTTTGACAACATCAAAAAGATTGGAATGTTCATTGACTGTTGAGGGAGCTATTATGCAATGCTGTGAGTTACAGTCATCAAAAACTCCCCCTGACAAGATACTCTCCTGAATGAACATTGAACCACAGGGACATGCAAGAATTCTCCCCCTTAGATGGACAGTGATTGGAATGAAGCTCAGGACATAAAGAAGTCAACAGTCAGGTCTGAAGTAATGGAGTCCACTGTGAGAAAGAAAGCACTCAGAATGAATGAGAAAGGTTTTCAATGGGATATCAATTTCATAAATCTGATTAAACATGTATTTCAGACTCTTCTATTATAGAGATTTATGAATGATCTTCATTTACAAGTCAGATCAGAATATGATGTATGCAAGGCTTGTTCGTTAGCATTATGTTCTCATATCTGAAATCAGTTTTAATAAAAGTGAACCTAGCTTTCATATTGAAAGTCTTGTTTAATCTTCTTCTTTCTTACTCACTCAACTTCAAAGATTCCTTTAAGAGATGCAATCAATAGTAATGAAGTTAAACACATAAGAAAACATTTATTTCTGTCAAGGGTTCCAATAGATTATTTCTTTTGCACACTTTTTCAAATGATAAACTAGATCATCAATAATTTTTATAACATTCTTCATGAGCACTTGAGTTTAGTACACCCTTGTAACTAGAGGATACACGTTGTTTAGACGCCCGTATCCCTAAGCACTTGGAAGGACTAACTGTCATGCTTCATAGGAACAGAGATTGCATTTACACTTCATGACACACTACAAATCATTTCTTTGATGAGTGAGATGTATTTCTCAGTGTGCATGCTCTGCCAGATTATCAATCATTCTTAAGTAGAGTTAACTATGACACCTCATGACACAGTCCTTTGGACATGGTTTCTCAGTGACCAAAGTCATTGCTCTGACAAGATTTACCCTTGGACATGTTCCATATTCTCAGATGCTTAAAACAATACTAATTTCATGCATATCAAATAAGGAGTATCATGATCTCAGAATTTTTCAGAATTCAGAAGAGTTTAAAAGACACAACATGAAAATGTTGGTTAAAGTTTATTAAGACTAACTCAGATATTTGCAAGATATGTTCATAAGCAAACACAAGACATGCATGAAACATCAACCGGCTGAAAGAGTCAGACATTCATAGTCCTATATAATAGAAGATTCCTCTTTAAGTTGTTTTCAGATTTATGATCAGGATATGCACAGAGAAATCTTTCTGAATTTTCAGGGAAGGCCGAAACATTTTAAAGAACAGCCAATTCAACAGATACCAATGGATAGGTTGGGTGAAAGTGGCTGATAACAGTTGAAGCAGGAAGCTGAAATGTGTTGCATTATACATTCATCACAGGGATTTAAGCAAGATAGCAGTTCAATCTGAAATTGGGAAGTTCAGTTGATAGAATATGAATAATGCTCCCCCTAAATGTATGCATGATCTAGCATTCCTAAATGTATACAACTCTAACCTATGGTACCAGGCGGAGGACTTGGTCTAAAGACCACCTTACACATAGCAAGCACTTCCGGACAGAATTCATCTGCCCTTTAGTATCTCATTATTTATATACCAAGAGTCATGCATGTCAATCCAATGCAGATGCAGTTCTGTATGCATCTTAAACTGACAATATGCTACTTATATGCGATTGTAAATGCATGTGCATGTCAAATGTGCAGATGAACATTTTAATCATGAGACATCATCCAAGCAACAGATTTATTCAATTCACCTTTTCAGATTTTTCAGAATACAATTTGTTTTCAATGATTATGCATTTTAACAAATATCAAACAACTGCAATTGGCATATGTATGCATCAAATGCAGACAACCTTTAAACTCATGTATGCACCAGTGCATGATCAGAAAAAAAAATGCAAATGGCAGATGCAGTTATGGACATGTTTGCATGAGATCTTAATTGGCATTTTAAGCATGATGTTCAGCTAAAAGAAAAAAAAATTCAGGTGAACAAGCATTTAAACAACAGAGTTGGGGTTTTACCAAACTTTGGATGCCTTGGTTTATTTGACCCCCTTTTATTCCTCATCCCCAAGGCATACCTGCAAAGCACAGATCTCATTTTGTGTTTCTAGGTACCCAAGACTTCTTGGGTCCTACTTTGTTAGTAACACCTCTGATAGGTGCTTTCCATAATCTTTGGGCATGTAAGTCATCAGACATCATTATATTACACTCACTCATGGAGTGCCCAAACTGCCCACAATAATGACAGAAAACAGCAGATCTTGAATTCTTTTTATGCACATTATTGTTAGCATTGAATATGTTTGCATTATCATGAAAATTTCTATTATTTGCATGAATATACTGTTTTCCATCTCGAGCCAACTAGCATTCAGAAGCTCGGTGGCCAGGTTTTCCACATTCAAAGCATGTAGAAGTCTTTCTCTTAAAAGCAGATTTATTCCTACCAAAATCATTTCTATTTGCAGGGAATTTTATATTTCGAGAAAACATTTTTCCCTGAGCATGCCAACAGTCATTGACTGTATGGCCATGTTTTCCACAAGGAGAGCAGATAGAGAAGGTTTTTCTATGAGAACCTAACCAGCATTGTGCAGCAGCATGTCCTATTTTTCCACAATTATAACAATGAATTTTCTTTTCCCTAAAGACATGCTTTCTACCCTGATTATTTTGTGCAGCTGCTAGGTCATCCGTTTCCATCAAATTACACTCATGCATCAGATGTCCATATTTGTGACAGTAGTGACAGATCATTTTCTTTCTAGATGCATGTGAGTGTGTGTGAGGGCTGTGATCAACATGCACTGAAGAATTCTTTTTATTTGTTTTTTGTTTTTTAGTCTCTTTCTGTTTTTTGTACTGAGGTGAAGATAAGGTAGAAGGCTTTTCTTGTTCTGTACATTTAACAAAAATAGTTTTCAATTTGTCTCCAACAGCCTTCTCAGCCTTCTTCATGACTGGATTGTAACCCAGTCCCTCCTTCTGAAAATTCACATTCGCTCCAAGGAGCTTATTCAAATTGTCTCTTCCCTTAACAAATTTTGACAGGGAGTTTCTTAGATCTTCAATTTCTCTCTCCAAAGACACAATGTCGTCTTCACATGAAATGATTTGATTGTGCAATTCATCATTCAGACTCTTCAGAGTCTCATTTTCCTGTGTCAATGTGAATTCAATATTCACTTCATTTTCTTTCAAGATAGATTTCCCTTTTTCAATCGTCAGCCATTTTTCAGAGAAAATAATGTTAAAAACCATTAGCTTTTTGTTTTGTTCCTTCAGATAAATGTTTTCTTCAATCAACTTATCTTGTAATTTATCAGTTTCCTTCTTCTGAGTTTGCAATGAATCATTTTTTTCCTTCAAGGAAGTGATTAAGTTCTTCTGTATATTATCATCAGAGTCTAAATCTTCAATCAATTCCTTCAAGAATGCACATTCGTTGCAAGCAGATTTATCAGAACATATTGTTTGAGGCTGGAGTTTTTCACACTGTTTCTTAAGACATTCATTTTCAGATTTCAGAACAGCCAATTCAGAGCTAACACATTCAAATTCTTTCATCAATTTTTTATTCTGATTTTTATGCATATGGATATCAGACAAACATGCATCATGAGATTGCTTCATATTTGAACAATTTTCACAAGGTGAACTTGAACTACCCCGATCACTTTTCTTTTTCAAGTTATTGTATTATTTTCTTAATTGTTCATGAGATTCATGCAACTCAGCATATGCATTCTCCCAATTATCTAAAGAAAAATTCTCGAAAGGATTTACCTCCTCATCATCATCTTCTTCATTTTGGCTGTCATTTTGATTACTTCTGTTAGCCATCATGCAACTGTCCTCATTTGTCCTTAGCAGACCTACAATCATGGAAGCAAGTGTGTAAGGCCCTGTCAGTAGCTGCTTTCATTAGATTCAGAGCTCTTTGATTCTCTTCATGCCTTGATCTGTGACTGTCAGTCCATTTGGACATTTTCTTTGGTAATCTGTGAGGACCATGTGAAATCAACTTCCACATATCAGGATTAACTGATTTAACATATTCACGTAGACTGACAAACCACATATTAATATTAGAGCCGTTGAAAACTGGTGGGTCACCCATGGAAGCAGATCCGATAAATGCAACAGGAATAATGATGCACCAAAATCAAGACAGCACCAAGACAGCAGGATCGAATCTACAGGTCGCTGGACCTTCTATGCAGACAACATGCTCTGATACCAATTGTTGGGATAGTGCGATGGATACAGAGGGGGGGTGAATGTATCCCTTACCAAAAATATTGCCCAAGTTAAAAACAATAAGCCTGCTGCTAGATACAATTGCGGAATAAGAACGATAGAGCTCAATTAAACATTTGATCGACCAGATGAACTGCTAACTATACTAGTGGAACCTGATGAAGACTAATGCCGAAGACAGAACAGTGGAAACCAAACACACTTAGCGAAATATGTAATGCTCAAGGTCACTACAGATAGAAACAAGAGTGTTCATACAACCTGTGAAAGAGGTAGAAGATATGGAAGAGCACACCACAAACAAACCACAGAACAGCAGGGTTTTTTAGGTGGTTTGGTCCACAGACCTACGTCCACCCTGTTGTGCCCATGCATGTGGTTTTGGTTTTGATGATGGTTTTAATGATGGCTTTGATGATTGGTTGTTGATGTGAGTTAATCAAAGGTTCAGTCATCTTGCTTCTCAGTTTAGATTAACATATTTGATGTTCAGTCTTGTTACATGTTAAACTGATGCATAAAGCATTCATTGCTGTGGTTTTGATGATTGATATTGTATTTTGATGATAGCAATGATATAGTGTTTTCATGACATTGTGCCTTGATGATTGCATCATGACTGTGACTGGTACAACTGATATATTGTTTATGTTAGACTTATGTTATGTGCATAGTCTATACAGTGCATCGTGGGGTTTATGCCCTAAGTCTATTCACTGCACATGCATCATTCGTCCAAGTCCATACATTGGACTGTAGTGTGCATTTGGCGAACACATCGCAAGTCTAGACATTGCACTGTAGCTTGCATTTCCTTAAAGTCTATACATCGGACTGGTTTGCATTGGGCTAAGTATATACAACGTCAGCTCATGCCTTGTCTTAGACAAAGTCTATACAATGGCTTTGGGTCTCCAAGTCTATACAGCCTTTTGCTTCGCCAAAGTCTGTACATTGGTCTGCATAGGCTAAGTGTTTACATTGTCAAGTACAATCATGCACTGGTCATGTAGTCTGTACAGCGTGAAGTCTATACTTTGGCACTGTAGCTTACTCGTGCAAGTCTATACCTTGGACTGTTCTTCATGTCTGTACATCAGATTGTACATCATCTTCGCGCTGTTTCTGTACTTGAGTTTTTCGTGTTGTTTCCCCTCACTAACACAAAAAGATCTCGTGTTGTATGAGCATACAACACTTCGTGTTGATTTCCATGTGTGACAGGAAAGCTTGTATGAGGTTAGACTTCGTGTCGTTTCCCTTGTCTTCATCTTCGTGTTGTTTTAGTGTCTACGTCTCCGTGTTGTTTTTATGTTTCTGTCTGAGTGTTGGTCTTTCGTTTTTGACTTAGTGTCTTTCTCGCCTTGACCACACTTCGTGTCGATTCTTGGTTTTCTACACCCCGTGTCATTTCACCTCGTGCTGTTCTCACTGTCGTCGTGTTGTTTTCACCGCGTGTCGATTATTGTTTTTCACTTAGTGTTGTTTTCACTTCGTGTCAACTTCACTTCGTGTCGTCTCTTTGTACTTCGTCTTCATGTTGTTTTCAACCCGTGTCGATTACTGTTTTTGACTTCGTGTTGATTTCAACCCATGTCAATTCTGTTTTGTCTTTGTGTCATTTTCACTCCGTGTCGAAACCTGTGTTTCGTCTTCGTGTTGTCTTCACCCCGTGTCATTTTTTCAGACTTCGTCTCCGTGTTGTTTTCATAACTTCGTGTCGTGTTTGTTACACCTCGTGTCGTTTTCCGTTTTGTGTCTTCGTGTCGTTTTTTGTTCTTCTTAGACCTTGTGTCTTTCTTGTGTTGAAACCACACTTCGTGTTGGTTTCTGTTTTGTCTCCATGTATCTCGTGTCGTTCTCGCTTTAACCACACTTCGTGTTGCTTTACGTAGACCTTGTGTCTTACTTTGTTTGCAAACACTTCGTGTCGGTTTCTGCTGTCACCCCGTGTTGTTCTCGTGTTATCGTTTATGTCTGTGTGGTCTTACTTCGTGTTACTTACTGTTGTACATCGAGTCCTTACTGACTTCGTGTCGTTTTCCCTATTGTGTCCTCGCGTTGTCTCCGTGTCGTTGCTATTTGTCACTTCGTGCTGTTTCGTTTTAACCTCGTTCAAGTTTCTTCTAAAGTACTATTCTTCTGATAATCTATACAGAGGTGTTCCTTAAATTGATTACTTATCCGATACTCTGTTTTACAGGTGCTCTAATCGTGAAGCAGTACGTGATACAAGGCTGCATCTGGCACGTGATCCAAGATGCAGAGGAGCCTCCACGTGGTCCGAAATATTAGGGCAGGAAACGTGGGAGGCACACGCGTTTTGTGCCCTATCCACCTACTGCTGCTGCTATATATAGGAGCCTTCGTCCACAGATGGAGGGTGATCGAGTTGGCGAGAAGAAAACTCTATACAGAGAGCCACGATCCAGACAGAGAAGAAGAAAAAGAAAAGAAGAAGAGAAAGATAGTGAGAAAGAGAAAGAAAGAGAGATTGAGTAAGAGATCGAGATAGCAGAGTGTGAAGAGAAGAAGAGGAAGAAGAATAGAGAAGAAGAGAGAGATAGAGTGATAGAAGCTTCAACAGAAGATCTGTTCTTGCTGAACCGTGGATCAAATCCAGGCCAGCCAGCTCCTGCGAGAGCCACATTTGTTTTTATCTTTTCAGCCTTCTGTTGCTGGTTTCGTTTTTGTTTTTATCCATTTACTGTAACTCCGATCCTCTGTAGAGAGGTCGGGGTTCCTCCTGTGGGTTCAGGAGAAGGGAGACTTTGTGTCTTCGGTTTGCAAGTAGCTGGGTGCTACTTGTGGTTGGTACCCTCCCGTGTGGAGGAAGAGAGACTTGCGTCTCTGGTTGCCTTTGACAGGGTGTCATCGGTTGTTTCCCTCCGGGTTGGAGGAAGGGAGATTTATCTCCGATTGTGCTTCCCTCTGGGGTTCAGAGGAAGAGAGACTTGGGTCTCTAGGTTCCCCTCCGGGTTGGAGGAAGGGAGGCTTGTTCCTCTGGCTCTGGGCTTGTGAGTAGCAAGCCCGGTGGTTCCCTCCGTGTGTGGAGGAAGAGAGACCGTGTGTCTCTGGTTTCCAAGTGGCTGGAGTCACTTGTGGGTTCCTCCTGTTTGTTCAGGAGAAGGGAGATTGCTATCTCCGGTTGCAAGTAGCTGGGTGCTACTTGTTGTTTCCCTCCGGTTTGGAGGAAGGGAGACTTGTCTCCGGTTCTGGGCTTGTGGATTCAAGTCCAGGGGTTCCCTCCAGGTCTGGAGGAAGAGAGACCTTGTGTCTCTGGTTTGCTAGTGACTGGTGTCACTAGTGGTTCCCTCTGGTTGGGAGGAAGAGGGGAGGTTGTTCCCCTGGTCAAGCTGTTTGGCAGCGTTTGTTGCAGACTGAGTCTGCTGTTTCTAGCGTGAGCTAGTGGAAGCCACACTCGGTTTGAGTGTGGGGTGGATGTAGGTCTGGAGGACCGAACCACCTAAAAACCCCTTGTGCATTGTGGTTTGATTTGTTCATTTGTGCTTCCGCTAGATGAATGCATAGGGGCACTCCATGTGTTTGCTAACTGGTAGAACTGAATAGTTGATTAGCTTTCAGATTTGGTAAATCTGTCTAGTTAGCATCATAGTTCTAGTTTGGGCGAAATTTTATATTGAGTGAAAGTCTTGTTAGTATTCTAGTTTTAAATTGGGTGAAAGTTTTTTAAAGGGTTATATTCATTCACCCCCCCTCTGAATACTGCATCGAACCCAACAATTGGTATCAGAGCAGTTCTCTGATTGTTCAGATCCAACGATCTGCAGAGGATCCTGGTGTCCCTTGTGCTTATCTGTTTCTACCCTTTGCTGCATTAGTCTGTTTGCGGATTTACTCAATGGGCTCTCCACCGGTTTTCAATGGCTCTGATTTTAACTCATGGATTAGCAGTCTTCACAATTATGTGAAAATGATTAATCCGGATCTGTGGAAGTTAATTTCACAAGGTCCCCACAGATTGCCAAAGGAAAAGTCCAAATGGACTAAAAGTCACAAGTCAAAATATGAAGAAAATCAGAAGGCCTTTAACCTGATGAGAGCTGCTATTGACAGAGCCTTATGGTCTTGTATTTATGATTGCAGGTCTGCCAAGGACATTATGGATGAGCTGAAGCTTGCTCAGAAGGGAAATGTCGACAACGGTCTGATGGCTGACGAGAGCAACCATGGTAGTGATCAAGATGAATCCGAAGAACGTGATGATCAGGAGGTAAACCCTTTCGAGAATTTTTCATTAGACGATTGGGAAGATGCCTATGCAAATCTGTTAAGATCCCGTAAGAAACTAGGGAAGAAATATAAAAGTCTGAAAAAGAAGCTGGAAAATCTAGGAGGTGAAAAACTTGAAACTCTGAAAACTGAAAATGAAATATTCAGAAGACAAATAACAGAGTGTGATTCTGTTAGTTCAGACTTAGATCATTTCAAATCTGAAAAACAATCTCTTATGAAACAAGTTGCTCTACACAAAAAGGAGCGTCAAGAGTTTGTGTGTGAAATTACTGAACTAAAGGAAAGGCTTAGCTTAGTTGATCAGGCTCACAACAATGATATTGTTCAAAATGAAAAATTGGTGAGAGAATTAGAATGTGTCAACTCTGAATTGGAAAAAATGAAATCTGCAAATGAAATACTCAATAATCAGCTCAAGGAATTTGAACTCAAATCAATAAATCTTGAAAAAGAAAATAGATTGATTTCTGAAAAACTAGAGGCTGATAGAGTAACAAATTCAGAGATTCAGAAAAATCTTGACAAATTTCAATCTGAAAAACAACAGGAAATGTTTCATGAATGTCAGTCTCTCTCAGATGAATGGGTGCTTGATGCTGATCTCCTAGAGCAGAACAGTAAACTGAAAGAGGAAATCAATGAGTTGAAACATCTAAACACCCAGCTGACAAATAGGCTAATGACAATGGAAAAAGGCAAGTGTGTGAGTGTGGATAATTCTGATAGGTTGATGAATGCTGAACAAGAAATTGAGAGTCTAAAAACCATCAACTTAATGTTAAATGGAAATGTCAGTTGCAGTGAACAGAAAATAGCTGGATATGAGCTTACTATCACATCTCTTCAACAAGAAGTTGATGATCTTTACAAGTCCTTATCTAAAACTGACAAGGAAATAGAATTAAAACAGGAAGTTGAAAAACTCAAGAGTCTGAATGATGCCTTGCATCAACAAGTAATTTCCTGTGAAACAGATCTGTCCAAATATGAAGCTAAAATTGCTGATTTGAATTTTGAAATTAAAGACGTGAAAAATTCTCTATCAAAATTTGTCAAAGGTAAGGACAATCTGAATAAGCTTCTTGGAAAGAGTGATAACTTTGAGAGAAAGGGACTGGGCTATAGTCCGACAAATAAAAGGAGTAATGGGAATGAAACATCTACGGTTTTTGTCAAAGCCACCAATCAGAACATAACCTCTGCTCCTTCTGTCTTCAAATTCACTGCACAAAAATCAACTGTGAAACCCAAAACTGTGGAACAAACTTCAAAACAGAAAAAGGGTGAAAACTCACAGAAAAAAGAAAAAGGCACTCCTGTTGCTATAAAAAGGGCTACACACAATGCACATGATCTCACATACACTCATATTACAAAGGGGTCATGTTATTATTGTGGGAAAGGAGGTCACATAATGGAGGACTGTGGATTGATGTTAAAGGATGAGCATGCTAGTGGAACTTTACATTCTAGAAATTCTTTTGATAGAAACCATGTTGCTAGGAAGCCTGATGCCTCATGTTATTATTGTGGGAAGCATGGTCATCTCATGAATGAATGTTTTATCATGAAAGAAGACAATAAACTACATGCCAAGTCTTCCATGCACTTTTATGATCCATATGGATCTAAACACAATTCTAGTCAGCACATCGTGTGCTTCAACTGTAATAAGCCTGGGCACAAGGCTGTTGAGTGCTGGTTTAGATCTACTTGGGGTAAAAATGGTTTTCATAGAAGAAATTCTTTTGCATGCTCCCACTGTGGGAAAAATGGGCATACAGTCAAGGACTGTTGGTATGTTCAAAAGAACTATGTTAAACCCCATTTTGTCAAATTCCCTGCAAAACCTTTTGTGAAAATTTCATGCTATAACTATGGGAAGCCAGGCCATAAATCTGCTGAATGTTGGATGCTTAAGAACAAGCATCAAACTGTTCATGCATATAACAGAAAATCTTATGAACATGCTTATAAACATCACCCTGCTGTTAACATGTATCATAAGAACCAAAAACCAGCCAGTTCATGTAGATACTGTGGAAAATTTGGACATTCTATGGATGACTGTTCACTGATGAAATTTGATGATAATGTTGCTATGAAAATGTTTAGAAAACCTGTTAGGGCTAACGCAGGACCCAAAGCTACTTGGGTCCCTGCAGGATCAAGATGATCAAATATCTTGCAGGTGTGCCTTGGAGGGAGAAATAAAAGGGGGTTAACCAAGGCGCTCAAGAATGAAAACCCCATGATTGAACTTTTCAGGTCAGTTCTGAAATGTGTTTTAAATTCCATTATCTGAAACTGTGAGCATGAAAAATGTGTGCTTCATGTTGATTTGCTTGATTGATTGTTGATGATCTCTCCATGTCTAGCTGATCAGTCTGTATTCCAGACTCAGCTATTGAATTCATTTCTGCATATACTTGATGCTCTTCTCTTACTATATGTTGAACTGAAATTGAATGCTTCGCTAAGCATATTCAGTTGATGCACTACATATGCTTTGTGTCAATGCATTGCATGCTAGTATTTGAATGCATACTTGGACTAAGTGTGAATGGTTCATTTAGTGTACACTGTCATTGCATGTGTTAATAATGCCGTTCAATGCATGAAGGACTGATTTATGTTGCATTGTCCTTGTTAACCCTGGTATATCAAATGGTATGTTACTAAAAGGCAGGGAAATCTGCCCGGAGGTTCCTACCATGTGTGAGATGGTCTTTGAGACCAGGTCCTCCGCCTAGTACCATGGGTCTAGTCTGCATGTAGAACAGTCTAATGCATAGCATATCTCTTGCATCATGATGTCAGGGGGAGCTGAGAGTTCTATTCAATTCATTGAATCCTTTTCACTTCCCAGTGTTCTCATTCAAATGATTCATATTCTTTGACATCGGTTGCTCATTGAACCATATTGCCACTTGCTATCTTTTCCCCATCATTTTCACTAAACAACAGCTTTGCATCTGGTTTAGTACATTGAATGATGATTATTGCAATTGTTCACTTATAAGAATCACTCTTACAAATTGAAAAGAACTAAAGGTTTAACCTTTATAAATTGGAGAGTTAAGTGTCTGCACTTCAGAAATTGAGATAAAAGAAAACTTTTATAGCTCTTAATCTTTGTCTCATGGCTAAAATAGAAAAAGTTTTTTTTAATGCCTAAATGTGTTAATCTGGAAATGTTTAGAACAGGTGAACAAGAGTGTGTAATGTTTTTCAATCAATCACTCTAAAAGAATTAAGGGCAGCAGTAAACAAGATCATTAATGTTAAGAACAGAACATAGTGACAGAAGCAATGGCTGATTGCACTGAGAAACTGTGAACTCCTCCAAAAAGACAGGAGATCTCACATGTCATGAAGTGCCTTAGACTATCTCTGTTCATAGGGTCAAATCTATAAGGGGAGTCCTCACCAAGTAACTGAGGGTACTGGCCTCTAATCAAGGTGTACCCTTAATGTCAAAAGTGAAGACTATTCCTCGTGGGTCTTGATCTGAAGTAGATCATATAGTTTATGCCTAGTAACTGGGGGTACCTACCTCTTATCAAGGTGTACACCTAATGTCAACAGCATAAATGCCATAGGTCTATTCACTTAGTTCAGTTTCAGAAATTGAAAAAAAAAATGAAAATCAAACTGCTGTAACCCTTCGAAAAATCAAAAGTCAATGAGTGAAAATTATTTTTATCAATACATATTCAAGTTGCCTCTCTTGAATTTCCTTGTTTAAACACAAAAGGGTATTATTTCAGACTTATCTATTAATACCATGTGCCCTAGATTCATTGCTATAAATGGAATCTAAAACTCTTTCTCAGGGGTCAGGTGTTTTACTCTAGATTTATCACTGATTAAACCTGAATTTTTGAAAATTGTATGAGTGGTGATTCTTATACTCTAAACAGTTGGTTATAATCATGCTTCCTTTCTGAACCTATGATTCAGCTGTTATCAAGTGATCCTCCTATCTTTTCTACCTGTGTTATCTGTTCATATTCCTTCTCAAAGGGGGAGCTTTTATTTAGGGGGAGAAATTGACTGAACTTTTATACATGCTATAATTTCTCAAATTATTTTTCTTTTTGATGAAGTCAAAGGGGGAGAATAATTTGAGTCTTCAGATTACCTCAGAATGCCTCACATCATCAGAATGACTCAATGTATTGAAAGTGTTGCCATCATCAAAAAGGGGGAGATTGTTGTGCCCATGCATGTGGTTTTGGTTTTGATGATGGTTTTAATGATGGCTTTGATGATTGGTTGTTGATGTGAGTTAATCAAAGGTTCAGTCATCTTGCTTCTCAGTTTAGATTAACATATTTGATGTTCAGTCTTGTTACATGTTAAACTGATGCATAAAGCATTCATTGCTGTGGTTTTGATGATTGATATTGTATTTTGATGATAGCAATGATATAGTGTTTTCATGACATTGTGCCTTGATGATTGCATCATGACTGTGACTGGTACAACTGATATATTGTTTATGTTAGACTTATGTTATGTGCATAGTCTATACAGTGCATCGTGGGGTTTATGCCCTAAGTCTATTCACTGCACATGCATCATTCGTCCAAGTCCATACATTGGACTGTAGTGTGCATTTGGCGAACACATCGCAAGTCTAGACATTGCACTGTAGCTTGCATTTCCTTAAAGTCTATACATCGGACTGGTTTGCATTGGGCTAAGTATATACAACGTCAGCTCATGCCTTGTCTTAGACAAAGTCTATACAATGGCTTTGGGTCTCCAAGTCTATACAGCCTTTTGCTTCGCCAAAGTCTGTACATTGGTCTGCATAGGCTAAGTGTTTACATTGTCAAGTACAATCATGCACTGGTCATGTAGTCTGTACAGCGTGAAGTCTATACTTTGGCACTGTAGCTTACTCGTGCAAGTCTATACCTTGGACTGTTCTTCATGTCTGTACATCAGATTGTACATCATCTTCGCGCTGTTTCTGTACTTGAGTTTTTCGTGTTGTTTCCCCTCACTAACACAAAAAGATCTCGTGTTGTATGAGCATACAACACTTCGTGTTGATTTCCATGCGTGACAGGAAAGCTTGTATGAGGTTAGACTTCGTGTCGTTTCCCTTGTCTTCATCTTCGTGTTGTTTTAGTGTCTACGTCTCCGTGTTGTTTTTATGTTTCTGTCTGAGTGTTGGTCTTTCGTTTTTGACTTAGTGTCTTTCTCGCCTTGACCACACTTCGTGTCGATTCTTGGTTTTCTACACCCCGTGTCATTTCACCTCGTGCTGTTCTCACTGTCGTCGTGTTGTTTTCACCGCGTGTCGATTATTGTTTTTCACTTAGTGTTGTTTTCACTTCGTGTCAACTTCACTTCGTGTCGTCTCTTTGTACTTCGTCTTCATGTTGTTTTCAACCCGTGTCGATTACTGTTTTTGACTTCGTGTTGATTTCAACCCATGTCAATTCTGTTTTGTCTTTGTGTCATTTTCACTCCGTGTCGAAACCTGTGTTTCGTCTTCGTGTTGTCTTCACCCCGTGTCATTTTTTCAGACTTCGTCTCCGTGTTGTTTTCATAACTTCGTGTCGTGTTTGTTACACCTCGTGTCGTTTTCCGTTTTGTGTCTTCGTGTCGTTTTTTGTTCTTCTTAGACCTTGTGTCTTTCTTGTGTTGAAACCACACTTCGTGTTGGTTTCTGTTTTGTCTCCATGTATCTCGTGTCGTTCTCGCTTTAACCACACTTCGTGTTGCTTTACGTAGACCTTGTGTCTTACTTTGTTTGCAAACACTTCGTGTCGGTTTCTGCTGTCACCCCGTGTTGTTCTCGTGTTATCGTTTATGTCTGTGTGGTCTTACTTCGTGTTACTTACTGTTGTACATCGAGTCCTTACTGACTTCGTGTCGTTTTCCCTATTGTGTCCTCGCGTTGTCTCCGTGTCGTTGCTATTTGTCACTTCGTGCTGTTTCGTTTTAACCTCGTTCAAGTTTCTTCTAAAGTACTGTTCTTCTGATAATCTATACAGAGGTGTTCCTTAAATTGATTACTTATCCGATACTCTGTTTTACAGGTGCTCTAATCGTGAAGCAGTACGTGATACAAGGCTGCATCTGGCACGTGATCCAAGATGCAGAGGAGCCTCCACGTGGTCCGAAATATTAGGGCAGGAAACGTGGGAGGCACACGCGTTTTGTGCCCTATCCACCTACTGCTGCTGCTATATATAGGAGCCTTCGTCCACAGATGGAGGGTGATCGAGTTGGCGAGAAGAAAACTCTATACAGAGAGCCACGATCCAGACAAAGAAGAAGAAAAAGAAAAGAAGAAGAGAAAGATAGTGAGAAAGAGAAAGAAAGAGAGATTGAGTAAGAGATCGAGATAGCAGAGTGTGAAGAGAAGAAGAGGAAGAAGAATAGAGAAGAAGAGAGAGATAGAGTGATAGAAGCTTCAACAGAAGATCTGTTCTTGCTGAACCGTGGATCAAATCCAGGCCAGCCAGCTCCTGCGAGAGCCACATTTGTTTTTATCTTTTCAGCCTTCTGTTGCTGGTTTCGTTTTTGTTTTTATCCATTTACTGTAACTCCGATCCTCTGTAGAGAGGTCGGGGTTCCTCCTGTGGGTTCAGGAGAAGGGAGACTTTGTGTCTTCGGTTTGCAAGTAGCTGGGTGCTACTTGTGGTTGGTACCCTCCCGTGTGGAGGAAGAGAGACTTGCGTCTCTGGTTGCCTTTGACAGGGTGTCATCGGTTGTTTCCCTCCGGGTTGGAGGAAGGGAGATTTATCTCCGATTGTGCTTCCCTCTGGGGTTCAGAGGAAGAGAGACTTGGGTCTCTAGGTTCCCCTCCGGGTTGGAGGAAGGGAGGCTTGTTCCTCTGGCTCTGGGCTTGTGAGTAGCAAGCCCGGTGGTTCCCTCCGTGTGTGGAGGAAGAGAGACCGTGTGTCTCTGGTTTCCAAGTGGCTGGAGTCACTTGTGGGTTCCTCCTGTTTGTTCAGGAGAAGGGAGATTGCTATCTCCGGTTGCAAGTAGCTGGGTGCTACTTGTTGTTTCCCTCCGGTTTGGAGGAAGGGAGACTTGTCTCCGGTTCTGGGCTTGTGGATTCAAGTCCAGGGGTTCCCTCCAGGTCTGGAGGAAGAGAGACCTTGTGTCTCTGGTTTGCTAGTGACTGGTGTCACTAGTGGTTCCCTCCGGTTGGGAGGAAGAGGGGAGGTTGTTCCCCTGGTCAAGCTGTTTGGCAGCGTTTGTTGCAGACTGAGTCTGCTGTTTCTAGCGTGAGCTAGTGGAAGCCACACTCGGTTTGAGTGTGGGGTGGATGTAGGTCTGGAGGACCGAACCACCTAAAAACCCCTTGTGCATTGTGGTTTGATTTGTTCATTTGTGCTTCCGCTAGATGAATGCATAGGGGCACTCCATGTGTTTGCTAACTGGTAGAACTGAATAGTTGATTAGCTTTCAGATTTGGTAAATCTGTCTAGTTAGCATCATAGTTCTAGTTTGGGCGAAATTTTATATTGAGTGAAAGTCTTGTTAGTATTCTAGTTTTAAATTGGGTGAAAGTTTTTTAAAGGGTTATATTCATTCACCCCCCCTCTGAATACTGCATCGAACCCAACACACCCCTCACTCCAAACCGGAGTGAGGCTTCCACTAGCCAAAGCTAGAATCGCAGACTAAGTCTGTAATAAGTGCTGCCAAACAGCTTGACCAGGGGAACAACCTCCCCTCTTCCTCCCAACCGGAGGGAACCACTAGTGACACCCAGTCACTAGCAAACCAGAGACCGAAGTCTCTCTTCCTCCAGACCAGGAGGGAACACTTGGACTTGCAACCCACAAGACCAGAACCGGAGACGAATCTCACTTCCTCCAACCCGGAGGGAAACCCACAAGTGACTCCCAGCCACTTGCAACCGGAGACCCAATGTCCCCCTTCTCCTGAGTCCACAGGAGGAACCCCGATCCCAAACAAGGGAATCGGAAGAATAAGGTGAATAGATGGAAGGAAAAAAATAAAAACAAACACAAGGAAAAACACAGCAACGTAAAGCTGGAAATGAGACACACAAAGTAGCTCTCGTAGGAGCAAAATTGGTTTGGATTTGATCTAAAGTCAGACAGATGAATCTTCAATGAAGGCTTCTTTCTTCTTCTCCACGAACTCTCTCTCTCTCTTCTTCTTCTCAGTATCAGGCTCACACTATTCTTTTTCTTCTTCACTCTCGATCTCAATCCCTTTTTCTTTTTCTTCTTCTGCTTTCAGCCTCTCTGCTACTGCTCCCTCCTTTTTCTTCTTCTGCCTTTTTCTGCTCTCTGCCTCTACTTCGATCACTCTTCCTTGATCTTGATCAGTCTTCTTCATGTGGAAGAAGCTCTATATTTATACCAGCCGCAGCTAGGGCGTGTGTAGGGCTTTTGCCCTCTTGTCCTCGAACCACGTGCCAGGTGCCAACCTCGGATCACGTGCCCAGCCATCTTTCTTCTCGAAGTGTATACCTGTGACATAGTCATAAGAGAGTATCAGATGGATGTATAGACTTGGTTAAGGCTTTTAACAAAGCGTGTATAGACATGAATGCTGCATATAGGCAAGTATGTACAGTGTGAGAATGTGTAGACTTGAGTGCCTTCATGCGACCTCAGTGTACAAACTTTAGATGCAGTATATAAGCAAGTTTGTACAATGTGAGAGTGTGTAGACTTGAAGCCCTTCAAGCGACCTCAGTGTACAGACTTGCAGAATGATGCATTAACATAACAGAGTGGAATGTGTAGACTTCTGTGTAAAGCATGAAGCAATCGAATGTGTAGACTTTAGAAGCATAGAGATGCTACAGCGTGACAGTGTCGACGCAGTAGTTTACCCTGATGTGAAGTTAGATCTGGGTCAGTTCAGTGGGTCGACGCAGTGACCCCATGCGTCAACGCATCCAGCCTTATCTTTGACTCAATGGGTTGACGCCATCTGAACTACTAACGAGATGTATAGACATGCGAATCTGATGTAAAGACTTGCAAAGGAAAGGCTGTACAGACTTGAGCACAGCAAAGCAATTGAATGTATAGACTTCACGATGTGAAGACTTTCCAAAGACAACTGGACGATGTACAGACTTAAGCGAAGCAAAGTCTGTACAGACTTGAAGGTTCACAATGTATACACTTTGGAAGATGATCCAATGTACAGACTTGGAAATGGCTGAATGGACTTTGGAAGATGATGCATGAGACGATGGACAATGTATAGACTTCACTTTGTGCAAGCTACAGTACAATGTCTAGACTTGATGCAGCTTCAAAGCACAATGTGCAGACTTTACCAATGTATAGACTTGGGGTTCTGAACGTAGGTAAAGACTAGGACTGTATAGACTTGATGAATAGCTTGAAAGCAACAGAACAGTGTATAGACTTGGAAGGTTCAGCGGTGGATGTATAGACTTCACCTAAGCAAGCTACAGTGCAATGTATAGACTTGATCTCAAGGAATGGCAGTACAGACTTTGAGTGAAAGCATGAACAGTGAATCAATGTATAGACTTGCAGATCAAACGTTGCACATATGCCATGAATGTATAGACCTGTTCGATGAATGCATGAATAGTGAATCAATGTATAGAGTTCCAATGCCTTCGTCAAATGCGATGTACAGACTTGGCAAGCCCCAGGCCGATGTATAGACTCGCAGTGCAATGTTCACACGACTGGGTGATGTACAGACTTGGTGAGTGCCAAGCGATGTACAGACTTCAACGACTCATGCAACCAGACACGTGAAAGCACAGACAGTGTACAGACTTAGTGCAAACAGGATGTGCAAACTTGTGGCCTGCAATGTCTAGACTTGATATGAAGGAATGCACAATGTCTAGACTTGATGAATAATGCAATAGGCAATGCTGACTGATGTATAGACTCTGAATGAGTGACATGCGACAGACACTGTGTAGACTTGTTTTGAACCACGCACAATGTATAGACTTGCAATACCATGAAGGCAGGCTGTATAGACTTGAAGTAATGCATGCAGGTGACAATGTATATACTTGCTGTCAACAAGTGTATGGACTAAGCATGCATATAGCAATGATGTGTAGACTTGGGTGTGTGTGTGCTGTACAGACTTAAATGCAAACAGGATGCTTGTGTATGCATGAGGGTAATGTACAGACTTGCGAATCTGGGGGGTCGACCCATCTAGAAGGGGGGTCGACCCACTTCTGTCTAGACTATGCTGACTGATGTATAGACTTGCATATGCATGGAGAGGCAAGGCAATGTATAGACTATGGCATGAATGAAGAGTGCAGACTATATGACTGATGCAATGAAACACCGGAGAATGTACAGACTTTCAGGCACAATGAACATGGACCGATGAAGTGAATGCATATAGTAGATATGAACTGAATGTATGTAGGAGAACTAACAGAGCATTACCTATTACCTGATCTGAGCATTAACCTTACCTGTCATGATTTGACTTTGACTTGGGTTAACTTTATGACCTGTGAGTCATCCTTAAACCTATTCTGACAGTTTCTCATAATGCAACAGGATTATAACATCAAGGATGTAAACATAATGAGGCATAATATCTATCATCATCAAAACTCTAGAACCACAGGGGACATATCACCCCAGAGTAAAACGGTGTAGTTGAAAGAAGAAACCGAACACTCATAGAGATGACAAGAACAATGCTTGCCGAACGGCAACTCCTAAGGAAATTTTGAGCTGAAGCGGTAAACTCGGCATGTTATATTATCAACCGCTCTATGGTAAGGCCACACACCAAAAAGACTCCTTATGAGTTGCTGAAAGGTAAAAAGCCTTCTCTCACACATATGAAAGTGTTTGGGTCAAAATTCTTCATCCACAATATTGACAAAAGAGATTTAGATAAATTCGAAACCAAGAGCGATGAAGGTATATTCCTTGGATATTCTGATAGATCTAGGGCATATAGAATTTACAATGTTAAGAGTCAAACTGTGGAAGAATCAGGGCTTATAGAATTTACAATGTTAAGAGTCAAACTGTGGAAGAATCACCCCATATCTCTTTTGATGAATATCATGATGATTCTAACAATGATAACTCTTGCAGGAAAAATGATGAAGACGGGAAATTCCTAAACATGAAGGACAAGAGTGATTCTCCACAAGAAGAAATAAAAGAAGATGGTGACCTAGCTGAATCAAGTAATGCAAGGGATCAAGCACCAGTAGAAGGTAATGATGCTACAAACATTAGAATTCTTAAGGATCATCCTTTAGAAAATGTCATTGATAGCTTGAATGACCCACCTAGAATAAGGTCACATTTTAGATTTGTGAAAGAATTAGATCAACTTGCTCTTGTCTCCCAGATTGAACCTAAGAGTGTTGATGAGGCATTAAAAGATGAAAACTGGATAAATTCAATGCAAGATGAGTTAAACCAGTTTGAAAGAAACAAAGTTTGGCATCTTGTTCCTAGACCTTCATCACAATTTGTCATAGGCACTAAGTGGGTTTCTAGGAACAAACTAAGTGAGGATGGTAAGATAATAAGAAACAAGGCTAGATTGGTGGCTCAAGGGTATAATCAAGAGTTTGGGGTAGACTTTGAGGAATCTTATGCCCTAGTTGCTAGACTTGAGGCCATCAGAATTTTGCTTGCCTTTGCATGCTCCCTTAGAATAAAGCTGTATCAAATGGATGTAAAAAGTACTTTCTTGAATGGCTTGATCAAAGAAGAAGTCTATGTTGAGCAGCCCCCTGACTTTGAGAATTCTAACCATGCAGATTTTGTATACAAGCTAGACAGGGCACTTTACTTAAGCAAGCACCAAGAGCTTGGTATGAGAGACGAAGCTCGTTCCTCATTGAAAAAGGGTACACACGAGGTAAGATAGATCAAACACTTTTCACCAAGAAGTAAGGTAAGAACATCTTGATTGTTCAAATTTATGTTGATGATATTGTGTTTGGTTCTACTAAATCTGAAATGTGTGAGGAATTTGCTAACCTCATGACTAGCGAATTTGAGATGAGCATAATGGGAGAACTCCAATTCTTTCTCGGTTTGCAGGTCAACCAAGGACAATATTGTTGATTCATAAGTCAAGCCAAATACATCATAGAGCTGCTGAAAAGATTTGACATGACAAACAACAAAATAATTGTAACTCCTATGAGCACCACAACATCACTGGATTCGGATGAAAATAGTAAATTAGTGGATGTAAAGATCTATAGAGGTATGATCGGCTCTTTGCTTTACTTTACTGCATCCCGACCAGATATCCAGTTTAGTGTATGCCTTTGTGCTAGATTTCAACCTAGTCCTAGAGAATCTCACTTGACTGCCGTCAAACGTATCCTTAGATATCTTGTCGGAACTCAAGATTTGGGATTGTGGTATCCATCATCATGTGATTTGTCTCTTATATCTTATTCTGATGGGGACTACGCTGGCTGCAAGCTGGATCGTAAGAGTACTAGTGGCTATTGTCAGTTTCTAGGCGGGTGTTTAGTTTCTTGGGCCTCCAAGAAACAACACTCGGTTGCCCTCTCAACTGCAGAAGCAGAATATGTTACTGTGGGGAGCTGTGGCACCTAAGTGTTGTGGATTAAACACCAACTCCAAGACTACTTAGTGGATCTTGGTTGTGTCCCGATTCTATGTGATAACACTAGTGTTATCAACCTTACAAAAAATCCAGTCCAGCACTCTAGGACTAAGCATATTGAGATTAGGCATCACTTCATTAGAGATGAGGTCGTTAAGAAAAATTTGGAACTGCATTTTGTTGATACTCTAAATCAAATTGCGGATATTTTCACCAAGCCCCTGTGTAATGACAGGTTTTCAACACTCAGAAGGGAGCTTGATCTTTGCCGACCTCAGGCCAATAAAAATTGAAATGATGATTTTGTTCAATTTAGTTGTGTTTTTGCAGATTGGTGTCCATGCATTGTTTATATGTAAATATGTCATTTTGCATATGGTGTAGCATTGCATGTAGTCATGATGCATAATAAAATTGAATTCGTGTTCATAATGCATTGTATGGCTTGTGTAGCATCCTTCTTGTATGGCCATGGTATATTAAATGTTGATGTATGGAAAGGCAGGCTATGCTTGTCTAGGAGCACTCAATATGCGTGAGGTTTCACCTCCGCCAAGTACCATGCGTCACTGTCGCATATAGGCTATATAGTAAGGGGGAGTTGTCTCTTTGACGTATTCATGCATATATTTCATCTTCATTCTGTTGCATTTAATAAGTGTACAACCATAGGTTGGGTCATACATTTCATTTCTGCCACCTTCATAAGTGACTAGGTCAACCTCATTTGTCATTCAACTTGTTTGCAAACATAACTCCTTCGTGCATCCATGGCATATCCTTAGGGGGAGTTTTGTTGATTCTCTTAACCTCTTGCAATCTGCACTTCACTTGGCTTACAGTCTGATTTGAGATCATGAGACCGACAGAACTACGGCGTAAGAGCTTTCTATTATATGCCCTGATGATTGTCCATCCAATAAAAATGGTTCAGATTTAATGATTTCTTTGAAGTTCTGAAATATTTGCTCTGAAACCATCTATGTTCTGTGGTTTTAATAGACCTTAACTAGAGATTACATATTATGCTTTGAATGACTATCATGGTATCTGAAAATTCAAAATTCATGACCATCTTGGTGATACACTCAGGCTTAGTATTGTTCTTAAACATCTTGATGAGCTGGAATTCTTGGAAATCCATTTGATAGAGCAATGATATTGTTGCACGGAGAAATATGTCACGTCATCAAATCAAGTGACGAATGATATGTCATGATGTGCCCCTGTTATCTCTGTCTTAATTATATTTGGACTCTAGGCAGAGCACTGACATAATTGCTGAGAAATATATCTTCTCATCAAAGAAATGAGATTGGATATGTCATGACGTGACTTTGCTATCTCTGTTCATTCTGAAGCATGACCATCAGTCTTGCCAAATACCTAGGGATACTGGCGTCTAAATAACATGTATTCTTACGGCTAGGAGGTATGTACTAGACTTGATTACTCGTAAAATATGAGTCATGTGCCTTCAAATACAAAAGTTACTGAACAATCAAACATGCTGCAATCATACAATTCCATGCTTTACTCATACTTTTTTAGCCTCAATACTAGTTTTTATGCTATTCCCTTTGTCGTTATTGAATATGGATGTATAAGATAAGGGAAGGTTAAACACTGCCATGATATGCACTTCTGGTTCATTTCTATTAAAAAAAGCATGTAGCTGCTTTTCGAACTCTATTGTTGATCTCAGATTTCATTAGCTTTGAACCATGTATATTTGCTCACGGCATGTTTCGCGTTTGCATATAATGGCTTGCTCTTCACTTCCATTCAGCTCTGGTCTCTCAGACATTTGTCGACTTCTCTACCTTATCCCTCCTTTTTGCTGCTGTCAAAGGGGGAGAAAATGTCTTGTTGTGAGTCCTTTATGAGAGCTAATATTGCCCGTCCTTTGTGCGGCCTTTGTGAGTTGTCAAAGGGGGAGAGTGAATTGTGGATGGGAGAGAGTCCACAGAGGAGAGAACCCACGGGGGAGAGAACCTTGTGAGCTTTGAGTCTTCCTATGTGATGGGGGTTTGTGCATAGCATTCACATGCTTTGATCATCCATGCATACATATCCGCATTCACATGCTTTCACTATCATGGATCTTGAGCTGCACATGTCGCATATATCATACACTTTGCCATCTTGGATATTACTGCCATATAATGACTCACAGTGTTGCCATCATCAAAAAGGGGGAGAATATTGTGCCCCTGTGGTCAATTGAGTCATCTTGTGGTCACTTGGGTTATTCGACATCATCTTATGGTCATTTGAGTTATTTGATATTCTTGGTTTTGATAATGGCTAAACACTATAAGTCATTGATGTTTTACCACTCTTATATGACTAAACTACTTGATGTTCTTTCATGACAGATATGCCAAGGAATGGAGTGGAGATGGTAAAAGTGAAAGCTCAATGATTGTGCCCTTGCACGCGGATCGACCTGCGCGGTCAGGTCGCGGTGGTCAAGGGGGCAGCGCCCCTTGTGGGGGTTCCCGGGGGCGGAGCCCCCGAAACAAAATTTTGATTATAGGAGCGATATAATCAACAGAAATCTTCCAGACAGTCAAGGTTGATGCCACAGATGATAACGGGCTGCTAAAGGACTCAAGCGATGGAGCTAAAGGGGTTAACGAACTGACCTGGCTTAACCCGGGGTCTGCCTAGCTGGCGGTCAACCGCCAGCACAGGGGCGGTCGATCGCCCCAGCCAGCAGCTCCCAGTCTGCACGAGTCTCAGTGGCGGTCGATCGCCAGCCTAGTAGCGGTCGACCAGAAATTCCAAGGACCATCCGTCTACAACGTTTCTCAGTAGCGGTCGACCGCCAACTTCTGCAGGTCGATCGCCAGCCCCGAGCCAACAATGTTGACTTTGTTTTCCACTTCGAGAAGAGCTCCTTTTCTTGTATTTGTTTAACCCCAAAGTCACCCAATCTTCCATAGATTGTGGATCTGGTCTGGGGGATGTCCAAGGACCATTCAAAGTCTATAAAACCAACACATGAGGGGTTAGAAACCCTAATGCTTCAATTGGAACAAGAGAGATCAAGGGAGGCTAGAGGAGGTGATTCGCGGGTACTGTAGCACCTCCGTGAATAGTGCTTCGGGCTAGAGTTCATCATCCATCCAAGGTGATTCAAGCTTTTTTTTGAAGCCATCAACCTCCAAGAAAGGTGTAAAAGCAATCAAGGTTCAATGCTGCATCCATTATCTCCCACATCAACTCAAAGGAGATTCAAAGAAGGAGATTCATGGAAGATCTATTTGCAAAGAAGAAGGAACCCTTGTTGCTGAACCAAGAGGAGTAATTGCAAGAGAGAAGAAGCCCTTGTTGCTGATCAACATCGAATCTCAGACAAGATCTTTTCTCCTTGAGCATATTCTAATTCTTGTTTGAGAGCTTTCATATTTGTTCTCTTTCCATTTCATTCAAACATTTAAAACTGAAGATCGTCCCTACCGGTGGTTAGTAGGAAGGCAATCGGAAGTTGTCCGATCTGCGGTGTGGACGTCCCTACCTGTGGTTAGTAGGAAGGCAATCAAAGTTCTTTCCGATTTGCGGTTCAGTGCGTGGCACTAGTGGAGCCTCACCGGATTTGATGAGGGGTGGACGTAGGACTGGGGATTCAGTCCGAACCACCTTAAAATCTCGTGTGTGGTGGTTTGCTTGTGTGATTGCTTTGTGTTAGATGCATGCTTAGGTTCAATCTCTATATTGCGTAATCATCTTGCTAAGCAAATCGTTGTGTCCTTCGTTAAGCTAGTTATATTCCGCTGCTATTATCATCGTCTAGCTTTAAAGAGGGTTGCATTGTAAAAAGAGGGGCAGATCTATTCACCCCTCCCCTCTAGATCCGCTATCCACTACTCCACAAATGAGACCTTCGTAAGTCCCCGTGAGCCTGGGATTCCCACTAGGACACCGGGCAGGTTGTACCTCAAGTCCTGCACCAGTTTGACTCGATTGAACCGCATGAAAGACCCTGGTTTATGACACGGGCCACATTGGACTGTCCAAGTTATTGCACGGCCAGAACTGGACCGTGTAATGCTCGGGACGTCCCAATAAGAACCGTGCAACTCTGGCAGGATGCCATTTTTTGTTGGTCGATTGCCCTTGTTCTTCTTCGACCTAGTCATGTTACAATCGACCCAAAAAGCCTCTAGGCTAACCAACGGACAGTGAGCTGGACCCTGGTTTAGTGACACCCCACCTATGGCAGTCCGAGACCCCATTTGGGTGGATTCCTCGTGTCTTGTAAGGCCCAGTATTGAACGGACTGGACATGCCCGTCCAGTTTGTTGAACGGATACTCTTGGACCGTTCAGTTCTTGAGCGGCCCAATCCAGCCCGCCTACTTTCATCTTGGGCTTCGAATCTTTCCTGTCGTGTACGGCCCAAAGTGGACTGTCCAGGTCTGTTAAAAGGCCCATTTTTGATCGTTCTGTAATTGGAGCGGCCCATAGTGGACCATTCATCCTTGGCTTCTGTTAGGCTGCTCTTCAGCCCAATCCTTCTAGAGCGGTCCAGTTAGAGATCGTTCATCCTCTGACCGGCCCAATATGGACCGTGTATCTTCCAAAAATGATTTCCATGATTCTTGGTGTTGGAATACAAGGACCTGTTGGTTCTTGATAACTTGAACTTTCTAGACATGATGTCTACTTCAACTTACCCTTGGAATTTTTTGAGGTAAGTTCTATATCTTGAATTTTGGCCATTTTGCTGGATTAATGTCTAGACATAACTTGGGATCTTGGATCCATTAAATCAATGTCAACGCATCATAAGGGCCCGGTCTGGTCCTGGGAGGAGCGCCCGAAAAGTACTAGTGCCCCGAGGAGTTGTAATGACATGGTGAGGCATTGCACCGAGTGCATGACTAGCGTGATGTCTACGACATATTCCTTTACACGATTCCTTCATGTATTTACATGACTTGGTTATTTCATGCTTGATTGGCCATTTTCAGTTATACTTTGCTCATGTTCTCTTACTGTCCTTATTCTGTTATTTATATTGTCATCTCATTTTTCTTTCTCATAGAACATAAATACAAATTGGTTAATTACTTAAACTTACCTGCTACTACCTACTGAGCAATCGCTCACCTGGTTGTTTCTCCCTTTTCAGGTAGCTCAGGTGAGGACTCGCAAACTGAGGGGGATGGGCAAGAGTGAAGACCTAGAGCGAGCCAGTTAAAAGACTGTGTGGAGTCATTCATGGAAGTCTCGAGTCTAATTGTGGTTTAGAATGTTGTCAAGTGAATGTTGTAATAGAGTCAATGATTGTAATAGTGTCAAGCTGATAAGTGTTTTTGAAGGTTTTTCTTATGTTATTGGTTGGAAATGATGTAAACTTGTTTTAGGGTTCATTTAATAATTATTAGATCGGTAGAATCATTATCTATCCTTGGTACTGTGGTGAATGTTATAGATTCTCTAGCGTAGGTCGTAGCATGTCTGGAAATCAGCATATTATTATTAATTTTTCTACTGCCGGTCCCGATATTCCGCGTCGGGGCGTGACACCTTTGGCACTAGAGCTGATGATGTCGAGCTGTCAGCTGAGAGGACTATGCTTCCTTTGTTTAAGCTGATGCTTGCCACGTTTGTCATTTTATTTTCTCGATATCTGTTTTAGTGGCATGAGTCGTGTCTCCTTTCCTGTGAGACGTAAGCGACGTTGCCTTGTTTCGGAGGTGTCAGACTTGTGTCCACTTGTGAGCCATGCTCGTTCTGTGGATCTGTTTGCCTCGAGATCCAAAGCATGTGCTTGTGATTATTGTCTGACAAGTGTTCCTCGGAATTGTGTTTTTCAAAATTCATGCTGTTTGAAGTTATGTTTTAGGGTTTGTTCTTCCCTGCTTCTTCTTGCTTGCTCCTTAAATTTCGAGGATGAAATTACCTGAAGGAGGGGAGGCTGTAATACCCTGAATCTTTCGGATCCTTATCGGAATACTTTTGGATCGCTTTTGTGGGTCTTGAGTTGAGTTTTACGATCCACGTGGGTTTTTTTCTTGTACAAGTTACAGAACCCTATGGTGAGTTTATTTCTCAGTTCATCGGCTCGAGGACGCTACAGTTGCGATGTACTCTTTGAGAGGATCGTTTCGGTGATTTTTACGTATTTTTCTGAATTAGGGGATTTTCGGCACAAAAATTAGAATTTCAGAAAATTCGGAAAATTCCTAATTTTCTTTCTATTTAACCTTCCTCACCCTCTCTCCTCCCTCATTTCCCACCTCTCTTTCTCTCTCTCATTCTCTCTCCTCTCTGCTCCTCTTGACGCGGGGTGCACACCATTGGCGAGCTAGTTGAGGCGAGGACGCGATGGAGTGATCGGGAGGCGTGATGGGGCGACAGATTGAGCGTGGCACGGCGCGATCCCTCGGTGGATTCAAAGTCGGCGCGGTTCATTGTTTGCGTAGATTTCAGCGTGGTTTAGTCGCTTCGGCGCATGGAATCATCGGTGGAGGTAGGGAAATGGATCACCTACTTCTCCTCTACGTTCCCTCACAGTTTCGTGTCGAACGGTGAGCATACGAGTGGGTTTTATCTCGTTTGGGTAAAATCATGCTTTTGGGGTGTTCATAGGGTTTGCCAGAAAATGGTGACGGTTTTTAGATCAGTTGGTATCATTCGAACCCCTGGAATGTCAGCGTTCCAGATCCACTGATTTCGTGTCGATTGGTCGTCATTTGGGGCCGGTACGAGCCCGGGAACCCCGGTGACCCAAATAGGGTCGATTCGATGGAATCAAAAATTTCTTGCGATTAAGCTGTTGCATGTGCCCCTTCCGGCCTGTGGAAGGTTGCTTTTGTCCATTAGGACTGTTTCCCCTTCGATCGGGATCAAACGGGGCGTGGAATCGGGCTTTAGGGCTCGGATCCACCGGTTTTCCGCTATAACCGATCGACCGTCGCGGGCTGGCTAGTCGACCGGTCGGCGTTCGCAGTGGACGGGTGACCGCCGTGTCTGTCCGGTCGACCGACCGCCCAGGTCTGGTCGACCGACCCTGTTAGGTCGACCGACCCCAGGGGTCAGGTCGATCGGAATTCTGTGTTTTTGCATGTTTTGAGTCCCGATCAGTCCGGTTGAGACCCAATGACCGACCTATGGCCTCGCGAGTGTCCGAACACCCCGTGGATTCCGTGTCCGTGTTTCTGGGGTGTCGGAAGGTGCCGTGTGACCTCGATTAGCATGTCCATAGGTATGTGTGTTTTAGGCTTTGTGTTACGCTCAATCGAGTCACCGTGTATCGGTGTGAGTGCGGTGGGGTTCCCCCGCATGTGTGTGTTGCCTCCCTTGAGTTCCCATTTGAGGGGATGGTCTCGACGGCTCGTGAGCTGTCTCGGTGTCCGTGTTACCATGGTTTTAGACCTAGTCAAGAATTTAAGTCGGTTGGCCTTGGCGGCCCAACCTTCGTCTGCCTCTTCATTGTGGCGCCCCATTCTTAGGCCGCTACTAGTCGTTTGACTTAGGTCAATGTTTTAGGGCGGTTAGTGTGGCGGTTGTCTCTTGGACTGCCTAGTCCGTGTGGCGGGTCTATATTAGACCGCTTGGTGGTTTAATTGGGAAGGTCGGTTCGAGAGTTGACTGGGTGTTGCGGCCATATCTTTGACCGCCACAGTCACCTCGCGGCCGGGTGTAAGACTGCCAGAGTCCTTGCCTCTGTGTGTGTAGCGGCTTCTTCCTTGGCTGCTTGTGTTGCTTAGCTGCCGAGTGATGTACCGCTTGCGTCCCAGAGGATGGTTTACCAGTATTTTGGTTTTCGAGTGCCTTGGCTTGACCTCATGGTTTGCCCATTGTTCTGTGGATGCCTTTTGATGTCTTATGAGGGCTATGACCATGTTATAAGGTAGTCAGGTGTTCTTTGTTATTGGTTAGGTTTCTGTACTACTTCAGAGTCGTTGTTAGGTTCTGGTCAACCCGGTGAGACCCAGTGGTTGACAGGTGACCTTGTGTGTGTCTCGATTATTATGGATAGCTCGAGACATGGTTCTGGATGGCTTGAGGTACTGTCTTACGTTGATTTGCATGTCCAGGTGCTTTGAGGGTCTTGATGCTCCCTCAGATCTCTGTGAGTCATTTCCTCCGAATGTATCGTTTCTTCTGGCTTAGGATTAGACCGATTGGCGGCTCGTTCTGCTTTATGCGACGATCTTGACTCTGAGTCGTGAGACTCAAGGATCGTTGTATTAGCAGGTCTAGTTGTCTTGTCCTGAGTCTGTTGGCGATTGGTATGCTACCTTGGTACTTTGTAGTACGTATGACAATGCTTGCTTGGCCTGTCTATACTGCAACACTCGTGTTTCAGAGTCTTTGTGTCTAGTGAGCCTCCACTAGTCGTAGCCTCACGACCTCGTGTGTCGGCCCACCTGGGAGTGGTGGTGAGAGCAGTTCCCGAGATACTGTTATTAAGCTAGTTTCCATGGGCCCCTGCTTTACGGTAGTGTCCTACTGGGGGAGAAACTAGCTAGAGGCCTGACTCTAGGCAAGAGTCGGTGTGTGAACACGTGGTCAGAGGCGTTTGGACTAGCGCCGACGGGCGTGACCCTAACTAGTCACTCGTTACTGTAGTTCCTATTCTGGTTCAGTGAGTATGTCAGTCTCCGTCGCTCTCGGCGTCCGTAGCGAGATACATGTGGCGCAGTATAAGAAGTTAGTGGACGCATTTGGCTGTTCTTCTAGTGAGGAGGTGCTTCTGTCACGTGACACGTGACTCTCACGTTTCTCGTGCGTTGTGACCTTCCCAGGTTAGTCTTTTCTTGGCCTTACCCGAGGTTACTGTTGTGTAACGTGTACAACGCTCTAGTTGTGCATGTAGTTGTGTTTAAGTGAGTGTGCATGGCAATCGAGTCGTGTAGGCCTTAGTGTTCTGTGTCTATCCAGGTCTTTTCTAGGCTTTTCGCCTGTCTTTGTAGGCCTTCGCCTAGGATCTTGTGCTGTGTCAGCAGATCGGTAACTTCTGACTTTGTGAGATCAGGGTTCGCCTTTTTGTTACTGTTTGGAGTAGTTTAGGGAGCCGAGGTTAGTTCGACAGTCATGTTTTGCTTGGTACGGCTTTTCTCTTTTCTTTTAGCTGTTCCTACTCCTTCCGTTCCCAGTTTTTCCTTTACAGCTTTCTAGTAGTAGTTTCCTGCCTTTCCTGCTTTACTACTACTGCTGCTGTTTCAGTTGTTCCGTGTTACTACGTTATTTTTCAGTGAGGATCCGCATGACCCCTACTGAGCCAGTGACACGAGGCTCACCCCTGCTTTTCAGGTGGGGTCGTCTCTACTTCCTTTGCAGTTCCTGGTATGGTGAGTTCGTAGTTGCCAGCAGTACCTACGTCGGGCTTCCCCCGACCTCAGTGTACGTTTTTCTTTCTGTTAGACTGTACTCATCTTTCCTTTGGACTGGACTCTGGTATAATTGTTAATTTTAACTGTTAATTAAAAAGTAATTTTATTTTTGCTACTTTAGCAAACCTGATTAATGAAATTTAATTGCTTACTGTTATATCTGCGACTTCAATGTACTACACGACAATCCTTTTTCCCTTCGGAGCTTTACAGCTCTTGGGAGGCTTCACGGGTTCCAAGTGATATCGAGTCTGCTCGGTAATCCTATCGGATATATCCGGTATCCGGAGTCCGAGTCGTCACACGGACAACATACAAAACTCTCATTGGAATGTCTCCATATAGGTTAATCTTTGAAAAAGCATGTCACCTACCCGTTGAGCTTGAGCATAGGGCCTATTGGGCTATTAAGCAGTTCAATTTTGACTTGGCCCAAGCCAGATCTCATAGGGCCCTACAACTAAATAAGTTGGAGGAGTTGAGGAATGAAGCCTATGAAAATTCCAAGATTTACAAAGTCAAGATCAAAGCTTTCCATGATAAACACATTGTGAGAAAATCATTTCAACCTGATCAAAAAGTTTGGCTCTTTAATTCAAGGTTGCGCTTATTCCCCGGAAAATTAAAGTCTAGATGGAATGGACCATTTGTTGTGCTCAAAGCCTTTGATCATGGTGTTGTCAAAATTCTAGATCCTAAAAATGGTCAAATTTTCACTGTCAATGGTCTGCGTCTCAAACTCTACTTGGAGAACACACAACTTTCATCAAAGGAATCAATCCCACTGAGTGACCCATGAAAAATACAAGAAGGTTATCTGGCTGAAGACGTTAAACTTAGCGCTTATTGGGAGGCAACCCAACCATTTCTCTTCAATAATCTAGTGAGTCATTTTCATTTGTGTTTGTAGGAGCTGGAAGAAGTCATTCGCAAAGCTGCCTGCCAAAATAGCCCCGTCTGCGCACCCTAGGTTGTACCTTTCCTTCCCAAGCATTCATGTATGCATTGTCCTGTTCATATATATTCTTCATGCCATCAGAGACGATGTCATTTAAGTTGGAAGGTAAGGGTAATTATTGTAAAAATCTCATGCAACTTGCTGCCTTGTACAAATCTCTTGCTAATTGCTATCTCATGTTATTATCAAAAAAAGAAAAGAAAAGAAAAGAGCCCCAACTGAGCTTTCATGATTCATGCTTTCATAAAAGAGACTCTGAAAACAAAAAACTATGGAGATGGATGATGGAATGATTTGTTTATCTAGTCATGGAAATTAGTTTAGAATCTCCTAAAGTCTCCTAGCATAAAAAATAATTTCACTTAATGAAATAGGAAAGACAAGCCTTCTGTCATTTGGTATGGTGTCTGATACTCTGCCCTCCCTAGTGAAGAGTTAGATCAAAAACAAAGAAAAAAAATCATGAAAAATGTCCCTGATCTTACTAACCGGGCCTGCTTCTCCTAAGGCAAGAGTCGAGGTTCGCGTCAAATGGTGAAGGGTTGTGCAGCACCATGTTTTAAAAAAAAAGAAAAGAAAAGAAAGAAAAAAAACCATAAAAAATTCTCCTGATCTTAGTAATCGGGTCTACTTCTCCTAAGACAAGAGTTGAGGTTCGCGTCAAACGGTGAAGGGCTATGCAGCACCATGTGTTAATCAAAAAAAAATGAAGGCTGCTATGATCAAAGCTCTGATCTGAGAGGTAGAGTTGAAAGACACCTAGCTAAGATGGCAATCTGGAGGACGCAATTGTCCAAACTGTGGATTTAGATTTCATGAGCATAAATACTATGAGACTTTGGGAGTGTTTTATGAGAGCATCATGTACTAATCTTATGGCTAGTACATTTTGAAAATTCCAAATTCCTAATCCGTAGTTGATTCTACGAAGGGGGATCTTGATTGGAGGCATGAAATCTTTCAAACTCTTGTTGGTCTCTAATCTTAATTTGTTTGCATTGCTAAGGGACTAGCAATGTTCAAATTGAGGGGTGTGATAAGTGTCAATTTTCTATGACAATTCATTGCATACACACCATTTTATGTGCATATAACTAGGCAATTATGCATATTTCATAGTTAACCTCAACTCTGTGTATAAATTGGGGGTTTCACACAAATTAAATTAATTTGACGATTTCATTTAATAAAATAGAGTTGAGGGTCATGAGCATTAATTCTCCATTGCATAATTATGAGTATTTGTGCACATTGTGATAATTTAGATAGATTAAATTGCAATTATGTGTGTGCAGGACACTGAAGGTAATTGTAAGAGAAGCCGAGGGCAAAACTAGCATCACCACTTTGACCAAGTCAAACAAAGATGAACATATTTTGGTTAGAGGGAAAAGTGAATTCAAAATATTTTAGTTGGAGGGAAAATAAAATTTAAAGTTTGAAATAGAGGAGAAGAAGCACATATTTTGGTTGGAGGGAAAATTTAATTCAAAGTTTGAAATAAAGGAGAGAAATGATGAGTCTTGGGAAGGGGGTTGCCCAAAGCCCAAAGAGGGGGTGCCCACCTCCTTTTCCTTTCCCCCATGCATCATCTTCTACCTAAATCCTAGCCATCAATCTTCTTTTGATACAATCTCTACCCTCCATTGACCCAAATTTCTCTATAAATAGCCTATGTCAAGGAGGAGAAAGGGGAGTTCTTCTTTTGGCAATTTTCACCCTCTCCCTCTCACATCTTAGGTCGTCGATTTCTCCCTCTTACGTCCCTTATCTCCTCTTGCTTTCTTCATGAAAGTTCTTTATTTTGAAGTCCTCTATAACGTCTTCTTTTACATCATCTTCCCATTCCTTCTGGTTTTCAAGCTATTTCATATTTTTCACTGTTCTATCCTATGCATTTTCAAACTACATTCTTATCTATTCTTCCCTATTTTTCTCCTTTTTTCGTCCCTTTTCTCCTCTTGCTTTCTTCACGAAGGTTCTTCCTTTTTAAGTCCTCTACAACTTATGCTTCTGCATCATCTTCCAATTCCTTCTGGTTTTCATGCTATTTTGTGTTTTTCACTATTCTATCATGTGCATTTGTAAACTACATTCTTCTCTGTTCTTCTCTATTTTTATCCTTCCTCCGTCCCTTTTCTCCTCTTACTTTTTTCACGAACGTTCTTCATTTTTAAGTCCTCTACAACTTATGTTTCTACATCATCTTCCAATTCCTTCTGGTTTTCAAGCTATGTTCAACGTTTCAAAGCTCTATATCTAATTTTCACTATTCACAATTTAAATCTATCTTCTTCTTCTTCCATCTCACCTAGGTAACCTTAGTTAATCTCTCCTTCATCACCATCCCCTTCTCTTCTAAACCATTGCCATCTCTCTTAGCTTCACCTTAACCTCTCCCTTCCCCTCCTTAGATCTCTCTCCTCACCCCATACATTCCCCTCCAAGAGCGGCTTCAACGACGAAGGTGACTTCCTCCCGGCGTAGACGACATCTTCCGCGAGGTGGTTCGTGATCCAAGGCCAAGAGAGGACGGCGCAGTCATCACCATTGCTGCTACCACCTTCACACCTCATGCTCCTCTTGTTGTTATTTCTTTAGTTTTATTTTACTTCATTGTAATCTCATCACATCTTCATTATAAGCTTGTCTTGCATTTCATGTACTCGCTTCTTTATGTTCATGAAAGAAGTGTTCATTTGATCTAGATCTTGTTCATCTTCTCTCTCTTCCTCCTTCTTCTACCTCTTCTTCTCCACTTTATGCAATTGTTTTCTCTAGCATAGGCTCATAGTCATAGGTATTTTTAATTAAGTGTTTGGTTCGTTCATCATTTTACTATTTTCTTTAAGCAAAGCAAAATCACAAGTGTTTTCCAAAGGACTCGAAGGTTTTTTACTCTAAAAATCTCTTCTTCCCTATGGATTCGACCCTTCTCGCTGCCATATTACGTCTTTCTTTCATCTAGTGCGAGTTGGAATTTTTAAGATTGATATGCGTATTTTAAACGATGAACTTTCGCGTTACCACACTCGTCCTCAGTATTACCTAAAAAATATGAGAAAACACTAGGTGAGCGAACGCTCAGTAGGTCTTATATCTCTTGCTCCAAGCTAGCTTTAAGTAGTTAACAATTTAACATGAATATGCAAGTAATGCAAGGGTACATAATAATCAAGAACTATATTGGCATGAGACAGATCAATAATTTAGAGATAATTTTAAGAACTATAAAGGAAATAGACTTGACAACAATAATTTATAGAACAATCATGATGAGGCAATAGCAAGTATTTCAATAAGGTGCTCGCTTTACAAGAGCATAGCATGAAACTATCATTTGTAGGATTGGCCATATGCATAATATGAATTCAAACATTCGAGTCATGAACATGTCAATCTTTTGTGGAAATGTCATAGATCAATCTTACTTTTCATTAGTGCAATGCTACACCTGATCAATCATGATACTGGCGCACGTTTGGACTTTGCCTCGTCCATGGGATCAGATCCGGACCCCGTCACATTTTCATTCTAGCATTGAGTATCAATTTTGTTGGACCCATAGCCCGTTTTAATTCCTAGACCAATTCCACGTCATTTAATGGACAAAAAAGTTTCGAGGATCAAGTCATGTAGGAACAATAAGGTAGATTCACGGAATAAGGAATTCAAGGACAGAACTTTAAGTAAGGATGATATATCGATAAACCTTTCACAAAATCATGACAGTCATGAAATCTGGGTAATTGGCGTCCACTCAGGCCGGCACCAATTATAGAATCCGCGTCCACTGTGGTGGTCGCTAATTCGGTGAACAGTGCAAGCACAAAGGAAATAGCATCCGTCCAGACAGTCGTTAATTCAATATAGCGTCGACTGGCCTGGCCGCCAATTCCAGGCAGTGACAGACTCTCACATAACACTACAAACATCGCTCCGTGATGGCTAGGGCGTCATGTTTCTTCAGAGTGACATGACAATCAAGATTCCAGGGTTTTGAGGGTACAACCTGCTCGGCTTCCTTGAGGGAATCCAAGCCTAGCGAAGTCTTAAGGAGGCCTTAGAGAGAGAAATTCTAATCCAGCGGAAGGAATATCCAGTGGAGGGTCTTTCAATCTCCAAGAAATAGTGTGTAATCGTGAATCATCGTGAAACAGGGACTCCATCTCGGACTTGAGATAGCATTGCCAAAAGACCCGCGGTATGGGTCAAAATCCGATAAAATTGTGAGAGCAAGAAATCGTGTCCATTCATAGAGGCGCTATATGATAAATTGGCATCTATTTAGAGAGGCACCAAATCTATAATTTACAGAATTTTAAATAATTTTTACAACAATTACCGTCCTTGTGAGAAGGCGCCATATCTTTAAATAGCGTCCATGAGATGGACGTTAATTCATGATTTCCAATTTAGTTCAATTTTCATAATTTCAACCGGAATTAACATCTCTATAAAAAGGTGCCAATTCCAGGAATTTCCAATAATTCAATAAGGTTATTTAAAAATGACGTCAAGTTAAGGGGGCGCCAAATCTTTAAGTAGCGTCCATGTCACCGACGCCAATTCATAAATTTCCAATGTTTATTTATTTTCCATATTACTCAGGATTTGGCATCTCTGTGAAGAGGCGATATTTCATTAAGCTGTGTCCCTGTGAACGATCACTAATTCTTTTCTGATTACAAAACAATTTGCATGGGCCAGGTAGATTTATACATAGAAACTACTGTTCATTTCTTTTTAGAAACGTGAACAGTAGCGCTTTGATGTCTACAGGGAGTTTAGAAAAACTGAAGACATAATAATAAGGAGAAAAATAGCAGGATTCAAGAAATATGCACAACATTATTTTATTAAACATGGTCTAATAGTTATTGATTTTCAAAGGTGAGTGTAATTATTAATTAACTAGGAAATAACGTCAGGCTAATTGACGCTGATTAATTTGCGTCCTTCTAAACGGGTGTTGATTCTTGAAAATAGCGGCCATTGTAGTAGCCGCCAATTCATTATCATACAGAAAAAGTTCTAAAATAGGCAAAAATGGTAATCTAGCAGGGAATCATAAGATCATGGCCTATCTAACATGAAGTTTGCATGGTTTGCATGAATTTTAAAGGGTTTTGCTTGGGAGAAAGCCTACCTTTCGACTGACGAGGATCGTAAGTAGCATGGACATTTATCAAATTATGTTTATTTTGAGTGTTTTATTTTATAGGTCACATTCATAAGCTTAGGTGTGCTTTGAAGATGTGTCAGTATCATATAAAAAGCATGTTAGTGTCTTAAGTCATCCCACTTGAATTATAAGAGTTGTTAGGTGATGTTTGGTCGTAAATGTCAAATGTTAGGTGTTGAAGTTTTTGATACGTTGTCTGTGTGAGGAGTCTGTAATCCCATGATGAAGTTGATAATGAAGTTAAGATGATATTATTAGAGAGTTATTCCTTATAAGGTGTGAAGTCTTTGCCTTGTTGTTTTCTCCGAGAAGGAGTTGGGTGCGATGCCCATGGGTGAGAAGCCCTCCCCCTTCCCTTCCCCTTTCCTATCTTCTGTACTTGTATCCTATCCCACTCCTACGATCCTCAATTCTTTCCCTCTTACTATCGGCCCACCGTGTTAAAAGCATGCTGCACCATCAAACCCCATCCCACTTCTTCTTTTCTACACTTTATGTCACCTGCAACAATGGGATCCACCGCGGCAGGCCTGCACTACCATACCCGCTTGCAAACAACCCACCCCACCTCCCTCTTCTCCCCCTTGGGCAGATGGCCCCCTCTCCCTGCTCATCTCTCCTCTGGCCGCACCACCCAGCTCACTATCATCCCCACCTATCTGTCATCAAGGACGGGAGTCCCATAGAGGCGGTTCTGTCTCATACCTGAATACCCATGAAGCTCAGTTTTGTTTGCGCTTGTATGAGAATCTTCACCATGTGTTGAAATCAAATGGTGGCGGCAATGTTTCTATTGGCGAAATTGGAGCCATCTGCTACACACAATTCTGCACATGAGGCGGTCCCGGGCACAAATATTATTTTTACGGATGATGTCAGCCTGCAAGTGTTTTCGAGCATATGCTGAGGCTAGTTGCACAGTTACGATGGTATGTTTCTAATTGTTTGGGTTGACAGGTCTTCACATAAGCAACCGCACTATTTAATGAATAGTCCACTTCTATATCGGTGCATTATGGTGCTGGAGGGAAGATTTAGCGACCTGCTTGCAAGAAAAAAAAGAAACTACTAAAGGCATTTCACCAAGCCAACGACTATGAGACAAGTTTGAAAGAAACGAGGCAATTCAATAGTGATGTTGGGTCCCAATATGTGAAGCCTGCACCAAGCTCTGCTCCACTTGCTGCAAGTGCCTCATATGATAATCATGCTTGCCCCATTTGTCTCACCAACCCCAAGGACATGGCATTTGGTTGGTACGAAGGTGCCCACTTGTGCATGTGAGGACCAAGCTTTGTGATCATGCAGGTCTTGGCATTGAGAAAAAAAAATAAAAGGAAAGGTGTGTAAGGAGAAGAGAGAGGCCGACCATCCCACCCCCCCCTCTCTCTCTCTCTAGTTCGTGAGGTGTGAGAAAAAAAGGGGTGAGAAGTTTATGAAAAAAATGAGAAAGAAAAAAATATGTGAAAATGGGGAGGATGTTAAATAAATAGAGTGGGAAATATTTTTTTTGAGAAAAATTGAAGAATAACAAGGAGAGAAAGTAGTAAAATTATACGACCCAGGATTTTGTCCCGCATCAGTTTGGTATCAGAGCCAGTTACCCACTTGTTCTCACAAGTCGGGTCCTTGGTCAAATCCGCTCCGCCAAGAAGACAGGATTTGAAACTTCGGATGCATCATCCTTGAGATGGGGACGGGTGCGAGGCCCCATTCGAAGCTCCAGATCCGTCCTCCTCTCCGCCATGAAGGAAGAATTTGAAACTTCGAGTGCATCGTCCTTGAGATGGGGACGAGTGCGAGACCCCATTCAAAGCTCCAGATCCGTCCTTCTCTGCCGCCCATCTTCACCGTCCCTCTCCACCAACGCTACTACTTCTCCGAGCAAAGGCCCTAGGTTCGAGGTCGAACCTCCTCCAAGCGGAGGGGTTTGACAAGGATTGTAAGTAGCATGGACATTTATCAAATTATGTTTATTTTGATTGTTTTATTTTATAGGTCACATTCGTAAGCTTAGGTATGCTTGGAAGATGTGTCACCATCATATAATAAGCATGTTAGTGTCATAAGTCGTCCCACGTGAATTATAAGAGTTGTTAGGTGATGTTTGGTCGTAAATGTCAAATGTTAGGTGTTGAAGTTTTTGATACGTTGTCTATGTGAGGAGTCTATATAAGAGTCTGTAATCCCATGATGAAGTTGATAATGAAGTTAAGATGATATTATTGGAGAGTTATTCCTTATACGGTGTGAAGCCTTTGCCTTGTTGTTTTCTCCGAGAAGGATTTGGGTGCGATGCCCATGGGTGAGAAGCCCCCCCTTCCAGTCCCCTTTCTCATCTTCTGTACCTGTATCCTATCCCACTCCTACGATCCACAATTCTTTCCCTCTTACTATCGGCCCACCGTGTTAAAAGTCTGCTGCACCATCAAACACCATCCCACTTCTTCTTTTCTCCACTTTCTGTCACCTGCAACAACGGGATCCACCGCGGCAGGCCTGCACTCCCATACCCGCTTGCGAACAACCCACCCCACCTCCCTCTTCTCCCCCTTGGGCAGACGACCCCCTCTCCCTGCTCATCTCTCCTCTGGCCGCACCACCCAGCTCACTATCATCCCCACCTACATGTCATCAAGGACGGGAGTCCCATAGAGGCGGTTCTGTCTCATACCTGAATACCCATGAAGCTCAGTTTTGTTTACGCTTGTATGAGCATCTTCACCATGTGTTGAAATCAAATGGTGGCAACAAGGTTTCTATTAGCGAAATTGGACCCATCTGCTACACACAATTCTGCACATGAGGCGGTCCCGGGCACAAATATTATTTTTACGGATGATGTCAACCTGCAAGTATTTTCGAGCATCTGCTAAGGCTAGTTGCACAGTTACGATGGTATGTTTCTAATTATTTGGGTTGACAGGTCTTCACATAAGCAACCGCACTGTTTGATGAATAGCCCACTTCTATATCGGTGCATTATGGTGCTGGAGGGAAGATTTAGCGACCTGCTTGCAAGAAAAAAAAGAAACTACTAAAGGCATTTCACCAAGCCAGCGACTATGAGACAAGTTTGAAAGAAACGAGGCAATTCAATAGTGATGTTGGGTCCCAATATGTGAAGCATTCACCAAGCTCTGCTCCACTTGCTGCAAGTGCCTCATATGATAATCATGCTTTCCCCATTTGTCTCGCCAACCCCAAGGACATCACATTTGGTTGGTACGAAGGTGCCCACTTGTGCATGTGGGGACCAAGCTTTGTGATCATGCAGGTCTTGGCATTGAGAAAAAAAAATAAAAGGAAAGGTGTGTAAGGAGAAGAGAGAGGCCGACCATCCCACCTCTCTCTCTCTCTCTCTCTATAGTTCGTGAGGTGTGAGAAAAAAAAGGGGTGAGAAGTTTATGAAAAAAAATGAGAAAGAAAAAAAAATTTATGTGAAAATGGGAAGGATGTTAAATAAATAGAGTGGGAAATATTTTTTTTGAGAAAAATTGAAGAATAACAAAGAGAGAAAGTAGTAAAATTATACGACCCGGGATTTTGTCCCGCATCATCGATGCTTGAAGGACGAAGACGTAAGAAGAAGAAGAAGAAGCAGAGGATGCAGACGGATGCAGTGGGAAGAAGAAGAAGAAGAGGAAGCAGTCAGACGTTGCAGGCAAAGCAGAAGGAATGTAGCACCATAGATTTTTTCTGGGAATTCTCTGGAATTAAATGAGAATTATTGAGCATTTAATAAACTCAATTGGCTAATAAAATAAATTATGGGTTAATTAAATGAATCCCTAGGCCCTACCTGTGAACCAAATAAATAAGCCCACTTGAATTAAGCCAACAGACCCAATTCTATAGCCTTTTGACCCAAGCCCATTACTAGAAACGTAATTTGGGAAAATTACGGATTTAAAATAGGATAATAGGCCAATTAATGGAATAATTTGGAGATAATAAGAAAATCCAAAAATTACGGAATAAATGCCAAATGGCGGTCTATCGCGAGACCGCCACCTCATGAAAGCGGTCCAGCCATGGCCGCTACTTCTTTCTGATTTTGTAAGTGGAAGAAAGGTCGAAAGCTTGGATCTTTTCCATCCCAATCCCCATGGATCGAAATGTGTAGACATATAAACATGTCTAGGACTCTTGGGGATCGATCCTACCCCTAATTAGGACTCTTAGATCGATCTAATCCCTCAAACCCTAGCAAAATTCTATAAATATAGCTCAAATTCGACCTGCGCGAACCTTACTTTTGGCTCGCGTTGTTCGACGGTAAGGATTTGGTATTTCAGGTTTGTTCTTTAGAACCTTTTATTTACCTTAGTTTTAGCTAACTCCCCTTCAAATTTCATGCTAGGAGGTCAAGCGTCTAGAGAGTTAGGAGCCCCCGAAGTTACTGTTGCTCTGCAAGATGCTCAGGAACCAGTGTGCCGATCCAAGGAAGATCTAGAGATTGAAAGCCCTAATCAAGGTATTTAGAAGTTCATCCTTTAGAATAATTTGTTAACCTTTATATTTTCTACCCACCCTCCAAATTTCATGGATTTAGGTCAAGAGGTTAAGGAGAACGAGGGACGAGAAGTTGCTGGTTTGACACAGGACGTGCAGAAACTAGGTCGTTCCCCCAGTTCAAAATTCAAAGTCTAAAGCCTATAACAAAAGTAGGTTATCTCATGAAAAGGGTTAAACAATAAGTTAGGAGTAAAAGCCCCCTGTTTCCATAAGATTTCATGCATTATACACGGAGTATTTCATGTTTTACTATCACTGCGCATCTAGGTTATTCCTGCATGCATGATTTCTATCCTTAATTAAAAAGATGATAATTTTGGTTTAATCCATGTAACCCAAGCATCCACATGATGTATATTTGATCTATTGTACCATACCTACCTGATTAGCATGTTTTCCATGCATTTATTGCTCTAAGATAAGCCTATACTTTGATTTTAGTTTCTGTTTACAGCAGACAAGAAACGGTCTCTGTGAGACCGCCATAATTAGATAGCGGCCATTCGATAGACCGCTAAACCCCTGTATGCGGTTCTCACCTGAGCGCTATTTGCTTTCTGTTCTCTTTATCCTGTGAACTCTAAACAGATTGCAGATTGACACTATTAACTATATGATAAACCCAGGTAAATAGGTTTTAGTCCTAGTTTTGACTTCATATTCATAATATTGGTTATATTGTGCATCATCCTTGATAGATTGCATGTCTTACAAGTTTTAAATGCTTACTTTAAACTTATGCTAATTTTATGCCAAAACCATATAATTTGTATTAAAGTTACTTTCAAATGGTTTATGAATTTGTTACATTGATGATTTGATCGCTGTTTTATCACAATTTCACTCTCATCTAAGTCTTTCTTAAGTACATGGCACGTATCCCGGTACGATGTCATTAGTTACACTTCGCACTTGAAAGGAACACTCTCTTGGACTTGTGATCCTCTCTGTTGGATATTCCTTCCACAAGACTTGGTGATCTTGTTTCAAGGCCTCCATAAGTCTCCGCGAGTCTGGGATTCCCACTAGGACACCAAGCTGGTTGTACCCTCAAAGCCCAATTGTCTTGAAAGCACTCACATGACGGGTGTTTTTCTGAGTCCTGGCTAGTAGCAGCCATCAAGGAGACCACAACTGTCAAGTAGTGGCCTTCCCATGATCGCTATCTCCCAGAGGTTTCACTACATCGACTCTTCTTTCTTCATGCGTCGACTCTGTCTAGGTTGCGGCCATCCCAGGACCGCCACTTTTAATTTGCGGCCAAGCTGTGACCGCCATTTCATGAAAATAGCCCAGACATGACCGTTTCTGTCTCAGCTGTGCTTAACCCGATGTTTTGACCCAAGGGTTGATTTCCCTATGTTTCTAGGTGATCTATTGATTATCTAGACTCTAAAACCTTAATCAATAAATTACTAATGAACTATGGAAACTATTAAATGTACCATTGTGCTGCCGAATTCTTTCCGTGGCATGACCTTGTTCTTAATTCATCTTTTAACTCTCATGATTCATCTTTGGTGCATTCTTACCTTGATATTGTTATTATGAACTATAGTTTGGACTTTGCATTATTGGCATGCTTTATTTATATCTCGTGGAAGTAGTTTGATTTATAACTTGAAGATACGGATCGGGCACTGATTGTGTCCAAGGGCTCGACACTGGCCCCCTCGGTTGATTGCCAAAAATATGCTATAAACCATGAGGTATGATGAATATTGGCGTCGCATTACGTCGGGAGTACTTTTTTTATGGACGAGTGAAAACCACAAGGCTCTACATGAAACTATTACATTCTTGTTACATGACTTTCTAGTGCATAGCCTTTGTGGTTATGAAGAGTACATTCGCGATACATGCTAGTACATTCTTGTTACATGAAAGGCCACTTTGCAATCTTGCTTGATCATACTCTCACTCTACTTGAAATCTCATAGCTCTATAGTCTATATCTTGTTACTTGCGGTATTACTTTGGTTTTATTCACATGTTTCATCGTATGCATTTATCTTCATTTCTAGAGTTAAAATGTTAATAATTTAAATATTACCTTCATGTTGATACGAAGATACCTCCTGGGTAAGTGTGCTCATTCCCTACTTTTTCAATCTTTTCAGGAAATTCTAGCGGGGATTCAGACTACTCAAGTGAGGAGTCCGAGAGTGATTAAAGATTGAGAGAAGACATAGTCATGAGTCATTAGTAAAAAAGTTCCTTCACTGTAATAGGCGGTGAAGTTGATCATGTTATGTAATTTTATCTTTTTATTGAGTCTAGAAATGTAAAGAGTAAAGAGTCATCACTTTGTAAACATGTCATTATTATTCAATAAAAGTAAAGGTTTTGTCCAATTATTATGCATTCATTCTTATGTGTGGATGTGTTAGCGCTCTGATTATATTGCCCGCTTGCGACGTACTAGCCGGCTGTTCACGTTCCTAAATATCTTCCATTGTACTTATATCTCAGGGCGTGACAAGGAAGAAGATGAAGAAGAGGAAGATGCCCACGCTTCTTCCCGGGTTCTCTGCAGCAACAACAGCAGCAGCACGGACTGCAACGGCAACAGCCGCACGGACTCAACGGGAAGAAGATGAAGAAGATGCAGGCGTGCTCCTTCACGTACGGGACGTCAACGCAGTAGCAATAGCATGTTTTTGCATCGAATAGGGCTTGTATTTATAAGGTTTTGGGCTTTTCGAATCCTAATATGTGTATGGAATCCTACTAGGTTTTAACTTCCCGGATCGATCTCATCCTTCCCTCATCACCAGCCGCTTTCCTTGTTAGAGTAAAACCCTAATCTTCCGTGCATGGCCAGCTCTTACGTTCGAACACTCTAATGGGTTTGGGCCTCTAGACGTTTTATATGTGAAAGGGGTTTCAACGTGGGTTTTTAACATATGGCTTAGTGGGCTTTTATCTTTGAGGATTTATTTGTAGTGGATTTCAAAGCCCACTCTTTTAATATGAATACCCATTATCTAATTTAACTATTTCTATTTTTCTTATGTCAAAATTTTACCTTCTATAATTATTATATGACTAATATTATATAGTCATTATCATTTTTTCTCTTTTTAAAATTTTCGGGTTGCTACAAGTCTTCTGGGAATTTGTAATCTCAGGTCCATAGTTTCAATGGCTCATCATTTGTATGGTTATTTGTTTTTAAACTTTAAAAGGGGGGATATTTTTAAGGGATCTATTTGATAGGGTGCTAGGCCCGGATACAGAGGGGGGGTGAATGTAACCCTCTAGAAAATATAGCCCAAATTAAAATATTAAAGCTCAGATATGCGGAATAAGACTAATGAGCTTTCCAAGATGAAATGATAAGGCAACACATGGAGAAACAGTTGGACTGCAACAATGCAGCCACCTGATCAACCAGAAACGAAGGCAGAGCTAAGCAACGCAAACACATTAAGCAGAATATAATGCTCAAAAAGTTAACTCTCTAGATAATGCAACTAGCCAAGCATGCGTAACCTGTGAATGGGAGGTAGAAGATATGAAGCTAACACAAGGCAAACCACTGCACAAATAGTTTTAAGGTGGTTCGGTCCTTCAGACCTACATCCACCCCTCACTCCCAACTGGAGTGAGGCTTCACTAGCCAATGCTAGAACCAAGCAGACTCAGTCTGCAACAGGTGCTGACACACAGTTTGACCAGGGGAACAAACTCCCCTCTTCCTCCCAACCGGAGGGACACCCCAAGTGACTCCCAGTCACTTGGAAACCAGAGACGCAAGGTCTCTCTTCCTCCAGACCAGGAGGGAACCAACCAGTGACTTCCAGTCACCAGCAAACCAGAGGTCAAAGAGCTCTCTTCCTCCAATCGGAGGGACCCCTGGACTTGCAACCCGCAAGTCCAGAACTGGAGACAAGTCTCCCTTCCTCCAACCGGAGGGAACCTACAAGTAGCTCCCAGCTACTTGCAACCGGAGATCTGATCTCCCTTCTCCTGATCCCCAGGAGGAACCCGACCTCACTACTGAGAATCGGAATAACAAGGATAACCAAATAAGAAAGGGAAAAACAGAAACACGAAATGAAAATAACTTCAGCAAACAGAACGCTGAAAAATGAAATGCACAATGTGGCTCTCAACGGAGCTGACTGGCCTGGATCTGATCCACGGTCCAGTAGAGAGATCTTCAGGTAAGCTTCTCTTCCTCTTCTTTTCTCTCTCACTTTCTTTTTCTCTTAACCCTCACGAGCTCTCTAACTCTCTCTTTCTCTTCTTCTTCTTCTGCTCTTCTTCTCTTTCTTTTCTTCTTCTTTCGCAGGCTCTCTCTGTCTCTTCTCTTCTTCTTCTTTTTCTTCCTCTTTTCTTTTTCTCTGGATCGAAGGACTTTTTGCTCTCCAGGCTTCTTCTTCGATCACCTTCATCTGTTGGATGAAGGCTTCCTTTTATAAGCAGCAGCCAACAGGAGGGCAGCATTGGGCGCGTGTGGCTTCCTCATTTCCCGCCCAGAACTTGTGGCCACATGTCAGTCTCTCAGCCAGCTTCAGCACACGTGTCACAATCCTGTCTGCCCTTCCAGCCTCGGATCACGTGCCTCCCATTCACTGTGGAATATTCTTCCTCGGACCACCTTCTTCTTTTTGTTTTTCTTCTTCTCCTGCAAAGAAATAAAACGATTAAAACTCAGGGCCACAAAGACTAAAACTGCATGAGGTATGTGATAGCAATACGAGATGCACTGTACTGAGAACGACACGAGATACACAAGATTACTATAGTACGAAATAAAGAGAGAATGACACGAGGTCAGATTAAAACAGCACGGGTAAAAAGAGAACGACACGAGGTACATACTAATAAGGCTAACACTACAAAGAGAACGACACGAAGTATCACTGTAACAAAATAAACACTACGGAGAGAACGACACGAGGTACACAATAATAAAGCTAACACTGCAAAGAAAACGACACGAAGTCAGAAGAGAACAGCACGGGTAAAAAGAGAACGACACGAGGTACATACTAATAAGGCTAACACTACAAAGAGAACGACATGAAGTATCACTGTAACAAAACAACCACTACGAAGAGAAGGACACGAGATACACAAGCAACACGAAGACACGAATACAAAAATAACACGACATAACAAACAGCAAAGAGAACGGCACGAGGTGAAACAACACTTTTACAAAAAAGACTTGAATACACACGAAAACAACTCGAGTATTAAGTTGCTCGAACGCACGAACGACTCGAAGATGAAAACGACACGAAAACAACATGGACTAAAAATAACTCGAAGATGAAAATAGACACTGACACGAAGTGTGGTTACAAAAAAAGAAAGACACGAGGTCTAGGAAAAGCAACACGAAGATAGAAATAACATGAAGACTCAAACACAAAAATAACACGAAGACATGAAAACAACACGAAGACACAAAAACAAAAGATAACACGAAGACATAAAAATAACAGAACTAACATGAGGACACAACAAGAGACGGTCAACGAGACACTGACTCGGTACAGACTTAAGCTCAAGCAAGACAGTCGATGTATAGACTTGACAGAGATCTCTGCAGCGAATGTATAGACTTAGAATCATGGAGGCAAATGTATAGACATCTGAGGAAATGAAATGAGTCAGTGTACAGACTTCAAATTCCACCGACCAGTGTATGGACTTCAACAGTGAGCGGCTGTACATACTTCATGTGAAAAACCCATTGTACAGACTTTGAAATCGAAGACCAATGTGCAGACTTCACGCTGTACAGACTTTCCAAAGAGAACGTAACGCTGTACAGACTTGAACTGAAGACCAATGAATGGACTTCAAAACAGATGCTAAGGCCAAGAGGAGTGTATAGACTTTCACGATGTATGGACTTGGTGATCTTCAAAGCACAATGTCCAGACTTTGCCACTGTATAGACTTGAAGAAACAGTGCAACGTATGGACTTGATCTCAAGAAATGTAAGCGATGTACACACTTAGCCAATGTGTGGACTTTGCCTTAGACGCTAAATGAGACGCTAAAGTCTGTATAGACTTAGCCTAAGACAATGCATGAACATATCAGCAGAGAAGCAATGCACAGAACAAAAATCAAGCACAAGCCAATATATCACAGCATGACTCAAGCATACACATGCGTTCTTCACAATTCAGACATGGCACACTTATGCAATCTCCCACAGAAAAGGTCAGACATATTCAAGACAATGTGGTGACTCATTCATATTGCTATCATTAAAACATCACATCATCAACAAAGTACAAGGGGCACAATAATCTCCCCTTTTTTGATGATGGCAACATAATGAGTCACACTGACTCATCAAACTATTCTCCCCCTTTGACATAATCAAAAAGAAGGGAAATGGTTTGATAGTCAAATGCAGCACAACAATGCAGAGAATGAGTCAAGGTTCTTTAAAATGAAGATCTCCCTTATGACAATGAAACAGTTCTCTCCCTATCAACATGCATGATTGACTACTCTCCCCTTAGATGACAAAAAGAAAAAATATAACTCCCCCTGAAGCATAGGAATGGACTCTGGTTATCCAATAAATCAAACTGAATACAGCCATTACAAAGAATCTAAATTCTGGTGAAGATACCACAGAATCAGAGCTTATTGCAGAACAAGATGGAAGATTCCAACAGTGTGGAGAGAAATACATCTCAGGAATCACTCTGAAATCCATCATCATAAAGATTTTGAGGTTCAGAAGGCTGCAAGTGAACAAGGTAATAATGAGAGTGGCACCTCACATTTGTATGGTCAGAAACATGCAGAAGGAATTCAGTCAACTGATAAGAAAGGAGTTGACTATACAGATTTTGTTGATCATACATAAATCTGATCATGAGGGATTTTAATGCAATGTCATAAATGATATGAACATGATTCAGTATGACAAGGAATGCTCCCCCTGAATAGATGCCAATAGATATGCAAGTGATGCATGACATGGAAGCTTCCCCTCAATAAGTGGAGTCTTATGAGATAGATGAGAGGAGACCACAGGGGTAAACAAGGAGAAGTTCAGGTCAAAGAGCCAAGAACAGGTTCAATTAGCAGATTTCTAAAGAGGCTTCAACTACAAGAATTTCAGTCAGATTTTTAAGGAAATGTCATTCTCATAAATCCAAAACATAAGTTTTCAAAGTCTTCCATTATAGGGGCTTATGAATGAGCTTTTTGAACAGCATGGTTTAAACATGATGTATGCAGATTTTATCAATAAAATTCTGTACTGATATCTAAAACCATGTTTTAATAAAAATGAACTAGGCCCTCATATTTATCTTGATTATCCTCCCTTTGTCTTACACAATCAAATTTATTGACTTCTTTCAGAATTACATGCGTCAGTATTGAAATCAAGCAATTATGAAGTCATATGATTTTGTCTAGGGTTGTAACAATTTGATTTTTGCATCAATATTTAGATATTTCAATTCGTTCAACAATTTTCATGCTACAAATTTTACGAGCACTCTAGTTCAGTGCACACTTTGTAACTAGAGGATATACCTTGATCAGAGGCCAATATCCCTAAGCACTTAGTGTGACTAACTGTCATGCTTTATATGAACAGAGATAGCATATACACATCATGACACACTGCAAATCATTTCTTGATGAGTGAGTTGTATTTCTCAGTGTGCATGCCATTGCTCTGCCTGAATTTCAATGAATTCTTAATCAGAGTTAACTATGGTACCTCATGACACAGTCCTTTGGACATGTGTTTCTCAGTGACCAAGGTCATTTCTCTGACAGATATTACCCTTTAGACTTTTCAATAAACTTAATTGCTTCAAGTCAATAATAATTTCATGTACTTAATCAGTTGAAGTCATGTATTCGAGAATGCAGATTTCAGAAGTTTTCACAAGACTCAACATGAACCATATGGTTAAGGTTTATTAAACATGCTTCAGATATGTCAAGAGATTTTAAAGTTAAACTCCATGAATACATTAAGCTTAAACCACATGAGTTATTTCAGACATTCATAAAAATGTATAATAGAAGATTTCTAGTTTAAGAATTTTCAGATTTATGATCGAGATAGTCCCATTGAAATCTTCATGAATGACTGATAGAAATTCTGATACCAAATGATACTAATTGTTATCAATTGATAGGAGAGATATTGAAGCTTATGATTTCAAAAATAATCACGGTTTGGTCAAAAGGAATCAATGAAAGGATATGCAATGAATTTTCACGTGAGTATGCATTTGACAACCTATATGCAATGCATTGACTCCCCCTAACACTATGCATTCAGACAATCTTTTTGGCATTTTCATGAAATGCAATGCAATTAACTACATGCATGCAAAGACTCAACACTGAATGCTATGCAAAGACATGCAATTAACTCCCCCTGAAAACATGCAATGTTTGCACTGAAAACTGAACATATGAAACCAATTGATATTGTGACTTGTGCACAATCAAACTGTCCTATCAGATTTTTTTTCAACATGGGCAGCATGCATGGATCAAATTTCAGCTGATCAGATTTTTCAGAAAGCAATGGACAGATTTCAAACAACATTCAGATGCAGTTCAGATGTTTCAATGTACAATATATGCAAATCACATATATGCACTTCAGATGAGGAGAGTTCAGAGGCATCAATTCAGACAATGCAGATGAAGAATGATTATGCAAAAATAGATTTAGTATGTCATGCAGTAGAATTAAAAATAGGAAGTGCAAGAATTTTACCTGAAGGACTCAGGAAGGGGTTTTCATTCTTGAGTGCCTTGGATCATTACCCCTTTTTATTCCAGTCCCAAGGCACACCTGCATGGCAATGTTATTTTGCACAAACAGGTACCCAAGATGTCTTGGGTCCTGACAAAACAGTATTACTCCTAGCAGGTTTTCTCAGCACATTTCTAGGAGCAGTTTTCAGATCTGATTTATGCACATTCTTGTTAGCATGAATTCTATGTGCATAAGCATGAGATTTCTTGTTAACAGAATAAAAATTCTGTTTGCTAAAATCAGTTTGGTTTTGATATCCTGCCAGCCAACAGGTTGCAGCCCTATGACATGGCTTCCCATAGTTATAACATGAAAGTTTTGCAAATTATCTTACAGGGAATTTAGCATGTTTAAGATTCACATTTCTACCCTGAATATGCCAACAGTCCTTGACTGTATGGCCATACTTCCCACATTTGAAGCACTCATTGTGCTTGCCTCTAAAAATATTACTTCCAAAAACATTTCAATTTGCAGGGAGTTTAACAGTTTTAGAATTGAATTGTCTACCCTGAGCATGCCAACAATTAATGGCTCTGTGGCCATGCTTTCCACATTCAAGGCATGAAATAGAATTTCTTTTAAAAGAGCCTGACCAGCATTCAGATGTCTTGTGACCAATTTTGTTGCAGTTAAAACAGATGATATGCTGGTTTATTGAAATAGATTTATTTTTATTAAAAACATGTTGGTTTGCAGGGAATTTAGTATGATATGAATAAAAGGTTTTCTTACCACTAGCAAACCAGCAATGAGCAATTGAGTGTCCTAATTTGCTACAATTAGAACATGTGACACTCCTTTTCTGAGGTGAAGAATTTTTATCATGAGATCTCCTAGCATTCTTATCATCCTTCTCCATCAACTTACACTCATGCATCAGATGTCCAACTTTATGACAGTAATGACAGATAATCTTCTTTTTAGATGCATGTGAGTGTGTGTGAGGACTGTGATCAGCAAACACTGATGGACCCTTTTTATTCATTTTCTGTTCTCCAGTCATTTTCTGATTTTTATCCTGTTTCTCTGTTTTCTTAGCCTTGTACTGAATTGGAGATGAAGTGGAAGGCTTTTCCTGTTCAGAAGATTTGACAAAGACAGTTTTCAGGTTGGCTCCATCAACCTTCCTCATGACTGGACTGTAACCCAGTCCTTCCTTTTTAAAATTAATCTTTGTTCCCAGCTTTTTCTGAGCAATGGGCTGTTTGTCTTGAGAGGTGGTGGCTACATCTGAACCACTTACAAAAGATGTCATAACTTTGTTCTGAAGTTCCTTCTTGTTTATCTTATTGTAGCCCAGCCCTTCCTTCCTAGGGTTGATTTTTATACCTAGTAGCTTGTCTAGGTTTTTCTGCCCATCAACAAATTTAGACAAGGAAACTTTCAAATCCTGAATTTCATTTTCTAAAGAGGAAATATGTAGCTCATAACTGGCAATCTCTTGTTCACTGGAATTCACACATTCAGTTAACACCTTGTTGGCAGTTTTATATTTTTCAATTTCATTTTCCAGATTGCTCAGTTTATCAGAATCTTCAATGCAAACAGTTTTTCCTCTTTCCAAAGTAAGAAGTCTTTCAGACATGCCACTGTTTAACAGCTTCAATTTTTCAATTTCCTTCATATCTTTTTGCTGTTTTTCAAGATCTTTCTGTAATTCTATGTTTACAGACTTTATGACATTAAGTTTTTCAATCAGCAATTTGTTCTCCTATTTAAGTTTCTCTGATTTTTCTTCATTTTCTTTGGAGAACCCTCTAAGAGAATCATTTTCTGATTTCAGCTTGTTTAGATCAGATTTAACACATTCAACTTCTTTCAGCAAATCTTTACTCTGAATAGACTCATGACAAGTTTGACTAAGCTTCTTCTCAAGTTCAGAGTTTTCCTTTACATGATCTTGATTCTCAATTTTCAGCAATGAAATTTGTTTCTTTAGCATTTGAATGTCAGACATACAAGTATCATGAACATTTTTTAGTTCAGCACAGTTTTTACATGGAGAATTGAAACTGTCTGACCTACTATTCTTCTTCAATTTTTTGTATTGTTTTCTTAACTGTTCATGAGATTCAAATAATTCAGCATATGCATTCTCCCACTCTTCTAGAGAAAAATTCTCGAAGACATTTACCTCATCATCATCATCTTCTTCATTTTGATTGCTGCCTAGATCGCTGCCACTTTGATTGCTTCTGTTGACCATCATGCAGCTGTCCACATCTATCTCCTGAATTCGCTTCAGTGTATCCAAAATATCTTTAGCCGAACTGCAATCAAAGAAACATGAATAGAAAGCTCTATCAGTAGCTGCCTTCATCAGATTTATAGCTATCTGATTTTTTTCATTCTTAGACTTGTGACTGTCAGTCCATTTGGACTTTTTCTTTGGTAGTTCATGAGGACAGTGTGAAATTACTTTCCACAGGTCTGGATTCACAGATTTAGCATAATTCTTCAGACTAGCGAACCATGCATTAAAATGCGTACCACTGAAAATCGGTGGATGAGCCATTGAAAACAAATCAGATTAATGCAATAGGAATATTGATGCACTAAAAACAAATTAGCACCTAAGACTGCAAGATCGAATCTACAGGTCGCTGGACCTTGTATGCAGACACATGCTCTGATACCAACTGATAGGGTGCTAGGCCCGGATATAGAGGGGGGGTGAATGTAACCCTCTAGAAAATATAGCCCAAATTAAAACATTAAAGCTCAGATATGCGGAATAAGACTAATGAGCTTTCCAAGATGAAATGATAAGGCAACACATGGACAAACAGTTGGACTGCAACAATGCAGCCACCTGATCAACCAGAAACGAAGGCAGAGCTAAGCAACGCAAACACATTAAGCAGAATATAATGCTCAAAAAGTTAACTCTATAGATAATGCAACTAGCCAAGCATGCGCAACCTGTGAATGGGAGGTAGAAGATATGGAGCTAACGCAAGGCAAACCACTGCACAAATAGTTTTAAGGTGGTTCGGTCCTTCAGACCTACATCCACCCCTCACTCCCAACTGGAGTGAGGCTTCACTAGCCAATGCTAGAACCAAGCAGACTCAGTCTGCAACAGGTGCTGACACACAGTTTGACCAGGGGAACAAACTCCCCTCTTCCTCCCAACCAGAGGGACACCCCAAGTGACTCCCAGTCACTTGGAAACCAGAGACGCAAGGTCTCTCTTCCTCCAGACCAGGAGGGAACCAACCAGTGACTTCCTGTCACCAGCAAACCAGAGGTCAAAGACCTCTCTTCCTCCAATCGGAGGGACCCCTGGACTTGCAACCCGCAAGTCCAGAACCGGAGACAAGTCTCCCTTCCTCCAACCGGAGGGAACCTACAAGTAGCTCCCAGCTACTTGCAACCGGAGATCTGATCTCCCTTCTCCTGATCCCCAGGAGGAACCCGACCTCACTACTGAGAATCGGAATAACAAGGATAACCAAATAAGAAAGGGAAAAACAGAAACACGAAATGAAAATAACTTCAGCAAACAGAACGCTGAAAAATGAAATGCACAATGTGGCTCCCAACGGAGCTGACTGGCCTGGATCTGATCCACGGTCCAGTAGAGAGATCTTCAGGTAAGCTTCTCTTCCTCTTCTCTTCTCTCTCACTTTCTTTTTCTCTTAACCCTCACGAGCTCTCTAACTCTCTCTTTCTCTTCTTCTTCTTCTGCTCATCTTCTCTTTCTTTTCTTCTTCTTTCGCAGGCTCTCTCTGTCTCTTCTCTTCTCTTCTTCTTCTTTTTCTTCCTCTTTTCTTTTTCTCTGGATCGAAGGACTTTTTGCTCTCCAGGCTTCTTCTTCGATCACCTTCATCTGTTGGATGAAGGCTTCCTTTTATAAGCAGCAGCCAGCAGGAGGGCAGCACTGGGCGCGTATGGCTTCCTCATTTCCCGCCCAGAACTTGTGGCCACGTGTCAGTCTCTCAGCCAGCTTCAGCACACGTGTCACAATCCTATCTGCCCTTCCAAGCTCGGATCACGTGCCTCCCATTCACTGTGGAATATTCTTCCTCGGACCACCTTCTTCTTTTTGTTTTTCTTCTTCTCCTGTAAAGAAATAAAACGATTAAAACTCAGGGCCACAAAGACTAAAACTGCATGAGGTATGTGATAGCAATACGAGATGCACTGTACTGAGAATGACACGAGATACACAAGATTACTATAGTACGAAATAAAGAGAGAATGACACGAGGTCAGATTAAAACAGCACGAGTAAAAAGAGAACGACACGAGGTACATACTAATAAGGCTAACACTACAAAGAGAACGACACGAAGTATCACTGTAACAAAACAAACACTACGGAGAGAACGACACGAGATACACAATAATAAAGCTAACACTACAAAGAAAACGACACGAAGTCAGAAGAGAACAGCACGGGTAAAAAGAGAACGACACGAGGTACATACTAATAAGGCTAACACTACAAAGAGAACGACACGAAGTATCACTGTAACAAAACAACCACTACGAAGAGAACGACACGAGATACACAAGCAACACGAAGACATGAATACAAAAACAACACGACATAACAAACAGCAAAGAGAACGGCACGAGGTGAAACAACACTTTTACAAAAAAGACTTGAATACACACGAAAACAACTCGAGTATTAAGTTGCTCGAACGCACGAACGACTCGAAGATGAAAACGACACGAAAACAACATGGACTGAAAATAACTCGAAGACGAAAACAGACACTGACACGAAGTGTGGTTACAAAATAAGAAAGACACGAGGTCTAGGAAAAGTAACACGAAGACAGAAATAACATGAAGACTCAAACACAAAAATAACACGAAGACATGAAAACAACACGAAGACACAAAAACAAAAGATAACACGAAGACATAAACAAAAGATAACACGAAGACATAAAAACAACAGAACTAACATGAGGACACAACAAGAGACGGTCAACGAGACGCTGACTCGGTACAGACTTAAGCTCAAGCAAGACAGTCGATGTATAGACTTGACAGAGATCTCTGCAGCGAATGTATAGACTTAGAATCATGGAGGCAAATGTATAGACATCTGAGGAAATGAAACGAGTAAGTGTACAGACTTCAAATTCCACCGACCAGTGTATGGACTTCAACAGTGAGCGGCTGTACATACTTCATGTGAAAAACCCATTGTACAGACTTTGAATTCGAAGACCAATGTGCAGACTTCACGCTGTACAGACTTTCCAAAGAGAACGTAACGCTGTACAGACTTGAACTGAAGACCAATGAATGGACTTCAAAACAGATGCTAAGGCCAAGAGGAGTGTATAGACTTTCACGATGTATGGACTTGGTGATCTTCAAAGCACAATGTCCAGACTTTGCCACTGTATAGACTTGAAGAAACAGTGCAACGTATGGACTTGATCTCAAGAAATGTAAGCGATGTACACACTTAGCCAATGTGTGGACTTTGCCTTAGACGCTAAATGAGACGCTAAAGTCTGTATAGACTTAGCCTAAGACAATGCATGAACATATCAGCAGAGAAGCAATGCACAGAACAAAAATCAAGCACAAGCCAATATATCACAACATGACTCAAGCATACACATGCGTTCTTCACAATTCAGACATGGCACACTTATGCAATCTCCCACAGAAAAGGTCAGACATATTCAAGACAATGTGGTGACTCATTCATGTTGCTATCATTAAAACATCACATCATCAACAAAGTACAAGGGGCACAACACTATTCACCCTCCCTCTAGATCCGGTTGCACCAAGGAAGGGACCTAACACATATGCATCTATTCTCTTTCTGCATCCTTTTCCCCAATTTTCATGGGCTATATTGCATATATTTTAAAGATGAAGGACTGTTTATCGTTGTTTTAGGGTTTTCACGCCAAAATCGGTCCTCTGTTCATAGTCGCGGCTTTAACTGTGACCGCGTTCTTGAACGCGTCCGTACGATAGACCGTGATCATAAACTTTTATTTTAAACATGATATTATCTTCATAGATTTTTAAATAAAAAAATTATTAATTTTATATGAATGCGATTCTCACGTAGATCGCGATCTTAATTAATATTTTATTAAACTGTGGTTTTTCTCTCGGAGAAAGATTATATAAAGTAATTATTTTATTTGAACGTGGCCTTCCTTCTGACCGTGTTCTGATCGCGGCGCCCATGCAGACCGCATTTTGGCATGGGTTTCTAGAAATCCTACAGCCCTTCCAGCATGTTATGTAGATGGGTTTTAATCTAGATGCATGTTTTTCATGTCTGTAAGTCATCCGAATCAACTTAAGTAACTAGGAAACATATGCAAACCCTAATTCCTTAAGTTCATGATTCATGTTCATCTTTTCCTCTTGATTCCATATCTCATCCTATCTTCACTGCTATTAGCATGATTAAAAGAGTATTTAACTTACTGTAAACTTGAGATTGATGCATCTCATGGCATGATTTTTAATCTTGCACATGCATACGATATTGATCGGCGCTTCAATGATAGATTGTATAATGATTTATTTGAAGGTTTATCACTCGGGTGATAACATTCTACCGCTTGTTATTGGTTTTTGGTAGTAAGATCGGAACACAATTCTTAGTGAAGTTAGAACCCTCCGCTTGATATTCCTTCTGTCAGACTGGAACTTTCTTCATCGAGTTCTCCGTAAGTCTCCATGAGCCTTGGATTCCCACGAGGACGCCGAGTTGGTTATACCATAAAACCCCACAAATCACTGGAATCCTCGTCCTACTGTGTAGGATAGGGTTCAACTGGTTGAGTTATGGTTTTGATGATTGTTGTGATTATTGTTCATGACAATTATGGTTTTGATGATAACTAAACTTAATGTGTGATTACGTGATGATAACTAAACTTACATGGTTCGGATGGCAAATGGCAACGATTACATGGTCTTGATCCTTGGTTTGTATATAATCTTTGGTTGAATATTTGATGTCAATGGGATGCATATATAGATCATTTGGATTCACAAAATGAAGGCTTCATGAGAATCTTGGTTGAAAGTGGTAGATGGCATCGAAGTGATGAAACTTGCATTGTCTTAACTTCATTTACTCTCTTATGAAGGTTTAAAATGGAATGCCAATCCCATATGCAAAGGTATCAAGACTCATGGTGAGAACTTGGCACCTTGCATGTGTATATTTTTGGGAGAAAATGGTTTAGGTCGACCTAAAGGACAGTTTAGGTTGACCTAAAAATACTATAGCTAGCGGTCGACCGCCAGAAAGTTTAGGTCGACCGAAAATCCCAGAAACCAACGGGCATCAGTTCTCTCAATAGCGGTCGACCGCCAGCCTCTGCAGGTCGACCGCCAGCCCCGATAAGCCAAAAATGTTGACTTTTTTCCCTCTCAAAAGAAGCATCTCCTCTTGATTTTGTTTAATCCCAAAGCCACCAAACCCTCCAGAATTTGTGGATCTGGTCTAAGGCTTGTCCATAGACCTTCCAAAGGTTATAAAACATCTCATTAGAGCCATAAACCCTAACCATCCAAGAGATCCAAAGAGAGGCTGTCCAAGGTGAAAGGAGAGGGTACTGTAGCTCCGTGAACAGGACTTCGTGCAGCAAGATCTTCATCCATATCCAAGGTATTTCAAGCCAAATTTGAAGCTAGCAACCTCCAAGGAAGTGAAGAAGGAAGCAAGCATTGAAGGAAGATCAAGGTGAAGCTGTCTAAGGAAGAAGAAAGGAAGAAGCAAGCAAGCAAGCAAGAGATCAAGAGAAGATTGCCAAAGGTGAAAGAACAAGGTTTTCACAACCCATTCAAAGCCATTCAAGCGAAGAAGAAATCAACGCAAGATCTGCATCATACACTCAGGGGGAGCCTAAATTAGGAGCATTCTAAACTATGGTTTAATTGTTTTGGTGTCTTGTGCTTTGAGTTTCAAATTTGTGTTTCTCATAAACTGCAAACTCGTGTGTGTGTGGATCGTGTTGGATCCGTGGTCATGTGTGGTCATTGTACTTTATTCGTGTGTTTTGTACGTAGAGCTTCCTAGATCTACATGTGTGTGTGGATCTATTTAGATCTGGTCTTTTTAGTGTGTGGAGTGCTGCATCTATTGCAGCGTGTGTGTGTGTGTGTGTTGTTGATCCTTCTGTCGGATCGTGTTGGAGACCTCGTCTCCGTGTGTGTGTTTGTGTTGGGGTGCATCCCCGTGTGTGTGTGCAGGCGTTGTCCTACGTGTGTGGTTGGAGCGTCGTCTCCGTTTGGGGATTTATCCCCGAGTAATGCCTCACCGGGTTTGGTGAGGGGTGGACGTAGGACTGCCGTCGTTGCATCCGAACCACCTTAAAAACCATTGTGCATTGTGGTTTGTATTGTGTGGTTTGGTCCATTTCTTCTACCTTCATTCTCCGTGAGTATTAGTGTAAACTGTTTGTTCGGATTTATCCTCGTGTATGTTGCATAATCTATATCATTATCATATATAGTTTGATAAATCCAAATTATGTTCAAATAGTTTTTAATCTCTTAACTAGCTTTGTATCACATATTTTATAAAAGGCCAAAAGTTTTCTTAAAATTGGTAAACACCCAATTCACCGCCCTCTTAGGTGTCATTGATCGCGGGACTTCAATTGGTATCAGAGCAAATGCTATAATTTCATAGATCTAACGATCTAGAGAGATCCACGTCAATGACTACCATTATGTACACTTTGAATTCTCCACCGGTATTTGATGGTTGCAATTTTGATTTGTGGTTAGGTAGAATGTTTAGTCTAGTCAATTTATATGACCCTAAGCTATGGAAGCTTATTGCACATGGTCCTCATGAATTGCCTAAAGATAAAAATGTCTGGACTGAAAATCAAAAGTGCAAACATGATCAAAATTGCTTGGTTTTGAAATTGTTTATTGCTGCAGTTGATTCTAAATATTTCCCTTTTGTCTCCCATTGTAGGTCTGCGAAGGATATCTTGGATGGCTTAACCAAAGTCCGGAAAGAGTATGAAGACCAAGGCCTTGTGGCAGGTATGAGCGATCAAGGGAGTGATCAGTAAATTGAGTCAAGCTCAAAGGTAAATTTTGATTCTGATAATGAAGATGAAGTTACTTATGAAGATTTGTTGATTGCATGTGATGATCTTGCTGAAAAATACAAGAAGCTAAAATATGAAAACAAAAAATTGAAAAAGGATGTTGAACAAAATAAGTGTAATTCCTCTTATAAAAAATGCTTGCATCTAGAGGAAATGAGTGAGGCTCATGTGTTTGACATTGAATTTCACAAAGATCAAATATGTTCTTTAAGAAATGAAAATAAGGAGATGACTGCAAAACTGAATTCAATGGCCGATGATCAAACCTTGATAAATGAATTGATTCATGATGAAAAGCTTGTTAAAGAAAATGAGAAACTGAAGGAATTGAACAAGGCCATTTCTGAAAGAGTGTTAACTCTTGAAAAAGGAGAATCTGTGGTTGTTAGAGAATGTGAAAATGTGGATGAACTTAGGCAAGAAGTAGAATGCCTTAAGACTACCAATGCCATGTTGAATGTTAGTTTTTTCACTTGTGAAGAAGAATATGCCAATTCTGAATTACAAATTTCATCTCTTCAATCTGAAATTATTGACTTGAATGATTCGCTATCTAGATTTATAAATGGTCAAGAAAACTTGAACAAATTACTTGGGATGAAAGTGAATTTTCAAAGGGAAGGGCTGGGCTATAATCCTGTGAACAAAAAGAAGTTTGAAAATAAAGTTTATACATCCTTTGTGCACAATTCAAATATAGCCAGCACATCCTTCGCTCTGCTTGACACGTTCAGCCGCCGCCCGTGTGTGTGTTCTTATGGACGTGTCGAAGAAACCACCCCCTCGGGTGTGGATCAAAGCCGGCAATTGGCATTTCTGGCAGCCCTTGGTCTACCCTGCTTTTCCCCTCTTCTGCTCGGGTTGCCGACGGCTGGGCCATGAAGCCACCAAGTGCAAACATCTGTCTGCTGTAGGGCCGGGCCCCTCCTCTCAAGCTCCGCCGGTTACGTCCACCTCAACTTCCCAGCCACCACCCCCTCGGTCCTCGGCTCTCCATCAGGCAGCCACCTCCATCCTGCTTGCCCCTACCACCAACGCTGCCCTGGATCCACCTCTGCATGCTGTTTCCACGTTCTCTTCCGCTGGTCAGGAGGCCCCTGCCTCATCTGCTCCCCCACGGTCTGCACCCCCTCCACCTTCTGTGTTGCTAACCGTGGACCCCGTTGCCCTACGGGACATCTCCACCTGCCAGGGGGTCGACCCCCTCCGCCTAGGTGTCGACACTTTGATGGGCTCTTCTGGGCTCTGCTTGGTTCAGCCTCAAGCTTGCTCTCTCGGCAATGCCTCGCAGGGCTCCCTGGCAGCCGTAACTCCGGGCATCGCTGCGCTTACGGGCTCTGCAGCTGGCTATCTTCAACCGGTCTTCTGCTCTCTGCCGCCTGTAGTCGTTGGGTTCTCCACCGTTGCTTGCAACGGAACGCCTCGCGGGTTTGCTGGGGTCTGGCCCTGTGGATTCAGGCCATTCTGCCTCGGAACGCCTCGCTGCATATCCCTCATCTTTGCTCGCCTCTCAGCCGTTGGTGGACGTAACTCTGATCAGCTCCGCTTTGGCTTCGTCTGGGGCCGTGGCCTGCTCGCCTCAGCCTTCAGCTGCGGCCGTTGGCTCGCAGCTTCCCTCGCCTTTGTTGCTTGCTGTGGAGCCTTCTGCCCCGATCCTGAAGCCGCCTCCAGTCTCTCCGCAAGCTCCTCTGCTAGGCCTTGGCACTGCCACGGCCCTGGGTACCTCTTCGGCTTCTCCTTCGTCTTTGGTTGGGCAGAGCATCCCGGCCACCCCTACCGCAGGCTCTTCTGTTGCGCCCCCGCAGGCGGTGCTCCCTCTTCCGGTCCATACGGCTTCTGTCGTTGGGGTTCTTCCAGGGGTCCGTCTGCAGGACTCGCTACAGGATTCTTCGGCTGTGGGCACAACGTCTTTGGCCTCCACTTCTGATGCAGTGGACCCTCCCACTGTTCTCTCGGAGCTCCCCCAGCCCTGTGCGTCCACGGAGGTTCTTCAGCCCTCTATGTCGGCCACGGTTGCTGCTGTCCGGGTCTCTTCCTCTTTGGTCCCCGGCCTCCCGGCGCCGGACGCCCACCCGCATGGCGGCCTTTCCTTGCCTCCTGCTAGGCTCAATGCCGCTGCGGTAGCGTGGTCCCCAGGGCCGCAGCCCAACCCCCAGGCGGCTGGTGTTGAAGGGTCCCTGGCTTCCTCCTCTTCTCCGACGGCTGCCCCTCGCCTCTCCTTCGCCCAAGCTTTGAAGAAGAAGATCAACCGGGCCCCGCCCAGGCCGATCGTCGTCTCCGCCCGGCCTCCCGCTCCGGTGCATCCCGTGGGTGTTGTGCCCCCCTCGGATCTTGGCATGCCTCTTAGGTTCCCCAAGCTCGCCCAGGTTCTCCACGTCCCCGGGCTTGAGCCTGCTTCAGGGTTCCGTGACCTCACGGCGGCTCATACGGCTTTTGTGGGCACCTCTTGCCCGGACCGCTCTCGGCCGCCTTCAAGGATGGATGGCGGAGCTCCTCGGCGTACCTTCCGGCGGTCCAACTCCACCTTCTCCTCGCGTGATCGTCAGTGCATGTTTGAGGACGCTGCTCTTCCTCCCCGTCGTTCTCTTCGGATCCAGTCCTCTTCGATGGCGCCCCCGCCGCCGGCCGACTCTGCCTACTCGGAGGTGCCCGATCCCGACGGTTCGGAGGTTGATCCTCTTGATTGGCCTTGCTCTCCGGGTCGTCAGCGCGGTGTCCGTTCTGTGTTCTCGTTTGACTCTGAAGGGGTCTTCGATGAAGATTCCTATTTGTAGGGGCTACGTTTCTTCTGTGGGTTTTTGGGCTTTTGTTTCTGCCCTCGCCTGGGTCCTCTTGGCCTTTTTATGCTTTCTTGGGCCTTTGGCCTTGTACACCTCTTGCCCGTCTTTGGGCATTTCCCCTCCCCCCCCCTGTACCCCTTTCTCTTTCTACTTTCTTATATGGAAATCGCTTGCCTGGTGGCCGGGATAGTGTTTTCATCTTCTTCCGCAATGAAGAGATGAACCCCCTCTCCCGTCTCCCCCCTTGCAAGTATCAACTTTAGTTAAAAAAAAAATCGGAAAAAGGAAAATCATGTTGCACACACACATGCATCCATAAAGAAAATCAATTTGCATCAAAAATCTAAAATTGTTGCTAGAACACCCATGCATGTTGAACATTCTTCTACCACACACAGACAACCAACTAGAAAGAAACTCACATGCTTTTATTGTGGAAAACATGGACATGCTATGCATAATTGCTTCATTATGAAGAATGATGACTTGAGAGCATGTAGGAACCAAGCTGTTTTAAAAAATGCAAAGGAAGTCTTCACCACAAAACCCTCCATGCATTGTAATCACTGTGGTAAAAGAGGTCACACCAAGTCATACTGCTGGTTACTCATGAAGAAAGAGAGTCTTCACTCAACAAGTCATACTCACATACATAAATCAGTAGAGCCAATGAGAAAGAAAAATATAATGCCACGTACTTCCCCCCATCACTTTGGCAAATCTGGGAATGTTAAGCATGATTATTTTCTCATGAAAAATTATGACTTGAATGTTGTTAAAAATTAGAAATTACATGCCAAAGTTGCTACTAACCCACAAGGACCCAAAAGGATTTGGGTACCTAAGAAGGCCAAATGAGAAATCTGTTTTGCAGGTGTGCCTTGGGAATGAAAAACATGAAATCTATTTTCATCTAGAAGGTAAGGCACACGGGCTAGTGACATAAGTCAGCTTAAAAGAAAAACCAAAATTAAAATTTGGAAACTCAGGTGATATCCCTCTAACTTTCTTCAGTAATTGTGTCATTGGTTTGATTCAAATTGTGCTAAATAGTCTTGTGATAATACACATGTCTGTACATGCATTCCATCCATAGTTGTTTGCATATCTATGTGTACATCACTTGTCATATAGCATCTTGTTGTATGAGAGCTTGAAGATTCTTCAGATGACAATTTCACTACATATATTGAGTTTGCATACACTTTCACATACTGTCATGCATAAGTTGAATATTGTGAATTCATGTGATAATGCATAGCAATCCTCCTACCTTCACCACCCTTGACTATATAGTATATCAAATGGTGACATGTGGAAGGGTAGGTTTCGATTGTCTGAAAGCTATCACTACACGTGAGGTGATCTTCGGATCTAAGTTCTCCGCCCGGTACTATGAGTCAATAAGTTACAGGCTGCATATGGCATTGGATGGTAACTGAACATCTTGCATTCATGCACACACTAAGGGGGAGCAACCACATTCGTTATATGGGATTAATGTTTAGGTTCACACATGAGTCATGCATTGCATCTAGAGCTGTCTAGGGGATGTTGGTTGTTAAAATAATTTGTCATGCCATTGTCAATAAATTTGAATCGAAATTGACAACTCAAGTCCTCTTGTCCCAGGATGCAGATTACACTCCAAAAAATTTAAATGATAATGGGCTAGTCATGACCAAGCTTGAATCAACTGAGGAATACCTTGCAAGGATGAAAATGATAAAAATCTCCTCAATCCGTCACCAAGAGACAGAAAGTGATCTAAATAAGTACCCAAGGCATGGTCTAAAAGGCCCGCAACAGGTAAAGTTAATCAACCATTGTTCATGAGAAAATCAGGTAAAGTCCTTTTAGTGGTTCATGCATATGTGATTATTACCATCTCTGGAACTACTAATAATACTTTATATGATTATTTTGCAGGGATTATACAAGAAGATTTTGAAATTAGCATTATGGATGAACTGATTTGTACCTTCTTTGAATTGTAGGTGGAAGACTTGGAAGATGACGGATGCTCAAGGCACAAGTATTGGGAAATTAACTTCTGAGCTCTGTTTGAAAAACTCATAGTTGTTTTAACCATATTTCCATGAATGAAGATAAAAAAAATTGGTTTTGTTATTAGAATGCATATCCATTCTCATGCATAAACATTATTGATGAATCTTGACATTTGCATGTGAGAGATTATGGAATGCACCTCTCAACAGGTCTGCTGAACTGAGGTAAATATTCTGAAAACCCGACATGTTGTTGCCCTAGTATGATGTGATGATTTTGTCAAATTGCTTGAACCAAATTAAAAATCTTGAGAAATATGTATGAGGTGATTGGCTATTGAATATCTCTTAATTTGAATTACATGATGACATCTGAGCTCAATTGAGTATCTGGTATATCAAATACTGAGTAGTGAAAAGGTGGGTTACATCCACCTAGGAACTCTCACTATGCGTGAGTTGGTCTTTGGATCAATGTTCTCCTCCTCATACTAGAACTCAAAGAAGTCAAATGGTTGATCTATAAATGAATCTTTAAACTGAGTTATTTCAATTGAAAATATGTTTTTGCTCATAATTCAAACATTTGGCTTATGAATGATTTCTAATTTTAAAACTTGTGAAAGATTTCTAAAAGTCTATTTTTGAACAATTCTGAACATTGGGTTACAGTGTTTAATTGTGATCATGTATGCAGCCTCATTCATAAAGATCATGTCATAAAAAGATGTTTGATTGATCCTTTAATTGAATGTGAATAGTCTCATTTGGAAGTTGTCACATTGGATTGGAATCAAAGCTCTCATCTTGCTTTTGCATCATGTTTGTCATTCTCATCTTGCATACATGCATGCATGCATAAGGTGCTTTTAGATCATGCAAATGAAAATCAAAAGTCTGAATCACTTTGCACATTGCATCGCATTCTTATATACTCATACGTTGTATTGCATTGAAACTCATGTATTAGTCGCACTTAGTTCATTCAGTTGACATCCATTCAATTGGTATCATATTGTCCATTCAATTGGTATCAAATTGACATCACATTGCTCGCATGCATGTCATAGTGTATCTGCATAAACTCCCAATGTGTGCTTGCTTGCTATTATATGTTATTCACCACCGTCCTTGAAACTTCTATGACCTTATGTCTTCCTAATAAATAATGCTGCATTTGAGTCATTATTAGAGTGTTTCATGTCGTACACTCTAGGGGAGTTTATATTTCATAAGTGCATCTATTTAGGGGGAGTTGCACTGTTGTGTATTCATGATATTTTCGGTATACATGCTGAATCAAATTCGCACACCTCATGCATAAAATGTGAAAATGAGTGTTAAAGATAAGAATATATGAATTTCTTCTCAACACTCTCGAGATGATAAACTTGCTGCATGAATGTTGAAGAGACAGTTGAGGAAAAAGTTGCCTACCCATCCTTGTTGAAAAATCTAAAATGAAAACGAAAGATAGAGTAATGCTTGGTCTCACTGAGTAAATTGGGCACATGTCACCTGAGACGTGATATGGTTCATATCTGAAAAGTGTTGACTAGTATCTCTGTTCAAAATGAGGTGAAATGGTTCAGTATTCTGAGTAACTGGAGATTCTGGCATGAGCTCCATGCGTCTACTCGTGTAAAAAGGAATTATTTGAACCTGACCACTTTAAAAAAATTCTGGCTATCATGTGATATTGGTTGAGTTGAAAAATGATGGTGAAAACTCATTGTGGTAGAGCGTAGCCTCCAATACGCTGTTCTCAAAATTGAAGTGCAGTCTGTAAAATATCTCCTTGTATTGATCTGAAAATTTGAATATCCATATTGCAACTATCATTTTTCATGTTACTCACTTACACATCTGGAAATTTGATTCATTATGGATTCAGAAAATTGATTGACTGTTTTAGCAATTGCATGTATCACTTATATGATTGCACAACTTCCCATGTGCTACTCATGTGCACTCTGGTTGTCATGACTCTCTTGCATCTTTCTTATACCCATTCCCTTCTTATATAAGTATGGGGGAGCTGTGTTACATGTACATATATGTATTTGTTTGATTGTACATCTCATATGGCATTTCATGCATGTGTTGCATTTCATGCATTTTAAACCAAAATATAAAAATCATAAAATTTGAAAATTAATGAAAATCCTTTTGATATGCACTCCTGCTCTTGCTTGTTGTGAAAATTTGACATGGGATCTAGATTTTGAATGCTATCATGCTGAACACCTCATCTTGTGGCCATCTTCCTCCACTGGTTCATATCCTTGAGGCCAATCACCACCTTCAATTGGTATCAATACATGCTTGACTGTATTTACTTTGGATGGTATCATATTGATTTGTGAGAATAATCACCAATTAGTTTCTTCTGATTAGCATCATATAGCTTTGCTCGTCTCTGATTTGCCCCTACTTCTTATGATTTGCTATGATGGGCTATTACTATTTCAAAGGGAGTTACGCTTGTTCTTCCTTGCTTGACTTCTTCCAGCATTGTTGCTATTATTGATCATGTCACAGGAGGAGAAAGATTTGCATTTTCCCGCCTTTTGATTTTGTCAAAGGGGGAAAAAAATTGATGAGTGTGTGACAGGGAAGAAGAATTTTTGTGCCATTCTGTTGTATCATCATTAATAAGCTTATCATTAAGTTTGTCATCATCAATAAGTTTGTCATCATCAAAAAGGGGGAGATTGTTGAGTTATGATTTTGATGATTGTTGTGATTATTGTTCATGATAATTATGATTTTGATGATAACTAAACTTAATGTGTGATTACGTGATGATAACTAAACTTACATGGTTCGGATGGCAAATGGCAACGATTACATGGTCTTGATCCTTGGTTTGTATATAATCTTTGGTTGAATGTTTGATGTCAATGGGATGCATATATAGATCATTTGGATTCACAAAATGAAGGCTTCATGAGAATCTTGGTTGAAAGTGGTAGATGGCATCGAAGTGATTGAACTTGCATTGTCTTAACTTCATTTACTCACTTATGCAGGTTTATAATGGAATGCCAATCCCATATGCAAAGGTATCAAGATTCATGGTGAGAACTTGGCACCTTGCATGTGTATATTTTTGGGAGAAAATGGTTTAGGTCGACCTAAAGGACAGTTTAGGTTGACCTAAAAATACTGTAGCTAGCGGTCGACCGCTAGAAAGTTTAGGTCGACCGAAAATCCCAAAAACCAACGGGCAGCAGTTCTCTCAGTAGCGATCGACCGCCAGCCTCTACAGGTCGACCGCCAGCCCCGATAAGCCAAAAATGTTGACTTTTTTCCCTCTCGAAAGAAGCATCTCCTCTTGATTTTGTTTAATCCCAAAGCCACCAAACCCTCCAGAATTTGTGGATCTGGTCTAAGGCTTGTCCATAGACCTTCCAAAGGTTATAAAACATCTCATTAGAGCCATAAACCCTAACCATCCAAGAGATCCAAAGAGAGGCTGTCCAAGGTGAAAGGAAAGAGTACTGTAGCTCCGTGAACAGTACTTCGTGCAACAAGATCTTCATCCATCTCCAAGGTATTCCAAGCCAAATTTGAAGCTAGAAACCTCCAAGGAAGTGAAGAAGGAAGCAAGCATTCAAGGAAGATCAAGGTGAAGCTGTCTAAGGAAGAAGAAAGGAAGAAGCAAGTAAGCAAGCAAGAGATCAAGAGAAGATTGCCAAAGGTTAAAGAACAAGGTTTTCACAACCCATTCAAAGCCATTCAAGCGAAGAAGAAATCAACGCAAGATCTGCATCATACACTAAGGGGGAGCCTAAATTAGGAGCATTCTAAACTATGGTTTAATTGTTTTGGTGTCTTGTGCTTTGAGTTTCAAATTTGTGTTTCTCATAAACTGCAAACTCTTGTGTGTGTGGATCGTGTTGGATCCGTGGTCGTGTGTGGTCATTGTACTTTATTCGTGTGTTGTGTACGTAGAGCTTCCTAGATCTACGTGTGTGTGTGGATCTATTTAGATCTGGTCTTTTTAGTGTGTGGAGTGCTGCATCTATTGCAGCGTGTGTGTGTGTGTTGTTGATCCTTCTGTCGGATCGTGTTGGAGACCTCGTCTCCGTGTGTGTGTTTGTGTTGGGGTGCATCCCCGTGTGTGTGTGCAGGCGTTGTCCTGCGTGTGTGTTTGGAGCGTTGTCTCCATTTGGGGATTTATCCCCGAGTGATGCCTCACCGGGTTTGGTGAGGGGTGGACGTAGGACTGCCGTCGTTGCATCCGAACCACCTTAAAAACTATTGTGCATTGTGGTTTGTATTGTGTGGTTTGGTCCATTTCTTCTACCTTCATTCTCCGTGAGTATTAGTGTAAACTGTTTGTTCGGATTTATCCTCGTGTATGTTGCATAATCTATATCATTATCATATATAGTTTGATAAATCCAAATTATGTTCAAATAGTTTTTAATCTCTTAACTAGCTTTGTATCACATATTTTATAAAAGGCCAAAAGTTTTCTTAAAATTGGTAAACACCCAATTCACCCCCCTCTTGGGTATCATTGATCGTGGGACTTCAATTGGTATCAGAGCAAAGGCTATAATTTCATATATCTAACGATCTAGAGAGATCTAGGTCAATGACTACCATTATGTACACTTTGAATTCTCCACCGGTATTTGATGGTTGTAATTTTGATTTGTGGTTAGGTAGAATGTTTAGTCTAGTCAATTCATATGACCCTAAGCTATGGAAGCTTATTTCACATGGTCCTCATGAATTGCCTAAAGATAAAAATGTCTGGACTGAAAATCAAAAGTGCAAACATGATCAAAATTGCTTGGTTTTGAAATTGCTTATTGCTGCAGTTGATTCTAAATATTTCCCTTTTGTCTCCCATTGCAGGTCTGCGAAGGATATCTTGGATGGCTTAACCAAAGTCCGGAAAGAGTATGAGGACCATGTCCTTGTGGCAGGTATGAGCGATCAAGGGAGTGATCAGCAAATTGAATCAAGCTCAAAGGTAAATTTTGATTCTGATAATGAAGATGAAGTTACTTATGAAGATTTTTTGATTGCATATGATGATCTTGCTGAAAAATACAAGAAGCTAAAATATGAAAACAAAAAATTGAAAAAGGATGTCGAACAAAATAAGTGTAATTCCTCTTGTAAAAAATGCTTGCATCTAGAGGAAATGAGTGAGGCTCATGTGTTTGACATTGAATTTCACAAAGATCAAATATGTTCTTTAAGAAATGAAAATAAGGAGATGACTGCAAAACTGAATTCTATGGCCGATGATCAAACCTTGATAAATGAACTGATTCATGATGAAAAGCTTGTTAAAGAAAATGAGAAACTGAAAGAATTGAACAAGGCCATTTCTGAAAGAGTGTTAACTCTTGAAAAAGGAGAATCTGTGGTTGTTAGAGAATGTGAAAATGTGGATGAACTTAGGCAAGAAGTAGAATGCCTTAAGACTATCAATGCCATGTTGAATGTTAGTCTTTTTACTTGTGAAGAAGAACTTACCAATTCTAAATTACAAATTTCATCTCTTCAATCTAAAATTCTTGACTTGAATGATTCGATGTCTAGATTTGTAAATGGTCAAGAAAACTTGAAAAATTTGCTTGGGATGAAAGTGAATTTTCAAAGGGAAGGGCTGGGCTATAATCCTGTGAACAAAAAGAAGTTTGAAAATAAAGTTTATACATCCTTTGTGCACAATTCAAGTATAGCCAGCACATCAAATGAAAATCGAAAAAAGAAAAATCATGTTGCACACACACATGCATCCATAAAGAAAATCAATTTACATCAAAAATCAAAAAATACTGCTAGTACACCCATGCATGTTGAACATTCTTCTACCACACATAGACAACCAACTAGAAAGAAACTCACAAACTTTTATTGTGGAAAACATGGACATGCTATGCATAATTGCTTCATTATGAAGAATGATGACTTGAGAGCATGTAGGAACCAAGCTGTTTTGAAAAATGCAAAGGAAGTCTTCACCACAAAACCTTCCATACATTGTAATCACTGTGGTAAAAGAGGTCACACCAAGTCATACTGCTGGTTACTCATGAAGAAAGAGAGTCTTCACTCAACAAGTCATGCTCACATACATAAATCAGTAGAGCCAATGAGAAAGAAAAATGTAATGTCACGTACTTCCCCCCATCACTTTGGCAAATCTGAGAATGTTAAGCATGATTATTTTCTCATGAAAAATTATGACTTGAATGTTGTTAAAAATTAGAAATTGCATGCCCAAGTTACTGCTAACCCACAAGGACCCAAAAGGATTTGGGTACCTAAGAAAGCCAAATGAGAAATATGTTTTGCAGGTGTGCCTTGGGAATGAAAAGCATGAAATCTATTTTCATCAAGAAGGTAAGGCACACGGGCTAGTGACATAAGTCACCTTAAAAGAAAAACCAAAACTAAAATTTGGAAACTCAGGTGATATCCCTCTAACTTTCTTCAGTAATTATGTCATTGGTTTGATTCATATTGTGCTGAATAGTCTTGTGATAATACACATGTTTGTACATGCATTCCATCCATAGTTGTTTGCATATCTATGTGTACATCACTTGTCATATAGCATATTGTTGTAGGAGAGCTTGAAGATTCTTCAGATCATAATTTCACTACATATATTGAGTTTGCATACACTTTCACATACTATCATGCATAAGTTGAATATTATGAATTCATGTGATAATGCATAGCAATCCTCCTACCTTCACCACCCTTGACTATATAGTATATCAAATGGTGACATGTGGAAGGGCAGGTTTCACCTGTCTGAAAGCTATCACTACACCTGAGGTGATCTTCAGATCTAAGTTCTCCGCCCGGTACTATGAGTCAATTAGTTATAGGCTGCATATGGCATTGGATGGTAACTGAACATCTTGCATTCATGCACACACTAAGGGGGAGCTACCGCATTCGTTATATGGGATTAATGTTTAGGTTCACACATGTGTCATACTTTGCATCTAGAGCTGTCTATGGGATGTTGGTTGTTAAAATAATTTATCATGCCATTGTCAATAAATTTGAATCGAAATTGACAACTCAAGTCCTCTTGTCCCAGGATGCAGATTATACTCCAAAAAATTTAAATGATACTGGGCTAGTCATGACCAAGCTTGAATCAACTGAGGAATACCTTGCAAGGATGAAAATGATAAAAATCTCCTCAATCCGTCACCAGGAGACAGAAAGTGATCTAAATAAGTACCCAAGGCATGGTATAAAAGGCCCACAACAGGTAAAGTTAATCAACCATTGTTCATGAGAAAATCAGGTAAAGTCCTTTTAGTTGTTCATGCATATATGATTATTACCATCTCTAGAACTACTAATAATGCTTTATATGATTGTTTTGCAGGGATTATACAAGAAGATTTTGAAATGAGCATTATGGATGAACTGGTTTGTACCTTCTTTGAATTGCAGGTGGAAGACTTGGAAGATGAGGGATGCTCAAGGCACAAGTATTGGGAAATTAACTTCTGAGCTCTGTTTGAAAAACTCATAGTTGTTTTAACCATATTTCCATGAATGAAGATAAAAAAAAATTGGTTTTGTTATTAGAATGCATATCCATTCTCATGCATAAACATTATTGATGAATCTTGACATTTGCATGTGGGAGATTATGGAATGCACCTCTCAACAGGTCTGCTGAACTCAGGTAAATATTCTGAAAACCTGACATGTTGTTGCCCTAGTATGATGTGATGATTTTTTCAAATTGCTTGAACCAAATTGAAAATCTTGAGAAATGTGTATGAGGTGATTGACTATTGAATATCTCTTAATTTGAATTGCATGATGACATCTGAGCTCAATTGAGTATTTGGTATATCAAATACTGAGTAGTGAAAAGGTGGGCTACATCCACATGGAAACTCTCACTATGCGTGAGTTGGTCTTTGGATCAATGTTCTCCGCCTCGTACTAGAACTCAAAGAAGTCAAATAGTTGATCTATAAATGAATCTTTAAACTGAGTTATTTCAATTGAAAATATGTTTTTGCTCATAATTCAAACATTTGGCTTGTGAATAATTTCTAATTTCAAAACTTGTGAAAGATTTCTACAAACCTATTTTTGAACAATTCAGAACATTGGGTTGCAGTGTTTAATTGTGATCATATATGCAACCTCATTCATAAAGATCATGTCATAAAAAGATGCTTGATTGATCCATTAATTGAATGTGAATAGTCTCATGTGGAAGTTGTCACATTGGATTGGAATCAAAGCTCTCATCTTGCTTTTGCATCCTGTTTGTCATTCTCATCTTGCATACATGCATGCATGCATAAGGTGCTTTTAGATCATGCAAATGAAAATCAAAAGCTTGAATCACTTTGCACATTGCATCGCATTCTTATATGCTCATACATTGTATTGCTTTGAAACTCATGCATTAGTCGCACTTAGTTCATTCAGTTGACATCCATTCAATTGGTATCATATTGTCCATTCAATTGGTATCAAATTGACATCACATTGCTCGCATGCATGTCATAGTGTATCTGTATAAACTCCCAATGTGTGCTTGCCTGCTATTATATGTTATTCACCACCATCCTTGAAACTTCTATGACCTTATGTCTTCTTGATAAATAATGCTGCATTTGAGTCATTATTGGAGTGTTTCATGTCGTACACTCTAGGGGAGTTTATATTTCATAAGTGTATCTATTTAGGGGGAGTTGCACTGTTGTGTATTCATGATATTTTCGGTATAAATGCTGAATCAAATTCGCACACCTCATGCATAAAATGTGAAAATGAGTGTTAAAGATAAGGATATATGAATTCCTTCTCAACACTCTCGAGATGATAAACTTGCTGCATGAATGTTGAAGAGACAGTTGAGGAAAAAGTTGCCTACCCATCCTTGTTGAAAAATCTAAAATGAAAATGAAAGATAGAGCAATGCTTGGTCTCACTGAGTAAATTAGGCACATGTCACCTGAGACGTGATATGCTTCATATCTGAAAAGTGTTGACTAGTATCTCTGTTCAAAATGGGGTGAAATGGTTCAGTATTCTGAGTAACTGGGGATTCTGGCATGAGCTCCATGCGTCTACTCGTTTTTCATGTTACTCACTTACACATCTGGAAATTTGATTCATTATGGATTCAGAAAATTGATTGACTGCTTTAGCAATTGCATGCATCTCTTATATGATTGCACAACTTCCCATGTGCTACTCATGTGCACTCCGGTTGTCATGACTCTCTTGCATCTTTCTTATACCCATTCCCTTCTTATATAAGTATGGGGGAGCTGTGTTGCATGTACATATATGTATTTGTTTGATTGTACATCTCATATGGCATTTCATGCATGTGTTACATTTCATGCATTTTAAACCAAAATATAAAAATCAGAAAATTTGAAAATTAATGAAAATCCTTTTGATATGCACTCCTGCTCTTACTTGTTGTGAAAATTTGACATGGGATCTAGATTTTGAATGCTATCATGCTGAACATCTCATCATGTGGCCATCTTCCTCCACTGGTTCATATCTTTGAGGCCAATCATCACCTTCAATTGGTATCAATACATGCTTGACTGTATTTGCTTTGGATGGTATCATATTGATTTGTGAGAATAATCACCAATTAGTTTCTTCTGATTAGCATCATATTGCTTTGCTCGTCTCTGATTTGCTATGATGGGCTATTACTATTTCAAAGGGAGTTAGGCTTGTTCTTCTTTGCTTGGCTTCTTCCAGCATTGTTGCTATTGTTGATCATGTCATAGGAGGAGAAAGATTTGTATTATCCCGCCTTTTGATTATGTCAAAGGGGGAGAAAAATTGATGAGTGTGTGACAGGGAAGAAGAATTTTTGTGCCATTTTGTTGTATCATCATTAATAAGCTTATCATTAAGTTTGTCATCATCAATAAGTTTGTCATCATCAAAAAGGGGGAGATTGTTGAGTTATGATTTTGATGATTGTTGTGATTATTGTTCATGACAATTATGATTTTGATGATAACTAAACTTAATGTGTGATTACGTGATGATAACTAAACTTACATGGTTCGGATGGCAAATGGCAACGATTACATGGTCTTGATCTTTGATTTGTATATAATCTTTGGTTGAATGTTTGATGTCAATGGGATGCATATATAGATCATTTGGATTCACAAAATGAAGGCTTCATGAGAATCTTGGTTGAAAGTGGTAGATGGCATCAAAGTGATTGAACTTGCATTGTCTTAACTTCTTTTACTCTCTTATGCAAGTTTAAAATGGAATGCTAATCCCATATGCAAAGGTATCAAGATTCATGGTGAGAACTTGACACCTTGCATGGGTATATTTTTGGGAGAAAATGGTTTAGGTCGACCTAAAGGACAGTTTAGGTTGACCTAAAAATATTGTAGCTAGCGGTCGACTGACAGAAAGTTTAGGTCGACCAAAAATCCCAGAAACCAACGGGCAACAGTTCTCTCAGTAGCGGTCGACCGCCAGCCTCTGCAGGTCGACCGCCAGCCCCGATAAGCCAAAAATGTTGACTTTTTTCCCTCTCGAAAGAAGCATCTCCTCTTGATTTTGTTTAATCCCAAAGTCGCAAAACCCTCCAGAATTTATGGATCTGGTCTAAGGCTTGTCCATAGACCTTCCAAAGGTTATAAAACATCTCATTAGAGCCATAAACCATAACCATCCAAGAGATCCAAAGAGAGGCTGTCCAAGGTGAAAGGAGAGGGTACTGTAGCTCCGTGAACAGTACTTCGTGCAGCAAGATCTTCATCCATCTCCAAGATATTTCAAGCCAAATTTGAAGCTAGCAACCTCCAAGAAAGTGAAGAAGGAAGCAAGCATTCAAGGAAGATCAAGGTGAAGTTGTCTAAGGAAGAAGAAAGGAAGAAGCAAGTAAGCAAGCAAGAGATCATGGGAAGATTGCCAAAGGTGACAGAACAAGGTTTTCACAACCCATTCAAAGTCATTCAAGCGAAGAAGGAATCAACGCAAGATCTGCATCATACACTCAGGGGGAGCCTAAATCTGGAGCATTCTAAACTATGGTTTAATTGTTTTGGTGTCTTGTGCTTTGAGTTTCAAATTTGTGTTTCTCATAAACTGCGAACTCGTGTGTGTGTGGATCGTGTTGGATCCGTGGTCGTGTGTGGTCATTATACTTTATTCGTGTGTTGTGTGCGTAGAGCTTCCTAGATCTACGTGTGTGTGTGGATATATTTAGATCTGGTCTTTTTAGTGTGTGGAGTGCTGCATCTATTACAGCGTGTGTGTGTGTTGTTGATCCTTCTGTCGGATCGTGTTGGAGACCTCATCTCCGTGTGTGTGTTTGTGTTGGGGTGCATCCCCGTGTGTGTGTGTGCAGGCATTGTCCTGCGTGCGTAGTTGGAGCGTCGTCTCCGTTTGGGGATTTATCCCCGAGTGATGTCTCACCGGGTTTGGTGAGGGGTGGACGTAGGACTGCCGTCGTTGCATCCGAACCACCTTAAAAACCACTGTGCATTGTGTTTTGTATTGTATGGTTTGGTCCATTTCTTCTACCTCCATTCTCCGTGAGTATTAGTGTAAACTGTTTGTTTGGATTTATCCTCGTGTATGTTGCATAATCTATATCATTATCATATATAGTTTGATAAATCCAAATTATGTTCAAATAGTTTTTAATCTCTTAACTAGCTTTGTATCACATATTTTATAAAAGGCCAAAAGTTTTCTTAAAATTGGTAAACACCCAATTCACCCCCTCTTGGGTGTCATTGATCGCGGGACTTCACAACCGACCTTTTGGATGATAGAACAAGATTCTGTCTGCAATCTGCTAAGTCTGTGCTGAATGCGGCCTGTCTCCAAACCGCGTTCTGGTTCTATTTGAGAACGCACCTGTACAGGCACCGCGTTCTCTCCAACCCCTGATCGGATCGCAGCCCTCGGTCTGTCTGCATTCAGTTATGAAGGTGGTGGGAATGCTGATCGCGTTCTAGTTTGACCTAGCCGCTTGACCCTAATCATAGCCGTCCCTCTAAATGCATTCAGGTCACGGTCATGGGTTAACCCGCGTTCAACCAAGTGTTCCAAATTTTTCCGTTTCATGTTTATGATGTGTAAATACTGATTCTAACCTCTCAGGGCTGGTGTTTCTGGATATCTTCGACCCTTCTTCAAAGGGTTATAATCCTCATTGGCATGTCTATCTATTTTGACTTTCTTTCCCCTGACATTCTCTAATGACTTATTATGTGGAATTAGTAAAAGTCTTAATTCCAACTCTTGATTTCCTTGATTACATGGACATATTATTGGAATTCTTTGGTCATTATTAAATTAAAAATTTGTCTAAAAAATATTGATACGGGAGTTTAGGTCTAACATGACACTTAATACTAGGCAATATTTATAAGGGCCCGGATCTGATTCTTGGGGCGAGGCAAAGCCCAAAAATATACCAGTACTATGAATGATCAGGTGTGGCATTGCACCAACTATATGCAAGATTGGTTCTAGACAAATTTGACATGATTCGTATATGTTACTTGATATGTTCTTGATATTTTGGCCCAGAATGGGTAATGTTATTAGAACTCTTTTGAATGGCCAACTTATTATTTACTTGCTTTGATATTGTCATTCTTTATACTTGAATCTTGTACTTGTTAATGTCTCTTTTCCTACCTCGATTATTCATTGAGCTTGTCATTATCTTGAATGTATCTAAGTTTCTCCGCCATGCATCATACAACATTCTTCCATATATTGATTAAACTGTTAATCACTTATATGCTGCCTGATGATAGAGATGTAATTCCTACTGAGCGTTTTTGCACACTCAGATTTTATTAACATTTTTTAGCTAATAATGAAGATATTCCATCAGATAGGGAAGGGCAAGAGTGACAAGTGCTCTTAGAGTTTGAAGACCGTGTCTTTTTATTTTTTGAGTCCAGATAGGCTAAAGTCCTGTATTGAGTCTTTCCTATTTTCTTCTTTTGTAATAGTCATTAAGTGAGTCATTAAAGTTGTAACAATGAATTTTGATATCAATAAAAGTATATTTTTTGTATTTCTAGTCTCTTTGCGGTTTGCTCTGCTTGTCATGACTGTCTCGCTGCCATGTTCCGAGCATGTTTCCGCTGCTATCGGTTCGGGGCATAACAAAGCATAAGCAATAACCTTCCCATGCTGCATTAATACATAGCCTAGTCTAATACCCAAAGTATATGTATGAACTTCAATTCCTCCGCTACCCACAGGAAGGGCAAGAACAAGGGTAGTTGTTAGATATTTCTTTAGGGTTTGGAAACTCTTCTCACAATCTTTTATCAAAACATATGGATTTTCCTTCCGGGTTAACCTTGTCAAAGGTACTGCAATTTTAGAAAAGCACTTAATAAACCTTTGGTAATAACTAGCCAAACCCAGAAACCTTCGAACCTCAGTTACACTGCTAGGTCTCTCCCAATTCTTCATAGCTTTCACCTTTGAAGGGTTCACAACAACTCTCTCATTTGAAATTACATGACCAAGGAATTAGACCTCCTCAAGCCAAAAATCACACTTACTCAACTTCGCATATAGCTTATTATCCCTCAACAACTGCAGTGCCGTCCTCAAATGATTTTCATGATCCTCCTTAGTTCTTGAATATATCAAAATATCATCGATAAACACCACCACAAATTTGTGAAGACATTCTCGAAATGCATCATTCATCAATTGCATAAAAGTTGCACACGTGTTAGTTAATTTAAAAGGTATAATGCCAAATTTGTAATGGCCATACCTGCTGATCAGTGCTATATTTTATATCATAAGTTGCATCACATTCATTATTTTTTGAGCATTAAAAGAATAAAGTTATGCAACATGAACAATTAATTACATTCTCACACATTATTTGAGTCTGCACACATTTTAACATCTTTTTGAGCCTAAATGACCATGTTAGAAATATTCAAGAATTTGCATAATTATTTGAAAGCCATTTTTGAGAGGAAATGTATTGATATTTTGAATTTTTTGAATTTTCAGAAAATAGCGACCGGATGGTCAGACGTCATTTTTTTAAAGATTTTTCTGAAAATAAGAAATAGCGACTGACCGAAAGGGCACTATTTTATTTTGCTGAAAAAAGGAGAAAAAGGAAATGAAGAATTCGCGACTGAGTGTAGAGACGCACATTTATTTATAAAAATAGAAAAAAGAGAAAACCTAGAAAATAGAAAAAAATGTGTGACCGCCCATGAAGGCGCTATTTCTTTTGGAAAAGAATATGTGACTGTTCAAGAGCGCCTATTCATTTATATGGAAAATCAGGGGAAAATGAAAGAAAATGGAAAAAGAATTAACGACTTTCTGAAAAGTCGCCATTTCCTAGATTTATGAAAAAGAAAAATGTCAAAAAGAGGAAATAAAGAATGGGCGACCTCGTGAGTAGACGCTATTTTAATTTGCACCCAGCACCCCAGTCGCCATTTTCGCGAGAGTTTGAAACGGAAACGGCTCGGCCCGATCGAAGTTATCTTCCAAATTTCGAGCCCATCTTCGCTTGTTTGAGGAAAGGAAGACTCCAAACATGGCAAGCTACCTCCTTTGATCGATCCTAGGTGCTAGAAAGCTAGATTTGAAGTTGATCCAATATGCCACGATCATGGGTTTGCTGCACACTATATAAAGGTGTCGAGAGCACCTTGGGAAAGGAGTTAGCCGTCTAGTTTTTAGCCTTATTTTCATGCTTCTCTAGTCATCTTTTCAATCTACTTTCTTCTTCAAAGTTCTACATTTTTAAGTGTTCTTTAAATCTTTCTTCTTCCTCTTCCTATAATTCTCTTCTGTTTTCAACTTATTTCAAAATTTCTAAAGCATTATTCTACGTTTTTCACTGTTAAATCACATTTTTAACTTCTGTTCTTCCTCATTTTTCACTCTCTTCCTCTCATATTCTGCCTCTGTGCTCTTCATCAACTTTCTTCCTCTCTTCGTCCTCTACAACTTTCTCTTCTTTCACTTCCTCTAAATCTCTTTTGTTGTCAAGTTTTTTTCTCTCTTATTACCCGCTATTTTCTATTTAATTTTAGTGTGTTTTCAATTTTTCTCACCCGTAGCCCTCCTCTTTCCTCTCTGTTCATCTTCTCTTCAACACATCTATGCATACACATATTTTGTTTTATTTTTCTTCTTCTTCTATCTATATCCCCCTCCACTATTTTCTTCTCACATCCCTTTGGCGGATCTTCTTCCTTTGGTGCTCTAAAGACGGCGTCATCTCTAAGGCGGAGCGATCTCTTCCAAGGCTTGGCAAGAAGACGACGGCGTTCTTCATCCAAATATCTTGGCTCCACTTTCTCTTTCACTCTTTTATTTTTAGTCAAGTTGTAATTTCATTTTCTATAGAGTTGTACTTGTGACGACCCAGATCCCGGATACCAGATATACCCGATAGGACTACTGGACACACCTGATACCACTTGGAACCCGCGAGGCCTCCAAAGAGCAGTAAAGCTCCGAAGGGATAAAAGGATTGTCGTGTAGTACATTGAAGCCATAGAGATATAATAGTAAGCAATTAAATTTTATTAGATCGGTTTGCTAAAGTAGCTGAAATAAAATTACTTTTTAATTAACAATTTCAATTTAACAATTATACTAGAGTCCAGTCCAAGAAATTAAAGACAAGTACTGGCCACAGGAAAAGAACGTACACTGAGGTTGGGGGAAACCCGACACAGGTACCGCTGGCAGCTACAGATGCGTCACACCAGGAACCACGAACAGAGACGACGCCACCCACCTGAAAAGCAGGGGTGAGTCTCCAAACAGAGACTCAGTAGGGGTCACGCGGATCCCCACTGAAAAACACACAGCACACGGAACAGAATGCAACAGTAGTAGCAAAGCAGGAAAAGCTACACTACAAAGCTGGAAAAAGAACAGGAACAGCTGGAGTAGGGAACAGGCTAAGAGCAAGGGAAGCTAAAAGAAAAGGGAAAAGCGAGGCCGTAAAACTCATAACATGGCCACCGAGAGGAACTCGGCTTTCTAAGCTACTCCAAGAAGCGACAGAAGGGCGACTCTGATCTGACAAAGTCAGGAGTTACCGATCTGTCGACACGATGCCAGGCCTAAGATGAAGACCTGCAAGGACAGACAAAAGTCTAGAAAAGATCTAGATAGATGACAGACAGACTCGACGACACACACGACTAGAACGTCGTGCACGTAACACAACACTGACCTCGAGTAGGGCCACGAGAGGGCTAACTCAGAAAGGTCACAACCCACAAGAAACGCGAAGAGTCATGTGTCACATGACAGAAGCACCTCCTCATCAGAAGAATAGCCAGCTGCGTCCACTAACGTCTTACACTGCGCCACGAGTGTCTCGCCTACGGTAGCGCCAAAGCCACGGCAGAGTCGCAGACACGCACTGAACCAAACAAGAACTACAACAATGAGTAACTCGTCAGGGTTACGCCCGTCGATGTAAGTCCTCAGCCCCTGACCATGTGTGCACACACTGGCTTTTGCCTAAGCCAGGCCCTCTAGCTAGTTTTCTCCCTCGGTAGGACGCTACAGCTGGCCGGGAGCCCACGGAACTAGCTTACAAACCGTATTACGGGAACTGCCCTTTTCACCACTCCGAGGTGGGTCAACACACTGGATCACGTACGTCAATAGGCTACTACTAGTGGAGGTTCACAAGACACCAGACTCAGAAACACAAGTGCTAGAGTACAGACAAGCTAGAACGCACTATCGCACGTACTACTAGGCACCACTGTTAGTGCGACAACTGCCAACAGACTCAGGACTACGCAACTAGACCTACAACGTAACGATCCTTGAGTCGGATGACTCAAACGCAAGATCGTCATTGACAGCGGAACAAGCCGCCAATCGGTCTAATCCTAAGCCAGGGGAAACTGACGCTCCGCATTAAACGACTCACGGAGACCTGAGGAAACACCGAGGACCCTCCGATACGCTTGGACATGCAAACTAAGGTAAGGTGATACCTCGAGGCATCTAGAACCAAAGTCTCGGACTGGAGAGAACTGCCGAGACACACACACAAGGTCACCCATCAACCATTGGGTCACCCCGGGTTGACAGGAACCTGACAAAGACACACAAGCACAAACCCTCTTGGCCACCTCGGAACACGGTTACAGCCCTCATAGGACATGAGATGATGTCCGCATGACAATGGGTGAACCCTAAGGTCGCGTTAAAATATCGGAAACCAAACCACCGGTAAACCACTCTCTGGCGTAGGCTATCCATCACTCGGCCGCTAGGTAAACTAAGCAGTCAAGGAGGAATCGCCACGCAACCAGAGGCAAAGACACTGGCGGTCCTAGATTGAGTCACTCGGAGAAACTATAGCAGTCAAGGAATAGACCGCACATAATTCACCCGAACCGACCGCTCCAAAGAACCGCCAGACAGACAAACCAACACTAGCAGTCCAGAATAGGATCACTAGAAACACCGGCCTAACCCACGTAGACGACCGACACGAAACCGACAGGACATACGGAGACTTGGGGGAACTCCGACACCCTCAAGGCACCTGGACACACAAACCGAGGCCAAATCGTACCTCTAGGTGTCCAGAACCACGTCTCAAGCTGGACAAATCTATCGAGACACAGGCAAGGTCGCATGTTGACCATAGGATCACACCGAGTCGACCAGACCAGAGCAATGACTCTAACACGACACAAGGAGAAGCCATCACGGCCAACCGATAAAACATCGGGGATGAGCGGTTCAGAATGAACCACTCAACATGATGGACGGTCCGAAACTGACCACACAAAGGGGATGAACGGTCCGGAACTGACCGCACAACTCCAAGGGATGGACGGTCACAAAGGGACCACACAACTAGATAAATGGTCCGAACTGGACCGCACAGCAGGATGGACAGTCTGAACCTGACCGCACAACTCCCAGGGGATATGTGGTCCAGCAGACGACCACACAAGGAGATATGTGGTCTAGCAGATGACCACACAACCCAAACTGACATAGGATGGACGGTCCACGACCAACCGCCCAAGGGGGATGTGTGGTCTATCGTAAGACCACACAACCACAACCGACAAAGGATAAACGGTCCAGGGATGGCCGCCCTTATACATGAATGGTCTCGGTGTGACCGTTCAAGCGTCATGGCGAGCAAACCATGGGTTCGGCCCAACGGAGGCCTTTTCACGCCCCGTTCATCCCGAGACGAAGGGGATACAACCATGGACCTGCTGGCAATCACATAGACTCCGTCCGGAGTCAAAATGACGCACGGATCGCAAGAAACGGGCGATTCTAACGAAATCACCCAAAAGGGTTTCCGGACTTCCCGGAGCCCTAGCAGTCAAACGGGACCACCAAACGAAACGAAATCAGTGACTATGGAACGCTGACCTCGCAGGGAGTCCATTGACAGTAACTTATCTGAAAATGGTTGCCATTTTTCGGCGAACCCTACAAAATCCAAAAATCATGGTTTAGGCTAAACAAGCCCAAACTCGACCGTTTCCACGCCGAACGACGTGCAATGGCTGGGAAAACGGGCAGGGAGAAGTGGTGATCCGTCACCCTACCTCCACCGAAGAAACCGTGCCTCGAAGGGACTAAACTACACCGAAAACCATGCCGCGAGCTCAAACGCCGGCTTTGAATCCACCGTTTGGGATCGTGCCAAAATCGCTCCATCCTCGCCCCATCGCGCACCCAGCCAGCTCCACAGCATCTCCAGCACTCGCCCCTAGGTCCTCCGTCTGCAGCCGGAGCCGAGAAGGCGAAACGGGAGAGAAACGGGAGAGAGAGAGGGCGGCGGCGTGAAATGAGAAGGGGGAGAGAGGAAAGGAAAAGAAATAGAAAAGAAATTAGGTTTTTTCCTAATTTCTGAAAAATTTGATTTTTGGCCCTAACTCAGAAAAATACGTAAAAATAGTCAAAACGACCGGCTCAGAGAGTACACGTCGCTGCAGCATCCTCGAGTCGACGAACTGACAAATAAACTCACCGTAGTGTTCTGTAACTAGTACGAGAGAAAAACCCACACGGATCGTAGAACTCAACTCGGAAGCCACAAAAGCGAACCAAAACTCACCGAAACAGATCCGAAAGATTCAATAAAGATCCAATAAGACCTACTAAGGATCCAGGGCATTACATCCTCCCCTCCTTTAAGAAATTTCACCCTTGAAATTTAAGGACTAACAATGGAGAAGCAAGGGAAGAACAACCCAACATGGCCATGCACACTACGCATCAGCCAACAACAATGCCAAGAACACAGCAACACAAATCTCGATAAACACGGCTCAAAGGAACATCGTCAGACTATAATCACGAGCACACACTCTGGATCGAGCACGACACAAGTGGACACCAGTCTGACACCTCCGAAACAAGGGCAATGTCGTTCACGTCTCACAGGGAAAGAGACACGACTGCCACAACAACAGACAACCGATACCGAGGAACACAACGATAGCACGGCACGCAGCAGCTTACACAAGGAGACACAATCCTCTCAACTGACAGCTCGACCACATCATCGGCTCCAGTGCCAAAGGTGGCAGAGAACACCTGCCACACAGGACGCCAATGACAACAGCACCGGACCACAAACACGATCAAGTCAGTCCTCACTCAGATATTACCTCTGATCGAGTCACATGCCAACTCTACGGGAGAAGGGGAGTACAGCAAGCTAACTGACAAGGTCACGGTCCACGGCAGAGACACAAAATCATAGAGAAATAGTGATAAAATGATAACAACAGCACTTGCAGGATTCTGACTCCGTATAGAACACAGAACCATGGAACACAACTACAAGCAGGGTCACATCAAGCTGAACACACGACTATAGAGGACTAGTCATGCGTCGAACAACTCACCAAGAAAAGACCCACGACAACGAGAAATGACAATATTAGGGAACACACCTCAAGGACCACGATCACGCCTCGAGAGCACAACACCCAAGAAAACACATGTGGAGTAGAGGGTACTCAATCAGCAAGGAATGCCGATAGATTCCCCAACACTCGCAAAGGGCAATGCCAACACCAGAATAACTCCAGCAACAGCACGGCAACAGGCAACATCAAGGCACAGGAAGCCAAGATGAAGTTATATCGAGAAAGAACAAACCTCTCGACCCATGGGTAATCAGCCCACACGCTTCAGCTGCACACTCATAAAACGCACACATGCATCAAAAAATATCTCGATACCTGCATCTCAGCACACACTCGGCACCATCGCAACTTCTGAAAATCGCAACGTAACACGCCAAGAGTACCGTTCTGACAAATAATCGATCACAAGAAGCCTAAGTGCAAGGAAAAGGAGTACCAACTTCAGCACAAAGCCCAAGGAAAAGGCTAATCTCAACTTACCTTCACGTCCTGAAAACGGTAAATGAGCCTTCACAATACATCGGCCGCTGGACACGGCACGACAAATACGGTACGCGACAGCTCTTAACACCATGATGGAGTCCAAAGCCAAGCATCTGTATAACAAAGAGCATATCAGGCTCAGAACAAAGTTTATCACACTTAAGCAGACACAGGAAAAAGGCATCACTAAGACAATAATTCCAAGGCAAACCTCGAAAAGATTCCACCAGAAGGGACGAGAAGCAATAAGCTCAACCATGAAAGCTCACCAGGAAGGGAAAATCCTAGCTTGCCTAAGCAACTTTTCAAACACGGAATCTAATCGAGCACTTCAATAGAAGCGAGACACATCAGGAGCTGAACAGACTCAAGCCGGGACGACCAAAACAACGTGAGAACGTGTACGGTCATCAGACCAAGGCCAAAGGTCAACAACAACCTGAACAACACACGGAGAAAACCTTGAACAACGTACTGTAGATTCAAGCCTTTCGACGTACACTGCCACGTACGACAAGATCGAGACAAACACCACGATAGAAAGAAGCGTCTCATCACATCCTGACGAGAAGAAAAATCACCTTGCGCAGTGCCAGAACAGCACACACAAGACCACATACGAAGAAAACAACGCGACAAATCATCGCAACACCTAAGCCAGCAAATGCCTGTACTGGACTTTAAGGACTCTGGATATGGTAATATCTCGGATTCCCATGTACTTCATACAACAATTCTCTGATACCAAATTTGACGACTCAGATCCCGGATACAAGATATACCCGATAGGACTACCGGATACACCTGATACCACTTGGAACCCGCGAGGCCTCCCAAGAGCGGTAAAGCTCCGAAGGGATAAAAGGATTGTCGTGTAGTACATTGAAGCCACAGAGATATAACAGTAAGCAATTAAATTTTATTAGATCGATTTACTAAAGTAGCAGAAATAAAATTACTTTTTAATTAATAATTTTAATTTAACAATTATACCAGAGTCCAGTCCAAGAAATTAAAGACAAGTACCGGCCACAGGAAAAGAACGTACACTGAGGTCGGGGGAAACCCGACGTAGGTACTGCTAGCAGCTACAAACGCGTCACACCAGGAACCACGAACAGATACGACGCCACCCACCTAAAAAGCAGGGGTGAGTCTCCAAACAGAGACTCAGTAGGGGTCACGCGGATCCCCACTGAAAAACACGCAGCACACGGAACAGAAAGCAACAGTAGTAGCAAAGCAGGAAAAGCTACACTACAAAGATGTAAAAAGAATAGGAACAGCAGGAGTAAGGAACAGGCTAAAAGCAAGGTAAGCTAAAAGAAAAGGGAAAAGCGAGGCCGTAAAACTCGGAACATGGCCACCGAGAGGAACTCGGCTCCCTAAGCTACTCCAAGTAGCGACAGAAGGGCGACTCTGATCTGACAAAGTCAGGAGTTACTGATCTGTCGACATGACGCCAGGCCTAAGATGAAGACCTACAAGGACAGACAAAAGTCTAGAAAAGATCTAGACAGACGACAGACAGACTCGACGACACACACGCCTAGAACGTCGTGCATGCAACACAACACTGACCTCGAGTAGGGCCACGATAGGGCTAACTCAGAAAGGTCACGACGCACAAGAAACACGAAGAGTCACGTGTCACGTGACAGAAGTATCTCCTCATCAGAAGAACAGCCAGCTGCGTCCACTGACGTCTTACACTGCGCCACGAGTGTCCCGCCTACGGTACCGCCAAAGCCACGGCTGAGTCGCAGACAGGCACTGAACCAAACAGGAACTACAACAACGAGTAACTCGTCAGGGTTACACCCGTCGACGTAAGTCCTCAGCCCCTGACCACGTGTGCACACACTAGCTCTTGCCTAAGCCAGGCCCTCTAGCTAGTTTTCTCCCTCGGTAGGATGCTACCGCTGGCCGGGATCCCACGGAACTAGCGTACAAACCGTATTACGGGAACTGCCCTTTCCACCACTCCGAGGTGGGTCAACACACTGGATCGCGTGCGTCGACAGGCTACGACTTGTGGAGGTTCACAAGACACCAGACTCATAAACACAAGTGCTAGAGTACAGACAAGCTAGAACGCACTATCACACGTACTACTAGGCACCACTGGAAATGCGACAACTGCCAATAGACTCAGGACTAGGCAACTAGACCTACAACGTAACGATCCTTGAGTCGGACGACTCAAACGCAAGATCGTCACTGACAGCGGAGCAAGCCGCCAATCGGTCTAATCCTAAGCCAGGGGAAAATGACGCTCCGCAGAAAATGACTCACGGAGACCTGAGGGAACACCGTTGACCCTCCGATACGCCTGGACACGCAAACTGAGGTAAGGCGATACCTCGAGGCATCCAGAACCAAAGTCTCAGATAGGATAGAACTGCCGAGACACACACACAAGGTCACCCGTCAACCACTGGGTCACCTCGGGTTGACCGGAACCAGACAAAGACACACAAGCACAAACCCTCTTGGCCACCTCGGAACACGGTTACAGCCCTCATAGGACATGAGATGATGTCCGCATGACAATGGGCGAACCATAAGGTCGAGCCAAAATACCGAAAACCAAACCACCGGTAAACCAATCTCTGACGTAGGCTATCCATCACTCGGCCGCTAGGTAAACTAAGCAGTCAAGGAGGAATAGCCACGCAACCAGAGGCAAAGACACTGGCGGTCCTAGATTGAGTCGCTCGGAGAAACTATAGCAGTCAAGGAATAGACCTCACACAATTCACCCGAACCGACCGCTCCAGAGAACCACCAGACAGACAAACCGACACTAGCAGTCCAGAATAGGATCACTAGAAACACCGGCCTAACCCACGTAGACGACCGACACAAAACCGACAGGACATACGGAGACTTGGGGGAACTCCGACACCCTCAAGGCACCTGGACACACAAACCGAGGCCAAATCATACCTCTAGGTGTCCAGAACCACCTCTCGAGCTGGACAAATCCATCGAGACACAGGCAAGGTCGCATGTCGACCATTGGATAACACCGGGTCGACCAGACCAAAGCAATGACTCTAACACGACACCGGGAGAAGCCATCACGGCCAACCGATAAAACATCGGGGATGAGCGGTTCAGAATGGACCACTCAACAGGATGGACGGTCCGAAACTAACCACACAAAGGGGATGAACGGTCCGGAACTGACCGCACAACTCCATGGGATGGACGGTCACAAAGGGACCACACAACTAGATAAACGGTCCGAACTGGACCGCATAATGGGATGGACAGTCCCAACCTGACCGCACAACTCCCAGGGGATATGTGGTCTAGCAGACGACCACACAAGGAGATATGTGGTCTAGCAGACGACCACACAACTCCCAGGGGATATGTGGTCTAGCAGACGACCACACAAGGAGATATGTGGTCTAGCAGACGACCACACAACCCAAACTGACATAAGATGGACGATCCATGACCAACCGCCCAAGGGGGATGTGTGGTCTATCGTAAGACCACACAACCACAACCGACAAAAGATAAACGGTCCAGGGATGGCCGCCCTTATACATGAACGGTCTCGGCGTGATCGTTCAAGCGTCACAGCGAGCAAACCATGGGTTCGGCCCAACGGAGGCCTTTCCATGCACCGTTCGTCCCGAGACGAAGGGGATACAACCATGGACCTACTGGCAATCACATAGACTCCGTCCGGAGTCAAAACGACACACGGATAGCAAGAAACAGGCGATTCTAACGAAATCACCCAGAAAGGGTTTGCGGACTTCCCGGAGCCCTAGCGGTCAAACGGGACCACCAAACGAAACGAAATCAGTGACTATGGAACGCTGACGTCCCAGGGAGTCCATTGACAGTAACTAATCTAAAAATGGTTACCGTTTTCCGGTGAACCCTACAAAACCCGAAAATCATGGTTTAGGCTAAACAAGCCCAATCTCGACCGTTTCCGCACCGAACGACGTGCAATGGTAGGAAAAACGGGCAGGGAGAAGTGGTGATCCGTCACCCTACCTCCACCGAAGAAACTGTGCCCTAAAGGGACTAAACCGCGCCAAAAATTGCGCCGCAAGCTCAAACGCCGGCTTTGAATCCACCGTTCGGGATCGCGCCCGGTCGCGCACCCAGCCAGCCCCACAACATCTCCAACACTCGCCCCAAGGTCCTCCGTCTGTAACCGGAGCTGAGAAGGTGAAACGGGAGAGAAACGGGAGAGAGAGAGTGCGGCGGTGTGAAATGAGAAGGAGGAGAGAGGAAAGGAAAAGAAATAGAAAAGAAATTAGGTTTTTTCCTAATTTCTGAAAAATCCGATTTTTGGCCCTAACTCAGAAAAATACGCAAAAATAGTCAAAACGACCGGCTCGGAGAGTACATCGTCGCTGCAGCATCCTTGAGTCAACGAACTGACAAATAAACTCACCGTAGGGTTCCGTAACTAGTACGAGAGAAAAACCCACACGGATCATAAAACTCAACTCGGAAGCTACAAAAGCGAACAGAAACTCACCGAAACAGATCTGAAAGATCCAATAAGACATACTAAGGATCCAGGGCATTACATCCTCCCCTCCTTTAAGAAATTTCATCCTCGAAATTTAAGGACTAACAATGGAGAAGTAAGGGAAGAACAACCCAACATGGCTATGCACACTACACATCAGCCAACAGCAATGCCGAGAACACGGCAACACAAATCTCGAGAAACACGGCTCAGAGGAACATCGTCAAACTATAATCACGAGCACACACTCTGGATCGAGCATGACACAAGTGGACACCAGTCTGACACCTCCGAAACAAGGGCAATGTCGTTCACGTCTCACAGGGAAAGAGACACGATTGCCACAACAACAGACAACCGATACTGAGGAACACAACGATAGCACGGCACGTAGCAGCTTACACAAGGAGACACAGTCCTCTCAGCTGACAGCTCGACCACATCATCGGGTCCAGTGCCAAAGGTGGCAGAGAACACCTGCCACACAGGACGCCAACGACAACAGCACCAGACCACAAACACGATCAAGTCAGTCCTCATTCAGATATTACCTCTGATCGAGTCGCATGCCAACTCTACGGGAGAAAGGGAGTACAACAAGCTAACTGACAAGGTCACGGTCCACGGCAGAGACACAAAAGCATAGAGAAACAGTGATAAAATGATAACAACATCACTTGCAGGACTCCGGCTCCGTATAGAACACAGAACCATGGAACACAACTGCAAGCAGGGTCACATCAAGGCACAAGAATAGCTGAACACACGACTATAGAGAGGTAGTCATGCGTCGAACTGCTCACCAAGAAAAGACCCATGACAACGAGAAACGACAATCTTAGGGAACGCACCTCAAGGACCACGATCACGCCTCGAGAGCAAAACACCCAAGAAAACACATGCGGAGCAGAGGGTACTCAATCAGCAAGGAATGCCGACAGATTCCCCAACACTCGCAAATGCCAATGCCAACACCAGAATAACTCCAGCAACAACACGGCAACAGGCAACATCAAGGCACAGGAAGCCAAGATGAAGTTATATCGAGAAAGAACAAACCTCTCGACCCGTGGGTAATCAGCCCACACGCTTCAGCTGCACACTCATAAAATGCACATAGGCATCGGAAAATATCTCGGTACCCGCATCTCAGCACACACTCGGCGCCATCGCAACTTCTGAAAATCGCAACGTAACACGCCAAGAGTACCGATCTGACAAATAACCGATCACAAGAAGCATAAGTGCAAGGAAAAGGAGTACCAGCTTCAGCACAAAGCCCAAGGAAAAGGCAAATCTCAGCTTACCTTCACATCCTGAAAATGGTAAATGAGCCTTCATAATACATCGGCCGCTGGACACGGCACGACAAATACGGTACGCGACAGCTCTTAACACCATGATGGAGTCCAAAGCCAAGCAACCGTATAACAAAGAGCAGATCAGGCTCAGAACAAAGCTGTCCACACTTAAGCAGACACAGGACAAAGGCATCACTAAGACATCAATTCCAAGGCAAACCTTGAAAAGATTCCACCAGAAGGGACGAGAAGCAATAAGCTCAACCTCGAAAGCTCACCAGGAAGGGAAAATCCTAGCTTGCCTGAGCAACTTCTCAAACACGGAATCTAATCGAGCACTTCAATAGAAGCGAGACACATCAGGAGCTGAACAGACTCAAGCCGGGATGACCAAAACAACGTGAGAATGTGTACGGTCATCAGACCAAGGCCAAAGGTCAACAGGAACCTAAACAACACACGGAGAAAACCTCGAATGATGAGGACATCTCACGACACTCCCTCTGGCTCGGTTCGCCTGCACATTCTTGATATGGACCGACTATGATCTACACATGTTAGCTTCAGTCTCATCTTATGTATTTTCATTTTATTGAGTCCTATCTTATGTATTTTTCTTTTATTGAGTCATGTGGTTCTAGTCCATTTCCCTTGTTATGCTTAATTGGGCCTTATTACCTTAATTATGGGCCCATAGGATTAAGTCTAGGATATGCTCGGTCTTTTGTCTTATTGTCAGGGACATTTTGGTCATGTAAAGAATGATTGCCTATATATAGGCCCCATCTCTCCTCATGTACTTAATTTTGATGAATGAATTTGATTAGAATCCTTTTCCACCTCCACTCTCTTCTATCAAAGATATTTCCTCTATCCCTCTCTCTCATTATCTCTCTCCCTCTCTCTCTCTTCAAGAAGGGGGCGAACCCTTCTCTCTCTCCTCCCCCTCCCAACCACCTCCAACCCCCACCTACCTCCATTAACTCCCCTACAACTTCCCATAACCCATCTTTACTCCACAACTTGTCCCAAGGTAGTTCCACCAATCCAAGCCCCACCTCCCAACCACCACCTACCCCATCCACTTCCCTAAGCACCTCCCCACCTCCCCAAGGCTGAAGGACCTCCTCCCTAGGCCCATTTTGAATTTCCCTCCCATCTTCCCTTCCCCATACCTCCCTAGGTCGACCTCCCCTTCCCTCCCAACATCCCAAGTTCACCCTCACCTCCTCTCCCACTCACCTTCTCTCTTGTGCACATTTTTCTTCCCACCACCACCTCTTGCAGCTCCAGCTCCCTCTCCACCCATTCCTGCCCCTCCAGACCTCTTGGAGACCCTAGCCACGTCCCTCCCCTCTCCCCAAACCCTCAGCCATCACTCCCAAGCTATGCTAACCCCCCTCCCACTCCCTTTAATCTTGCTATATTGCTGTTCCAGGTAGCAGGTCGCAGGCAGCAGAGTTGGGCCTGAAAGTCGCTTCGTATCCGGCCGCTCCCTGATCCTCCTGGTGTCAAGGACTATATCTCTGGAAAGGTCATCCAGAGAGCTTTCCAGATGAGGTGGTTTCATCGACATCCGAGCTCTGAGCTGTCCGCAGGAGCCATTCTCCCTCGACCATGCAGAAGTCCTGAGGCAGGGAACCAGAGCCTCAGTTCCAGTCCGACCACCGCTTCTTCCTTGAAGATCTGGGCGCCATTTTCGGAGGGCAGGAACTACGTCCAGTTAGGTTTCATCTCCAAGAAGAAGGACCTCAATCGGCCACCGGACCTACCAGTTACAATTTTCTTTGCCGGAGTGTGCAGTCTGCCCCCTGTGGGACCAGGTTTGACCTGTCTCCACTTATCTGGCCACCATTCTTTTCTCCAACCTCCGATTGGGGCCCCGTCAACTCCTACTCGAAGCTATTCTGACCACGATTGCGTCGCCGCCAGTTTCGTCTCAATTAGAGTTCGGGAGAGTCTGCAGCGCCTTCTGCAACAGACTGCACCAGTTCTGCACCAGCCTGAGACAGAACGTTGCTGTCCTGTTCCAGTCGCCGGCCCGATCAGCCCCGAGCTTCAGAGCCACCCCAAAAAATCATACATCACCGTCGGTTAGTTGGGAAACTTTTGGCACTGGTTTCATCAAGATCTGAGTTCTGTGGAGTCCGTGGCAGTGTCATCACCGACACCCTGTCCAGTGACTCTGAAGATTGGCAGAACCGGCAAAGCTCGGAAAGTCGGGTTTTCTTGCATAATTTCCCCACCCCGCTTGGCCGGATGAAGGCCCCTCCCTGCGTGGAGGTAGTTTTGATTGTAATAAGTTTAATCCCCACCCCAAGATCATCCCTCCTGCGAGAAGCGTAGTGCTGTACTTCTTTAATTTTCAGGTCAAGCGACACCGCCGCTGCGATCGGGTGTATACCCTCGCTTCTCGGCGCGCCCTCGTCTCCGAGCGGGATCGGTGTTTTCACACCGATCAGGTGAGCATATGATGCCATCCTTGATTGCCATTATTCTGCAAATTTAGTATTACTTCGCATGCCCGTCGGACGGTGAGAAGAGAGCCCGAACTTGTATGCTACTTTGAAGGTGTCCACCGCGGACCGGGAGTGAGTGCCACCCAAACCCCACCCTGCGAGCCAGCCGCCCATGGAGTTGGGAATCCCAAGCCCTTTGGGGGTCAGCCTAAGCCAACTAAGTCACTTAGAATCATTGGGTCTCTCCTCGGACCCTTGCCATCATCCCCCGGCCCCGCTGGGTGATCGCGTGTGCCGTGTGAGTAAGTCGCTATCGTGAGAATCATTGGAGTGCTTGTATGCTTGCGGGTATAGGTCCTAGGGTCATCGACTCATACTTAGTCAACCTTGGGTTGTTTCACATCAAGTGGTATCAGAGCAAGTCATTGACTTGTTCTCACAAGTCAAGTCCATGGGCACGCTTGCATTAGAGTTATCATCGGATCGCTCCATGCATTATCCACCTCCCATTGTCATTGAGTCTACTGACCAAAAGGCCCCAATTCCCATCATATCCCAAGCATACCTACCTAATGGGAACCCCACAGAAATTAACTTCATCGACATGGTAGAAGATAATTGGGTATCCCCCGAAATTGTAGCCACCCTCTCTACGACCGGATAAATTGTGCACAACGGAGACCAAGTCTTCGTTGAATTCCATAAATGGTTTGGAAAGATAAAATACTTTGATGGAGCATGGTGTCAAATTGGTACCTTGGAAGGCCCTTGCATAATCCTAGGGAAACAATGGCTTGATGAACGGAATACCACCTTCCACCCATTACGTTGGTCTTGCCTAGTTCATCCCCCACATATCTCGGGAGCCTATGGTTTCAACAACATTTATTTCCCTCACCCACCGGAGCCCCATACCCGGCCACCATGCCCTCTCAACCCACTTCAAAGAATGAATGAGGTCATGAGTGAACATGAGGAGAACCCGACCCACAAGACCAAATCCCCGGGATTGGACACCAACCCAAAGCCCTTCCCCACCTTTAAGGAAATCCATACTCCTATCAATAAGGAGGAAGGACATCAACTCATCCCCGTCCAAACAAACACATACCTCCCCAAACCACTCAATCTCACCCAAAACGTGGTGACCATAGGAGAACTCATCATCAAATGGCTCAAGCAAAATCCCATCCCTCATGCCTTGTACTTTCAAACCCCAACCATGGAACACCCTTTCCAAATAGCACTCGTTAACTCCTATCACACCGCATTCCAATCCTACTATGAGGTAAATGGTTGGGATGATCTCCTCAAGGGTTTAGAATGGCAACTAAAGTTGACTTGCTTATTGACCTTAGGAGCGGCCCACCCAAGAAGACTTAGTCTCATCCACCCATGCGATGGTTCTATCACCTCAGTCTTTACCATTGGTTTCTACACTAGTGACCTCCTTCTCATTCTCCCCATGGATGAAGAACCCATCATGGTCCACTCCACTCCTATTAAGATCCCAAGTACCTTGATCGACTGGCCCACTAAAGACCTTGGTCCAATTACCTTGGGGAAGGATGACCCATCGTGCGTAGACCATGTGAACATAGAGTTCCTTCCTCTAGGAAGCCCAGTCCATGACCCCTTTGATCCCTTCCAATGGGAGCCTAGTTACCCATGTGACACACCCACCTTACCCACAACTCACCTTTCCCTACCCCAACCAACCATGTTGGACCAAGATCACCTCTTCCAAGACTCAGGACACACAAAGGGAACCATCGCCATAGACAACATATGCCTAGGAAGCAAGGAAGAGCCCCTCTCCATAATGCCCACCTTCCTAGATCCTTTTGACCCTTTTACATGGACGTTCAAAGGTCATCCCACATCTATGCACATGGAAGTCACCTTTGGGATAAATATGCATGTGTCTAGGCTTACCACACCATTTGACATGATTCATAAGTCGGGTACATTCATTCACATCACCCACATGTCAAGTAGGAAGCATAAGTGGATCATATTCGGATATATTGGCCCACCTTCATTCATCATAAGTCTTAAGCATGAGAGGAGCATACATGGATGTCCGGGCCCCCCGACATTTGTCACACCCATGCATAAAAGGTTAATCTATGGATGTCCCGGCCCTCCTAAGTCTGTCACAGTCTTCATGGCATCAAAGTGTGATCTGTCCACATTTGGCTGCCTAGGTCCACCTTTGCACACCATACTTTTCACACCAACATCGCATCATAGTGCATGGCATACGCATTCTCGCAAGCATATAGGAAAGAGCAATGAGGCTTACAAAAGGTGGGCAGATGCTCATCGGCGCCACTGCGAGTTCGAAGTGGGAGACTCGGTGATGGTGAGGACGGAGCGACTCCTTCCGGGACCTGCCTCCAAGTTGAGGGCACGGGGTTCGGGACCCTTTCGAGTTCTGAGACGACTTGGCAGTAATGCTTATGAGCTAGACCTACCTGAGGGTTTTGGGGTACACCCTACTTTCAATGTGGCGAACCTGGTACCCTACAAGGGCCCCGCGGTGGAACCTAGTGAGGAGCTCGAGCCTTTACCCCCCCTTGAGAGAGACAGTCCCGGTGGGACTCCACATCATAGCTTGAGAGACCGACGAGAGCAGGTAGAGGTAATACTGGATGAGCAGAGTATCATTACTAGGCACAAGGTGTATCAGCGCTACCTGGTTAGGTGGAAGAACCATTCCCCGATAGAAGATACTTGGGTGAGTCGGGAGGACCTGCTGCGATTGGACCCCGACATTTTGGAGCGGTACTATAGCCAGACAGACCCCTACTGGACAGGGTCGAGTTCTCCCCACCCCGGGGGATTTGATGAGGACATCTCACGACACTCCCTCTGGCTCGGGTCGCCTGCACATTCTTGATATGGACCGACTATGATCTACACATGTTAGCTTCAGTCTCATCTTATGTATTTTCATTTTATTGAGTCCTATCTTATGTATTTTCCTTTATTGAGTCATGTGGTTCTAGTCCATTTCCCTTGTTATGCTTAATTGGGCCTTATTACCTTAGTTATGGCCCCATAGGATTGAGTCTAGGATATGCTCGGTTTTTTGTCTTATTGTCAGGGACATTTTGGTCATGTAAAGAATGGTTGCCTATATATAGGCCCCATCTCTCCTCATGTACTTAATTTTGATGAATGAATTTGATTAGAATCCTTTTCCACCTCCACTCTCTTCTATCAAAGATATTTCCTCTATCCCTCTCTCTCATTATCTCTCTCCCTCTCTCTCTCTTCAAGAAGGGGGCGAACCCTTCTCTCTCTCCTCCCCCTCCCAACCACCTCCAACCCCCACCTACCTCCATTAACTCCCCTACAACTTCCCATAACCCATCTTTACTCCACAACTTGTCCTAAGGTAGTTCCACCAATCCAAGCCCCACCTCCCAACCACCACCTACCCCATCCACTTCCCTAAGCACCTCCCCACCTCCCCAAGCCTGAAGGACCTCCTCCCTAGGCCCATTTTGAATTTCCCTCCCATCTCCCCCTCCCCATACCTCCCTAGGTCGACCTCCCCTTCCCTCCCAACAGCCCAAGTTTGCCCCCACCTCCTCTCTCACTCACCTTCTCTCTTGTGCACATCCTCCTTCCCACCACCACCTCTTGCAGCTCCAGCTCCCTCTCCACCCATTCCTGCCCCTCCAGACCTCTTGGAGACCCTATCCACGTCCCTCCCCTCTCCCCAAACCCTCAGCCATCACTCCCAAGCTATGCTAACCCCCCTCCCACTCCCTTTAATCTTGCTAGATTGCAGTTCCAGGTAGTAGGTCGCAGGTAGCAGAGTTGGGCCTGAAAGTCACGTTGTCTCCGGCCGCTCCCTGATCCTCCTGGTGTCAAGGCCTATATCTCTGGAAAGGTCGTCCAGAGAGCTTTCCAGGCGAGGTAGTTTCGTCGACATCCGAGCTCAGAGCTGTCCGCAGGAGCCATTCTCCCTCGACCACGCAGAAGTCCTCAGGCAGGGAACCAGAGCCTTAGTTACAGTCCGACCACGGCTTCTTCCTTGAAGATCTGGGGGCCATTTTCGGAGGCAGGAACTACGTCCAGTTAGCTTTCATCTCCAAGAAGAAGGACCTCAATCGGCCACCGGAGCTACCAGTTACAATTTTCTTTGCCGGAGTGTGCAGTCTGCCCCCTGTGGGTCCAGGTTTGACCTGCCCCCACTTATCCGGCCACCATTCTTTTCTCCGACCTCCGATTGGGGCCCCGTCAACTCCTGCTCGAAGCTACTTCGACCACGATCGCGTCACCACTAGTTTCGTCTCAATTGGAGTTCGGGAGAGTCCGCAAATCCTTCTGCAACAGACTGCACCAGTTCTGCACCAGCCTGAGACAGAACGTTGCTGTCCTGTTCCAGTCACCGGTCCGATCAGCCCCGAGCTTCAGAGCCTCCCTAAAAAATCAGACATCACCCTCGGTCAGTTGGGAAACTTTTGGCACTGGTTTCATCAAGATCTGAGTTCCGTGGAGTCTGTGGCAGCTTCATCACCGACACCCTGTCCAGTGAATCTGAAGATTGGCAGAACCGGCAAAGCTCGGAAAGTCGGGTTTTCTTGCATAGTTCCCCCACCCCGCTTGGCCGGCTGAAGGCCCCTCCCTACGTGGAGGTAGTTTTGATTGTAATAACTTTAATCCCCACCCCAAGATCATCCCTCCTGTGAGAGGCGTAGTGCTGTACTTCTTTAATTTTCAGGTCAAGCGACACCGCCGCAGCGATCGGGTGTATACCCTCGCTTCCCGGCGCGCCCTCGTCTCCAAGCGGGATCGGTGTTTTCACACCGATCAGGTGAGCATCTGATGCCATCCTTGATTGTCATTATTCTGCAAATTTAGTATTACTTCGCATGCCCGTCGGACGGTGAGAAGAGAGCCCGAACTTGTATGCTACTTTGAAGGTGTCCACCACGGACCGGGAGTGAGTGCCACCCAAACCCCGCCCTTCGGGCCAGACACCCACGAAGTTGGGAATCCCAAGCCCTTTGGGGGTCAGCCTAAGCCAACTAAGTCACTTAGAATCATTGGGTCTCGCCTCGGACCCTTGCCATCATCCCCCGGCCCCGCCGGGTGATCGCGTGTGCCGTGTGAGTAAGTCGCTATCGTGAGAATCATTGGAGTGCTTGTATGCTTGCGGGTCTAGGTCCTAGGGTCATCAACTCATACTTAGTCAACCTTGGGCTGTTTCACATCATTGAACAACATACTGTAGATTCAAGCCTTCCGGCGTACACTGCCACGTACGACAAGATCGAGACAAACACCACGATAGAAAGAAGCGTCTCATCACATCCTGAAGAGAACAAAAATCACCTTGTGCAGTGCCAGAACACCACGCACAAGACCACATACGAAGAAAACAATGTGACAAATCATCGCAACACCTAAGCCAGCAAATGCCTGTACTGGACTTTAAGGACTCTGGATATTGTAATATCTCGGATTCCCATGTACTTCATACAACAATTCTCTGATACCAACTGTGACGACCCGGATCCCAGATACCAGATATACTCGATAGGACTACCGGATACACCTGATACCACTTGGAACCCGCGAGGCCTCCCAAGAGCGGTAAAGCTCCGAAGGGATAAAAAGATTGTCGTGTAGTACATTGAAGCCACAGAGATATAACAGTAAGCAATTAAATTTCATTAGATCGGTTTGCTAAAGTAGCTGAAATAAAATTACTTTTTAATTAACAATTTCATTTTAACAATTATACCAGAGTCCAGTCCAATAAATTAAAGACAAGTACAGGGCGCAGGAAAAGAACGTACACTGAGGTCGGGGGAAACCCGACACAGGTACCGCTGGCAGCTACAGACGTGTCACACCAGGAACCACGAACAGAGACGACACCACCCACCTGAAAAGCAGGGGTGAGTCTCCCAACAGAGACTCAGTAGGGGTCACGCGGATCCCCACTGAAAAACACGCAGCACACGGAACAGAAAGCAACAGTAGTAGCAAAGCAGGAAAAGCTACACTACAAAGCTATAAAAAGAACAGGAACACCAGGAGTAGGGAACAGGCTAAGAGCAAGGGAAGCTAAAAGAAAAGGGAAAAGTGAGGCCGTAAAACTCGGAACACGACCACCGAGAGGAACTCGGCTCCCTAAGCTACTCCAAGCAGCGATAGAAGGGCGACTCTGATCTGACAAAGTCAGGAGTTACCGATCTGTCGACACGACGCCAGCCCTAAGATGAAGACCTGCAAGGACAGACAAAAGTCTAGAAAAGATCTAGACAGACGACATATAGACTCGACGACACACACTACTAGAACGTCATGCACGCAACACAACACTGACCTTGAGTAGGGCCACGAGAGGGATAACTCAAAAAGGTCACGACGCACAAGAAACGTGAAGAGTCACGTGTCACGTGACGGAAGCACTTCCTCATCAGAAGAATAGCCAGCTGCGTCCATTGACGTCTTACACTGCGCCACGAGTGTCTCGCCTACGGTACCGCCAAAGCCATGGTAGAGTCGCAGACACGCACTGAACCAAAGATGAACTACAACAACGAGTAACTCGTCAGGGTTACGCCCGTCGACGTAAGTCCTCAGCCCCTGACCACGTGTGCACACACTGGCTCTTGCCAAAACTAGGCTCTCTAGCTATTTTTCTCCCTCGGTAGGACGCTACCGCTAGCCGGGAGCCCACGGAACTAGCTTATAAATCGTATTACAGGAACTACCCTTTCCATCACTCCGAGGTAGGTCAACACACTGGATCGCGTGCATCGATAGGCTACGACTAGTGGAGGTTCACAAGACACCAGACTTAGAAACACAAGTGCTAGAGTACAGACAAGCTAGAACACACTGTCGCACGTACTACTAGGCACCACTGGCAGTGCGACAACTGCCAACAGACTCAGGACTAGGCAAATAGACCTACAACGTAACGATCCTTAAGTCGGACGACTCAAACGCAAGATCGTCACTGACAGCGGAACAAGCCGCCAATCGGTCTAATCCTAAGCCAGGGGAAAACGACGCTCCGTAGAAAATGACTCACGGAGACCTGAGGGAACACCGTTGACCCTCTGATACGCCTGGACACGCAAACTGAGGTAAGGTGATACCTCGAGGCGTCCAGAACCAAAGTCTCAGACAGGATAGAACTGCCGAGACACACGCACAAGGTCACCCGTCAACCACTGGGTCACCCCGGGTTGACCGAAACCAGACAAAGACACACAAGCACAAACCCTCTTGGCCACCTCGGAACACGGTTACAGCCCTCATAGGACATGAGATGATGTCCGCATGACAATGGGCGAACCATAAGGTCGAGCCAAAATACCGGAAACCAAACCACCGGTAAACCTCTCTCTGGCGTAGGCTATCCATCACTCAGCCGCTAGGTAAACTAAGCAGTCAAGGAGGAATCACCACGCAACCAGAGGCAAAGACACTGGTGGTCCTAGATTGAGTCGCTCGGAGAAACTATAGCAGTCAAGGAATAGACCGCACACAATTCACCCGAACCGACCGCTCCAGAGAACCACCAGACAGACAAACCAACACTAGCAGTCCAGAATATGATCACTAGAAACACCGGCCTAACCCATGTAGACGACCGACACGAAACCGACAGGACATACGGAGACTTGGGGGAACTCCGACACCCTCAAGGCACCTGGACACACAAACCGAGGCCAAATCGTACCTCTAGGTGTCCAGAATCACGTCTCGAGCTAGACAAATCCATCGAGACACAGGCAAGGTCGCATGTCGACCATTGGATCACACCGGGTCGATCACACCAGAGCAATGACTCTAACACGACATCGGGAGAAGCCATCACGGCCAACCGATAAAACATCGGGGATGAGCGGTTCAGAATGGACCACTCAACAGGATGGACGGTCCGAAACTGACCACACAAAGGGGATGAACGGTCCGGAACTGACCGCACAACTCCAAGGGATGGACGGTCACAAAGGGACCACATAACTAGATAAACGGTCCGAACTGGACCGCACAATGGGATGGACGGTCCGAACCTGACCACACAAATCCCAGGGGATATGTGGTCTAGCAGACGACCACACAAGGAGATATATGGTCTAGCAGACGACCACACAACCCAAACCAACATAAGATGGACGGTCCACGACCAACCGCTCAAGGGGGATGTTTGGTATATCGTAAGACCACACAACCACAACCGACAAAGGATAAACGGTCCAGGGATGGCCGCCCTTATCAATGAATGGTCTCGGTGTGACCGTTCAAGTGTCACGGCGAGCAAACCATGGGTTTGGCCCAACGGAGGCCTTTCCACACCCCGTTCATCCTGAGACGAAGGGGATAGAACCATGGACCTGCTGGCAATCACATATACTCCGTCCAGAGTCAAAACGACGCACGGATCGCGAGAAACAGGCGATTCTAACGAAATCACCCAAAAAGGGTTTTCGGACTTCCCGGAGCCCTAGCGGTCAAACGGGACCACCAAACGAAACGAAATCAGTGACTATGGAACGCTGACGTCCCAGAGAGTCCATTGATAGTAACTGATCTAAAAATTGTTGCCGTTTTTCGGTGAACCCTACAAAACCCAAAAATCACGGTTTAGGCTAAACAAGCCCAAACTCGACCGTTTCCACGCCGAACGACGTGCAATGGCAGGGAAAACGGGCAGGGAGAAGTGGTGATCCGTCACCCTACCTCCACCGAAGAAACCGTGCCCCGAAGGGACTAAATCGCGCCGAAAACCGCACCGCGAGCTCAAATGCCGGCTTTGAATCCACCGTTCGGGATCGGGCCAAAATCGCTCCATCCTTGCCCCGTCGCGCACCCAGCCAGCTCCACAGCATCTCCAGCACTCGCCCCTAGGTCCTCCGTCTGCAGCCAGAGCCGAAAAGGTGAAACGGGAGAGAAACGGGAGAGAGAGAGGGCGACGGCGTGAAATGAGAAGGAGGAGAGAGGAAGGGAAAAGAAATAGAAAAGAAATTAGGAATTTTCCTAATTTCAGAAAAATCTGAATTTTGGCCCTAACTCAGAAAAATACGCAAAAATAGTCAAAACGACCGGCTCGGAGAGTACATCGTCGCTACAACATCCTCGAGTCGACGAACTGACAAATAAACTCACCGTAGGGTTCCGTAACAAGTACGAGAGAAAAACTCACACGGATCATAAAACTCAACTCGGAAGCCACAAAAGCGAACCGAAACTCACCGAAAGATCTAATAAAGATCTAATAAGACCTACTAAGGATCCAGGGCATTACAGTACTTGTCACCTTTCATAGTAATAAAATTCAGATTTTGGGAAGTTGTGTTCTTCTCTCTCAATCTTCCAAATTTCTCTTCTTTTACTCTCTCATATTCTTTACTTAGTTTATTTTCATGTAATTTTATTTTCTTTAGTTTAGTCTCACTCAAAAGTTTGGATCTTTCAAATATAAGGATTTTTCACTATGTTCAATTGAAAACATTTCTTCTCCGTGGGATCGACCCGTACTCACCACTTTGCTTAAATTCATATATTCTTAAGTGAGTGAGTTCGGTTAATTTTTAAATTGTGGCACGGCTTTCTAACGACGGGTTTGTGGCTATCAATTTTTAACGCCGTTACCGGGGAGAAAATGATTTTTAATGGTTGAAAATTCTTGTGTTTGATTTGTATATAGTTTTACTAATTTATCTATTTTTATTTTGTAGGAAAAAAATCTAAAAATCAGAAAATCCACAAAAAATTCGGACATGAAAATCTCAAGAAATAAACTCTCAGAAAGCGTTGCTGAAAGCCTGAAACTGTAGCAGAAAGTAGAAATTTTGAGAAATGCAAGCGTCATTAAAGGTCAATAAACATAGGGAAAGGTCCTATTTTTCCTATTTTTAAAAAATCATAAAAAAATCTAAAAAATTCTTGAAAAATCTTAAAAATCAGAAATCTAGAAAACTTCAAAAATATGATTCTAGGCTTTCTTTTTCAATAGTTTTGCGTATTGTTTGCTATTTTTCGTTGATAGTTATCTTTTATCCATATCTCTTTCTTTTGAAAAAAAAATCTGAAATAAAAAATTCTCTGAAAAAAAATCAGAAAACAGAAAAAAAAGAAAAATTCTCACCATGATAGCATGTTTTAATCTTAGTTGCATTATTTTCATGCATTTTGTATTTTAGTTGATTTCTTATTTACTTGTATCATTATTTGAAAAAAAAATTCTTTCTTTTCTCTTCTTTTTCCCTTTCTCATGGGCAACTTAGGATTTTTTACACCCTTCTTGGAATTGGAAGGACCCTCCATTGAGCATTCCGTCTCTTTAGATTAGAATTTCTTTTTCCAAGACCTCAAGAAGTCTCCGCACCCGTGGATTCCCTCACGGACGCTGGGTCGGTTATACCAAGAAGTACCTTGAAGGTAGATTGCCCTTAGAAGGTTTCATATATATATAAAAAAGAGAGTGTTGGAATTTATTACTATTTTTAGAAAATTGGTGTCTAAGGCTAGAGATTTTGTGGCAAACGTTCAAATGAGATTGTGATTATTTAATTACGACCCTGCGAAAGTAGGGGGAGCCTCCCACAACTCCACCTCTTACCTAGCTAGTTGACCAATTTAGTAGTAAGTACCAATTCTTCTTTTCAAAAAAAGAAAAAAATCATCATTATTGCATACATAATTTATATAATTTTTTTTACATTTGACTCATTTTTAAAAAAAAATCCAAAAATCCAAAAACAACTATCTTTATTTGGGCCTTTTTGCATTCCATGCAAGGTAGGAGATCCCTACACCCACATTTGTTAGGGCCCATTAGTGAGATTGAGAGGTTAGTCCATTCTAGAAATCATCCACAACCTAGCCTTATGGAGGACCAAAATCAACATCAAGTCAAACAAGTTGCCCCTAAGCAGATAAAAGACTATTTCATGCCTAATCAATACCAACCGTCCTTCTATGTCCAAGCACCTCAGAACCAGGCGGTTCAATATGAAATCAAGTCAAGTACCATCCAAATGTTGACATCATTCTATGGCAATACCAATGAAGATCCATATAAACATCTTGATGAATTCCTCCAGATATGCTCCACTATGAAAATCTAAAACTTTTCAGATGATGCTCTTAAGTTGACTCTCTTTCGTTTTTCCCTCAAAGACAAAGCCAACTATTGGCTAGGTGCCTTGGTGATGGAAATCAACTCCGAGCATGTACATTTTATTTTGTATTTGTGTCCTTTTATTTGTATTTATATCCTTGTGTAATTGGGTACGTAATTGTATGGCAAGTATAAGCCAAAATGTGAGTCTTTAGGTTTTAGTGGGTTTATTTGTAAAAGTCCAGTAGGTCTAGCTGTAGACACCCAATTTTGGCCGATAAATTGAGCATTTTCTTTGTTCTCCTAGTTAATGCCCCAATTGATCCTTAGTTGGTTGATTTTCTGGGATTTCTCCCCTTCTTGGCCCAACATTTCAATTCCATACCTTGGATCTCGTCGCGAGTTTGGCATTCCCGTGCTATCCGCTCTTATCGCTTTCTTGTTCATAGCGCGTGGTGGATCTAATTGAAGTTATCATTTGAGCAGTTGTTATTGCTTGACGTTTGATCATTGTAGCATCCATTTTGGATGTTATTCTCACTTAACATTTGATTAAATGGCTGCCCAAAGGATATTTCTCCTTTTTTAAATCATTTCGTGGGCCTTTAATCATCGCGCTATATCGTCATAGCGCGTTCTTCATGAACGCGCTATGGAAGTATAGCGCGTTATCAGGCAGAGCCCTTTCCGAACCGGACTCCCTTCTTTCGACTCAGAGTCCTTATTTGGTAAGCTTCTGATTGTGTCTCTTATCCAGGAAGGTTTCTAAACTTAGTAGGAACCTTTCCCTCTCATTAATCGGCAAGATTACCTCAATTTGAGCCGCCAAATCGTCGGATTGAATTGAACTCCGACCTAGCGTGCTTTTTGACCTCTTTCCTATAAATTGAACCCTTTGGCCGTCGTTCTCGGGGGATGCCACTCGAGATATTAATGAGGAGGAGGAAGTTCTTCGTGCCAGATCAATAGATCCTCGCTTCTCGCACATCCAAGGGAGTATTTAGAGGCCCTTTTCATGTTATTCTTTTTTCTTCTTTTCCTTTCCCCAATCTACGAATTTTAATCTTTGCATAGCGTTACATGTTGATTTCAAAACACTCCTTTTACGAAATACATGCATATACACACACCACACCTATCTTTTGCCCATCTATAGGGGTTTAAAAACCACCAAACCCCCAGGTAATCGAGCCCCCCCGTTTGCATGCTTTTGATTAAGAATAGGGGCAGATTCTACTAAAACCTCGATCTAATGGGCCTTTTTTTGTTGTTTATGATTGTTTGCAGGCACTAGAAGACTAATACGTGGAGCCCTTGCACCTTGGCCGGCCTTGGAGCAAGGAAGGAACGAATCCGAACAAGCCCGCTTCCTGTCTGATATCGCGCTGTATGTTCCTAGCGCGACCTGAAGTACGCGCTAGCGCGACCTGAAGAACGCGCTAGGACGATATAGCGCGTTCATATCCCGGCCTATAGTTGGCCCTCATGAATTTCTGAGGTATGTAACATGTCCCCATCTTAATATTTTTATTACTTGGCATGTTTCTGGCCTCAGTGACGATCACGGATCTTATTAATGCATATTTCACCCCCTTTTTTATCATCGACTTTAGCGCTTTTATCTTGCTAGATTATCTTGCTAAATAAACAAATCATCAATTTTAAGGGGGTAATCATAAATTCATGATCTACACCAGCAAGGGGCCCCCACCTTCTTCCTCATTGGTCCACCTAGGCTCTAGAGCCCATGTGGGGCTGATCAAATGTCCAAGGTGGGCTTCTAGAAGACTTGACCATTCAAGGGGACAAAGGGTTTAAGAAGTCAATATTCCCACCTTAAAAGTCAAGGGGGCCAATACAAGAAAAATGGGAAATACCGACGGTATTTTCTGACTAAAAGTTTTCATCGATAATATGTCAGAATGTTTTGTCTTTCTGATAGAAATATATTGTGTCACAAATTCGTCGGTAATTACAAACTATTTTTCGACATAGTATTTTTGTCAGAAATACGTCCGAAACTTTCGATAGAAAAATTTAACGTCAAAATTAACGTCGAGCATTTCGGACGTATCTCTGACAAAAATATGTTTCATCAAAAATAAATAAATACAGTTTAAAATACATGAATAGTTTACGACGGATAAATTTAAGGTCGAACATTCGTCGGAAAGTTGCTAACGTATCTCCAACAAACCTTTATCCGTCGAAATATTTCAATAAATAATTTAATAATTTTCCACTTTTCCTATTATTAATAAATATTATTATATTGTTATATTGATTAATTAGCACTTTTATGGTTTTTCATCAGTTTTGTATTATTTTATGGTTATTGGCAAGTGGACCAATGGGAATTCAGAAAAATAAAAAAATTTATCCACTTGAATTCCCTTTGATGTTGCTTGAGTCACTTCTTCTCGTAGACACACGATAGTCACCCTGGTTTTTCTGGTTGCACGCCCTTTCTTCTCATTTTGTTTATCTATACGTGGTTTTCACTTCGTTATGTAAGCACTCCCTCTTCGCACGGTATGGAGACCCACAGATGTTGTTATGACAAAGAAGGACTCTTGACAGAATCCTGATAAAGAACTCTTTCATCTGTAAACATAGCAGTTTATCTGTTCAGATGCTTATCAGGCACCGTAAACTGGAGATAATCTCGTTCCTTGATCTTAGATGAGTTTAATCAGTGTCATTTGATGACTAGGAAAGCTTCAGATCCGTGTTGGTAGAGTTATTAGGAAGCCCATACACGGTTAAACCCTACAAACGAACTTGAGTTTCTTCAAGTTTCACTATCATAAGCTATTTGTCACCGTTATATAGTTATTTGTCACTTCTAATGGGCTATTTGTCACTCATAACGACATATTTATCACTCTTATCCTACGCTAGGCGTCAAGTTTGTTTCGCTTCATAACATATTGTGACTTCTGTTATCCATTTATCACCCTTAAGAGATATATGTCAGCCTCGAAGCCTATCTGTTATCATTGATGACTATTTATCACCACTATGCGATGTTAGCCGTCACGCTTAATTTTTGCTTATCTGACTAACTGGCTCCAAAACTTCAAAACATGTTGTTCTTTCTGTTGCAAGTGGGATAATTAATAAATATAATAGTATAATTATAAAAAAATTAAATAAAAAAATGAAAAAAATCATAAAAATTGAAAACCAAAGGTTGCGATGTTGCCATCCACAAGGTGATGTGAGGGTATGCCCATGTGAAATGGACAATACCACAAGGTGATTATGTAAACATGACAAAAGTCACGAATGAAGGAAATACAATAGAGTAGGAGGAAATTGAGCAAGTTCAAATATAACAGACACACTACATTATAATAATTCGTATCACATATACTATTAGGCCCTGTTTGTTCAGCAGTTGTCACATATTTGGAATCCTTTAATAACCCACGACCTACCAACATGTCCCGCAACCTTGCATTCTGAAGACTTTGTTCAGCAACCGTGACCTTTTATTAGAATTTTATCTTTATTATATTAATTGAATATCATTTTCATGGTTTGTTAGAAAGTCATGTATTTATTGATTATCATTATTTATGGATTTTTATTATTATTATATTTATTTTCTCTGTTGGGTTCACCTTCCGTATGTGAGAGCAGTAGAGTAAAATGTATGACGAGGGTGATGAATGCATATTATTGGTGACAAATAAATTGACAGAGGTAACAAATACACATTAGGGGTGACAAATAGGTTAACAGGGGCGACAAATGCGAATGATGGATGACAAAAGGCTCTTAACGGTGAAAAATGTACTAAGACGACGTCTCCCAGGAGCAAAGGCGACGACTACTGCATGCTAAAAGTGAAAAATGCCTATTAGTGGTGACAAATATATCAACAGGGGGACAAATGTGCATGAAGAGTGACAAATGGATCCTAGCGATGAACTATGAGCATGAAGATAAGCCCTACTAATATTAGAACCATCGACAAACCCTGCTACTTATAGGGAAAGAACTCCGCTTCGTAAAGGTAACCCCTACCTGCGATGGATGTTATCCTTCATTTGACGGCAACCACATCACACAAAGATCAAGCATCCATCATGCAAAGAAAGGTTGTAGAAAAGGAAATTATATTGATAGGGGAAGAGGGTACAAGTGGTTACTCGTCCTCTTTGGGACGGAACCTGTCAGGTTGGAGGTTCGCCACCCCCTTGTTACAAAACATGCGGTCCACCTTCGCCAAGGCGTCCCGCGACCCTTGCAGGTACCCCTGCTTGTATTCCTCCGAAACATCACCGCTTCTGCTTTTGCCTGATGGCTGGTCCGGCACCGGCAGGGCTTCCTTTCGGAAGCACAGACGTTTGGCGGGAACTGACTTCTCAGATGATGACATCTTCACGAGAGTTTCTTTGACCGCCAAAGGAACTCAGGATGTCCTTCGTGTTCCCCCCAGAGTCTCTATTTATAGGAAGGAGATGAAACCTTTAGAGGGCAAAAGAGTGTTCGTGCCTCCCCCAACATTTCTGACTCTCAGTCCTTCCTTTTTACCGATCATGAGATTGCTTGGACCGAGGTTCCTTTCGTCCAGTTACATCAATCGCATAGTAGACGAGAGGCCGGAGAGAGATACTACAATGGCTAACACCGCATAGTGGTGACAAATAGTCATCAGCGGTGACAAATAGGCTTCAAGGCTGACAAATGTCTCGTAAGGGTGATAAATCGATAACAGAAGTCACAATATGTGATGAAGCGAAACAAAGACGATGCCTAACGAGTAATAAGGGTGACAAATAGCTCATTATGAGTGATACATAACCATTAGAAGTGATAAATAGTCTCTAAGGGTGACAAATAGCTCATAGCAGTGAAAATTGAAGAAACTCAAGTTCGTTTGAAGGATTTAACCGTGTCCTAGCGATCCTAACTCTACCAACACGAATCTGAAGCTTTCCTAATCATCAAATGACACTGATTAAACTCTACCTGTCACCCTCATGACCTATTTGTTACCCTTACGACGTATTTCTTACCCTTGGAAGCCATTTGGTTTTCCCCTATCCCTTGCTTTTCCTCCCGTGTGTAATAAATAACAAAAATAAATATAAATATATCAATAGTTTAGCTGGATAATATTCGAATTCGAATCCGTATTAATTAGTGAAAAATATTTGAAATAGTATTTATTTTTTCGGATACGGATAATATTCAAATTTGAATCGAAGCGGAAACAGATATTATAATATTCGTTTCATAAGTTATGCAATCATAATATTATATTATATATCATATGATATATATATGTAAATAATATATTATAAAATATAATTTTCCTAATATAAAATATAAAAAATATGATAAGGTGGAAGATTGTTACACTTCTTGGGACTATAATAACTGCCCTATTTATCAATTTGACTAGTAAAATTTAAACCAGCATTTAGTTGGGAGAGACAGTTCATCTTCCACCGACTTTAGTTCTTCCACTACCTTTAGTAAAATTAAAACCAGCCGTTAGTTGGGAGAGACACTTCGTCTTCCATCGACTTTAGTTCTTCCACTTCCTTTAGTAACATTAAAAACCTCAACTCAGGAGTAGTTGGCAGCACCAGGACTGCAGGACTGCAGGAGGATGAGACGTGTGCAAGGAGTCACCATTTTTTCAGTTTGTTAATGCCCCCCTCTCTCTCTCTCGCTTTGTCTCTTTCATTTGTCACCACTACATGCTATTTTTTACGTTTAGACATCAATTTACTACCTTTAGAAGCTATTTGTCACCCCTAGGACCTATTTGTAACCATTAGAAGTATTTGTCACCCTTACGACCTATTTAGTCACCCTTACGACGTATTTCTTACCCTTAGAAGCCATTTGTTTTCCCCCCATCCCTTGCTTTTCCCCCCTCGCCGCAGACTATCGCCACCTTGTCCCCGTGTGCCAACGGGTGCCCTGCACACCCTCCATCTCCTCCGTGAACCAGCACCGCCGTGAGTGCCGACCAGCCCATTATCGCGCTCCCCCTTGCACCCACGCTAGTAGAGCACCGCTGCCCCTCCGGTGCCGTGCCATGGCAGCCGATCGGTGTTCCTGCCGGACCCGCCCACCGGCTATCGTCTAGCACAGCTGCAGCCGCCGTCTTCGGCCGCCCATCGACATTGCGCCACCGCCGCCCGCGCAGGGCCTCTATAATATCACATCCAAGGTGTGACTGCCATGATTCCTAATTTCATCTCAGTTCACATGTTGGATGTATTTATATTTTGTTTAATATATTTTTTCAGGATGTTAAAAATTGGAGAATGCTGTCGAAAATTTTTAAGGGAGTTGCTGTCGAAAATATTTAGAATACTCGCTCCATTCAAACCATAATTTTGAAATAAGCTCTTTCCTGAAGCAGGTAGCATGATCTCTCTCTTCTGGAGAATCAGCAGCGACCAGCCTATATGTGTAAACCTTCCTTGTCTGTCCTGGTCTAAAAGCAGGACTAATGGCTTGGCGAGATACCAAAGCTATTGTTCGTGCTTTTAGACCAGGACAGACGAGGAAAGTTTACACATATAGGCTGGTCGTTGTCGATTCTCCGGAAGAGAGAGATCATGATACCTGCTTCAGAAAAGAGCTTATTTCAAAATTACGGTTTGAATAGAGCGAGTATTCTAAAAAATTGATGTCTCAGGTGACACTACAGAGTTGGTTGTTGGGCAAGAGGAGTCATCTGAGAGAGGGGATTCTTCTACAACTGGTGATGGTGGAGGATGATCCAACGGATATCTGTTGATTTATAATTGTAATTGTAAAAAATGACACATTTGAATTAATGTAATTGTAATTTATTTTATTCCTTGATTTATATGTTGTATGGATTACATCGGGGGATGTGTGTTTTATGTTGAGTTGTGTAGGTTGTGTATAAATGGATAACATAAGTAAAAGTTTTGATGGATAACAGAAGCAAAAGGTTTGTTTTGTAGCAAAACAAAGTCGACGGTTGGCTAGAGATAAGGGTGACAAATAGATGTTCGGAGTGACAAATAGCCGGTAGCAATGACAAATAACTCTGTAACGGTGACAAATAGCTCATGGCAGTGAAACTTGAAGAAACTCAAGTTCGTTTGAAGGGTTTAACCATGTGTTGGTTTCCTAACTCTACCAACACGGATCTGAAGCTTTCCTAGTCATCAAACGACACTAATTAAACTCATGTAAGATCATGAAATGAGATTTACCTCCAGTTCTACTAATTTACAATGGGATCAAGCCAAGTCGTTGACAATGAGTAAAATGTCAAGTACATCATTTCTCTACACAGACAACAATAGTAATAACAAAGCAACTAATATGAAGAGGAGCAACACTACTAGAGTACATAATAGAACAACAACAATACAAGGCACATTTGACATTTGTGTAGTTGTCTGCTGGCGTAGTGCCTGGTTCCTTGAATCATAGTCAGGTCCGGGACTTGCATGATATGTAAGTTGAGGATGATCAACATATGCATGGCTACTATTGCCAACCCCATTTATAGCAGCATGTGCTTCCTCTAGCGCGTGAAAACCCTTATAACGAGCTCCAAGGTATCCATTCACTTGGACAAAGCATTGGGGCCAACTATAATATACACCTGGTTCGTGACCAACCCACACTACATAGCATTTATACCTTCCCATTTTCTGAACCTCAATTCCCTGACAAATTAAAAAAAGCAAGAGGGCATCTGCAGCAGGAACCAATGACGACAAGGGGCCGAGAGGAGGACGCAGAGAAGACAGACGGGATTGGTGTGTCGATTTAACACATCGCTGCAATGGAGGTGCTAACACAGCCCCTCGGGAGCAAAAAAAAGGGGAACGTCAGGAACCCTAGCCGAACGATCGTCGCTCGATCGGAGCGTATTGCAGAGGTGATTGGACAAGGGAGGGTGTATGCATCATCGAACGATCGTCGTTCCCCAACCACCCTTCTGACGTTGCAATCTACCGTGACGATCGCCGTTGACGTTAGCCCCAGGAACGCACATCCACAGTGAAGCGGCAACAAGAGTGCGATGGCGGAGCACGGCGTCGAGGGTTTCATGAGTGGAGAAAGGAGGATAAGGGTGTTACGTAACCCACATGGGGTACCCCGGTTTATACCACGGTTTGACGATAGGTAAGTGGGGACGGGGAGTATAACGGTGACAAATAGTTGCCTAGTGCTGACAAATGTCCGATAGTAGTGACAAATAGCTGTGTAAGTCTGAAAAATAGCTTGCAACGTTTAAATTGTGAAAAACTCAACGTCGACGCATGAAGCAAAGCCAGTGGATAAGGGTGCAAATACCCTATCAGTGGCGACAACTAGATCTGCGTAGTAGCCAAATACACTGGTAAGGGTAAAAAATATATTCTAGAGCTAACAAATGAAAAGCAGAAGGAGCTAAAAGGAGTAAAGTTCACAAGAGGACAAAAATATGAACAATGTATCAAAAGTTTCTACAGCAATCAGAAGAACAACGAAGGGACTTGGTCAATGCCAAGACAGTCAATGTTGACTGGTCAAGGTCAACGCAATTCAAAGAAGTCTCCATCCAAGCTCAACTTTTTGTTGAACAGTTATGAAGTCCCAGTCAAAGTCCAAGGTCAATGAATAGACTAGTCACCACTATGCTCCCTAGACAAAGCCAAGCAGGTAATGAAGAGAAGAGAAGGCAACGGCTACTCATGTAGTCATGTGGTAAGAGTAATAAATATGTGGTAAAGGTGACAAATGGCACTTTAGTGGTAACAAATGCACAACTAGCGGTGACAAATGGCTAAGGCATAAGGTTTGTGCATGAGGTCTGTGCACATTTGCATTTTGCAAGGTCAGGTCGGTGCACATGTGTTAGCGATAGCATGTAAGGTCGATGCACATGTGTTAGAGATAGGCATAAGGTCTGTGCACATGCGTTAGTGTTAGAAGCATCAGGTCGGTGCACATGCATTAGCGATAGAAATATAAGGTCTGTGCACATAGCACTATCAGGTCGATGCACATTCACATTCTAGTTTGTGAGGTCGGTGCATGTCTTCATTCCACTCTAGTCGACACTTGTGCAGGTAAAGCCCTCATCTTTTCACACTTCAGCCCAGTTCCTTAACCAAACTTGAATCTATCTTCAAAAAACTCATTGATATTCATGAATACACATTATCAAGCACACATTAAATGCATTAAAACATATGAAACTTTGAAGGTCAAAATGTATGAAAAAAGAATATCAATCAACACAGGTATGTCACATTCTGAGGTTTGAGACGTGAAATTGTTTAAGATCTTCTATTTCTAAAGTTAAGGAGTTGGGCCCCAATCCAGGCTCTATATATATTACAATCAGCCTCATTAAATGTCCATGATGTCTCCATCTTCTTTGACAATTCATCAACATATTTCAGTACATAAATGGCACGGTTGAGGCTTCGATCCTCCTGTTGGGGACATTCGTTGTCGAATACAAGTTCCCAATTCTCAACTCCCTTGAATGCAGTCCCATAGTTATTCATAAACCCCGTACAACTGCAGCCTGCAAATGAAATATTTGACATTATTAAGGAATAACTAAAAGACACATCAAAGATATCTTTAATACAGGTACACGGATAAGAAAAAGTACCCATTTTCTTGTAGTGGCCTCACAGATGGCCATGCCTCTCATGGAATTGTATGAGACAAAGCGGTGATTCTCCATGTCAACAGCAAGTATATGCCAGTGATTTGATGAGTATAACACGAAGATTAAATATCTGTTCTTCTGCAGTTTGATTAATTCAACATTCTCGAAGGCGCACTCCAACAGCAGGTTTGATTTTTCGGAGTCGGCCTCTGGGATGACGTTGATGTGATTCACTGCAATGGTGGGAAAACAAACCCACTGATGAAAGATGCCAAATTCGTTGCGTCTTGATTTGAGGAGGTACATCATGGCATTGATCACCTGTAAATTAACAATCACAATTCTATTAGTAGTAGAAACACAAGTTCAGGGTAGGGCGAGGCGTAAAATTACACAATTAATGAAAGAGAGTACCGTATCATCTATCATCCAGCCGTATAATAGATCAATGACATGACAACGTCTCAAAACAATCCCGTTCTCTACTGAAAATATGGCATCACTATATTGGACAAAAATTTAGTTATTGGTAGTCAGAGTAAGGCAAATCAGGATAATTACAGAAAGTATAAGAGGATAACTTACTCAATATCCCCCGAGAGAGATTCAACAATGAATTCATTCACATCGTTGTTATCTTTCAGATTCAGCTGGCCTTTGCAGATCCAATCAGTATTCTGTAGGAGCCTTCTGATCTCGTCGGCTTCATCTCCCTTCTACATGTATGCCATTGTACCAATCTTAGATTCTATACTGTAAGAAGTAGGAACAACGCAAACTCACCTTCTTCTTCCCCCCTCCTATTTTCTTTGGAGGTGCCCGCCTTTTCCTCACGGGCTTCTCATCCCGTTGATGAAGGGACTGAAAAATGTGACCTAGACGATGGTCACCATGCCCATTGGTCACCTCCACCTGACCTTCGATATCGCCTTGCACATCCTCTTCAGGTGCTGCCTTACATGGCAAGGTATCATCCGTAATTTGTGGGAGGGGCCTTGGAGCTGGGACAGTGGCGGCAATGTCCACCAAGGTTTGACAGATGTTTTCCTCAACAGTTTCAGCCCCCTGCACTTCCTCTCCAGGGGGTGGCTGCGGTCGCTTGCCATCATCCGTCGCCTGTTCGCTGGGGCCAGGAGGTGCTGCATCAGCGGGAATGTGAGCCCCTTCCACACTAGTCAGATAGAAGGCCTCCATTTCCTCAAGTAGTGAATTCTGGATCTTCAATGTAACGGCAATATCCTGTAGCACAGGCATGTATCTCTCTGATGAGGATGTATAATATTGGCGGCTAGGTCTGGCCATCATCGTTTCACCGTACACCATCACCCTATCACCTGGCTCAACAAGGAGATCTTCGATCACCTGCATTTCAAACCACATCACTCCGGTTATTCATTAATGAATGAATGACAAAGAATAAGTTAATTTTAGTACTCATAATACATGTTGGTCTCGTAGGGATCCAATGGAGAATTTTAATTTCCTATCTACAAATGTCCCCCACCTAAATAGTCGGGGAAATGTCACCTGCCTTATTGGCTGCCTCACTCCCGTGTGCTCAAAAAACCAGACCTGTAATATGAAATATATCAAGTTATTTTACAATGCAGTAGAATTAATGATTGACACATTATTACACAATAAAAATATAAAAACTTACATCAAGTACGGCAGAACAACCAAATATGGGGGTATGGGCCTGGGATGCATTCCCGGATCTTCTCTTAGCACGATTAATTGTACCTGACCGCTATTTCTGGACCGTCGAAACTAATTCCTCAAACTTGTGCATCTTACCTGTTGCACGGCGGCTGCCCAATTGTAATCTGAAACTCTCTTAATGTCATCTAAGCATGACAACATCTGTTGTGGACAAGAATGCACCGACCGTGGGCAAAGGAAAGTGGACAGCAGGAGTACAATCCACAGCCAGACAGTGTCGGTCACATCATGCTCTTCATCGGACCCAACAATTTGCTTGATGAGAGAACACACTTTCTTACGGTGAAATGTTGCTGCAAATCCAAATCGATTATGCAACTTCGACTTCTGAATTGCAGATCCATAATGTTGAACCGGCTGACCGGAGCAAGATAATCCTAAAATTATGCCCACATCTTCCACACTGAATGCGACCTCCTTACTACCCATACGGAAGTAATTTCCTCTACTATGGGTGCAAATAATCTCCTCCAATAGTGTCATGGTGAAGAATACGGGAGAAGCATTGTCAACATATGGACCAAAGGGTGTGGTCCTCATCAATGACTTGTGGCATTCCCTAAATGCCATCTGATCCCTATCCTTCATGTAAATCTCCATAGAACACCAGGCGCAGATGACTCCCGTGTTCACTAGATTAAAAAATTAACGTGTAAACAAGAAATTCAGTTAATTAATTGACGCATCAAGAAATACAAAAAATATTAACAGTAAGACAAGGGTGACAAATGTATATATAGACAAGGGAGTTTAGGTGTGGAAAATAGGTGCTTAAGGGTGACAAATGTATGAAATACGGTGACAGGTAGGTCTAAATCTGACACAAATAGGTAGATAAGCGTGACAAATAAATAGGTCGATAGGGGGGGCAAATAGATATGTAAGGGAGATAAGGAACCACAGTACCTTTAACTTGTCATCTTGAAGTGGAGGCCTTAGAAACCCTAGGTTCCTCAAACGTTTCTTCTTCGGCCGTAGGAACCGGTACAATGTCCTGAGATGCCGGTGGGACATCTACTTTATGGTGGACAGAGCGTTGCATGGGTGTCTTCTTCGGCTCCATGGCTGAGAGGTCGCAAAAGGCACCGCGAGGAAGACGAGACGATGAGCACGATGGAGAGACAAACCACCTTCTGGTAGGTTTTGTAAGAGGCGAGACATGGCAGGAAGGGTATATAAGGAATTAGGGATTTTTAGTTTTGAGGTCATCATTTCTGTTGATGTGGCCTACGGCGTTGGAGGTTAAGGGCGACAAATGTGTCTACACGGGTGACAATGGGTTAGCAAGGGTAAACAATACCCCACTAACGGTGACAAATAAGGCTCAATAGAGACAAGCCCGACGCACGACTTTCAGGCAGTGGAGTAAGGGCGACGATTTCTGGAGTTTAGTGGTGACAATTAGGTGAGTACGGGTGACAAATGCTCAACTGGGGTAACAAATAACTTCAAATTGGTAAAAAGTGAGAAGGAAGCTGAAGGTGAAAAAGAACCGGAGGAACTTGAGGAGAAAGAGACGTGCTCACTAGAACAGGGTGACAAATAACTTCAACTATATGTTGACCGAATGCCCCAATACTCCAGGCAAAGTCAATAGTCAAAGTCAAGCTTTTGCAACTATTGACGTCCAGTCAAAGCATGGTCAAGCTTCGGCCAGCGACAGTGGACACAGAAAATGACAAACGTGGAAGAACCACTGTTTTAAAACCTGACCCGGACCAGTCGGTCCGACCGGTTAACCCGCGACCCAGTCCCAAAACCGGGTTAGAATAGTGTCTAAACCGTTTTAGACCCAAAACCCGGTCAAACCCATGCAACCCGGTTGACCCGCTAAAACCTGTTTGACTCAATCGGGTCCGACTCCTAGACATATTTTTTATTTATTTAATTTTTATTTTTTAATATGACATGAAAAATAGAGAAGATGAGGAGTCTTCTAACTCCTCTCTTTAAAGTTATAGATGCATAGTCTTTTTGGGACTCTAACTTTCTAACTTTTAGAAGTTGAAAAAAAATTTAGAGGGAGGTGAAGAGATGAAGACAAGGAAAAAGATGAAAATTTAGATGAACATGAAATTTAAATTCACACATCATGAAACTTGTGTCTCATGAGATGTTAATTATAGTTGATAAATGGTCATATGTAGTGTTTAGTTAATATGAATTTTATTCTTTTTTTAGACTAACTTAGTGATTATTTAATGCACTTGTTTTAATTTTTACAATATATGTTTTGTTTGTTTCCTATTTCTAACTCAAGGTATCTTAAAATCTTATGGTAATTTATAATATTATTATAAATGGTTCTAGTCTTACGGGTCACGGGTCAACCCGAACGGTTAAACCATTGACCCGTGACCCACTAACTTAACCGGGTCAAGCTCCGGGTCAGGTTTTAAAACATTGGGAAGAACAATTAACAGAAGAAGACTGATGGTAACAAATACTCTCCTAAGGGTGACAAATGAAGATGATCTCGGTGACAAAGAGATATATAAGACTAATAAATGGATGTTAAGGGTGAAGAAATTTGGGAACAACGGTGAAAATTTGCCGTTAGCCCATTGTTGCCTCCAGGAGCTATTCCCCGCGATCGAGGAGCCCTATCTCCCGAAATGTTGGCGATATATAGACGTGACAGTAAATTCACGGCACATGAGTTTCAGGGGGGCACGGAACAATAAGAAAATGGTCAACATGTGATCGATACGGCTCCGAACACCCTTTCGCGCGCACCCCGATGTCGGGCTTTCAAGGTATCTAGGCTTTTCAACATGTTCTCTCTTCTTTTTATATAATCGAATCGACTTATCGACCATGCAGCCCCATTTCTTGGCGTGGCGATTAATCAAACGTTTTCCCCTCTTTTATCATCGTGAACGACCTTTATGGCACGGCGGGTCGCCAGTCTCGACTGTATGCCCATGATCGTCTGCTTAGTGATCATAAGGAGCGCACCTTCGGTTAGTCCAGACCATCCCAGCCTTGGAACTTGAACACATTATCAGACACGTGATTGGCATGCCCTATCGTGAGTAAAATCAATGAAAGATACAATGATATTTGACTATTAATTATCCTATATCTTGAGTGCTTCCACGGGACATTAATATTCCCCGCGATCGAGGAGCCCTAGCTCCTGAAAATTCATTATATAAAGCCGTGACGGTAAATTCACGACACATGAGTTTGAGGGGGGCATGAAACAATAAGGAAATGGTCACAACATGTGACCGATATGACCCTTTGTACCTTTTCGCGCGCCCCCCGCTGTGGCCCTTTATAGGTAGCTAGGCTTTTTAACACGTTCTCTCTTCTTTTTAAATAATTGAATCGACTTGTTGGCCATGCATCCCCATTGCTTGGTGTGGCGATTAATTAAACGTTTTCCCCTCTTTTATCATCGTGAACGACCTTTATGGCACGGCGGGTCGCCAGTCCCGACCGAATGCCCACCATTGTCGATCTGCTTAGTGATCGATCAGAAGGAGCGCACCTTCGGTTAGTCCAGACCATCCCAGCCTTTGAACTTGAACACAATATTGTCAGACACGTGATTGGCATGCCCTATCGTGAGTAAAATCGATGAAAGATACAATGATATTTGACTATTATATATCCTGAGTGCTTCTATGTGGCATTAATATTCCCCGCTATCAAGGAGACCTAAATCTTGAAAAATCATTAAATATAGACGTGACGGTAAATTCACGGCACATGAGTTTGAGGGGGGCACAGAACAATAAGGAAATGGTCAACATGTGACCGATATGGCTCCGAATACCTTTTTGCGTGCACCCCGATGTCGGGCTTTCAAGGTAGCTAGGCCATTCAACACGTTCTCTCTTCTTTTTATATAATTGACTTATCGACCATAAAGAAGTTGAAAATGTTTAAATTACAAATCTTCGGATCTCTAAATAATAAATAATATTTTTTTTAGATGTAATGATATTTTTTACTGAGAGAGATTTTATCCTATTAGAAGAAGTGAATGAATGAGAAAGAATCACGAATGAATGGATGAAAACATGGCACCAAATAAAAATATGGTGCCAAATAGACAGAGACAAGAATTCAAAAAAATGTCCCCTCTCCTGTCCTCCTTAGTCCTTCCCCCTTCCTTCTCATTCAACCACTGCATCCCCCTCTCAATCTCTCACCGGTGGGCGACGGAGTGGCGAGGGCGAGCAGGCTTGACGGAGCTACGCAGGGACGCCGGTGAGGGGCGAGCGGAGGCGGCATCAGCAGCGAGGGCGCAGACGCGCCGGTGACCTACGGCAGCGGCGGTGAGCTCCCGCCCTTTCTCACGCTCACTCTCACACACACACACGCAGACACAAGCTCTCACACACTCTCACTTTTCATGCCTGGTCTACAATACGAACCTTTTCTCCTTATCCCCTGCTATGCTCTTACAACATCAAATGAAATTCTAAGCCCCTATTTTTATTGGGAGGGTGGGAAGAGGGATGTGGATATAAATGTGTGTGCGTAAATGTGGATATGACCCTTTGTTCCGTTTTTGGCCGTTCAAGCCTTTTGTTATGATATATGTGATTAGTATGCTTGGATGTGAATTACATTTGTAGATGCCGATATGTGAAAAAATGTGTATGTGAATGGGAGTATGATAATGATTTTTTCCAGAAGATGATGTCGATGTCAACGTGGGTGTGTGAATATGGAAGTGAAAGTGGATGTGGATATGGATGTATATGTGACCAAACGGGATGTACAAATGTGAAAAACAGTCAATATTTAGGGGATATGTTGTCGATATTTTCGTAGAAGTAGTGATAAGACAAATTGATATGAATTTTTTAATTTGTTAGGTAAATATGGCTAGAGTTGATCGTTCATGGATGAATCACAGAGTAGTTGACGGAGTGGTGTCCGAGGAGTTTAAGGATGGAGTTGATAGTTTTATTCAGTTTGTATTGGGGCATCCAACAGTAGTGGACCAGCGTGGTAACATCTGGTGTCCTTGTTTACGCTATAAAAACAAGAAATTTCGTTCGCTATGGGATTTGCAAGTTCATTTATACAGGAAAGGGTTCATGAAAGGTTATATGAATTGGGTGTGTCACGGTGAGGACTTTTGGCTGCATGCGCTCGACAATGTTGGCGGCACAAGTACCTATGCAGACATGGTAATCGATGCTGCTGCCCCTAACTTTAATGTACAAGGGGAACACGTGTACAACGAAGAACCACCAAACAAGTCGGCTGAAAGATTTTATCAGTTGCTTCGGGATGCTGATGAGCCACTGTGGGATGGTTGTGAAAATCACACTCGCTTATCTACTGTCTCACAGTTGTTGAATTTGAAATCTGAATTTCACCTTAGTGAGAGTTGTTTTGACCGTATGCTCCTGCTTATCAAGAGCATGCTGCCTACGGATGAGAATCTGCCTGAAAATTTTTACCGTGCAAAGAAAATGGTCAATGATTTAAGGCTTGGATATCAAAAAATAGATGCATGCCTTAATCACTGTATGCTATATTATGCAGATAATGTAGATAAAATATCATGTGATATTTGTCATCATGATAGATTTAAACCCAAGAGAGGGGACAAATCAAAGCAGAAGGATGTGCCTTACAAGTCACTGCGATACTTCCCTCTCACGCCCAGATTACAGCGGATGTATATGTCGTCAAAGATAGCTCGGCATATGATATGGCACGCGGAAAGAGTACGTCATGTAGATGATATAATCAGTCATCCCGCCGATGGTGAAGCTTGGGCTCATTTCAGTCGTAACTATAATGCTTTTGGTCACGAGCCACGCAATGTTAGGTTAGGTTTATGCACAGACGGCTTCAACCCATTTGGAGGTTCAGTAGCATCTTACTCATGTTGGCCAGTCTTCATGATGCCGTACAACCTTCCGCTGGGCATGTGCATGAAGCGTGAGAACCTTTTCTTAACTTTGGTGATTCCAGGTCCAAAAAATCCAGGAAAAAATTTGGACATATATTTCAGGCCACTGATTGATGAGTTGAAAAGATTATGGAATGATGGAGTTGTTACTTATGATGCGTACAGAAAACAAAATTTCACTATGAAGGCTGCATTGATGTGGACAATAAGTGACTTCCCTGCATATGGAATGCTATCTGGCTGGAGTACACACGAGAGGTTGGCATGTCCTTACTGTATGGCTGATACCAAATCCTTTGTCCTGAAGTATGGTAAGAAATCATGCTGGTTCGATTGTCATCGACGGTTCCTACCAAATGACCATCCTTTCCGAAGGTAAAAGGACTCATTCATTAAGAACACAGTTGAAATGGATGAAGTAGACTTGGAACGGATGTCTGGTCGACAAATGACATTAGAGGTGCAAGATTTACCAGATATAGTGTAATTGTCGGGTAGTATACGACATCTTCATGGATTTGGAGAGGAACACAATTGGGTGAAGAAAAGTATCTTCTGGGAATTACCTTACTTGTCTGCCCTTTTGATACGGTACAACATGGACGTCATACATATTGAGAAGAATGTCTTTGATAATGTGTTCAACACCATGATGAACGTGAAAGCCAAAACAAAGGACAATGCCAAGGCGCGAGCGGACTTGAAGATACTTTGCAAATGACCAGAGTTGGAATTGCGGCCGGTACGGGGCAAAGTTGTGCAACCTAAAGCAGCTTACGTGTTGAAAGACACACAGATCAATGAACTGTGCCAGTGGCTGAAGCAATTAAGATTCCCTGATGGATATGTGTCTAACATAGCCCGTTGTGTGAATGTCAATGAGGGAAAAATATATGGGTTGAAAAGTCACGACTGCCATGTGTTCATGGAGAGACTTCTGCCCATTGCATTCCGTGACATATTGCCAAAGCCTATATGGGGAGCATTGAATGAGTTGAGTCAGTTTTTTAGGATTATATGTTCATCAGAACTCAAACTTGGGAACGTGCAAACTATGGAACAGAATGTGGTCACGACGGTATGCAAGTTGGAGAAGATATTTCCCCCTGTGTTCTTTGATTCCATGGAGCACCTGATTATCCATTTGCCATATGAGGCCAAAGTTGGAGGACCGGTACAATTTCGATGGATGTATCCATTTGAGAGGTAATCAGTATGTATTTACTGATTAATTGATAGTAGTTACATGTGTCTGTCATTGTCACTGTATGTCCTTGTCATATGAATTGTTGTCATAGGTGTATGCATGACCTGAAAATGAAGGTTCGCAACAAGGCTAAAGTAGAGGGTTCGATTACCGAGGCATATATTATTGAAGAAATTTCAGAATTCTATTCGATGTACTTCGAGCCCAAAATTCAAACTCGCCGCAATCGACCTCCACGTAATGATGATGGAGGAGAGGTGGGTCCGTCCGACCGGTTGTCCATATTTAAGTATCCAGGTCGTGCATTCGGACGTTGTTCGAATCGCATATTAGAGGACAAAGAGTTGTTGGCCGCAGAGATCTATGTTCTCCTGAACTGTCCTGAGATTGAACCTTATGTTGAGTGAGTCCTCAACTCCACAGGTGCTGAAATTTATAAGCATCTTGACATAGATGACTCCCATTTACTGTGATGTTGCATTCATCATTGTAGGCAATTTGATTTAGAATTAATTACTCGATGTCCACACCTCAATGAGATTGAGGTTCAAAATGAACGAGAGAGATCTTTTGCCAGATGGCTTAAAGGTCAAGTAAGTGCCAATCTACCAATTCCACAAAGCTTGATGTGTATGCAAGTTCAATTTAAAGTAACGTGGTTTATCTTCATAGGTTGAAGAAGGTTATGTTACTGATGAAAGAGTCCGGGTGATAAGTTATGGACCTTCGAAGGTCGCGCATGCCTATCCAAGATTTTTTGTGAATGGTTAAAGATTTCACACCAGAGATTATGGATGAAATAAGTCTACAATGAATAGCGGCATATGCGTGAAAGGTAGTACATACAATGAAAATGATCTCGATTACTATGGTATTCTTGAGGAGGTCATAGAATTACAGTATTTCGGACAACACAACCATATATTCCTTTTTAAGTGTCATTGGTTTGATCATAATTCAGTTCAAAACGACGCAATATATGGGATTGTCGATGTCAAACATAGATCCAAATTGAATACCTGTGAGTCGTTCATTTTGGCCGCACAAGCCCAACTAGTGTATTATTCAAGTTATTCATCATCCAAGAATAAAGATTGGTGGGCAGTCTGTAGGGTAAAACCAAGGCTTGCGCCTAATGATGAGTTAGATCTAACTGAAGTTATCTCAGAGGATTCTAGTGCCGACTATTTTCAATCAGACCAGGGTGACACTGCAGAGTTGGTTGCTTCTAATATTCATCTGATCGAATCTGACGATCCACTTCAGTTGTGTATAGAGGACGAAGTGGAAGAAGTCGATTCAACTGAGCTAAATGAAGCAATTGTTGGGCAGGAGGAGTCCTCTGAGGAGGAAGTGTATCAATCTAGTAAGAATGAGGAAGATGACGAAGATGACAACGATGTTGATATATCTTCAGCATCTTAAGATGAAATATATATTGATTGAATATTTTGTAAGAAATTTAACATATATACACTTATCGTTATTACTTACCACCTCTCCTCATATAATTAGTTGTCGACTAATATGCACTACTTTAAATGTTGTCAATAATTAGATGGTTCGAGGCCGTAGCGGATCTTCGAGGAGAGGTGGTTCTGGGAGGGGTTCTACTGGTATGTTTATTTAAATTCTTAGATCACAGAGTTGTGATTATGCACTTTATTTGGGTAATGATATTTTATGTCTCTGCACCAGGTACACAGTCTACACAAGCTCTCCCACCTGCTGCGGGTACGTTTATTTCAATTCTTAGATGAATGAGTTATGATTATGCACTTTGTTTGGGTAATGATGTTTTATGTCTCTGCACTAGGTACACAGTCTACACAAGCTCCCCCACCTGCTGCGAGTATGTTTATTTAAATTATTAGATCACAAAGTAGTGAATATGTACTTTGTTTGGGTAATGATATTTTATGTCTCTGCACTAGGTACACAGTCTACACCGGCTCCACCACCTGCTGCGGGTATGTTTATCTCAATTCTTAGATCACAGAGTAGTGATTATGCACTTTTTTTGGGTAATGATATTTTATGTCTCTGCACCAGGTACACAGTCTACACAAGCTCCCCCACCTACTGTGGGTATGTTTATTTCAATTCTTAGATGAATGAGTAGTGATTATGCACTTTGTTTGGGTAATGATATTTTATGTCTTTGCACCAGGTACACAGTCTACACAAGCTCCCCCACCTACTGCGGGTATGTTTATTTAAATTCTTAGATCACAGAGTAGTGAATATGTACTTTGTTTGGGTAATGATATTTTATGTCTCTGCACTAGGTACACAGTCTACACTGGCCCCACCACCTGCTGCGGGTATGTTTATTTCAATTCTTAGATGAATGAGTTGTGATCATGCACTTTGTTTGGGTAATGATATTTTATGTCTCTGCACCATGTACACAGTCTACACCACCTACTGCGGGTATGTTTATTTAAATTCTTAGATCACAGAGTAATGAATATGCAATTTGTTTTGCTAAAAATATTTTCTGTTTACAAGTTTGAGTGCCTCTACATCAGGTCTACAGAGTACACCCCTTCCATCACATTCTACTGGTATGTTTTTTTAAATCCTTAGTTAAATGATAAAAATTCTATATGTTTACTTGTTGAATAATTTTATTTTTAACAATGTGCTAAATTTTGATTAACTACTTTCATTTTACTTGTAACAGGTACGTCAGGCACACCACCTGTGATAGTTGGCTCGTCCGCCCAGCTGGGCACACAACAGGTAGACGATGCTCTTAGCCATCATGAGGGCGAGCAGGTGGTGTTGCAAGAGGGACGCAAGCCATGTTGGGTCTCTGGGTAAATATTTAAACTCATGAATTATGTTCGTTACCTATCCAACAACTATATAATTGTTGGCTATCATTTTAACACATGTAATTGCAGGGATAAAGTAGAGCCCAGTGAGGCTTCTCGTTTTATTACCAACATTATTGAGCGACATGTTACTGGCCCATATAAGTCATTTCGAAAGTTTCCTCAGGATATCCACGATTGATTATATGACGAGTTCTTGGTATACGATTTAATCTTTTAAATTACATATTTCCCAACTCCACAATTTCAATCCACTAACTTATAAAATTTGAATTCTTGACAGCTAGGATATCAATTTGTGAGGCGAGCTGACGCCGGACGAGCTTGACGTGTATGGGAGGCCACAACAACTGTAAATTATAAGCATCATTTACATGGCTGTCGGGAACGTGCCAAGGCTCTAGCCGGGGGGAGCGAGGACCGTGGCCTTTGGAAGGCAAACGGCCCCACATGGATGAGGAGGGAGCACTGGGAGGACCTCTGTGATAGATGGGCCGAGCCTAAGTGGATCGCCAAATCCGCAAAAGCCAAAGAAGCACGTGCGATACATCCAGACGTGCATCTCCATACTTCCTGATCTGTTTCCTTCGCGACCCAAAAGGAGAGATTGGTAAGTAATAATCTTAATTTTATTATACTTTAGTTCTTATATGTCCTTATTGATTTTCTATAACATGTATAACAGGAAAAGAAGAGGGATGGTACGGTCTCGTATCGCGATTTATTTGCTACAGTTCACCAAAAGAAAGGGACCGATCAGTATGTGAGCGGGAGAGCTCGCTTGGTATTGGTAAGATTATACATACACATTTCTTTTCTATTTCAATTTTTAAATATGATTGATTAATATGAAATTTATAATATTTTTTATTCAATTTCCAGGAGTCATATGACAGGCATATGACTGAAAAGTACGGGGAAGAGGAGACGCAGCGGCCGCAGCTAGATCCTGACACATGGGTAGCAGTAGCCGGCCCACCGAAGAAAGGACGAGTATACGGTTTTGGGCAAAGCTTGGACGCCAGCCCGATTCTAGCATCTTGTCTGAGCTCAGCTTCGTCCTATCCCGGTAGCAGTTCCTTCTCTACTCCCTCCATCGGCACTTCTACGAGTCAGATTACATCCATCGTCGAACATGCGGTAAGAATGGTCGAGGAAGGCATGGAGGCATGCTTTGCTCGTGTGGTTGCTACCCTCCTGGCCCAGGCGGGGATTTTCCCTCAGGGAGCACCCTCGAGCACAACACAGCCCTCTCATGTGAGTATTTAATTTAATTTTTAATTTCGTAGACTTTAGAGTTATAATAGGGGAGAATCTGTGATACCAATGTTGTATGCCCTATAGGCAAAGCCGGAAGCAAGTATATGATATTGTGTGCGCAGCAGTATAGATCCTAAATAAATTTTAAGCTCAATTTTTAAGCCTAAGATAATTTAACACTCAGCTATCAAACCACGAGCTCAGATGATATCTGTGAGAACAATATAAATGAAAGTGACAAGAATGCACCAACGAAAAGAATGCTACTTCACAGAATCCACACAGATCAGACAGATCTAACAGAACGCAATACAACCACTTAGCGTATAGGGAAGATCAGTTCATACACAAACCTATGAATAGAGGCCTTAGATGATAAGTGCCAATCACAGCAATGAAAATCACATCACATAGAATTTTTAGGTGATTCGATCTGCCACGCAGTTCTACCTACACCCTACGTCTAACCTGAGTGTGGCTTCCCCTTGCAATAGCAATAACCGTAGACTCAGTCTGCAAACAAACGCTGACTTACAGCTTGACCTATAAGAACACTCTCCTCTCTTCTGATCCATTTAGAAGGAACCGTGAGTAACAGCCAGTTACCTACAACCAGAGGACCAGTCCTCTCTTCCTCTGAAGCACAGAGGGAATCATTCTCTTCAACCAGTTTCATCATTCTTCAAATGTCAGCGACATGAGCCACTTTACACCACTGAACAGCCATTTCAAACTGCTATACAGCCATTTGTCTGCTTTGTCCACCCATTTTCACCCTTAATCCGCAGCTAAAAAGTGTTCTTTCATTCTGTGAATTCTTCTGTCAGAAGTCGACTTGTAAGCCCTCCCGAGTCAGCTTGAGGTTCTTGGATTTCAGTTGTTTCACACCTGCTACCTATTATTCACCTTTTCATAGCTATTTGTCACCACTGTTGCCTATTATTCACCTTTGCACTGCTATTTATCACCACTGTTGCCTTTTACTCACCTAGTCCATCTATTTATCACCCTTAAGGTAGTATCTGTCACCCGTAATGCACATTTGTCAGCCTTAAGGGATATTTTTCACCCTTATTCTTCAGCGGGTACAGAGTCTATCTTAAACTGATATATCAGCTTGTTCCTTCAGCGATTGGAGGCTTCTTCTGCAGAGTTGCTTCTAGGGCTGCTGTGACACTGCCATGCTTATGCTTACCTGAATTCTTCAGATATTACAGTTCTTCAAACAGACATCCTTCAAGCATACAGACATAACAGTTCAAGTATTAACAGCATTCATATTACAACTCTTCAAGCCTTCATATGAAAATGTTGTTCAATACATTAGAAAACATATCGACATTATCTAGCACACATCAAATTCATGATATAAAACCATTATCATAATATGATTCATAGTGTTAGACATCATCAAAACCACAGGGCACAACAATAACATTACTACTTAGTTCAAAGAATTCACCTTTGAGAGGGAAAGAAATAATCTTTATGTTATCTACTTTCAGCCTTAGAAAATCAAAAAGATATTTAACTACAAATATTAATAATTATATTTATTAAAATATATTTATTTTTTATTTTTTGTGATGTAGGATCCTCCTACAGCCGATGATGGTAGAGATGCTACGAATGACGAATGACGAATGAGGATGATGCAGCGGATAGCTCTTGATTTTTTTAATGATATTATGAAAAAATGTTATATTTCAATTAATGTAACTGTAACTTTTTTTATTCACTGATTTATGTGTTGTGGATGTTCTTTATTCTAATTTACAATAGGATTTTACCCTATTGTGTGTTGTATATGTTGTTTATTGCGTGTTTTATGTTGAGTTGAGTCGATTGTGGTGTATAATTGTAGCTTTAAACAGTTTTTAAAATTTTAAAATATATAAAAAAGTATGTGGAGAAAGTTTTCGACGAATTTCGACCAACTAACAATTCGTCGAAACCAATTTCACTCACTTATTTCCTGACGTATTTATTTTCAGCGCAAATCAGTCGAAAGGTTCAAACTTATTTTCGACCAAGTAAATGTTCGTCGAAACAAATTTTATACACATTAGTTTCGACATATTACGTATCCATCTCCAATACGTCGATAATTAACGACGTCTTTTCGACCAGAAATAGTTTCGTCGGAAGTAATTTCATTCAAACTAGTTCTGACGTATTAATTATCCGTCTCAAATTCGTCGGGCATTAACAACTTATTTTCGACACAATAGTAGTTCGTTGTACCTAATATGACCCACAGGTTTTCAACGTACTATTTATGCGATAAAAATTCGTCAAAAATTAAGGATGCATTTGCCACCAAAATTAACTTTCGTCGGAACTAATTTAACCCATATGTTTGCGACCACAGAATATATCTGTCGGGCATCCGTCGAAAACTTTAGACCTATTTTCAACTAAATTATGTTCCGTCGTAATGATTAATTAATTTCGTATTATTAAATACCGACATAAATATCCACGATGATTTCGACGACATATTTTCGTCGATAATTTCAGACTTATTCGTGATGCAATCTCATTACGTCAAAAATTTGTGACGAAATAGTTTCGACGTCCATTTTCCATCGTTATTACGTCAGAAATACGTCAAAAATTCATATTGCGATGTATCTTCGACGAATTTGCGATAGTAAATGGACGTCGAAATTTCTCATTTTTCTTGTAGTGGGTGCCCCCTTCCACTAAATTATTTTTTATTTTTGTTTTTTTGACCACATGGCGGTTAAATATTCTATCCCTTGTATACCCCTCCCCTAACCTAGATCTGAGGGTAGTTTAGGTCTTTTTACATTTTCTATATAAACTTTGTATTTTATGAATTACATAGCATTAATGAGAGAAAAAAATCATTTGTGCTCACAACGCCCAAGGGCGCCCCAAACTCCCCCCTAGAGCTGTGAGAGTTTTGATTTCAGATGTGTGAAGCATCTCTTCCACCACCTCTCTGAGTGTGAAGCTCAGCACTGCCACCGCCGCCGCCACCGAGCCGCCTTCGCACCGCCACCGCCAACCCGTCGGAGATTTGTCTAAATCAGGACAGAGGTCCCTTGTCTGAATTTTCTCTCACAAACCTCAGATCTGACGGAGCTGAGATTTTGAGGGTAGGTTCCCTACATAAATCCCCACCTCCATAAAAATTCTCCCAATTTTAAACCTTCATTTCATTTTCGTTTCTCTTTAAGCTTCCATACCCGTACAAATATGTCCCTGTACAGATCTTGTTACAACAGACATATTCTTCCTCTGTTCGACCCCATTCCCCATTTCTGATTGAGTCCAAATTTGGACTGGGTGTTCTGCCCACCAAAACCCACCTCCAAAAAGTTTCCCACGAATTTAGGAGTTCTTTTTCTCCTCTGGAAAATTAAAACTCAGTCCTAAGTCTGTTCTGTCCTGTGCAGTCCAGATCCGACCCCTGACCAGTCAAAAATATATTTCCCCTGTTAAACCACCTCTAGAAAATCCATAAAAAATATTGGTGTCTTCCTTACTCCCCCCTCTCTAACTTTCATAAAGAGCCCAACTCCCAGATCCGAAGTTTTTCCTTCGGTTAACCCTTGTCCTCAGGAAAATTTAAATCTATCCTGCCAGATCTAGTCCTGTGAACCAGCAGGTTGTAAATTCGACCAAGGCCACTACAGTGATAGATAAAATTCTTTATCTAGCCATAGGTTGTAGCCCTCTGAGATAGCTTTCGAACGGCGCCAGTCTCGCGTCAATCAGAGGTCGAGGCTGATCGCAGCAGCCGTTCTCGCCGGGTCGCGCACTGTAGAACAGAAGTACCAGCCCGTGGACAGCAAGCCCCACCGACTGCTCGGCCGGCCGACTCGCCTTCCACAAGGCGAACCAGCACGTCGACTTCCCAGGGAACATCCCTCCAGGAGCCACTGTCACAGCTTTACCATTCCCGGCCCACTCGGCCCACCACCCAGCACGTGGGCCCCATAACCCGCAGCACTCGTCATCCAGACGGCACCGACGGAGCTGTCCAAGTTGCTGCCCGTCAACCCAAGATCAGTCCTCCCGGGCCCCTTTTGTACCCCTTTACCTCTCTGCGTGGAATGGGCAGCAAATTAACTTCTTTAATTATTGTAATATTTTTACCGGGAGTTACTGTACTTGGCCGGGGTCGTCTTCTCCACACCCGACGCGTGGAGGTATCGTGTCCACTCCCCATCTCGGCATTTGCTTTACTCATATTTATTTCTATATGCCGCTGCGAGTGATAGAATTATTAGCCCGATATATTGTTATCACCACTGTGAGAGAGTGAGTGTGACCCGTCCCGTGACGCAATCCGAGTACACGCGGAAGAGCCGAGTACCCTTTACTCATTGCCGGTTCCTCAACTGCGCACGATCCCGCGTTTCCCTCGCTTAGGGACGAGTTGCGAGGTAGAGTCCCAGGTTCACGTGTCTGTCTTGCATCAAATTGGTATCAGAGTGGAAGGTTGAGTCTAGGGTAGTATTTGGGTTAAAACAAAAAAAAGAGTCATTTAAGTCGAGTCTAAGTCGATCCAAGGTTGCATTTGCATACCATTATTCGATATATCAAACTGTGTTGCCCGAACGTTAGGTTACGCCTATCGGGAAGGTCACACATTTGCGAGAGAGGATCTTCGGATCCCGTAACTCCGCCAAGTACCGTCTATTGGTTAAGTCTAGGTGTGTAGTCAAGTCAGCATTTCAACTTGCATTGTCATTTTAGGGTTCTGTCTATTGTCTTGTCCAAGTGTCTTCATGTCCATCCTATAGTCCCTAGTCACCCATGGATTCCCAATCGCCCAGGCGATATCACTGGCTGCATGACTCCCATGGGCTTGGAAACCATCCCATCTACTTACATAGGCCCGACGCCTCGGACTTTCATGGCTCCAAGGTCCCAAGCGACTACCTCAAGTGGGAAGCCACCATGGATAAGTATTTCGAGTGTTACACTATGTCCGATGGCATGCAAGTCAGCTTTCCCTAAAAGAGGCTTGTCCAAGAAGCCGCCTGGAAATGGGAGAGTATAGAACGCATGAGGGAGGTTAGGAGGCAATGGCCCATCGAGTCGTGGCATGAGATGAAGGGCGAACTTAGGAAGGTCTGCCTACCTGGCCCGGTCACCTCCAACCGACCCCACCCAATCACCTCCAACCAAGTGGGTCATAGTCGAAGAAGAGCCCCACACGTAGATGAGCCTAGACCCAAGCCAAGGCCGGTTGATTACGTGCAAGTCCACCACGATACCCCTACTCCAACCCCCACCGTTGCCGAACTTGTGCAAATGATTTCGGATCGGGTGGATAGGAGGTGTGCTTATTTTGAGTCACTGGTCTCCCCCTGCCCACCTTCGAGACCGGACGTAGCCACCACCAAACCTAGGAAGGTCAAAGCCGGTAGTCCCAACCCGGCCCCACCTACGGGGTCCCAAGGACCTCTTCCCTTCTTAGAGGATAGTCCTTCCCCACTGTTGGGTTCTGTGCGCCCCCTCATTATCTTTGACAATGGTTTTGATGATTCCAATATTCTATGTTGATTTCAATCCCAAAATACATGAAATTGATGAGGACATGAATATCTTGACTTATGAACATGTTTCATTGGTCTAACACTTCATTTTTGCAGGTATAGGTGTTTCGGGTCGACCTACACACCTTGGCCGGTCGACCAGATTTGCCAGAGCCTAAGAATTCCACGTTTTACAGGTTTCGGTCGACCGCCCATGCCTTTCCGGTTGACCGGTTCTTCCAGAAACGTACACTCCAGGAATTACAGATTTCGGTCGACCGCCCCTACTTTTCCGGTCGACCGATTTTCCCAGAACCGACAAGTTGGAGATTTTACAGATTCCGGTCGACCGCCCCATGAATTCCGGTCGACCGCCAGCCCCGAGCCATCAATTGTTGACTTTGTTTCCAACTTCAAAAAGGGCCATTCAACATTGATTTGTTTAATCCTAAAGACACCTAATCCCCCACAAATTGTGGATCTGGTCTAGGGGGTGTCCATAGACCATTCAAGGTCTATAAAACTCTTGTAAGAGGGTAAGAAACCCTAATGCTTCAAGGGGCTTCTTGTGAGATCTAGGGTGGCTGCAAGGGAGGTTACAAGAGAGCTTGGAGACGAGCTACTGTTCACGTGAACAGTAGTTCGTGAAGGTGTTCTTCATCCAATCAAAGGGGAATCAAGCTCAAATCAAAGCCAGCAAACCTCAAGGAAGATTACATCAAAGCAAGGCTATCAAAGTGATCCAAGGAAGCCGGTTTGATTCAAGTTCTTCAAGGGAAATCATCTACATCCATTCAAGCTCTTTCAAGCTCATCCAAGGTGATCTTTCAAGCATTCAAACTCCTAGAAGCTAAAGAAGCAATCACGATTCAAGGTAGCTTCATCATCTCCTTCATTCATTCAAAGAAGTTCAAAGAGAAGATCAAGAGAGAAGAATTGAAGGAAGAGGTACTGTTCACGTGAACAGTACTCCGTGAAGAACATTCATCCAATCAAGGGTGAATCAAGAAGATTGAGTTGAAGCCAAGAGGAGCCTTGTTGCTGATCAACATTTCATACAAGGGCCAATTCATTTTCACTCACAACTCAATCTCTTGTTTTAGTTCCTTCACATTTGTTTTATTTTCATTATTGTTTAAACATTGAAAGTGTGATTCATCCCTACCGGTGGTTAGTAGGAAGGCAATTGGAGGTTGTTCCAATTTGCGGTTGACATCCCTACCAGGTGGTGAGTAGGAAGGTAATCGGTGGTTTCCGATTTGCAGTTCTGTGCGCTGCACAAGTGAAGCCTCACCGGGTTTTGGTGAGGGGTGGACGTAGGGCTGAGGATTCAGTCTGAACCACCTTAAAATCCTGTCTAGTGTGGTTTGCTTGTGTGATTGATTCGTTCTCGGTGCATGCTTAGGATCGAATTGTTATATATCTTGCTTATCTTGCTAAGCAAATCATAACACACTTGGAAGCTAGTTTCTATTCCACTGCAATTCATTTTAACTAGCTATATAAAGGGCCACATTGCGAAAAGTGGGGCTGATCTATTCACCCCTCCCCTCTAGATCCGCTATCCACTACACAACAAGGTCAAAGTTGAAAAGTGTTGATGATTCTAAAAAACATGAAAAACCTATGAAGAAAAACTTTAATGTTCATTGTTACTATTGTGGGCTACATGGTCATGTGTTTGAAGATTATTTTATAAAGAAAAATGATGATGAATCCTTTGCCAAAAAGAACTTTTCATGTCATTACTGTGGTAGTTTTGAACATATAATGAATGATTGTCATGTAATGAAAAATGATGACAATTGATTTCTGAAAGGAAATTCTTCTAACTATTATTATTGTGGCCTGAATGGACACTCAATAGATAATTGTTCCATGACGAGGGCCGATGATGAATGGTATGAATGGAAAAATGAAAAGAAAACTTTTGTTCATGCTAAAACTAACCCCTCGGGACCCAAGATGGCTTGGGTACCCAAATCACCAAAATGAGAAATCTGTTTTGTAGGGGTGTCTTGAGGAGGAAGAATTTGTTGATAAATGAAGGTCCTTCAAGGTAAAAGAAAAGATGAGCTGATCTAGTAAAGATTTTGGTATACTCTTTACTTTTGGATTATTCAACTCAGGTGAGAGGTTGAATTCTGAGAAAAACATAGAGCTTCTAATTGTAAATCTTCTATCAAATTGAATGTCCATGCTTGTTAGTTTGCATGATTGTAAATAAAATCAAATCTGCGTTTCATTTAAATTTTACACTACCTTTTGTTAACTTTGCTAGACAGAAAGAAAATGGTTTAATTTTGAGAACTTACTTTGGTAAGGTTCTTTTTGAAAAATCTGGGAAGGTAAAATTTGAGCCTTGATGAAAAATGATTGAATTCAAATTGTTACATTCCTGATTTATTGATTAAGGTAAATTCTGAAATCATGAGATCTTGTGAGCTTCATGTTTAGAGGAGTTGAACACTCTTCAGTCTTCACATCTTGTGAATAAATGTGATCTGAAATGCTTTTCACTGTGCATAGAGTCTTTCATACTCTTGCTTACTTTTTCCAAATAACAACACACTTAGTTGCATGACACAATTCGCACATATCATACACACATTTGCATACTTACGAATATGAATAATTTTTCAATCATCTTTTGAAGTTATATGCATACACTTGCATATCATTGTATACTTTTGTGCTTGAATGTCATGATTATCTGGTATATCAAATGATGATTGTGGAAGGTTGGATTATGTCCAACTGAAAACTTTCTTCACGCGTGATGGTGGTCTTCAGACCTATGTTCTCCGCCATGTACCGGTAATCAACTTGCTTGAAAACTTCAGTTCAGTGCTTGTTTGAATGTATATAATATACAACCACTTTTTGACTCCTTCTATGACTCATCCCTTGCTAAATGAAATTACATTGATTTAGACATGTTTGTTACATGGCATATATTAAGGGGGAGATTTTTTATAACCATGCATACATTTAGGGGGAGACATTACTGTGTTGAGACTAATTCATCTTTTACATTCAATGCAACCACCCACACAAAATGCACCTTTTTGAGATAATGATTCAATCTAATAAGGATTACTATTTTCTACTCTGCACTTTTAAGGACTGTTGATTCTATACAAGGAAATCACATATCTCGTGAGGTAATGGCTGTTTACCCCTCCAAAAAGTCGTATAAGTGGAACGTGGATCCGAGTAGCCGGGAATCCCCCCTGAAATAAAGGAGGAAACTCGCGTCAAAAGGAGAAACTAATCCATATGAAAATAAGTATGATTTACCACTGAGTAGTCGGGAAGTGCCCCTGAGACAAAGGGTACAACTCGCGTCGAAAAGTGTCTCATCCACATCATAAAAAGTGGCAAAACTGAGTAACCGGGAGTTACCCCTGAAACAAATGACATGACTCGTGTCAAAAGGTTAGTCAGACCATTTTTAGTAATTAAAAATTGAGGTCATACGTAGCTACCAATATTCGAGCATTGTGCATGAAAGTGTATGGATGAGAAGTTCTTTTTAGTGTTCTTTAGAAAATCTGATTTTCCATATTGATTTAAACTTCATTGCTCAATCTTCACATATGCACCTTAGGTTTGATTGTTTGAATGTCCTTTATGAATCAGTCATCTTTCATGGTTAATGTAGTACTTTATTTATGTAAGCACGACCTTCTTAGTATTGTACATGCACATCATGTTCTACAATCGATTGCATTATCCTTACACCTGTCCCGAAGGGACTTGCATGAGTCTATATTTATTTATGCATGCTTGAGTGCCTGACTGCTCAATCCGTTTGATCATATCATACTTAAAGTCCATAATCTGCATCTATAGGCTATACTTGTATATAACAGCTTAAATAACCCATTGTCAGTTGGTTTTTGTTCTTGACAATTGGGGAGAATAATGTGCTCTTGAGCACTATGCACTTTGTGCATACTTAGTTTTCAGATTTTGCATATAGTTTCCTTATACTACTTGTGCATATTTAGTTTTTAGATTTTGCATATAGTTTCCTTATACTACTTGTGCATATTTAGTTATACATATACCAAAAATTACAAAAATTGAGCATTTGCACTTATCTCACACATCTACTGATTGTACATCAAATTCTAAACTGTTGCTTGCTTCTTAGTTTATACACCTTCCCTTCATGGGAGGTTAATTACTAGGTTCGTGTGCGCATGCCTCATTCATGTTTGGAATCTTCACTGTTACCTCTTGACCCCCATTTTTTTGATAATGCTAACGGGGGAGAGATATTTGAATTTGAATAGTCACAATATATTATCATCATCAAAAAGGGGGAGATTGTTGGGTTCTGTGCGCCCTCTCGTTGTCTTTGACAATGATTTTGATGATTCTAAAATATTGTGTGTTTTATGCTTAATGGCATTTTTGTGATAAACAAGCTAATATGATGATATCTTGTTTTGCAGGTAGAATTTCAATGGTCCTTCATGGATACATTTCTGATGTTGAATCATGCGTGCTGTATATGAGACTGTTGGGTATTGGTTTGATAGTCTGTTGGTAAGATCATTTGATTACATTGGACTGCTAAGGCAGCTTTCAATTCTCCTTTGGATGGGTCGACCCCATGGGTCGACCCCTGGCTATTTGAGCCTTATGTATATATTCTTGATGTAAACTCTTGCATTGGTCTATAAGAGTTCAGTTCTTCTTGGACTAAACGTGGAAGTTTCGGACTGAATTTCATGTCCTTGAATTTGACAGTTTTGGTAACCATAAATATGGTTTTACAAGTGTCCCTCATGCCTGTTTGATCATGTGGAAAGTTGATATGAAAGCTTTAGTTTTGTTGTGTTAGCTTGCATTAGACTGTGCAAGTTCAGTTTTCATTGGATTGCAATTGTGATCCTTGTGTTAATTGAAAATGGCTTTCCCATGCCTTAGAAGACTCATTTGATCATTTGGTAAGTGCTATTGTTGTTTCAGTTATGGCTATGATCATTCCTTTGTAGTTTGTGGTATGAGTGCAGCTTGCTATGAAATTGATGTATGGCTTCATACATAGATGGAGTTTGTGTGTGGTTGTGTTTAAGTTGGGCTTGTCATGCCTCAACCTTAACTGAAATAAAAGCTCGCGGTTTCATGGCTGGCCATATGAAAACCCATCCTCACACATGGTTATAGTTCAACAGGTTTTATATGGAAGTTCAGTGGCTTGATTTTGATAGACTGACTTAAGTGATTTGTTCACATTAAATGCAGGTTATTTGTGAAGTTCTTCATTCAAACTCTCAAGGCCAAGGTATGAATACATGATTATTTTGATCTAAGTGTGAATTGTATGTTCTGGGTAGAAATCATGATTTGCCAAGTTAATCTGAGTTTTATGAACTCTCTTGATCAACCTTGATATATGTATTTGAATTGTGGAGCTTTATATTGGTGTTATTGATGTATTTCTGCTGTCAGGAAAAGTGTCGACCTAATTAACGGAGCCTCCGCCTTGTGTTGAAAGAAAGGACGTTAGCAGAAAGTGTCGACTCATGGAGTCGACACTTTCACCAGGGTTCTGTTATTTTGCTAAAGGAAGACCTCACGGGAAAAAGTGTCGACATCGTAGGTCGACACTTTCAGGTAAGTTTGCTCATTTCTGTGAAAATAGAATGTTCGTGAAAAAGTGTCGACCTCAAGAGTCGACACTTTTCACCATGAATGTTTTGTCTCTTCACAGGCCAGAATTCTTGGTGAAAAGTGTCGACCCCATAGGTCGACACTCGTATCTCAGTTTTGTTTTTATATATGTTCTGGCAGAACTCGTTGAGACGAGTGTCGACCCTAGAGGTCGACACTTTGTCTGCTACGTCCGGATCGGGTTTCCGGATTTGGTTTCGAACCATGGGTTTAAAGGTCCGATTGGCTTGCCCTTTTACCCCATTACCCCTAAGGTTTCTACCCTTGGTTGGGTGTGGTTTTGAGAGCACTTAAGCACGGGTTTTATGGTCCTTTCATGTAGTTTTCTCATGGGTATATAACAGCTGCGAATTTCTATCGGATGAATAATCCCCATGAGCTAATAGTTCCCTATCTGCTGCAGGTGAAGAAGAACGAGGAGGAGAAGGTGCTGCTCTGTTGGAGAAGAGATCTACGCCGCCAAGGAACGCGTCTCACGACCCCAAGCACGAAGCCAGAGGCGAGCCTCCGCTGCTCTCTCCATCGTTGCTTGCTTGGGCGCATTTCAAAAAGGGGGCTGATTTCTTCTCTTATGCTCTTATCGTTCTAAAGCATTATTCTATTTTGTCTCCTGGTTGCGTAAAGATTTAGGGGATATCTAAATCATTCATTTCCATATTCTTGTTTTGGATTGAGAGGTCTTTACATGGGGTTATATGTCTTTTGTTGCTAGTTCTCCTTAGCCATATAGTGCTGCGATTTCAGGCTTCCAAGAAAGTACAACAACAAGGGAAAAATAGTGAGACCAGCCACAAAGGGAGAGGAGAGAGGGCTTTGAGAGATTCATCACTTTCTGATGTTTGTTGGTGAGACTAGAGCTTGGACCTGACGGATATATCCTGTACGAGCTACGGAAGTTCAGATAAGTCGGGATCTTCAAGAAGGAGGACCGACTGCTCCATCCTACAACAGTTTCAACTCCCTCCGAGCTGAACCTCAAGGAATATCTTCAAACGGCCATTGAAAAATGAATGGGATATAGTCTACATCCTTTACCAATTTATCTATGATGGTTTTCTTGGTTTAAATCTTTGTGAGCATATATCGTATATCTTCTTGTTTGTTTCTGAACATTGAAATTTTATTGTGTGTATGCGGAGCTGCATCTTCGCGTGGTCTAAGTGTCCGAGGAGTGATCCCTGACGTCGTATGTGTGTGTGCTGTGGTGGCAGCGTGTTGGGGCTTGTCCCCGTGTGTGGACATTGCTACGAAAGTAGCATGTGTGGTTGGGGTTCATCCCCGTGTTGTTACATTCTGTAGCGTGGAGTGAAGCCTCACCCGGTTGGGTGAGGGGTGGACGTAGGGAGCCCGTCGTGGTCCCGAACCACCTAAAAAGCATTGTGTCATGTGTGATTGCCTGTGTGATTGTCATTTCTTCTATCTCCCTTCACAGGTACATTATATAGGTTTTTAATTCACTACACTATCACACACTGCTACCTCCGTTATCCGTGTTAAGCGTAATTCTCTTGATTGTTGCATTAACTATCCGTGTGAGATCAGAATGTTTGAGAGAACATTGTAATCTTACTTGAGTTTTAGTTAATCATTGTAGTTATTTTACTTCAGTTGTAATTGGGTTAGAAAGATTTTAAAATCTGCCATCTTGGCAAGGGGACAATTCAACCCCCCTTCTTGTCCGCCATCTCTCTGGGCCTACACCTACCCATGAGAGCTCCGGAGCCTCCTCAACCGGAGCCACCCGTGTTTCTAATGGGAAAGCTTTTCATCGCCGAGCCACTACTTAGTTGGCTCAAGATAGGCTTGGTCCATAGAGTACCACACTACCCATCCGTGGACCCTACACTACCATTAGTGCCCGTCAACTCCTTGCATACCACATTCCGGTCTAGTCACCATGTTGATACATTGGATGACCTTCTTAAGGGATTAGACCGACAGTTGAAGTTGACACACTTATTGGCCCCAGGCTTCGACCGACCCACAGGTTGTAGCTTCACCCATCCCGCTTTGGGGTCCATTACCTCCGTGTACACCGTGGGTCATGTCACCACGAAGGTTCTTTTGTTCCTCCCCATGCCGGCTGAGCCAAACTACATTCCCTTTATCCCGAGGGAGGAACCATATCTTCTATACACTGTCCCATCTACCACGATGGATGAAGGTGACCATTCACACCTTCATGAATTTTAAACATGGGACTATGTAATGGAGGAACCCGCCACGAGGGGTCACACATTCTTTGATCCATTCGACCCCTTCCCTAGTGGGCCTCGTGACCCACCACTTCCTTTATACCTTGTCGGGGAAGTCCACTTCCACACCCCTTCCCCACGGGCTAGTCCACCCGTGATAGGGTGCAAGGCCCGGATACAGAGGGGGGGTGAATGTATCCCTCTTCAAATATTTCCCAATTAAAACTCTAATGCTCAGATATGCGGAATAAAAACAGTTGATGAAATATACTGAAAATACTAAGAAGGATCTCGGCAAGACAACAGAATTGAATTAGCCCTCACACGATCCTAAGCAAGCATCTAATGCGTAGCAATGAAAAGAACACAAGTAAAAAAGTAAACCACAAGTGAACACCAGGATTTTTTAGGTGGTTCGGTCCACAGACCTACGTCCACCCCTCACTCCAAACCGGAGTGAGGCTTCCACTAGCAGGGCTAGAACAACAGACTCAGTCTGCAACAAATGCTGCCAAACAGCTTGACCAGGGGAACAACCTCCCCTCTTCCTCCCAACCGGAGGGAACAACTAGTGACACCCAGTCACTAGCAAACCAGAGACGCAAGTCTCTCTTCCTCCAGACCAGGAGGGAACACCTAGTCTTGCAACCCACAAGACCAGAACCGGAGACGAATCTCCCTTCCTCAAAACCAGGAGGGAACCCACAAGTGACTCCGAACCACTTGCAACCTAGAGGTCTCGGACCTCCCTTCCTCCCAACCGGAGGGAAACAACAAGTGACATCCAGTCACAGGCAACCAGAGACGCAAGTCTCTCTTCCTCCAAACCGGAGGGCACCCGACCTCACACTAGAGGAACAGAAGAACAACTAGTGAACAGTTAAAAGGAGAAAACAAAAACCGCAGCAACTGAAAGCTGGAAAAATGAAATGCACAATAGCTCTCGCAGGAGCAAACTGGGTTGGATCTGATCCAAGGTCCAGTGAACAATGAAGCTTCTCCTCTTCTTCACGAGCTCTCCATCTCTCTCTATATCTTTTTCTTTTTTCTTCTTCTGCTCTCTCACTCTGGCTCTCAGATTCTTTCTTCTTCTTCTTCTTTTTTCTTCTGCTCTTTTTCTCTCTACCTCTCTGCAGCTCTTTTCTTCTATCTCGATCACTCTCTTTCTCTCTTGATCACTTCTGCACGTTCACTCTCTCCATTTTCGATCCTTTTCTTTTTTCACCAGATGGAGGAGGCTTCATATTTATAGCAGCACCAATTAGGGCATTGTCCTCAGATCACGTGCCAGGTGCCAACCTCGGATCACGTGCCACTTATCAGCTTCTCGAAGAATGTACCAGTCAAGCAGTCATAAGAAGATATCAGATGGATGTACAGACTTGGTTCAGGCTGTTAACAAAGTGTGTACAGGCATGATGCAGCTTGAGTGTATAGACTTGAAGCGGTGATAACGAGTGTATAGAGTTGAAGCCTTGGAAACGAGTGTATAGACTTGAAGCCTTGGAAACGAGTGTATAGACTTCGTCTTGAAGGAGATGCAGATGTGCACTGAAGTGTGTACAGACTAGGCATGCAGGCTGCTGGACGCTGTATAGACATGCTGTGCAGGCTGCCAAACAATGTATAGACATGCTGTGTAGGCTGTGGGGGAATGCGTAGACTCTGCGTGAAGGTAATGCATGTACAAGTGATGCAATGTTTAGACTTCATGTATGCAGTACTGTGGCGTGTACACACTTCGTGTATGCAAGACTGAAGCGTGTACAGACTTAGTGAATGTGACGCTGAAGCATGTACAGACTTCACGTATGCAGACTATGAGCATTACAGATGGTTGTACAGTCATGCCAAATGAGTATGCAGAGTTAGTGTGCACCATTATGTAGACTTTGTAACATGCAGTATGAGCATAGCAACACAATGTGCAGACTTCGTGCAATGCATGAAGCAGTGTATGCAATGTATAGACTTAGAGTCCAATGTGCAACCAACCGATGTATAGACATTGAATGCTTACATGCAGACACGATGTATAGACTTAGTTACGACTGTCTAGACTCTGCATGCGAGCTATGGCGATGTATAGACTTCCTAACAAGCGTTGTGCAGACTTGCTTACCACAATGTGCAGACTTAACAATGCACGATGTATAGACTTCAAATTAAAGGTGACGGTGGATGTACATACTTTAAGTTCAACTAAGACGGTGCATGAATATACTTGACACTGTATAGGTTGTACAGACTTGGAAAGCTTGAAGGCGATGTATAGACTTGGTAAAGCTTCAAAGCACAAGACACTTGGCCAATGTACAGACTTGGAAAGCTTGAGCCAATGTGCAGACTTGAAACACGTGAACACAGCGATGTGTAGACTTGGCCAATGTACAGACTTGAAGCGAAGACCAATGTGTAGACTTCGAAGCAGATGCCAAGGCTGTACACACTTGAAGAGACGCAAGGTGAGACAGAGCTGGCTGTACAGACTTTGTATCACGATGCACTGTACGCAAACGCTATACAGACTTGATAGCGTGAGACGCTGGAAGAGACGATCGGATGTACAGACTTTGAAGATGTGGGCGAGACAATGTATAGACATGGTGCAGCTTCAAAGCACAATGTGCAGACTTTACCAGTGTATAGACTTGGCGTTCTGAACGTAGGTAAAGACTGGGAATGTATAGACTTGTCGAATGGCTTGAAACACAGACACGCTGCCATTGTATGGACTTAGATGCCCAAAGGCAATGTATAGACTTCAACTAAGCAAGCTATAGTGCAATGTATGGACTTGATGAACAATGCAAAAAGCTCTGTACAGACATGATGCAAACTGGATGTTCAAACTTTTTAGCATGCAATGTATAGACTTCAACTAAGCGTGAAGCACAGACAATGTATGGACCCTACGAGCAAGAGGCAATGCTGATTGATGTATAGACTTACTAAGTGATGCACATGTGACGATGAACAGACGATGTATAGACTTGTGCATAAAGCAAGGCAATCTGATGTGTAGACTTTCTCAACACAGTGGCGTGCAACTAAGCGATGTGTAGACTTCAGAAATGCATAGAGACGCTACAGCGTGACAGCGTCGACGCAGCAGTTCACCCTGATGTGAAGTTAGATCTGGGTCAGTTCAGTGGGTCGACGCAGTGACCCCATGCGTCAACGCATCCAGCCTTATCTTCAAAGCCATCTGAGGCATTTCAAGGCTGCGTCAGCCTCGTGGACTCAATGGGTTGACGCCATCTGAATTACTTACGAGATGTATAGACATGCGAATCTGATGTAAAGACTTGAGGGGGGTCGACCCATCAAAGAAGGGGGTTGACCCACAGAGCTACCACACTCATGCATTCTCCACAGAATAAATCATTCATATGCATTCATGTTGCTATCATTCAATGTGATATTCTTAGCAAAACAATATAGTGACTCATTTATGTTGCAATCATTAAAACACCACATAATCATCAAAGCACAAGGGGCACAACATTTCATGCACACATGCATATGGTGACTGATAGTGTTTGCTATCATCAAAACCACAGGGGCACAACAATCTCCCCCTTTTTGATGATGGCAACACTATGAGTCACACTGACTCAAGTCAAAAACATTCTCCCCCTTTGACTTCAGCAAAAAAGACAAATAGTTTGAGATGAGAGATACAAGCATACATGATATGAAAAAAAAATACTCCCCCTTTGACTTAGTCATTTAGACATGAAAGACACAGAGGCAGTTAAACAATGAAGCTCAAATCAAGACAATGTTTCAGATGCTAATCATGCACAAATCAAGTCTATGATGCAGATGTTAATCTCCCCCTTAAAGCCAGAACAGAGTTGTGGTATGACAAGAGGTGAAACATCTATCAGCAAAAGCACAAAGGCACTCAACGATTACCACAATCTGTAAGCACAATGAATGAATTGAGGAAGATAGATTTTCATTAGCACACCAAATTCATAAATCTTTGTAAACGAATTTCAGATTCTTCAATTATAATAGATTATGAATGAGTTTAAACTTACCATCATGATTTAAGAGTGATGTATTCAAAGTTTGTCAAGAAAATTCAATACTCATATCTGAAACACCTTTTAATAGAAATGAACCAACAACTCATCTGATATTCATGTTTAACCTCCTTCCATCTTACTCATTTAAATTCAATGACTCCTATGGAAGTTACACAATATAATATTGAGATTAAACAGAAATAATTGTGTTTGAACATGTCTTTAGATTTTCAGAATTTTCTATTGATCAGCACTCATTTTTTCTGAGCAAGTTTGGTTCAGTCAACACCTTTTTACGTGAGGCACAACACGTCTTAGGTGAAGTGACCCAGTTACTCAGTGTGACAACCATATTGCCTCTCAAAGAGAACAGAGTTAGCAATTTGGAGTGTCTTTTTATATGAGGAGACACCTTGATCAGAGGCAAGAATCCCCAGTTACTCAACACAACCATACTATTGCTCTACCAGATTTTCAAATATTTTTATAAGAGAGTTAACTATGGCACTTCATGACATGGGCTTACCCCATTTCTTCGACAGAGAACCCAGTTTCTCTGTGACCAAAGTCATTGCTCTTGCATTAAATTTTTAAGTGTTTTCAGATTTTTCAAACAATGCTCAGTACACTGAAATGTTTAGACCAATACCTTCTATATGTATCTTAACCAAAGAAAGCCATGTCTTTTAAAATTTCAGATTTCAAAAGGTTTTGCATGAAGTTCATGAGACAATTTGTTAAGATCTATTAAGCATGATGATTCAGATATTTTCAAGTATTTTACATCAAAACCTATTAAATACATTAGTCTTAGATCTATTTGATTCATCAAAACATTCTTAAGCCAGTATAATAGAAGTTTCTTCTTTTCAGAATATGTCTGATTTATGTCTAGGGTGCACTGACTAAAATCTTTCCTCATTCAGATGAATCAATGACATTGTCAGGAAATCAGTGGAGTCAACAAAGTATTTTTATTGAGAGATTAGCAGAGAGCAATCATGATGAGACAAGGAGTGAATCATTAGAAGAGTGCAGTTTTGAAATCAATAGCTGAGTCTGGAGTTCAGACAGAACAGCTACATAAGTGTAGACAGCAGAGAATTCAAGTGAACCACACATTTGCCATGAATGGATCAGATAGCTAGACAGTGAGAGTTCAAGAGATGAAGAGATGGAACAGGAAAGCTCCCCCTGACTAGATGCTACATATATACAACAAAGCTTGAGCAGCAGTATGGTTAATTAAAAATGATTGAGCTCCCCCTGACTAAGTGCATGATGTGCAGTGAAAGTACATCACATGATTTCAAATTTGACATTCAAATATAATCCATGCACTTCCGACATAAGTGAGCTACCATGAACATGATTGAGCAATTCCATTTCAGAAAATTCCAACTAAGCATAGATCAAATTAACAAGATGCTTAACCATCTCAAACAGTCAATTTTCAGATGATGGAATTTAAACAGATTGTTCAGAACTGACCTGAAGAGTATAATCCTGGGGTTTTCCTTTTTGAGTGCCTTGATTTATTAACCTCTCTTTGTTCTTCAGCCCCCAAGGCACACCTGCAAAGTTTTTGATCATTTTGATCCTGCAGGGACCCAAGCAGCTTTGGGTCCTGCGTTAGCCCTGACAGGCGTTCTAAACAATTTCTTAGCAACATGGTCATCATGATCCATCAAATAACAATTTTCCATAGAGTGACCATACTTTCCACAATATCTACATGATGTGACTAGTTTCTGGTTCTTATGATTCATAGTAACAGCAGTATGAGGTTTATAAACATGATCATAAGATTTTCTGTTGTATGCATGAACAATTTGTTTCTTATTCCTAACCAGCCAACATTCAGCAGATCTATGGCCTAGCTTCTCACAGTTATAACATGAGAATCTTGTAAATAGTTTTGCAGGGAATTTGACAACATAGGGGTTAACAGAGTTCTTCTGAACATGCCAACGGTTCTTGACTGTATAGCCATTCTTCCCACAGTGAGAGCAAGCAAAAGAATTTCTTCTATGAAAGCCATTTTTACCCCAAGTGGATCCAAAGCAGCACTCAGCAGCCTTGTGCCCAGGCTTATTGCAGTTAGAGCACACAATGTGCTGACTAGACTTGTGTTTAGTTTCATAAGGACCATGAATATTCATGGAAGACCTGGCATGCAGTTTATTATCTTCTTTCATGATAAAGCATGCATTCATGAGATGGCCATACTTACCATAATAATAACATGAAGCATCGGGCTTCCTAGTAGCATGGTTTCTATCAGAAAGATTTCTAGAATGTGATGTTCCACTAGCATGCTCATCTTTGAGCATTAATCTGCAATCTTCCATTATGTGACCTGCCTTCCCACAATAATAACATGAACTCTTTTTAGTATGAGTGTTTGAGAGGTCATGTGAATTGTGTGCAACAGTCTTTGTACCAACTGGAGTAGTTTTGTCATTTTTCTGTAGGTTTTCACCCTTTTTTAATTTTTGAGTTTGTCCTACAGTTTTGGGACTGACAGTGGGTTTTTATGCAGTAAATTGAAAAACAGAAGAACCAACACTTGTGTTTTGATCAGAAGCTTTTACAAACACAGTTGAAGTTTTATTGCTATTGATCCTTTTGTTTATTGAACTGTAACCCAGCCCCTCTCTTTGAGAGTTATCACTCCTTCCCAGAAGCTTATTCAGATTGTCCTTTCCCTTGACAAATTTTGACAAGGAGTTTTTCAAATCTTGAATTTCAGAATTTAAGCCACAAATATTAGCTTCATATTTGGACAGATCTGTTTCACAGGAAATGACTTGTTGATGCAAGGCATCATTCAGACTTTTAAGTTTTTCAACTTCCTGTTTTAATTTTATTTCATTGTCAGCTTCAGATAGGGACTTATAAAGATCATCAACTTCTTGTTGAAGGGATGTGATTGTTAACTCATATTTAGCTATCTTTTGTTCACAGCAAGTGACATTCCCACTCAACATTAAGTTGATGTTTTTCAGATTTGAAATTTCATGTTCAGCATTCAGCAACTCACTAGAGCTCACCAGGCTTACACTCTTTCCTTTTTCTAAAGTGATTAGCCTCTCAGACATTTCTGAGTTTAGGTGATTCAGCTTATTAATTTCCTCTTTCAGTTTACTGTTCTGCTCTAGGAGTTCATCATCAAACACCCATTCATCTGTTGAAGACTGACATTCATAAAATATTTCTTGCTGGTTGTCGAGATTTTTCTGAAGCTCTAAGTTTATTACTCTCTCAGCCTCCAGTTTCTCAGAAACCAAACTATTTACTTTTTCAAGATTATTTGATTTGTGTTCAGATTCTTTGAGCTGGTTTTTGAGTATTTCAATTTCAGATTTCATGTTTTCCAATTCAGAGTTGACACACTCTAAATCTCTCACTAATTTTTCATTCTGAACAGCATTATTGTGACGAACCTGATCATCATCAATTAAACTAAGCCTCTCCTTTAGTTCAGCAATTTCGCAAACAAGCTCTTGATTCTCCTTTTTATGTAAATCAATTTGTTTCATAAGAGTTTGTTTTTCAGATTTCAAATGATCTAAATCTGAACTAACAGAATCAAAATCTGTTAACTGTCTTCTAAATATGTCATTTTCTATTTTCAGAATTTCAGGGCTTTCACCTCGAGATTTAGCATCCTCATGATTCTTTAGCTTCTTCATCAGTTTTTTATTCTTCTTCTTTAGTCTTTCATAGGATTCTAACAGATTGGCATAGGCATCTTCCCAGTCGTCTAAAGTGTAACTAGAGAAAGGATTGGTTACCTCTTCAGCATCTTCGGATTCATCTTGATCACTGCCATGGTTGCTCTTGTCAGCCATCAGGCAGTTGTCCTCATTTCTCCTCTGAGCTAGCTTCAGCTTATCCAGAATGTCCTTAGCGGACCTGCAGTCATAAAAACAAGAATGTAGAGCCTTGTCAGTAGCTTCTTTCATTAATTTCAAAACTTTCTGATTCTCTCCATTTCTTGATCTGTGACTATTAGTCCATTTGGACTCTTTCTTTAGCAGTCTATGAGGACCGTGTGAGATTAACTTCCACAGATCCGGATCCCTCAATTTCACATAATTATGGAGACTGCCATGAAGGCAAATCAATCAAGCATTGAAAACCGGTGGAGAAGCCATGTGTTAAAATTAGACCCATTGAAAACCGGTGGAGAAGCCATGAAGGCAAATCAATCAAGCAATTTCAAAACTGTATGCAAAAGATAGAAATGCACTGAAAGCCAGCAGGATCCTCTACAGATCGTTGGATCTGGAAAGTCAGAGACCTGCTCTGATACCAATTGATAGGGTGCAAGGCCCGGATACAGAGGGGGGTGAATGTATCCCTCTTTAAATATTGCCCAATTAAAACTCTAATGCTCAGATATGCGGAATAAAAATAGTTAATGAAATATACTGAAAATACTAAGAAGGATCTCGGCAAGACAACACAATTGAATTAGCCCTCACACGATCCTAAGCAAGCATCTAATGCGCAGCAATGAAAAGAACACAAGTACAAAAGCAAACCACAAGTGAACACCAGGATTTTTTAGGTGGTTCGGTCCACAGACCTACGTCCACCCCTCACTCCAAACCGGAGTGAGGCTTCCACTAGCAGGGCTAGAACAGCAGACTCAGTCTGCAACAAATGCTGCCAAATAGCTTGACCAGGGGAACAACCTCCCCTCTTCCTCCCAACCGGAGGGAACCACTAGTGACACCCAGTCACTAGCAAACCAGAGACGCAAGTCTCTCTTCCTCCAGACCAGGAGGGAACACCTAGTCTTGCAACCCAGAAGACCAGAACCGGAGATGAATGTCCCTTCCTCCAAACCAGGAGGGAACCCACAAGTGACTCCCAGCCACTTGCAACCTAGAGGTCTCGGACCTCCCTTCCTCCTAACCGGAGGGAAACAACCAGTGACATCCAGTCACAGGCAACCAGAGATGCAAGTCTCTCTTCCTCCAAACCGGAGGGCACCCGACCTCACACTAGAGGAACGGAAGAACAACTAGTGAACAGTTAAAAGGAGAAAACAAAAACCGCAGCAACTGAAAGCTGGAAAAATGAAATGCACAATAGCTCTCGCAGGAGCAAACTGGGTTGGATCTGATCCAAGGTCCAGTGAACAATGAAGCTTCTCTTCTTCTTCATGAGCTCTCCATCTCTCTCTATCTCTTTTTCTTTTTTCTTCTTCTGCTCTCTCACTCTGGCTCTCAGCTTCTTTCTTCTTCTTCTTCTTTTTTCTTCTGCTCTTTTTCTCTCTGCCTCTCTGCAGCTCTTTTCTTCTATCTCGATCATTCTCTTTCTCTCTTGATCACTTCTACATGTTCACTCTCTCCTTTTTCGATCTTTTTCTTTTTTCACCAGATGGAGGAGGCTTCATATTTATAGCAGCACCAATTAGGGCGTTGTCCTCAGATCACGTGCCAGGTGCCAACCTCAGATCACGTGCCACTTATCAGCTTCTCGAAGGATGTACCTGTCAAGCAGTCATAAGAAGATATCAGATGGATGTACAGACTTGGTTCAGACTGTTAACAAAGTGTGTACAGGCATGATGCAGCTCGAGTGTATAGACTTGAAGCGGTGATAACGAGTGTATAGAGTTGAAGCCTTGGAAACGAGTGTATAGACTTGAAGCCTTGGAAACGAGTGTATAGACTTCGTCTTGAAGGAGATGCAGATGTGCACTGAATTGTGTACAGAATAGGCATGCAGGTTGCTGGACGCAATGTATAGACTTTGCGTGCAGGCTACTGAATGCTGTATAGACATGTTGTGCAGGCTGCCAGACAATGTATAGACATGCTGTGCAGGCTGTGGGGGAATGCGTAGACTCTGCGTGAAGGCAATGCATGTACAAGTGATGTAATGTTTAGACTTCATGTATGCAGGACTATGGCGTGTACACACTTCGTGTATGTAAGACTGAAGCGTGTACAGACTTAGTGAATGTGACGCTGAAGCATGTACAGACTTCACGTATGCAGACTATGAGCATTACAGATGGTTGTACAGTCATGCCAAATGAGTATGCAGACTTAGTGTGCACCATTGTGTAGACTTTGTAACATGCAGTATGAGCATAGCAACACAATGTGCAGACTTCGTGCAATGTATGAAGCAGTGTATGCAATGTATAGACTTGGAGTCCAATGTGCAACCAACCGATGTATAGACATTGAATGCTTACATGTAGACACGATGTATAGACTTAGTTAAGACTGTCTAGACTCTGCATGCGAGCTATGGCGATGTATAGACTTCCTAACAAGCGTTGTGCAGACTTGCTTACCACAATGTGCAGACTTAACAATGCACGATGTATAGACTTCAAATTAAAGGTGACGGTGGATGTACATACTTTAACTTCAACAGAGACGGTGCATGAATATACTTGACACTGTATAGGTTGTACAGACTTGGAAAGCTTGAAGGTGATGTATAGACTTGGTAAAGCTTCAAAGCATAAGACACTTGGCCAATGTACAGACTTGGAAAGCTTGAGCCAATGTGCAGACTTGAAACAAGTGAACACAGCGATGTGTAGACTTGGCCAATGTACAGACTTGAAGCGAAGACCAATGTGTAGACTTCGAAGCAGATGCCAAGGCTGTACACACTTGAAGAGACGCAAGGTGAGACAGAGCTGGCTATACAGACTTTGGATGATGATGCACTGTACGCAAACGCTGTACAGACTTGATAGCGTGAGACGCTGGAAGAGACGATCGGATGTACAGACTTTGAAGATGTGGGCGAGACAATGTGTAGACATGGTGCAGCTTCAAAGCACAATGTGCAGACTTTACCAGTGTATAGACTTGGGGTTCTGAACGTAGGTAAAGACTGGGAATGTATAGACTTGTCGAATGGCTTGAAACACAGACACGCTGCCAATGTATGGACTTAGATGCCCAAAGGCAATGTATAGACTTCAACTAAGCAAGCTACAGTGCAATGTATGGACTTGATGAACAATGCAAAAAGCTCTATACAGACATGATGCAAACTGGATGTGCAGACTTTGTAGCATGCAATGTATAGACTTCAACTAAGCGTGAAGCACATACAATGTATAGACTCTACGAGCAAGAGGCAATGCTGATTGATGTATAGACTTGCTAAGTGATGCACATGTGACGATGAACAGATGATGTATAGACTTGTGCATGAAGCAAGGCAATCTGATGTGTAGACTTTCTCAACACAGTGGCGTGCAACTAAGAGATGTGTAGACTTCAGAAATGCATAGAGACGCTACAGCGTGACAGCGTCGACGCAGCAGTTCACCCTTATGTGAAGTTAGATCTGGGTCAGTTCAGTGGGTCGACGCAGTGACCCCATGCGTCAACGCATCTAGCCTTATCTTCAAAGCCATATGAGGCATTTCAAGGCTGTGTCAACCTCGTGGACTCAATGGGTTGACGCCATCTGAACTACTTACGAGATGTATAGACATGCGAATCTGATGTAAAGACTTGAGGGGGGTCGCCCCATCAAAGAAGGGGGTCGACCCACAGAGCTAGCACACTCATGCATTCTCCACAGAATAAATCAGTCATATGCATTCATGTTGCTATCATTCAATGTGATGTTCTTAGCAAAATAATATGGTGACTCATTTATGTTGCTATCATTAAAACATCACATAATCATCAAAGCACAAGGGGCACAACATTCCATGAACACATGCATATGGTGACTGATAGTGTTTGCTATCATCAAAATCACAGGGGCACAACAACCCGCGCTCAGCCCAGAGCCCGTTCCATGGTCATCATATAGGGGTAAGGAAGAAGGTGAATTTGGTTCTCCTGGCCCTCCTGCATCTAAGTCCAATGTGCATAACTGGTGCATCGTAGGATGTCTAGGAGTCCCCCATTCCGTCAACCATCAATTGCATCTAGTGTATGCATGGCACACATTCGGATGTCCTGGTCCACCATCGCACATGTATGGGTCGGACTAACAGTAGGTTTTGTCTAGGGTCTTGTGTGTCTGTCCATACATATGTCCAGCAAATTAGGAGTCGCATAGTCGGTCTCATGTCAGCTCGCGATCCCTTTCAAGTGCGAGGCAAGTCGGATCTAATGCATACGTTGGAGACTTGTCAGAATTTAGGATCGGCTCTACCTTAACATATTGGATCTAGTCACATAAAGGGACCCAGCGGTGATTCCTAGTGAGTCTTCAAGCCGCCTCCTCCCCTTTGAGAGTGACCCCACCCCGGAGTGTCCACCTCTAGCCTCATTCCTACAGCAGCGTGAGCATATCGAATCTATATAGATGAGCAGGTGTCAATTACTTGGAGTGGAGAAAACTCCGCGCTTCCAGGTTCGGTGACGGATCCGCAGGAGTCACACGAGTAGCCGCATCCCTTACTCGACGGGGTCAAGTTTTTACCACCCAGGGAGAATTGATGGGAATCAACTCCGAGCATGTATATTTTATTTTGCATTTGTGTCCTTTTTATTTAAATTTATACCCTTGTGTACTTGGGTACGCAATTGTATAGCAAGTATAAGCCAAAATGTGAGTCTTTAGGTTTTAGTGGGTTTATTTGTAAAAGTCTAGTAGGTCCAACAAGGGGCCCCCACCTTCTTCCCCATTGGTCCACCTAGGCTCTAGGGCCTATGTGGGGCTAGTCAAATATCCAAGGTGGGCTTCTACAAGACTTGACCATTCAAGGGGACAAAGGGTTTATAAAGTCAATATTCCCTCCTTAAATGTCAAGGGGGAGCCCCCTTCCACTAAATTGTTTTTTATTTTTGTTTTTTTGATCACATGGGGGTTAAATCTTCTATCCCTTGTATACCCCTCCCCTAACCTAGATCTGAGGGTAGTTTACGTCTTTTTACATTTTCTAAATAAACCTTGTATTTTATGAATTACATAGCATTAATGAGAGAAAAAACTCATTTGTGCTTACAAGGCCCAAGGGCGCCCCTCTCTCCCCCCCTAGAGCTGTGAGAGCTCTGATTTCAGATGTGTGAAGCATCTCCTCCACCACCTCTCTGAGTGTGAAGCTCAGCACCGCCGCCGCCGCCGCCACCGAGCCGCCGTTGCACCGCCAACCCGTCAGAGATCTGTCTAAATCAGGACAAAGGTCCCTTGTCCGAATTTTCTCTCCCAAACCTCAGATCTGATGGAGTTGAGATTTTGAGGGTAGGTTCCCTATATTAATCCCCACCTCCAAAAAAATTCCCCCAATTTTAAACATTCATTTCATTTTCGTTTCCCTTTAAGCTTCCAGACCCACACAGATCTATCCCAGTGCAGATCTTGTTATAGCAACCCTGTTCTTCCTCTGTTCAACCCCATTCCCCATTTCTGATTGAGTCCAAATTTAGACTGGGTGTTCTTCCCACCAAAACCCACCTCCACAAATTTTCCCATAAATTTAGGAGTTCTTCTTCCCCTCTGGAAAATTAAAAATCATTCCTAAGTCTATTCTTTCCTGTGTAGTCCAGATCCGACCCCTGACTAGTCAAATATATATTTCCCCTGTTAAACAACATCTAGAGAATCTATAAAAAAATATTCGCGTCTTCTTTCCTTCCCTCTCTCTAACTATCATAAAAAGCCCAACTCCCAGATCCGAAGTTTTCCCATCGGTCAACCCTTGTTCTCAGGAAAATTCAAATATGTCCTGCCTGATCTGGTCCTATGAACCAGCAGGTTGTAAATTCTACCAAGGCCACTACAGTGACAGACAAAATTCTTTCTCTATCCATAGGTTGTATCCCTTTGAGATAGCTTTCCAACGGCGCAAGTCTCGCGTCAATCAAAGGTCAGGGCTGATCGCAACAACCGTTCTCGCTGGGTCACGCACTGTAGAACAGAAGTACCAGCCCGTGGACAGCAAGCCACACCGACTGCCCGACCGGCCAACTCACCTTCCACAAGGTGAACCAGCACGTCGCCTTCCCAGGGAACGTCCCTCCAGGAGCCACCGTCGTAGCAGTACCATTCCCGGCCAACTCGGCCCACCAGCCAGCACGTGGTCCCCACAACCCGCAGCACGCGTCATCCGGACGGCACCGACGGAGCTGTCCAAGTTACTGCCCGTCAACCCAAGATCGGTCCTCCGGGGCCCCTTTTATACCCCTTTACCTCCCTGCGTGGAGTGGGAAGCAAATTAACTTCTGTAATTATTGTAATATTTTTACCGGGAGTTACCGTACTTGGCCGGGATCATCTTCCCCACGCCTGACGCGTGGAGGTATCGTGTCCACTCCCCATCTCGACATTTGCTTTAATCGTATTTATTTATATATGCCGCTGCGAGTGATAGGATGATTAGCCCGATATATTATTATCACCGCTGCGAGAGAGTGAGTGTGACCCGTCCCGTGACTCATTCCGAGTACACGCGGAACAGCAGAGTACCCTTGACTCATTGCCAGTTCCTCAACCGCGCACGATCCCGCGTTTCCCTCGCTTAGGGACGAGTTGCGAGCTAGAGTCCCAGGTTCGTGTGTCCGTCCCGCATCACTTGGGTAGATCCATAGATACATGGGCGAAAATGAAAAAAGAATTTTTGAAGAAATTCTATCCCATAGGGCGAACCAATACCATGAGGAGAGCCATAACTAGATTCACACAAAACCCTAGAGAGCAAATCCATGAGGCGTGGGATAGATTGAAAGATTTGCTAAGGAAATGCCCCCACCATAGATTATCAAGATGGTAGATTATCCATGCATTTTATGAGGGATTGACAAAAAACTATAGACACATGGTGGATGCTTCATGTGGGGGAGCATTTATGAGTAAGAGCGAAGACGAGACATATGATTTATTTTAGATGCTTAGTAAAAATTCTATTAGTCATGCCTCGTTATCATCATATGAAAGAATGATTGCGCCATCGAAAAGGGCAGGGTTGTATGAAGTTAAGAACTAATGAGAATTTGAGAACAAGGTGACTATTAATGCCATAACTCAGAAATTGAATAAAATAGATTTGTTGGCTCAGAAGATAGGAAAATGTTGATTTGGTAGCTCAGAAGTTATATCAGCTGTTATCTAGACATGAACCTTCTTTCTCTTCTACTCCTCAACCTCAACTGTTCTTAGCTCCTAATCATGAAGAAATATGTGCTCTTTGTTCTAGCCCTAATCATGTTGTCATTGATTGTCCTACGGCGGCCCAGCTTCCCCCGTTCATTCAAGAACATATCTTTGCTGCTCAGGGTGTGTCCAAACCTGCTTATGATCCTTATTCCAACACATATAATCCAGGTTAGAGAAACCACCCTAATTTTTCTTGGAAATCTCAACCGGGTCCACCTATGCAAGCAAATCCCTCAAACTAGGTTGTTCCAAAACAACCCTTTCACCTAGCCAGTCTCTCCAACATTTTCAATCTCCTTTTCAACAAGCTCAACATCAATACCCTCAACCTCCGTTTCATCATGCTCAGTCCCCATATCGTCAAGCTCAATTTTCTCAGGGCCCATATAATCAATATCCTTCTAATTATTTTCATCAACCCCAATATCAACCACCTCCTACTCAGCCCAATTTTGATGAGAAATTCAAACAACTCCAACAACTTATCCTCTCTCAGCATCAATCTATTTCCAAGTTGGAAAACCAAATAGGGCAGTTAGTAGTAAATAACATGATGAGAGAGGTAGGCCAGCTTCGTAGCCAACCAGTGGGTAATCCCATGAATCAACCCCCAGGTTTCCCTCAGAGAGCTCCTCCTATTCTTCCTCAACCTAACCAACCTCAGCCTCCCCCTCCTGTAGGCCCTCAATTTGAGAATGCCAAGGCTATATCTACCCTTAGGAGCGGGAAGATTTTAGATGACCCATATCAGACTAAGGATGTTGGTAGCAGTTTGGGCCATGAAGCCCATGTGGAGAGTGATAGTGAGGATGAGGAGCCGGTGATTATGCAAGAGAAAAAGAAGCTTGAGGGGGGAGAAAAGAAGCTGGATAGAGGAAAATCAAAAGTTGATGAAAGAAGTCCCCAAGAGTATGTTTCTAAGATCCCTTTTATTGATACTATAAAGTCAAAGGCTCAGAAGAAAAAGTCGATCCAACAAGAGGAGTTAGTGGAATTATTTAAACAAGTGAATATCAATATTCCACTTCTGGATGCGATCAAGCATGTGCCGGCATATGCAAAGTTTTTAAAAGAGTTGTGCACTCCAAAAAGTGAGCCTAAGGCGACAACTCAAAAGATCCGCTTATCTGAAGATGTTAGTGTTGTCTTGATAAATTATTTACCTAAGAAGTTGAAGGACCCCGGAGCTCCTCTGATTTCATGTGATATAGGTGGATTTACATTTGATAAAGCATTGCTAGACTTAGATGCTAGCGTGAATCTATTGCCCACCTTTATATATGAGCAATTTGATCTAGGGGAGTTGAAGCCCACATCTATAATCCTTCAACTGGCAGATCATTCCGTGAAGACTCCGAGGGGTCTATTAGAGGACGTGATAATGAAAGTGCATGAATGCTACTTCCCAGTGGATTTCCTCATTTTGGATATGGCCTCATCCCATGAATTAAAGCATACTCTAATTATTTTGGGACGACCATTTTTAGCTACGGCGAAGCCCAATATAAATTGTGCCATGGGAATGATGGATATTTCTTTCGGAGGTGAGAAGGTTTCCTTAAATGTTTTTAGAGCATCCCAATATCCGGAACAAGATGAGGAATGTAATGCTATTGATATTTTTGAGGAATTGATCGATGAAAACCCGGATGAAGTGAAGGATATCTTAGAAGAGGGTAGGATGCTGCAGGATTCTCTATTCTCTTCTACACCCTATTCTAAGATAGAGCCACTCTCTCCATTGTAAGCTGAACCCGTTCTTCCATCTTTGGATCAGCCGCCCGTTCTTGAATTGAAACCTCTGCTAGATTCTTTAAAATATGCTTATCTAGGTCCTGACCAAACTCTGCCCGTGATTATTGCTTCCAATCTCACTTCTGCTCAGGAGTCTCAGCTTTTAGATGTCCTTCAGGAGCACAAAGGAGCGATAGGTTGGTCTGTGATAGATTTGAAGGGTATAAGTCCAGATGTGTGCATGCATTATATCTATTTAGAGGACAATGCCAAGCCGAGCAGAGAAATGCAGTGTCGGCTGAATCCAAACATGAAGGAGGTGGTCAAGAAAGAGGTTGTAAAGTGGCTGGATGCCGGGATTATATATCGCATTTCGGATAGCAAGTGGGTTAGCCCCACGCAAGTTGTTCGTAAGAAGTTAGGGCTGACAGTTGTTACTAATGAGAAAGGAGAAGAAGTACCAATGAGATTGCAAATGGGGTGGAGAGTTTGTATAGATTATTGAAAATTGAATTCGATGACAAAGAAAGATCATTTCTCACTCCCGTTTGTGGATCAAATTCTGGAAAAGCTGGTTGGGCAAAAGTATTTTTGCTTTTTGGATTGTTACTCCGGGTATAATCAAGTTACTATTTTTCCGGAGGATCAAGAGAAGACAACATTCACGCGCCCCTATGGTACGTTTGCATTTGGAAGGATGCCGTTTGGGCTGTGCAATGCCCCTTCCACCTTTCAGCAGTGCATGATGTTAATCTTTTCTGAAATGGTAGGTGAATTTCTGGAAGTTTTTATGGACGATTTCTCTATGTTTGGTACTTCCTTTGAGAATTGCTTAGAAAATCTAACACAGGTGCTAAAGAGGTGCATTGAATCAAATCTTGTATTAAACTGGGAGAAGAGCCATTTTATGGTGAAAGAAAGAATAGTTTTAGGCCATGTTGTTTCAGAGAGAGGAATAGAGGTTGATAAGGCTAAGGTTGATTTGATTTCCCATCTTCCTCCTCCTTCTTCTATCAAACAAATTCGATCTTTTCTTGGCCACGCTGAATTCTATCGCAGATTTATCCAAAATTTTTTCACCATCGCTCTTTCTCTCACCCAGTTGCTTGCCAAAGACACTCCCTTTCAATTAGATGATTCTTGTCTGGAGGCATTTAATTCTTTAAAAGTGACCCTTATGCAAGCTCCGATTCTTCAATCACCAAATTGGTCGCTACCTTTTGAGATAATGTGTGATGCCTCAGACTATGCCATTGGAGCTGTCTTAGGTCAAAGGATAGATAAGAAGTCCGTGGTGATCTATTATACGAGCCGCACCCTCACTGATGCACAATTGAACTACACCACCACGGAGAAGGAATTACTGGATGTTGTTTTTGCCCTGGAAAATTTTTGACCATATCTGTTAGGGGCTAAGGTTATTGTTTATTCTGATCACTCTGATTTGAAATATCTCCTTTCCAAGAAGGATGCCAAACCCCGTCTCATTCGATGGATTTTATTGTTGCAAGAATTTGATTTGAAAATTAGATACAAAAAGGGGTTAGAGAATGTTGAAGCTGATCATCTGTCCAGGATTATGATGCCTGAGAGTGCGCCTATGTCTGATTCTTTTTCGGATGAGCAAATTCTTTACATCTCTCAAGCCTCAACTCCCTGGTATGCTCACATTGTCAATTACCTGGCAGTAGGATAGATCCCGGGAGAGTGGACTAAGTAGGAAAAGGATCAGTTCTTTGCAAAGGTTAAGCACTATTTCTGGGAGGACCCAGAGCTATTTCAAATGGGTCCAGATCAGATTATTAGAAGATGTGTCCCCGAGGAGGAGCAACACTCTGTTTTGAACTTCTGTCATAATCTTGCTTGTGGGGGACACTTTTCAGGAAAGAAGACTACGGCGAAAGTGCTACAAAGTGGAGTTTATTGGCCCACATTGTTTAAGGACGCTTATGAATTTTCAAAAACATGTTTAATATGTCAAGCAGTGGATAATAATTCAAAAAAAAGATATGATGCCGCTTAATCCCATTATGGTAGTAGAGATTTTTGATGTTTGGGGAATAGACTTTATGGGACCATTTCCACCTTCATTTGGCAATGAATATATTTTGGTGGCAGTGGACTATGTATCAAAATGGATTGAAGCAGTTGCTACTAGGACTAATGACCATAAGATAGTAATGAAATTTGTCAAGAAGAACATTTTTTCCAGATTTGGTTGTCCTAGAGCTATCATTAGTGATTGGGGTTCTCACTTCACAAATTCTCAATTCTGAGCATTGCTTCATAAATTTGGCATCACTCACTCGCTACCCCCTATCATCCCCAAACCAATGGCCAGGTTGAAGTATCCAATAGGGAAATTAAAAATATTTTACATAAGACAGTTAGGCCAGATAGGAAAGATTGGTCCGAGAGACTAGATGATGCATTATGGGTCTACAGAACTACATATAAAACTCTCATTGGCATGTCACTTTACCATCTCCTTTTTGGAAAAGTCTGCCACTTGCCCGTAGAACTTGAGCATAGAGCATATTAGGTCATTAAACAAGTCAACTTTGATCTTACTCAAGCTGGTGCTCAAAGAGCTCTACAACTCAATGAGCTAGGGGAATTACGAAATGAAGCCTATGAAAATTCAAAGATTTACAAAGCTAAAACCAAGATTTTTCACGATAACAATACTCACAGGAAATTTTTTTCTGTTAATCAAAGGGTTTGGCCTTTTAATTTTAGGCTGCGCTTGTTCCTCGGTAAGCTCAAATCTAGATGGGGTGGACCATTTGTTGTTGTTAAAGTTTTTGACCATGCTGCTGCTAAAATTTTGAATCCTAAAATGGTCACATTTTAACTGTCAACGGTCAAAGATTAAAACCTTACTTGGAAAATGATCAACTGTTAAAAGAGTCCATTGCTTTGAGTGATCCATAATAAAATCTTTGCGAGCTTTCATGCGTCTGGCTGAAGACGGAAAACTTAGCACTTCTGGGAGGCAACCCAAGATTTTTGTTATTTAATATTTTTGTTTGAGTGTGTTTCAGTAAGACAGGTCAAGGAGAAGAAGCTGTCACTGACCATTGATGGAGTTTTCATCACACACACCAGGTTGTATCCTTCCATCTCAGTAAAATTTATTGGTTACATTGTTCTATTTGCTTTCAACTCTATATGCCATTGAGGATAATGTCATTCATGTTGGGGGGGGAGAGAAAATTTTCATGAAGCATATAGTACAACCTGATAGAAATTTTTGCATAAAAATGAGAAGATGAAATCTCCAATTAAGTTTTCTTGATTCATGCTTGAATTGAAAGTAATTCTGGAATAGAAAGACTAGGGAGAAGGATGATGGAAAATTTATTTGACTTAGCCATGGAAAACTGATGAAAGAATCTTTTTAAAGTTCATGAGTACTTTAGGAAATCACATTGCACACTAATGAAACAAGTGGGACAAGCCCTCTGCTAATTTTTAGGTATGTTGTCTGATGCTCTATACTTCTTGAGGAAGAGTTATTTTGAAAAAGCTTTCTACCAGGTTATTTATCAAATAAGTGAAAAAAAAGAAGAAAAAAGAGAAAAAGAGAAAAAAAAAATACAATGAAAAATGCTCCTAGTCTTAGTAACCGGGTCTACTTCACCTAAGACGTGTTGAGGTTCACGTCAAACGGAAAAGAGAATCTTGACCTGTGTAACTGGGCCTGCTTCTCCTAAGGCAAGAGTCGAGGTTAATGTTAAACAGTGAAAGGTAGTGCAGCATCATGTGTGTAGAAAAATAAAAAGATCCCAAAGGGGACAAATAAATAAGACAGATAAAAAGCTATTGAGTTTAATGCTCTGATCTAGGAGGTGCAGGGTTGAAAGACACTTGCTTGGAATAGCAAATGGGGGACGCAATTATCTATACTGTGGATTTGGTAGTTACACATGCACAAGTGCTAGTGAACTTTGATTTGAATTCTTGATCATGTACTTTTAATTTTCAAAAATAAGCCTAGTGTGTATTAATGCTTCCGAATTCCTAATCTCTGGTTGATTCTATGAAGGGAGAGCTGGATATGAGAGTATGGACTTTGCAAGCTCTTGTTGGCCCTGAATTTTAATTTATTTGCATTGCTAAGGGACTAGCAATGAGTAAGTTGTGGGGTGTGATAAGTGCTATATTTTATATCATAAGTTGCATCACATTCATCATTTTTTGAGCATTAAAAGAATAAAGTTGTGCAACATGAGCAGTTAATTACATTCTCACACATTATTTGAGTCTGCACACATTTTATCATCTTTTTGAGCCTAAATGACCATGTAAGAAATATTCAAGAATTTGCACAATTATTTGAAAGCTATTTTTGAGAGGAAATATATTGATATTTTGAATTTTTTGAATTTTCAGGAAATAGTGACCGGATGGTTAGACGCCATTTTTTTAAAGATTTTTTTTAAAATAAGAAATAGCGACTGACCGAAAGGGCGCTAATTTATTTTACTAGAAAAAGCGGGAAAAGAAATGAAGAATTCGCGACTGAGTGTAGAGGCGCACATTTATTTATGATAATAGAAAAAAGAGATTAGCTTGAAAATAGAAAAGAATGTGCGATCGTCCACGAAGGCACTATTTCTTTTGGAAAAGAATCTGCGACTGTTCAAGAAGGCGCCTATTCATTTATACGAAAAATCAGGGGAAAATGAAGGAAAATGAAAAAAGAATTAGCGACTTTATGAAAAGTCACCATTTCCTGGATTTATGAAAAAAATGTCAAAAATAGAAAATAAGGAATGGGCGACCTCGTAAGCAGACACTATTTTCATTTGCGCCCAACACCCGAGTCGCCATTTTCGCGAGAGTTTAAAACGGAAACGGCTTGGCCCGATCGAAGTTATCTTCCAAATTTTGAGCCTGTCTTCGCTTGTTTGAGGAAAGGAAGACTCCAAACATGGCAAACTACCTCCTTTGATCAATCCTAGGTGCTGGAAAGCCGGATTTTAAGTTGATCCAATATGCCACGATCGTGGGTTTGCTGCACACTATATAAAGGTGCTGAGAGCACCATGGGAAAGGACTTAGCCATCTAGTTTTTAGCCTTATTTGGATGCTTCTCTAGTCATCTTTTCAATCTGCTATCTTCTACAAAGTTCTGCGTTTTTAAGTGTTCTTCAAATCTTTCTTCTTCCTCTTCCTCTAATTCTCTTCCGTTTTCAACTTATTTCAAATTTTCTAAAGCACTATTCTGCATTTTTCACTGTTCATCTACATTTTAACTTCTTTTCTTCCTCATTTTTCAGCCTCTTTCTCTCATCTTCTGCCTCTGCGCTCTTCATCAACTTTCTTCCTCTATTCTTTCTCTACAACTTTTTCTTCTTTCACTTCCTCTAAATCTGTTTTGTTTTCAAGTTATTTTCTCTCTTCTTACCCTCTATTTACTATTTAATTTTACTGTGTTTTCAATTTTTCTCACCCGTAGCCCTCTTCTTTCCTCTTTGTTCATCTTCTCTTCAACACATCTACGCACACACATATTTTGTTTCATTTTTCTTCTTCTTCTATCTATATCCCCCTCCACTATTTTCTTCTCACATCTCTTTGGCGGATCTTCTTCTGCTTGACAAGGAGACGGCGACGTTCTTCATCCAAATATCTTGGCTCCACTTCTTCTTTCACTCTTTTATTTTCAGTCCAGTTGTAATTTCATTTTCTATAGAGTTGTACTTGTCACCTTTCATAGTAATAAAATTCAGATTTTAGGAAATTATGTTCTTCTCTCTCCATCTTCCAAATTTCTCTTTTTTTACCCTCTCATATTCTTTACTTAGTTTATTTTCATGCAATTTTATTTTCATTAGTTTAGTCTCACTCAAAAGTTTGGATCTTTCAAATATAAGGATTTTTCACCATGTTCAATTGAAAATATTTCTTCTCCGTGGGATTGACCCGTACTCACCACTTTGCTTAACTTCATATATTCTTAAGTGAGTGAGTTCGGTTAATTTTTAAATTATGACACGGCTTTCTAACGATGAGTTTGTGGCTATCACCTACTCCTGAAGATAGTTTTATGGATATCCTCCTCCTTAATCCTTAGCGATGATAGCCATACCTGAGGTCAATTTTGGAAAAATACTGTACGCCAGATAGTTGATCAAGCAGCTCATCAATTCAAGGCAGGGGATACTTGTTCTTAACAGTCAGCTGATTCAACTGCCACTAGTTAATGCATAACCTCAGTGACCCATCCTTCTTCCTTACGAACAAAACGGGAGGTCCCCAAAGAGACGTGCTAGGACTAATAAATCTTGAAGAGGCGAGATCTCGTGCCAAGCCGTGTACCGTCGGATCTGAGATGATCCTGGGGGGCAGCCACCTCAAGAGAGAATTATGCAAACAATGGGAAAAAGTGATCAGGGGGCCCGGGGATGAGATCCCGGGGAAAACCCTCTGATGCTTAAGTCAGCAATGGTATGAGCCAAGTGCGAGAAGGAGGCAAGGGGGGTGATGGGCACGAGACTGCTCCTCGCTAGTGAAGTGGCTAGTCCGAAGAGCTTTCCTAGATTTATATAGCGGCCCATTCCCTTTATGGGGTAGGGGAAGCGAGAGAGCCTAGGAGGCGTTACCTCTTAGGTGTGGGCTCTTCATTGTTCGAGGCCTCTTACCCTTCTCTTATCCCCTGAACTTCCCGCGGCCGGTTACGCTCGATCGCCCTTTGGGCTTTCCCCGCGTGTAGGAGGTACCATTATTTGGATCCCCGAGCCAGAAAAGCACATGGGCCGTGTTGGTCCGAATGAGCTGGGCCTCCTGATGAGTGGGCCCAATGGGGGGCTGTCACTCGTGGGGATATGCAGTTCTTGTTGGGCCATATTGGGCCACGCATTTTTTGGGCTGCATATCTACCCCTCTCCACTTGCCCCCTACTTCTGAGCCAGGAGACGGGCTCAGAGAGTAGAGAATATACAGACTGGGGTGTGGCTCAGATGGGGGATTGGCCGTTATGAGCTGTCCCTACTTCAATTTTTACAGTTCATGAATACGGCTACCCGAGCGTATGGGGGCTCGAGCGTAATGATGATGTATTGTGCATCGGTTCGAGGGCACCCTCTTGGAGTTTGAAGTGTCGCGGGTGTTCTTCTCCGGGCCATTTAGGGCTTATAAATAGCCCTCATGCTTGGGCTCTGCGCCTCCTTCGTTAGGGCTTTTCCTCCCTTTTCCGCTTCTGTGAGGACATAGTGGGATTTATGCGCCGAGCAGATGATCAGAGAGAGCAAGAGATAGCCAAAGCTTTCGCAGAGCTAGCTGAGATCACCGCAGAGGTGATTCGTCAACTTCCTCTCTCTATCAGCTCATCGGGTTCTAGCATCTCCTCTTCTTCCCTACAATCTTCCATGGCGGAGCACAACCGAGAAGTCGGAGGCCAGGAAGTTGAGCAAGGGGTAGGAAGCTCGGCTCTGACGCCCAGCCAACACTTCCACATTGAGCTAACTGAAATAGAGGTGAAGGACCTCGAAATCCGCTACTAACTCCCCTGGCGGTACTATTTATCTCCAGCCAAACCCCATGAGTCTAGTCTGGGTACCCGCTCGGGCCTTTTCTGTAGTTACCTTCTGGCTTGGAAGTGTGGCTTTCGTCTTCCTCTCCACCCTTTCGTCGTCAAACTGCTGGGATTTTACCAGCTGGCTCCCATCCAGCTGGTTTCCAACTCCTACACTTTCATCTTCTCTTTCATTGTGCTTTGCCGCATATGTGGCCTCGCCGCATCCCTTGATCTCTTTCTTGCCTTTTATGAGCTGAAGGAGCATACCCATGCTGGGAAGGGCTTCTTTTACCTTCAGGCCAGGAGAGGGATGAGTTGCACTACCCTCTCCCCTCGGGACTCTTCGCACAAGGGGTGAAAGACCCAATATTTTTGGGTAGGGTCCAACAGAGATTCTAGTTGGAACTTCCCCATTCTGCCGAACTATCAACCCGTATTCCCGGTGAAGCATTCGGCGGTCTCCTCGGAGATCGAGGAGGAGATTAAGATTCTTTAGAGTCATCGACGATCGACTGTGGAGCTGATGTCTGCGGCTAATTTCTAGCGCTATGGCTGCCTCGCGTTGCTTCCCAGGAGTAGGGATTCTAGATGTTTAATTACATGTATCATTTTGCCAAGCCTTCTCCTGATAGTTTGCCTTTGGTCGACAGAGGCTTTTCGCGGTGCTGACGGGGATTGTCAAATGCCTGCGGAACTTGAAGTCAATGAACAAGCGGGGGCGGTTGCCCATGATGCCCCTCTGGTCACCGAACGCCCCTCCTCTGCCCGAGATAATGGCAAGCGGGTCCTCTCCGAGGGGAAGCCAGAGCGACGGGGGTCCAAGCGTAAAGACCCCGAGGAACGACTGATGTTGGCCTCGGTGAAGGCAATGATCGCCGAGCGGAGCAGGCGGATGAAGCTGAAGGTTCGTCGTGCGACTGAGAGGCCTTCAACTGAGGGCGCCCGTCGCTTGGCATCACCGATCCCTCCGTCGGAGGTGCCGGATTCGGCCGAGGGAACCATTGCCAAGTCCAACGAGGTGCGCAGAGAGGGAGAGGTCGATCCAGGGATCCCGATCGAGCCAAGCACCATAGCCTTGAGCTTGGAAATCTCCGAGGGGGATGTCCCGATGCCGAGTCATCTGGGGAGGAGTCCTGACCCTCGACAGGAGCGATTCTCTCTACAAGCTTCCATCTATAAGCGTTGCCAAGCGCTGGCAACTCCGTCCGTCCGGGATGAATTCCAGTGTTGCTCCTCCCAGATGCTTCTTGAAAGAGTTATGGAAGGAGGGCTGTTCGTGGCTCAGCTAGGAGCCGAGGTTGCAGATCGCTTGGTGTAGGTGGGGAAGAGTGAAGCGGCCTAGGCCAGGGCTCGCGCCGAGTCCAACCGGAAGGTCGGACAACTTTCCTCTAAGCTCGGGGTCCTTCGGCGGGAGGTGGCATTGCTCCGATCGCTGGATCGGGCGAATCAAGAAGAAGTACGATCGCTGTCTGAGCAACTGTCCCAGGCCCGATACACGGCCGAGTTGAAGTGCAAACTCCTAGAGGAGGAGCACCAGGCCTACGCGGCAAGCTCAAGATAGTGGGGGGCCGAGTGGGAAGAGTTCGAAAGTCGCCTCTTAGCGGCGGAGCGGGCGAGGAGGGATGCCGAGGTGAAACTGGTGGAGACCGAGGCAATGCTAGATGGACTCATGGCGAAGGAGGTGGATGCCGAGGTGAAGGTGATTGAACGATACTTGGGCTCGAAAGAATACTATGAAGCCCTAAAAAAAACCACCTTCACCTACTACGAGCCGGGCTGCAAGCGTGGACTACGGAAGGGCTTCGCGTAGGGCTTCAAGCGAGCGGTAAGTCTGGCGTAGGAGCAAGTTCTCGATGAGCTCATCTTCAACCCCGGGTAGCACTATGACTCGGATGAAGAGGGCTCAACCTCTCCTTCCTCGTCTGAATCTAATGGCGAGGAGGGAAGCGAGGACATTTCTGCTCCTATGGAGGAAGAATCACTAGCTCCGACCGCTTCGGGAGAGCGCTTGGCTGACATAGTTCCCACACCAGTGGGGTCGGTGCCCGAGGTAGTGCCTCTCGAGGGGGTCGAGCATGTGCTGCCGCCGATCATAGATGTGGCCCCAGACACCGAGGATCCTTCGGTTCCTGCGCCCTCCAAAGGGCAATCAACTCCCCCATCCTCATCTCCGATCCCAATAGATTGAGATCCACTTGTACCTATTTTCTGGCTTTTCCATTTTTTGCCGTTTTGTTGTTATTTTTTTCTTCCATGATGTAAAACAAAAAAGTTTTAAAAAGGCAATGAATAACTCAAAAAATGTTTGACTAGACGTTACCCGTCGTATCCGCATACGTCGTCATATAATCTCTTCCCATGATCTCCCCACCGAAAAATCTGGGTTACGTTTAACACCCATCTCATCGGTGCGCATCTCCAAGCGTGGCGCTTGGGTCCTTTCGTCCTCCAGGTAAAAAAGGAGCCATCTTTTGTGTATTCCCTACGTCGGGCCTGCTCTATTAAGAGGAACTGTGCCTAGGGGAATTTGCACGCATGTTTCGGAAGATCCCTCGCGGCTCTTCGGGAGAGGGGATAGTTATGGCAAGAGTGCTGACATGAGGGGGGGTACCACCTCAACTTCTGCCTATAAAAGGTGTCGAAGCAAGGCTCAGCCCGCCCATCCCACATCGTGCTCACTAGCCTTCCTTGTTTCTCTTCCCCTTTCTTCTCTCATCTTCCACCATCCCAGCAGAGTCATGAAGTCTACGGATGAAGACGAAGATCCCCGAGTTCGTTGGAGCAGATGGACGAACGCGGCATAATAGAATGGGGGACAACTGGGTGGACGGCATAATAGAAGGGGGGACACGTAAACGTGCTCATCTCAACAGACCTTCCGCTGTCCATGGAGGGAGAAGGGAGGGGTCCCGGAAGAGCGCCATTTGTTGTATCCTCTCTTCCGGGAGATGTAAGGGGGTCTCTAATGTGGGACGGACACACGACCTGGGACTCTAGCTCGCGATCGCCCCTAAGCGAGGGAAGACGTGGGACTGGGCGCGGTTGAGAAATCGGCCGTGAGTCTCGGGTATCGGCTTTTCCGCGTTAACTCGGATTGAGTCACGGGACGGTACACTCACTCACTCTCGCAGCGGTGATAACAATATATCAAGTTAGGAACTTACACTCGTAGTGGCATATACGAATGAATACGAACTAAGCAAAATGCGATAAAGAGTGGGGGCGAGTGTACCTCCATACTCCGGGTGTGGGGAAGACGTTCCCGGCCAAGTACGGTAACTCCCGGTAACAATGGTAAAAACTTAATTACAACAGTGAATTTTATTACCCACTCCACGCAGGGAGGTAAAGGGCTACAAGTGCGGCTCGGGAGGATCGACCTTGGGTTGGCGGGCAGCAATCCGGAGGTACGTTCGGGGCGAACTCGGCCTACTGGTCCGACCCGGTCCTGCGCCGACTCGGTACTGCGCCAACTCAGTTCTGACTCGCTGGACAGCAAGGTGCGGTTTCCAAAGGAACGTCGCTCTCTTGAGGTCTTCTGAAGGCGCCGCTTGGCTGGGACGGTGGCGGGATGTCCCTGATCGACTCCCTGAAGTGGCGGTTCCAGAAGTTGACTTTTGATAATTTTGCACGAATTATTCCCGGACTGTAATTTCAGACCTACACATGGAACAGATCTGTACATCTCGGCTGCAAGAATTATGGTGCTCAGATCCGGAGGCCGATCGAGGCGTGGCTGGTACCGTTGGAAAGAGCACTCACAGAAATACAACATATATTTTTCACACCTCCATCCATTAAACGGATTGAAGATGAAAATGACTATAACACTATTTTTTTTTCTGACCCGGACTAACAGACACACATGGCAGACTATGTTTTTCTTGAGACTAACCTTTGACCGAGGGGTAAATGATTTTTCCAGGGGCGACAAAAATTATGGGAGATAGGGTAGGACGTGAGGAACACCTGAGAATGTTTGTGATTTTTTTGGAAATTTATAAGTGGGTGGGAAAAATACAACAAGGTGACTCTGTCCCGTAGATCTGCAGAATGGCAGATTACAGGGGGAAGAACAATAAATGTGGGGAAAATACCAAATGACGTCCAAATGACACGAAGTTTGAACTGGAGGTTAAGGGAGATGGACAGAACAAACACTCAAAATTAGGGCTCGAACAAACACCAAGAAAAAAAGATAAAATTTTGGAGAAGAGGTTCTATCCTGATTAGGACAGAACTTCGGCGATGGCGGTGGCGGCGCGATGGCGGCACGAACGGAAGGCAGTGGCCGGAAGTCGCATCCAGCAGAGGTTGGAGATCTTGGAGTCACACCAAGATGAGGGCTTCACCCCCTAGAATGGGCAGCAATCACTGCTGCAAGGTTGAGAGGAGAGACACAAGGGGTGCCCTTGGGCTTGCTCTTGGCAAAAATGCTTAATTCTTCAGTAATATCTCTAATGACACTATACATAGGCTTATATAGAGAATGGCAAGGGGTGGGGGATGGGAATTTCGTGGGAGAGAGGGGATTTTCTTCCCCATGTGGTCAAATGACCAAATTAAATAAAAATTACAACATGGGATAAACTATATTATAAGGGGGAAGCATCTTGGACTTTGTTTGGTCCAATTTTGAATTTTCTTCCACCTTGTCCCCTTGAAAGGTCAAGCATCTAGAAGCCCACCTTGGACCTTTGACTAGCCCCACATGGGACCATAAGGCTTAGGTGGACCAATGGGGAAAGAGATGGGGGCCCCTTGCTGGTCCTACTAGACTTTTACACAAAAACCCAAACAATCCTAAAGAATCACACATTGGCTTATAAATCCTTACAATTGTAAACATACTTTCCCAAGGATATAAATGCAAATTAAAAGGACACAAATGTAAAATAAAATGTCAGTGCTCGACGTCAATTCCCATCAGTCTCCCCCTCCCATCCCTTCTTTCTCCCTCGTTTGCTCTTCAACCTTTTTTTTCATGTCCCTCCTTGTTCTCATCATCTTTGCCCTTCCTCCTTTTTTTCTTTTCTATTTGCTTTCAGGCATTAGTGACAAGTTTAGGCATGATCATGGCTTTCGGTCCCATCATCCGAGCCAGTTTGCACACCCGGTGGAGTCAGTGGCTCGGGGTGAAGCCGCTTGCCCCTTGTGTGCCCGGCTATCATTCTATTATTGTAAGGGCTATCGCCCACTTGGTGTACTATTGATTGTAGGAATGTAATGAAATAAGAAAATTTTATCTTTCTCTTGTCTATGATCAATGGTGCACAACTCAGAAATAGAATCTACGTAATGCTGTAGCATTCCATGTTCGCGGGATCGGGTCTCCTTCCATGGTCACCAACTTGTAAGCTCCTTTCCCAAGCGCCTCGACCACTCGGTAGGGGACTTCCCAGTTAAGGGCTAGCTTCTCCGCCGCTTCTAGTGGTCAAGAGGCCTCGGCCTTCCTCAGGATTAAATCTCCTGGGAGGAACTATCGATCCCGAATCTGGACGTTGTAGTAGCAGGCTATGCGCCATTGATACTCCATTACCCAGATCCTGGCAGTTTCATGCAGCTCTTCAGTTAGCTCGAGATTCTCCAACAGCTTCTGGTCATTAGGCTCAGGCTGGAAGTTGGCCACTCTGAGAGATGGGTAGTCGATTTCCAATGGAATGACGGCTCCAGGACCTTAGAGTGGTGTGGTACACCCATAGTACGCTAGGCAGTTCCTCCAGCCAACTACCCTTGGCCTTGCCTTTAAGGATAGTCTTATTAGCATTTTTGACCAAACCGTTACCCTGCAGGTGTGCTACCGAAGTGAAATGATTGCGGATATGTAGATCGGCACACTTATTCAAAAAATAAGCGCTGTTGAATTGCCGACCATTATCGCTTACTATCACTCGGGGGATGCCAAAGCGACATATAATAGACTGCCACACAAAACTCCATACTATGCCTTCCGTTATCTTCGCGGATGCCTCGACCTCGACCCATTTAGAGAAATAGTCAATGGCAACGATGATGAACTTCTTCTGGACTTGGGTGACTGGAAATGAAACCAGAATATAAATTCCCCACCTAGCGAAGGGGTACGGCTCAGTGAACAATATAAGTGTTGATGCCGGTTGGTAAATCAAATGATCGAACCGCTGGCAGCGCTCACACCCCTAGACGTAGGTCACACAATCACACTAGAAGGTTGGCCACCAGTACCCTGGTCGTAATAGAATTCTTGCAACTGGCCTTCCTCCTTGGTGGGCACCACAGATAACTTCGTGAACCTCGTCGATTGCTTGTCGAGCTTCTTGAGAGGCAAGGCACTTGAGGAGGGGTTCGACAGAAGACCACCGGTAAAGTAGTCCGTCAAGGAGAACGAATCGACACGCTTGATATTTGAGAAGCTGGGATTTTAGTGGGTCGGGGGGCTCCTGTCCATCGGTCGGCCAGAAGATATAGGGCATCCTCCAATCGTCGGGTGACGCATTAATAACGGTCACGAGCTCAGGATCCACGTTGGGATGCTCTTGCTCTTCGAGGAAGATTGATTGGGTCCCACACGAACTGGTGGAGGAGGCGAGGCGAGAGAGTGCATCCGCTCGGGAGTTGCCCTCCCAAGCTATTTGGATCACCTAGAAACTCTTAAATGACCAAGCGATCTCCTTTACCTGTTGGAGGTACTTAATCATTAGCGGCTCCCGAGCGTCATACTCCCCGCTGATCTGGCTAGCCGCTAGCTATGAGTTGGTATAGATCTTGACTCGCTCAGCTCCCAGGCGCTTCGCCATCCGAGCCCCCGAAATCAGGGCCTCGTACTCAGAGGCATTGTTGGATGCCGCGAACTGAAACTTCAAGGCATACTATAATTCGATCCCTTCTGGGGAGTTGAGGAGAACTCCCACCCCACTGTCGACCGAGCTTGAGGACCCATCACCGAAGAGTTCCCATATTGGGCCAGTTGTAGGTGGGGGGATTTCATTAATAGGGGTAATGTTTTCCACGATGAAATCCGTGAGTTCTTGTCCTTTGATGGCGGTGAGAGGGCGAAAGGAAATAACGTACACCCTGAGCATGACCACCGATTTGACGAGGCACCCTGATGCCTCGGGGTGAGCTAAAATCTTCTTCAAGGGCTCGCTGGTGAGCACCATAATGCTATGCCCTTGAAAGTAAGGCCGAAGTCTCTTTGCCGAGGTTACCATCCCTAGCACAGGTTTCTCGGTTGTGGGGTACCATTTCTCGACGCCTAGGAGCACCTTGCTGACGTAATATATCGGCCTCTGGGTCCCTCGATCATCTCAGACTGATACCGAGCTGGCGGTAGAGGGAGTTGCTAAGAGATATAGATACATGGTTTCGCCTGGAATGGGTTTTGCGAGTATTAGTGGAGTAGTCAGAAACTGTTTTAGCTTCATGAAGGCCTTCTTACATTCCTCATCCCAGGTGAAGCTCGGGGTGACTGTCTTCGATCTTTTCGAGAGTTTGAAGAAAGGCAGACAGCGCTCCGCAGCGCAGGATAGGAAACGGTTCAACGCAGCGAGCCTCCTTGTCAGACGCTGGACCTCTTTAATGCTTGTTGGCTGGCGCATGTCCAGGATGGCCTGGATGTTCTCAGGATTTGCCTCAATCCCATGTTGGGTTACTAAAAACCCCAAGAACTTTCCAGATTGGACTCCGAAGGTGCACTTTGATGGGTTGAGTTTCATATTGTACCTTCGGAGGGTCTAGAAGGTCTCGGTTAGGTTGGAGAAATGGTCCCCGACTTTTGGTGACTTGACGAGCATGTCGTCGACATAAGCTTTGATGTTTCAGCCAAGCTCGCTCTTGAAGATTTGGTTGACTATCCTCTGATATGTTGCTCCGACATTCTTTAACCCAAAGGGCATCCGGGTGTAGTAGTATACGCCAAAATCGGTGATAAACGCCTGTGGGAATGATTTTTATTTAGTTATGTTATTTATTTTTTCATTTATTAGGGGTTTTATTTAAGCGTAGTGTGTGCTAGTCACAGAGTGAGGATTTATTGTGTGCACTGTCTGACTAATCAAACAATAGTGGGTGATCGTGTCGGGACCCTGAGTCCACCATACCATAAAGGTTATGGCGTTAATTTCACCCTCCTGAAAGAAGGACAACCCTTGATTAATCGTCAAGATAGAAGAGCCCTCAGGGCTGAAGGAATACATGAAAGACATGCTCATTTTTTAAAGTAGAAACGGGGTTTAATCGTACATGCAAGCATGCAATACAACAGTATTTATTCTATTTAGCCGGTTCTTGGTATGAGGCGGAGAACTTAGATCTGAAGATCACCTCACGCTTAGTGATAGCTTCTAGCTGGGCTTAATCCGACCTTCTACGAACTACCATTTTATATATTGGAGAATCGAGAAATGCAAGCACTCATATAGGTGTATTTATACAGTTGAATACAATCAAATGGGAATATAGGAGTTTTTTTCTTTATTAGAAATCACGTGCAAGAGTTAGGACTAGTTGAACCATGGGTAGAAGTCAGCTTTGACTTAGTGCGGGTTGATTAAAAATATATTATCATGACTTTATTTAACCATTTATTCACATGTCCATTCAATATATTCAGGGAAGATTTTGGCAGCACCTCCCTTGTCCCGAGGAATATCGGGGAGGGTATAAAAGACTCATCCACGAAATGTCGAGACGATCTCCCGAATGACGGTTATGCCAAATGGCAATCCCGTACCCTATGATGAGTGGAGAACCTGAGGGCTAGCCCTCCTGGTAGTCGCGATCACTCGTAGGGATGTCGATAAGTGGCTGCCTTTTATTATGAGACCGCGTTTAGCATTGCGGTACACACATACGGGTCCACGAGGTGAACCTAGCATGACCGCATTCAGGTGGACTCGTATGTTGCCGGGATGATGTATGTCGAGAAGTGGCACTTATTATTGATTTATTCCCCTTTATTGGGTACTCTACTCTCATAATTCGGCATGGGTAGACGTTAGGCCATGACCACCATAAGGGGTGAAAATCAAGCAGAAAGCCGAGGGAACATAATGCGAAAATAACTCACGAATTCCCAAGAGAATTTCAACAGCATCTCCCCTTGCGCTGGAACATGTTGGGGGAGATGTATAATAGACTCATCCACAGCGAGCTGAGATGGACTCTGAAGAAAGGCAAGCATGCCAGAATGATAGCCTGGACCCCATAGCGGGTAATGGATCTTCGAAGGCTCACCCTCTAAGAATCTCGTGTCACCCAAAGGTCATAGATCATATCCTGTCAACAATATTGACCCTTTTCGGTGACATGGCATATACATAGAGGCTCAGGGGAGCACCAGTATAACCATGGGCCAGTGGGTCTACATATGTCGGGGCACTGTTCTCAAATAAGGCGGTTTAATATTATTCTCCTAGCGAGGTCATCGGAGATCACGCTGTAGTATATAGCGAACCTCCGTGACCCGATGGGGTGGTCGGAAAACCCGAGAGATATACATATAGAACATAAAACATGATGTCGGGGAGATAACCCCTCGATACTATAGCCCAGGGAGCCGACCCATCAGAGTAATCTGGCACTGGTCTGACCGGGCGGCCATGGGGAAGCAGGAAGAATGATGAAGTGGCTAGCTGTCACGCCCCGAGATATGTAGCGGAACTAAGTCGAGAACGTGAGTAGCCGACAAATAAAGCCTCAAGTTAGCAAGACAATCAGAGCGCTAAACACATTCACATAGAAGAATGAATGAATAGTATATGACCAAAAACTTCAACTTTATTGAATAATAATTCAAAAGTTTACAATGACACTTGACTTTTTCTAACATAATATTTCACTAGACTCAATAAAAAGGAAAATTGCATGGACATGACTTTGGACTAACATAAATGGACTCATGACTCTCTAAGTCTTCTCTCAAACTTTATTAACTCATGACTCTCAGACTCGCCACTTTAGTAGTCCGAATCCGACTGGCTAGAGTTTCCTGAAAAGATTAGAAAAGTAGGGAGCGCACTCGCCCAGTAGGTATCTTCGTATCAACATGATGGCAATGTTAAAGTAATTAACATTTTATCTCTAGAATGTAAGATAAAGAAAATGTAATAAAATATGCAATAAAACCAAGGTAACAACATGTAATAAGAACTATAGAGATATGAGAATTCAAGTACGTATAAGAGCATGATCAAGCAAAAAAAAAGAAGCAAGATGGTAATATGGCCTTTCAATAACGAGAATGTACTATCATGTAACAAGAATGTACTTTCATAACCTTGATAAAGGCTATGCACTAAAAAGTCATGTGACAAGCAAGCATGTAATTTCATAAGATAGCCTCATGGATTTCACCCGTTTATAAAAAAAGTACTCCCAGTGCAATGCGACGTCAGTGTTCATCATACCCCATGGTTTATAGTATATTTCCGGCCATCTGTCGAGGGGGCTGGAGTGGAGCCTTTGGACAACCGTCCGTGCCTGCCCTTGCATCTTCAAGTTATAAATCAAGCTACTTCCACGAGAAATCATGAAGTAGGCTAGTAACATCGAGTTCAAACAATAGTTTCATGGTAAAAAAACCAATGTGAGAACGTACCAAAATGAACGTGAGAATTCAAGGGTGAATTAACTTGAACATTATGCTACGGAGGAATTCCAACAGCATAACGGTACATTTCCATAGTTTCATAGTTCATTAATAACTTATTGAATAAGATGTTGGGTTCCGGATAATTAGAAGACCATCTGAGAACAAAGCACAATCAACCCTTGGGTCAAACCACGGGTTGGACAACAAGTTGACATAATGCCGTCAAGCCAGGACCGTTTTCTTAAGGTGGCGGTCGAGTCGAGACCGTTGTTAAGTGGAGTCGATGCAGAAGAAAGAATAGGTCAACACAATGAACAAGCTGGAAGATCACAGTCTATCAAGGGCCGGTATCTGGAAGTAGCGGTCACCTGATGGCCGCGTTCAATCCAGTCCACAGAAAAATGTGAAATTCATGAAGTGCTTTCTAAACTTTTTGGTTGCTAGGGTACAACCAGCTCGGCATCCTACTGGGAATCCCACGCTGGCGGAGACTTACAGAGGCCTTGAAATAGGATTACCTAGTCCAATAGAAGGAATATCTGTCAGAGAGGCTCTCAAGTCCAAGAGGTGTTCCTATCAAGTGCAAGTGATCTAATAGCGTCGTACCGGAGTACGGGCTATATGTGAAGTAATAAAATAGAAAAGGGATGAGAAAGGAATGCGTCAAAGCATGAATCAAAGTCAACTTAAGTCATGGAAATTTCCTTTACGTACAAAACTATAAGGTTTTGGCATAAAATTAACATACATGAAAATAAGTTCCTTGTAGTAAGAAGGGCATAAAACCTAACATGATTGAAACATGATATGACAGAAATTATGAATATCATGAAATTACATGAAACATGGCATAGCTACTTATATTTAAGAGGGAATCATGAAGGTTGATCTGATTTCTGTTTAGAGTTAATAGAAAGCAGAACACGATTGATCGAAGACCGCTACTTGAAGGTAGCGGTCTCTCTGCAAAATTGCCTTCTGTCTGCAACAGATAGAAGCTAAGTCCAGCGTGCAGAGCCTATTCTAGGGCAATTAATGCATGAAAACTATGTGAAACTGAAAGATAAAACATGATAGCATGTTTAGAATGAGGTAAGTGCATGGGAAAACATGAAATTAAACTAAAGTTCTTGTCTTTTCTTTAGAGTTGTAGGGATAGCTTGCATGAAAAATCCTAACTGCGTAGTCAGGGAAAAACGTAAAATTCTCAGTGTATAATGCATGAAATCGAGCAAGGTTAGAGGGCTTTTATTCCTAACAAGTTATTTAAGCCATAGATGAGATAACCTACCTCTGGGTATGCTCCTAGAGTACAAATTTGTCGCTGGAAGAGGGCTCTTGTTCCTACGCGTCCTGCGTAGAAACAACGACTTCCAGTTGCCTTAAATCCTTAACCTCTTGACCTCCTAACACGAAATTAAGAAGAGGGTTAGAAGATACTAAGTGGAATAAAAAATTCTAAAGGATGAACATAAATTGACAACACTATACCTTCGAACCGCGCGATCCAAAATTAGGGTTCGCACAGGAGGAATCTGGGCCCTATTTATAGGTAAAGGCCTTGGGCTGAGAGATTAGATCGAATTAGGAGTCCTAATTGGGGTTAGAATCAATCCCTAAGAGTCATAGACAAGTCGCCATACCATATCACATCGATCCTTGACATTTGGGAGGATAAAAATCCAGATTTCCTAGGGTTTATCACCTTCTATTTATGGGACTAAGTAGCAGTCTTCCCTGGACCGCTATTAGCAGGTCGCGGTCGCGCAACTGACCGCGACCTTCCTGGCCTTCCAAAATTTGAATTTTAGTCAAATGCCTATCTTAATTATCCCTTATTTATCTCCTTTAATTAGGGAACTAACCCTAATACGTTTCTAGGGTTTGGGCTTGGGCCTTCAGCTTGGGTGTTAGGGTTTAAGGCCCATTTTAAATCAATTAGTAGCTAGGCTTTTAAATCAATGGCTTTGAATGGTTAAGCCCGCTCAAACTTATTAAATGTGTGAATAATTCTATTAATCAATTAGTTAGCCCATTAAGCCTATTAAATTCTTAATTAAATCTATTTATTTTTTTTGAAAAATTCTAGGAATTTATGGGGTGCTACACCCTCTCCCCCTTAAAAAGAATTTAGTCCCCAAATTCATTGCATGATTTTTGTGAAGAGTGCAATCTTCTTATAATTAAACAGCTCCGGGTATTAAATGAGATCAAGAAAAACCCGGATGCGATATAGGTTAGAATAGTACCCTCAACTATGTTACCATCCTTCGTAGGTTCATCACCCATGACAGCATTAAGACGCCCATGTCGCCTATATCCTCCATTATTCTTCAAGGGTTGTTCCTTTATGAGTGGATAGTCTAGCATTCTATGTTCTGGTCTGCCACAACGCAAGCATGCGCCGAGGGGCTTCCAACACTCTTCGGCAGCGTGTCTGAACTTCTTGCAAAATTTGTAAGCCTCCATGACTTGCTTGTCTTCCTCCTTGACCCATTTGTTTTTACCATTACCACTGTCATTACCATTATGTGGTCTCTTCTTGTGATCCCGAGAGTTATGAGTTCCCATGATGCTAAATTTATCTCCATTCTTCCCTCGCCTATCATGTTTTTGGCTTGGCTCCTCATCCTTTCCCTTGAACTTCTTTAATTTTTCAAGGGTCCTCTCACATAAATGCGCCCTATGGACCATCTGCGTATAGGTCCCGATATTCTGAGGATCAAGTTATTTAACAAAAACCATCCTCAAGCCGTCCATAAAGTGATTGACTTTGAGGAGCTCCGTACTGACAAGATGTGAAGCATACGGTGCTAGCCTTGAGAATTGAAGTTCATATTCCGCTACAGGCATCATACCTTGCCTAAGAGAGGCAAATTTCACAGCCTTCCTTTCCCGGACATGCTCCGAGAAATACTTCTCTCGGAAGAGTTCAAGAAACTCCTCCCAAGTAATTTGTGCATTGTGAAGATCGGCCGCGGTGCCCTTCCCACCATGTGCGCGCATCTTTATTAAGTTGAAATGTGGCAAGTAGGACTTTCTCTTGGTCTGCGCATTGCATGACATGAAATATACGGTCCGTTTCGTCTATCCAATTCTCCGCTTCATCCATGTTGGACGACCCCGAGAACCGTGGAGGGTTCATACTCTTGAAATTATGACGAAGATCTCCGGCGCCAGCTCACGCGCATGCTTGTGCCACCATTTGCAGGGCCTGGGTGAGACCCTGGATGGTTTGTTGCATGGCTTCCCAATTTGCACGATTGCCATCCATTTGGAAAGTAGGGTTCCAAAGAAAATATAAAGTTTGTCATTTTCTTTGGAGTTTATGGGGGTTAACCTAAAGGTTAATTCTTACTAGAGATCTAGCTTAACCATAACCCGGGCTCTACCCAATCTCACATGGGTTCAGAAATTGCTTCCTAGTTCATAGGTATGGGTCCTCAAGACTTGGACTTAGCCTATGACTTGACTTTTTTCCTAGGACTTACCTAAGCCTAGGCTCTGATACAAACTTAATTGTCACACCCCGAGATATGGAACGGAACTAAGTCAGGAAGGTGAACATTCGACAAATAATGCCTCAAGCTAGCAAGACAATCAGAGCGCCAAACACATTCACATAGAAGAATGAATGCACAGTATATGATAAAAAACTTCAACTTTATTGAATAATAATTCAAAAGCTTACAATGACACTTGACTTTTTCTAACATAATATTTCACTAGACTTAATAAAAAGGAAAATTACATGGACATGACTTTGGACTAACATAAATGGACTCATGACTCCCCAAGTCTTCTCTCAAACTTTATTCACTCTCAGACTCGCCACTTGAGTAGTTTGAATCCGACTCGCTAGAGTTTCCTGAAAAGATTAGAAAAGTAGGGAATGAGCGCACTCGCCCAGTAGGTATCTCCGTATCAACATGATGGCAATGTTAAAGTAATTAACATTTTAGCTCTAGAAGGTAAAATAAAGGAAATGCGGTAAAACCAAGGTAACAACATGTAACAAGAACTATAGAGATATGAGAATTCAAGTACGTATAAGAGCATGATCAAGCAAGATGGTAATATGGCCTTTCAATAATGAGAATTTACTATCATGTAACAAGAATGTACTTTCATAACCTTGATAAAGGCTATGCACTAGAAAGGCATGTAATAAGCAAGCATATAATTTCATAAGATAGCCTCATGGATTTCACCCGTTTATAAAAAAAGTACTCCCAGCGTAATGCGACGCTAGTGTTCATCATATCCCATGGTTTATAGTATGTTTCTGGCCATCTGCCGAGGGGGCTAGAGTGGAGCCTTTGGACACCCTCCGTGCCTGCCCTTGCATCTTCAAGTTATAAATCAAGCTACTTCCACGAGAAATAATGAAGTAGGCCAGTAACATCAAGTTCAAACAATAGTTTCATGGTAACAAAACCAATGTGAGAACATACCAAAATGAACGTAAGAATTCAAGGATGAATTAACTTGAACATTACGCTACGGAGGAATTCCGGCAGCATAACGGTACATTTCCATAGTTTCATATGTTCATTAATAACTTATTGAATAAGATGTTGGGTTCCAGATAATTAGAAGACCATCTGAGAACAAAGCACAATCAACCCTTGGGTCAAACCACGGGTTGGACAACAAGTTGACAGAATGCCGTCAAGCCAGGACCGTTTTCTTAAGGTGGCAGTCGAGTCGAGACCGTTGTTAAGTGGAGTCGATGCAGGAGTAAGAATAGGTCGACGCAATGAACAAGATGGATGATCACAGTCTATCTAGGGCCAGTATCTGAAAGTAGCGGTCACCTGATGGCCGCGTTCAATCTAGTCCATAGAAAAATATGAAATTCATGAAGTGCTTTCTGAACTTTTGGGTTGCTAGGGTACAACCAGCTCGGCGTCCTACTGGGAATCCCAGGCTGGCGGAGACTTACGGAGGCCTTGAAACAGGATTACCTAGTCCGGTAGAAGGAATATCCGACGGAGAGGCTCTCAAGTCCAGGAGGTGTTCCTATCAAGTGCAAGTGATCTAACAGCGTCGTACCGGAGTACGGGCTATATGTGAAGTAATAAAATAGAAAAGGGATGAGAAAGGAACGCGTCAAAGCATGAATCAAAGTGAACTTAAGTCATGGAAATTTCCTTTAAGTACAAAACTATAAGGTTTTGGCACAAAATTAACATACATGAAAATAAGTTCCTTGTAGTAAGAAGGGCATAAAACCTAACATGATTAATACATGATATGACAGAAATCATGAATATCATGAAATAACATGAAACATGGCATAGCTACTTATATTTAATAGGGAATCATGAAGGTTGATCTGATTTCTGTTTAGAGTTAATAGAAAGCAGAACACAGTTGATCGAAGACCGCTACTTGAAGGTAGCGGTCTCTCTGCAAAATCGCCTTCTGTTTGCAACAGACAGAAGCTAAGTCCAGCGTGTAGAGCCTATTCTAGGGCAATTAATGCATGAAAACTATGTGAAACTGAAAGATAAGACATGATAGCATGTTTAGAATGAGGTAAGTGTATGGGAAAACATGAAATTAAACCAAAGTTTTTATCTTTTCTTTAGAGTTGCAGGGATAGCATGCATGAAAAATCCTAACTACGCAGTAATGGAAAAACATAAAATTCTTTGCGTATAATGCATGAAATCGAGCAAGGTTAGAGGGCTTTTATTCCTAACAAGTTGTTTAAGCCATACATCAGATAACCTACCTCTGGGTATGCTCCTAGAGTGTGAATTTGTCGCTAGAAGAGGGCTCTGGTTCCTGCGCGTCCTGCGAAGAAACAACGACTTCCGGTTGCCCTAAATCTTTAACCTCTTGATTTCCTAACACGAATTTAAGCAGAGGGTTAGAAGATACTAAGGGGAATGAAAACTTTTAAAGGATGGATATAAATTGACAACACTATAACTTCGAACCGCGCGATCCAAAATTAGGGTTCACGTAGGACCAATATAGGCCCTATTTATTGGGAAAGGCCTAGGGTTGAGGGATTAAATCAAATTAGGAGTCCTTATTGGGGTTAGAATCGATCCCTAAGAGTCCTAGACAAGTCCCCATGCCAAATCACATCGATCCTTGGTGATTTGGGAGGATAAAAATCCAGATTTCCTAGGGTTTATCACCTTCCATTTACGGAACTAAGTAGCGGTCTTCCCTAGACCGCTATTAGCAGGTCGCGGCCGTGCGACTGACCGCGACTTGCCTGGCCTTCCAAATTTTGAATTTTATTCAAATTCCTCTCTTCATTATCCCTTATTTATCTCCTTTAATTGGGGAACTAGCCCTAATACGTTTCTAGGGTTTAGGCTTGGGCCTTCAGCTTGGGTTTTGGGGTTTAAGGCCCATTTTAAGTGGGTCTATTTATCTAATTAGTAGCTGGGTTTTTAAATCAATGGCTTTGAATGGTTAAGCCAACTTAAACTTATTAAATATGTAAATAATTCTATTAATCAATTAATTAGCCCATTAAGCCATTTAAGCTTATTAAATGCTTAATTAAGCCTATATATTTTTTTCAAAAAATTTAGGAATTTTTGAGGTGCTACACTAGCAAAAAGGCGGATAGGGGATCTGGCGGCTAGGTGAAGGGGGAAATACCCCATGTGATCCGACGGCCATGGCAAGTGGAGGGAAGGTGATCCTGTGGCATTACAAAGGGGTATGATGGCCTTGATCCGGCGACAATGCATATGGGGTGATCTGGCACGGCTGTGGATGATATGGAAGAGTGGGGGCCAGCCAAGGGTGGTTGAACTAGCGGCCATATAAGTGTTAAATGGATTGAGTGACCTGGCGGCCAGCAAAAAGGGTGATTCCCCTTTGATCCGGCGGCCAAGGGACAATAAAGGGGGGTTGGAGGTGTGATACGAAGGCTATGCAAATGGCAAGAGATCCCTTGAACCGGAGGCCATTGAAAGGAGGGGTATGCACCTTGAACTGGCAGCCAACATAAAAGGGGAAAGGCCACGTGAATCAGCGACTAGGTGAATTGGGTGAAGTGGTGATCCGGTGGCCAGCAAGATAGGTGATTCGACGGCCAGGAGGGGGAGGTGATCTGGCGGCTTCACAAATAAGTGATCTGGCGGCAAGGGTAATCTGGCGGCCAGAAATGAGAAGTAGGTGATCTGGCGGCAAAGGTGAAACACGTGTTGGATCAAGGTGAAAATGGAGTCACCCATCGGCTGAAAGTTTGTGAGCCAACGGGAGCTAGGGGAGGCTAAAGGCCAGTGCAAGGGGTGAACCTGATTGGGTTAGTATGCTCAACAGGGCCAAAAGAGCATTGTTGAGATCCAGAAAGGATCTAAAACAATGCTTGGGTTGAGAGAAACTCGGTGAGACGGCGGCTAAGGCACAATCCAATTTCAGACGAAAAGAAAAGGATACATGGATATTCCTCATTCATCCAGGGAGGACCAAAGACCATGCTGGTGATTCGCAAGTCCCTAGCCTCCATCTGAGGATATTAAAACCCGATAAATTCATAAATACAGCTCAGGAACTCGGACAATATTGATGCCACCGGTACAGAGGTATGCAGAGGAAGAGGAAACAGAATCAACACATGCCCTTTTTTAGGACACTCAAGGATCACGTCCGAATATAGGCGAACCCCTGGTGGCCAACAAGGGGGTTGATTACAGAGAAACTCTTAAGGGAGAGAGAGAAACGAAATCGGTAGGAATTGAACGGAAGGAAACCTGTAGCCCCATAGGGCATTTTTTTTATTCAGCCCAGAAGATGCTCTGGCCACCTTGAGAGCACAGAAAAATAGATTACATGAAGCAATAACCACTCAGATGAGCATTGACTCATTCATTAATTTTCAGAAGAAGCATACATCATACTAGAAAAGAAAGATTACACGTATTACAGATCAAAGAAAATAATGGGGGGAAAGGGAAGTGTTGAACATGTGTGCAACATGATTAATTTTATGGTTTTGATGATGTCTGCCTCTGTAGTCATTAATGAACTATACCTGCATTTGATAATGTTAATATTCATACATTTCAGGTCATCATACTTCCAGTACACAGATATCAAGGCATATGACAATACAATATTGGTGGTCATTATACTTCCAGTGTAAAAGATCAAGAATGGCACATAAATCTAGGCAACTGGATACACAAATATCAAGGCATATGACAATATTGGATGTATGAAAATCTAGCATGTTTCAAGCACAGAAATCAAGCTGAATAGCATCACACATAAGGTCACTGCATATTCTTCATATGGTCAGTGCATGTCTTGCCTTGTGGATGGTTCAAGGTCGGTGCAACTTCTTGATAGCATGCTACAAGATAATACAAGGAATGGAGTAGTGATGCGGGATAGACCACGGACTCGACTCCAATTAGGAATACAACCCTCGAACTCTAAACAAGCTCGCGATCATCCCTTTTCGAGGGAAGCGTCAGACGTGCACGGTTGAGAAACCGGCAAGAGCTAGGGTGGTCAATTCACAATTTCGTACCCAGATCGGGTCACGGGACGGCCTCGCTCTCTCTCTCGCAGCAGTGGTGAATAATAATATAGCGAGCTAGATTAACCTAACATGCTCTCAAGCAGCGGCATAAACAAGCATATATGAAATAAAGCAAAGTGCCAAGCCAGGAGCGAATACGATACCTCCACGCTCTCGGCGTGGGGAAGACGATCCCGGCCGATCTCGTACTCCCGGAACAAATATTACACAACAATGACAGCAATGAAATATTGCCCACTCCACGCAGGGAGGTAAAGGGCTATACAAGTGGGTCCGGGAGGACCGGTCTCGGGTTGACGGGCTGCAGTTGATCACCCCATCGGTACGGTTCGGAATGCGTATACTGCTGGTTGTGGGGCCCACGCGCTAGTCGGTGGGGCCGTGTGGGACCGGGGTGGCACCACTGTGGTGGGCACACCTGGGGAAGCGCTCCCCGGGATGACGGCATGCTGGTTCACCGGCCAGAGGCGGGGCGGCTCCGATCGGCACCGGTCGGAAAGTGTGCCCACGGATCTGCGATTTCTATTTTCAGGCGCGCGACCCGGTGAGATCTGTCTCTGCGATCACTCCCGATTTCGGATCGACACACAAGAGGTATCGTTGGAAAGCTCTCTCGAAGTCCTTCGACCCTGTGGGACTCATAAAAATTCACCAGAGCTGTATTTCGGATGGCCGATTTTAGAACCGACCTGCTCTCAGTTTCAGATCTGACTGGGCAGAAACTGAGTTTCTTGAGAGTTGGCGTTGACCGCAGGGCAAACCTCCGAATTAGATCTTGAGCTCTTCTTCAACGTTGTAGAGATTGAACAAGAAAGACGAGAATATTTTTGGTGAAAGGTTTTGTTGAGAATTGAATTTTATGGAGATTTTATACTGGACTGTGGTCGGATCTGGACTGAGGCAGATAACACTGTAAATGGACCTGACAGGGATTTTTAGAAAATATGAGATGGCATGTCAAAATTCGACGAAAAATTGGGGATGGAGAGGAAGGTGGACAGAACTTGCAGTAAATTTGGGAGCTCCTGGAAAAATCAAAGAGGGGTCCGAATATGGGAAACTCACGGTTGCTGTCACTGTAGATAGAAACCTGGCAGATCTGGGAGGGATTGAAGACCGAAAATGGAAAAATAGAAAAAGAAGAATTGTGGACGTGAAATATTTTTTGGAGATGGGGATTCAAGATAAGAACACACTTTGAAAATTCTAGCTCCAGAAGACGTCGAGGTTGAGAGCAGAAATTCTCGTAGTGGCCTTCTGTCCAGCAAGACAGAACCTTGGAGATGTCTTCGCGGCGGCTCGATGGCGGCACGAACGGCGGCGGCGGCAGCACCGGATGAAGATAGATGGGAGGAGGAGGAGATAGAAAGGGTCTCAGCCTTGGGAAGAAGAAGAACTAGAGGGGAGGAGAGGGGATTGGGGTGCACCCTTCAAGCTTGCTTGCAATTTCTTGTTCAAAATGATCATTAATTACATAAAAGATGAAAATAGAAGCTTATATATGAAACTACAAAAGACCAATACTTCCCTTGTTCGATGGACACATGGGGAATCATGGGAATATAAAATTCCCATAAAGAGACAATGGAGGGGGCGGCCCTTGAAGAAGCAAAATGAATTTGGCTTCTTTTGTTCCAATTTCAACCATTACACCTACCTTGTCCCCTTGACCATGGGCCAACATTTGGGCCCCTATGTGGAGTGACCCATATATGGGAGAGAGGCCCAATTGGGCTCTAAAGGTGTGGAGGCCCAATTGTGGAATTTGGACCCCTTTTCAAGATACTTAGACCATATTATACTCTTGACCCACTTAACACTCATAAATGCTCACGAATACAATTACACACTCAAATACACCCAAAAGAATATGAAAAAAATATCTAAACACAAGGAAATGAAGTGGCTTGCTCTGATGTCCCCATCAATTCTCCCCAGGTGGGAGGAACTCGACCCCGTCGAGTAAGGGGTGCTGCTGCTCGAGTCGCTCCGGCGGATCCGTCACCATGCCAAGTAACGTAGGTACGCTCCACTCCAAGTGATCGTCACCTGCTCATTCCGTATATACTCGATATGCACAAGCTGCTATGGGAACGAGGCCAGAGGTGGACACTCCAGGGTGGGGTCACTCTCAAGGGGAGGAGGCGGCTCGAAGACTCACTAGAAATCACCGTTGGGTCCCTGTAGGTGACTAGATCCGGGGCATAGATATAGAGCTGATCCCAAACTCCTCGAACGAGTCCACTCGCTTCTCACTCATAAGGGACTGACATCAACGAGCTTGCACAAGACACTTGCAGACTCACCATGCACTAACACACGTATGCAAACCACACAAAACAAGCCACACAAACAAACCACATAAAGAAGAAACACACTGACTCAACCCCACTAAGTGGCTGCATCCTGGGCTGTGGCAAACTCCTCTAGACCTTCCACTTCATAGTACTCATCGGCTAGTGTCGGATCGGCCTCATAGGTGACAAGCTCGAGCCCAGAAGGCGAGGCTTCTCCAACCCCTGGGGCTAGTGTGGTACGAGTGGGGCATTGGTTGGAAAAGTGGCCAAACCCATGACAATGGAAACACTGTAGACGGGACCTACTACTCTCTCCGATGTGAGGGGCCTTACCCTTATCCTCCCGACGGGTAGGGGGTGTGGGCAACAATGGTGGAGGTGTAGGTGCCGGGGGTAACAGTGGTAGGGGTGCCGGTGCCAGAGGACGGGCTATGGGTGCCGGGGGACGGGCAACGGGTGCCGGTGGTTGGGGTGGAGGTAGATCCCATGGTGGGGGAAGCCGAGGTCTAGGAGTGAAGTGCTCCTGACGGGCGGGCTCATGAGGACGAGCCATGGGTCCCCTCGGGTATGAGCCTAAGGAGCCACGTGAATCAGCACTACGGGGAGGAGCGGAGCCCCACCATGGAATAGACTCGAACTCTCCCTCGAATTGCTCCATCTCGAGAGCAACTTGGTATGCATCCTCCAACTTGTCCACCTTGCGGCGGAGAAGCTCATATCGTAGGTGCGGTCGTAGACCACGCCGAAATCGGGAGACGGTAAGGGAGTCTTCCTCCGTGGCATCACATCGCAAATAGTATTCATCAAACTCGGCGTTGTAATCGGAGACGGACCGATCTCCTTGGGTGAGACTTTGCCACCTTTCTATGAGACGCTGGCGGTAGGAGGTAGGGAGGTACTTCTTCCGAAGCTTTTCCCTCATCTCGGTCCAAGTATCGATAGGAGGCTCATGACGATGAAACAATAGGTTCTCCATGTTCCTCCAATAGGTTTGTGCCTTGGTTAAGAGTTTCATCCTGGCGAACTTGACCTTCCGTTGGTCCGACATCTCGAACCACTCAAAATATCGATCTATGCCAGCCTCCCAATCAAGATAGACCTTCAGGTCTAAGGACCCGTCAAAGGTGGGAGGGTCGGCCCGAACGATCCTAAGGGCCCGTTCATCCATATCTTGGTCGTGGGTACGCCGTGTATGACGACGATCACGACCATATCCCCGATGCTCATTATCGGACTCATAGTCATGCACCTCGGGGACTTCACGCCTCCTAACATCTACCCTTTGAACCCTTGGAACCGCGGGTTGATGAACCGGCTCCGGTTGACCTTGTGTAGGTGGAGGGGGTGCCTCAACTGGGGCTCTCGGGGGTACCTCGGTTGGGGCTCCCTCTGTTGTGGCAACTGTCCCTACTAGGCCCTGAACGGACTGGTCCGACTCGACGGCCTTATCCTCTAAGACCTTCATCCTTTCTTCCAGACGGGTACCTAAGCCATTCATCCGCGTACTCAACCCGTCCATTCTATCCATTCGAGTACTTAACCCATCCATGCGTGTATTCAACCCTCGTATTTCTCCCATAAGGGCTTGGAACATTTCGGCCACCGACGACGCATCGAGACTATGGGCTCGGGGGTCCGCCATAGGTGGTGGTGGGGGTGAGTACTGTGTACCTCTACGAGTGGGCATACAAGGACACACGGAGACACTGACTAATGCAAACACGGACTAAAGTAAAGATGATGCACCTAGACTTAACCAAGACTCGGCACGTGGCAGAGTTAATCAATCCGAAGATCACTCGCGCAAGTGTGCGGCCTTCTCGTTAGGCGTAACCTAACGTTCGGACAACACATTTTGATATACCGAGTAAAGGGATGTAAATGCGACCCAAAAAGACACTTTTTTTTTAAAAAAAATGATGATCCTAGACTCGACTTAGACCGTGCAATACTTATGCAATGACGGATGCAACGACTACCCTAGACTCAACCTCGCTCTGATACCAAACTGATGCGGGACGGACCACGGACTCGACTCCAATTAGGAATGCAACCCTCGAACTCTAAACAAGCTCACGATCGTCCCTTTTCGAGGGAAGCGTCGGACGTGCACGGTTGAGAAACCGACAAGAGCTAGGGTGGTCAATTCATAATTTCATACCCGGATCGGGTCACGGGACGGTCTCGCTCTCTCTCGCATCCGCGGTGAATAATAATATAGCGAGCTAGATTAACCTAACATGCTCTCTAGCAGTGGCATAAACAAGCATATATGAAATAAAGTAAAGTGCCAAGCCAAGAGCGAATACGATACCTCCACGCTCTCGACGTGGGGAAGATGATCACGGCTAATCTCGTACTCCCGGAACAAATATTACACAACAATGACAGCAATGAAATATCACCCACTCCACGCAGGGAGGTAAAGGGCTACACAAGTGGGTCCGGGAGGATCGATCTCGGGTTGATGGGCTGCACTTGATCACCCCGTCGGCACGGTTCGGACGGCGTATGCTGCTAGTTGTGGGGCCCACGTGCTGGTCGGTGGGGCCGTGTGGGACCGGGGTGGCACCACTGTGGTAGGGACGCCTGGGGAAGAGCTCCCCGGGATGGCGGCGCGCTGGTTCGCCGGCCGGAGGCGGGGCGGCTCCGATCGGCACCTGTCAGAAAGTGTGCCCACGGATCTGTGGTTTCTATTTTCAGGCGCGCGACCCGACAAGATCTGTCGCTACGATCACTCCCGACGTCGGATCGACGCAAAAGAGGTATCTTTGGAAAGCTCTCTCAAAGTTCTTCGACCCTGTGGGACTCAGAAAAATTCACCAGAGCTGTATTTTGGATGGCTGATTTTAGAACCGACCTACTCTCTGTTTCAGATCTGACTGGGCAGAAACTGAGTTTCCTGAGAGTTGGCGATGACCGTAGGCAACATCTCCGAATTAGATCTTGATCTCTTCTTCCAAGTTGTAGATAATTGAACAAGGAAGACGGGAATATTTTTTGTGGAAGGGTTTGTGGAGAATTGAATTTTCTGGAGATTTTCTACTAGACTGTGTTCGGATCTAGATTGAGGCAGACAGAACTGTAGATGGACCTGACATGGATTTGTAGAAAATATGAGATGGCCTTTCAAAATTCCAAGAAAAAATGGAGATGGAGAGGAAGGTGGAAAGAACTTCCAGTAAGTTTGGAAGCTCTTTAAAAAATCAAAGAGGGGTCCTAATATGGGAAATTCAGGGTTACTATCACTATAGACAGAAACCTGGCAGATTTGGGAGGGATTGAAGACTGAAAATGGAAAAATAGCAAAAGAAGGATTTTGGACGTGAAATGTTTTTGGGAGATGGGTATTCAAGATAAGAACACACTCTGAAAATTCCAGCTCCAGAAGACGTCGAGGTGGAGAGCAAAAATTCTCGTTGTGGCCTTCTGTCCAGCAAGACAGAACCTTGGAGATGGCTTCGCGGCGGCTCGATGGCGGCATGAACGGCGGCGGCGGCAGCACCAGTTGAAGATAGATGGGAGGAGGAGGAGATAGAAAGGGTCTCAGCCCTGGGAAGAAGAAGAACTAGAGGTGAGGAGAGGGGATTGGGGTGCACCCTTCAAGCTTGCTTGCAATTTCTTGTTCAAAATGATCATTAATTACATAAAAGATGAAAATACAAGCTTATATATGAAACTACAAAAGACCAATACTTCCCTTGTTCGATGGACACATGGGGAATCATGGGAATATAAAATTCCCACAAAGGGACAATGGAGGGGGCGGCCCTTGAAGAAGCAAAATGAATTTGGCTTCTTTTGTTCCAATTTCAACCATTACACCTACCTTGTACCTACCTTGTCCCCTTGACCATGGGCCAACATTTGGGCCCCTATGTGGAGTGGCCCATATATGGGAGAGAGGCCCAATTGGGCTCTAAAGGTGTGGAGGCCCAATTGTGGAATTTGGACCCCTTTTCAAGATACTTAGCCCATATTACACTCTTGACCCACTTAACACTCATAAATGCTCACGAATACAATTACACACTCAAATACACCCAAAAGAATATGAAAAAAATATCAAAACACAAGGAAATGAAGTGGCTTGCTCTGATGTCCCCATCAAGTAGAGATGGCAAATGTGAAAGCTCAATGTTGCGCCCTCGCACGCGGATCAAGTAGAGATGGCAACATGATTAATTTTATGGTTTTGATGATATCTGCCTCTGAAGTCATTAATAAACTATACCTGCATTTGATAATGTTAATATTCATACATTTCAGGTCATCATACTTCCAGTACACAGATATCAAGGCATATGACAATACAATATTGGTGGTCATTATACTTCCAGTGTAAAAGATCAAGAATGGCACACAAATCTAGGCAACTGGATACACAGATATCAACGCATATGACAATATTGGATGCACAAAAATCTAGCATGTTTCAAGCACAGAAATCAAGCTGAATAGCATCACAAATAAGGTCACTGCATATTCATCATATGGTCAGTGCATGTCTTGCCTTATGGATGGTTCAAGGTGGGTGCAACTTCTTGATAGCATGCTACAAGATAATCTAAGGAATGGAGTAGAGATGGAAAATGTGAAAGCTCAATGTTGCGCCCTTGCACGCGGATCGACCTGCGGGGTCAGTTCGCGAGGGTCAAGGGGGCAGCGCCCCTTGCGGGGGTTTCTGGGGGCGGAGTCCCCGGAACAAAATTTTGATTATAAGAGCAATATAATCAATAGAAGTCTTCAAGACAGTTAAGGTCGATGCATAAAAAAGCATAACCATGAGAACCCAAAGTCAAAGACTCAATTGACACCTTCTAGACTGTCAAGGGTGATGCTACAGACATGAATGGGGTGCTAAAGAACTTAAGCGACAGAGCTGAAGTAGTTAACGGACAGACCCGGGAAAACTAGGGGTCTGCCCAGCTGGCGGTCGACCGCCAGCCCAGGGGCGGTCGACCGCCCCAGCCAGAAGCTCCCAGTCTGCACCTCTCTCGGTGGCGGTCGACCGCCAGCCCAGTAGCGGTCGATCGGAAATTCCAGGGATCATCCGTATACAGCGTTTCTCAGTAGCGGTCGACCGCCTGCTTCTGCAGGTCGATCGCTAGCCCCGAGCCTTCAATGTTGACTTTGTTTTTCTACTTCGAGAAAGGCCATTCCCCATAGATTTCTTTAATCCAAAAGTCACCTAATCACCCACAAAATGTGGATCTGGTCTGGGATGTGTTTATTGACCAACCAAAGAGATATAAAACCAACACAAGAGGGTTACAAACCCTAGTTGATCATTTGGAGCAAAGAGAGATGAAGAGAGGCTAGAGGAGCTCCAAGGAAGAAGAGGTACTATAGCCGTGAACAGTACTCCGTGCAGAAGTTCTACATCTAATCCAAGGGATTTAAGCCTACATCTGAAGCCCTCAATCTCCAACGAAGAACAGAAGCAAACAAGCTCACAAAGGAGATCAAAAGGAAGATCAAAGCTACATCCAAACCTCTTCATCAACTCAAGGGAAGATCAAAGTTACATCCAAACCTCTTCATCAACTCAAGGGAAGATCAAAGCTATATCCCATATCTTCTCCATCAACTCAAAGGGATCAAAGGAAGATCAAAGCAGCAGATTCAAGATCCAACAATCTCAGACAAGATCTACTTCATTCTAGCATATCTCCTTATCTTGTTTGAGCATTTTCATCTTGTTCTATTTTCATTTCATTCAATCTATTGAAATCGAAGATCATCCCTACCGGTGGTTAGTAGGAAGGAAATCGGAAGTTCTCCGATCTGCGGTATAGCCGTCCCTGCCAGCTTTGTGTGTAGGAAGATAGAAAGAGGGCTTTCTATGTTCTGTGGTTTGGGGCGTGTCCCCGGTCAAGCTATGAGTCAACAGGGAAGCCTCACCGGGTTTTGGTGAGGGGTGGACGTAGGTTGCGGGGTTGCAACCGAACCACCTTAAAAATCCCTGTGTTGTGGGTTGTTCATCATGTGCATTTGCTCTATATCTTCTACCCCCATTCACAGGTTCGTGTGCTTCCATACTTGGTTATCTTGTTTACACACTCAAGCACTCAGATTTGCACTTTCGGTTTTACTTGTGCTTTAATTAGGCTTAGCACTTTGACTGCATCCCTAGGGCGGCCTGCTGCACCCTTGCACACAGGCGCCAAGGTGAAAGTATTGCTAAGTGTTTCCCTTGTGATGAGGACATCTCCCGGCATTCCCTATGGCACGAGGCGACTCCGACTTCGTGACCCCTTGGAGATGTGGTCCTCATGGCTATCTTTATTTGTTGCTTATGTAGTTTCTTTATTTGAGTCATATCATGTGTAATTTTCCTTTATTTGAGTCCATTATCTAGGTCTTAGAGTTAATTATCCAAGTCTTGAGTCATTTGGACCCTTAGTTGAGGACATTGGGCCCAGTTAGTGGGCTTGGCCCATGGGCGCCCCCCCCTGTCTCTTGGTCTTTTGCATTTATGCACTTTGTTAGGGGGTTTTGTGCAAATGGTCCAACTCTATATAAGGACCCCCCCCCCTCTCCCATTTGGAACAACTTTTGATGAATTGAAAAATTAAACCCTCAAGTATTCTCTCTCCCTCTCTCTATAGTTCTCTCTCTCTCTCTCACTACTTCTCCCTCTCTCTCTCTAAATTTCGAAATCCCCTCTCTCTCCTCCCTAATCACCCTTCTTTAAGACCCCTCCCCCTTCCCTATACACTCATTCAATTCCCCCTCCAACCCCTAGGTGGAAACCCCTTCTCCTAGGCACCCTTTCATCTTCCCAGGCACCCTTTCACCTTCCCAAGGCCACTCCCCACCCTTCCCAAGCCATATTCCTCCACCCAAGACCCCTTTCCCCTCTCCAAGGGACCCCTTCACCTCCCTAGGTCGTCCATCCCCTTCCCCTCCCTCCTAGGGTCGCACCCCCCTCCATCTCCACCCACATACACCACCACCACCTTAGCCTCCCCTCCACAAATCCATTCCAGCCCGCAGGCAGTTTCTGGCCCCAACTTGCAGAGCATTTTCCAACCCGTTCCAGGAGGATTCGGCATCCAAGCGCTTCAGCAAACTTGTGCATCCACGAGTCTTCTCCGCAGGCGAGTTGGAATCGCTCCGTTCCAAGATCGTGGCCGGCCGCTAGCTCCGTTCTACCGCGACTGCGCACTGGGGGCTCAACCAGAAGGCCATCTCTGTTCGACCTTCGTGCAGCGGCCAAGACTGGAGGAATCGGTCATCAAACTCTTCATCAAAATTCTTCCTCCCCCTGTCAGCTTTCAGAAGCCGAAGACGGAGCATCGTTTGAACGCCGTAAGTGGAAGTTACCATTTTTATACCGCCGGGCGTTCGTTCTGCCTCCTGTCTGTCTTCCCCGACCTGTCCCCCTTCAACGGGACCATCCTGTCCACACGGACTTCAGACAGTGGCGAGGCCGGCTCCGTTGGAAAGTAGACCTCCCCACGCTTCCATCGACACCGGCCGTTTGCAAAACAGAGCCCGGGAGCGTTCGTGGCGTCCTCGGCAATCTGCTGTTCAGAAGCTGAACCTGTGCAGGTCCTGAACAGGGACCCCGTTCGGTCGATCGTGGCAGCCCGGCTCGTGCAGAACGAAAATCCATAAAATTTGAGGCGCACCCCTATTCTGTTACGAAGCCAACGACACCGACCGCGCCTCCGGCAAAATTCCAGAAAGTGTTCTACGGCTACATCAGTGACTGCTGGTCCAGAATCCCAGAACCGGACAGGTTTCGGTATCGACCGCCGGTGTGATAATTAACCAATTTTCCCCACCCCGCTTGGCCGGCTGAAGGCCCCACCCTGCGTGGTGGTAGTGTTTGGTGTAAACTCCATAACCCCCACCCCGAGATCCCCCCTCCTGCGAGAGGCGTAGTTTTGTAATTAACTAACCAGCAGGTCAAGCTACCCCGCCGCGGCGTTCGGGTGCATACCCACGCCTCCCGGCGCGCCCATCGTCTCCGGCCGGGATCGGTGTCTTCACACCGATCAGGTGAGCTTCTGGTCCCTCTCCTGGTCCTCATTTACTTTGCTTAGCTAGTATCGTTTCCTTAGCTCGTTGGCGGTAATTGAGTGCCCGGACTTGATTGTTTGTGAAACCACGAGCGCACCACCGTGGCAAGTGAGAGAGCGCCACCCAAGCCCACGCCCCAGCGTGCTAGCCCGCCCATAAATTGGGTATCCCAGGCCCATTAGGGGTCAGCCATAAGCCCACCAACCGGTGGAAACCTTAGGGTCCCACCCCGGATCCTCGCCGGCATCACTCGGACCCACTGGGAGCGCATGTGCGTCGCGTGAGATAGGTCGCACGGTGAGCCGAATTGAGAGCTTGTATGCTTGTGGATGCATAGGTCTAGAGGTCAATATCATCATTAGTGGGCCGTTTCACATCAAGTGGTATCAGAGCAAGTTTTAGACTTGTCTCTACTAAGTCTAGTCCTAGGGCGCATTGTCATCTAGTTCATGAATCATGGCTACCACATACCCATCCCACTCGGCCCACTACCGGGATCCGATCAACCCAATACTTTGGGACATTATTCGAGATGAGGGTGTTACCTTTGATGGGTCGCATGCTAGTGATTACCTCAAGTGGGAGGCTGCAATGGAAAGGAACTTTGAGAGGAATCGGGTATACGGACACACAAGAGTTTGTAGGGCCAAGGGACAAATTCGGGGTCAAGCCAAGATAGAATTGGAACACATAGAGGCCATAAGAAGGATTGAGAGGCAAGAGCCCATTCACTCGTGGGAAGAGATGACGAGAGAACTTAGGAAAATCTACATTCCAAAACCTTCCTACTCTTCCTACTCACACACCCCTAGCCCGAGGAGCACCACCACTACTCAATCCCAACCCGGCCAACTTAAGACCATCCATAGGACTCCGCCCCCACCACCCCTAACCGATCCCCTCTCCACATTTCGCCACCAACTCCTCTCCCTTAGAACCCAACTGTCCCAACTACCCACCCCTCCACCTAGGCCCCCAAAGACCACCACCCTCCAACCCACAAATCCCTACCAAACCCCTCCACCCCAAAGAGTTGAGAAAGTGATTGAAGTTCATGAAGCTCCCCTTGAATGGGAGGAAGAATTTGAGGCACAATGCCAAGAGTCAAGTCAGGAAAACCCAATCCCCACCAACCTTCCCCAACTAAAACTCACTTCCATAACCCTCACCGTTCAAACCCAAGTGGATCCCGTGCCCACCCCTCCACCTAGGCCCGCACCGGTCACCACCCCGCAACTCACTATTCCCCATGAGACCCATACTCCCCAAACCCCCGTAGCCCCTACTACTACCCCTCCATTATCCCCTATAAGGGATGCCCCACCCAAGATCGACCAATCCAACTGTCTTCACCCAACCCACCTTCCACTTCCAACTACAAACCTACCCCAACCTAGACTCCCACTACCTCCACTTCCAACCCCAACCCAATTCCGACCTTGCTCATCACCTTGGGGGCGCCATGCACCTACCATCACCACCCCACCCCGAACATACTCTCTCACCTCTTTGGAGGAGGAACCCATACCCGACCCCAAAGTGGTGAACACCCCGGACCCAATTCCCAACATGGAGACCACACATGTCCAAATTGAAGAAAAAAACTCACATGGTAACCCTCACCCTACACCACCCTCTCTAGATGGGACCGAGCTTATTTTAGGAGAGACCCTTGTTAGCTGGTTGATGGGTAGCCCAATTAGAGAGATGATGGCCCATGCCTACCCTCCCATGGAACAACACCTCCCCATAGTCCCTCTCTCCTCCTATCACACCACTATCCAATCCTCCTATGAGGTTGAGAGTTGGGATGACCTTCTTAAGGGCCTAGCATGGCAAATAGAGTTGACCGACATGTTGGCCACAATGGCTGACCAACCTAGGAGCGTTGACCTCCTACATCTATGTGTCGGATCCATCACCACAGCTTACACTGTAGGTTGCTACACTAGCGACCTCCTTCTAATCCTCCCTACACCGGATGAGCCTGCTGCTCTCCATGAATTAGAATTGCTTATCTCGGGTAGAGTGTCAAACCATCCCTTCCTGGCTGATCCACCCACCAAAGACTTCGGCCCAATTATTTCTTTAGAGAAGGATGACTCACCGCTACATGAGGACCTGGAGTTCCTCTCCCTAGGGGACCCTTACCATGACCCCTTTGACCCCTTCCTATGGGAGTCTAGACCCCCATGCAACCCACCCCCCTTACCCACCACCCACCCTTTCCTACCCTCACCCACCTTAATAGACCAGGCCCACTCTATTTTCCCAGACCCATCTGACCCCTATGAGAGGAAACTCCCACACCAAGCCATACACATTAGGGATGCCATTTGGGAAGGAACGCATGTGTCTAGACACACCACACCGCTTGACATGATTCATGAGTCGGGTCCATTCATTCAAATCACCCACATGACATGTAAGAAGTATGAGTGGTCTATGTACGGATGTAATGGCCCACCCTCGTTCGTCGCAAGTCTTAGGCATGAGAGAAATATTCAAGGAAGTTCGGGTTCCCCGGTAATTATCACCACCATGCATGATAGATCCATCTATGGTTGTCCTGGCCCACCTAGGTCTATTAGGGCCTACATGGCATGGCATGATAGGTCCCTTTATGGGTTTTCCGGGTCTTCCATCCCCACCCCCTTTGACAAGACGCATAAGCCTCCTAGGTCTACCAAAGTCTGTGTAGCACCACTGCATGATAGGTCCACTTTTGGTTGTCCAGGACCCCCATTATCTCCTAGTGAGTCAACATCCACAAAGATACATGAAAACATCCGCAAGCATATAGGCAAAAGCAATGAGGCTTACAAAAGGCAGGCCGATGCTCATCGTCGTCACTATGAATACCAAGTGGGAGACCATGTGATGGTGCGGACACGGGGTTTGGGACCCTTTCGGGTTCTAAGACGGGTTGGTACCAATGCTTATGAGCTCGACTTACCTAAGGGCTTTGGGGTTCACCCCACTTTCAATGTGGCGGATCTGGTTCGCTATAAGGGCCCCACGGTGGAACCCAGTCAGGATCTCGAGCCTTTACCCCCCCTTGTGAGTGACCCTCCCGGAGCGAAACTACCACCCCGATTGAGAGGCCGACTTGAGCAAGTGGAGGCAATACTGGATGAGCAGAGCACACTTACCAGGAACAGGGTCTACCAGCGCTACCTCGTGAGGTGGAAAGGCCGTTCCCCGACCGAGGATGCTTGGGTAAGCCGAGAGGACTTGATGCGCCTAGACCCGGACCTGCTGGTGCAGTACGAGAGCCGATTGGACCCCTACTCGACGGGGTCGAGTTCTCCCCACCCCGGGGGATTTGATGAGGACATCTCCCGGCATTCCCTATGGCACGAGGCGACTCCGACTTCGTGACCCCTTGGAGATGTGGTCCTCATGGCTATCTTTATTTGTTGCTTATGTAGTTTCTTTATTTGAGTCATATCATGTGTAATTTTCCTTTATTTGAGTCCATTATCTAGGTCTTAGAGTTAATTATCCAAGTCTTGAGTCATTTGGACCCTTAGTTGAGGACATTGGGCCCAGTTAGTGGGCTTGGCCCATGGGCGCCCCCCCCTGTCTCTTGGTCTTTTGCATTTATGCACTTTGTTAGGGGGTTTTGTGCAAATGGTCCAACTCTATATAAGGACCCCCCCCCTCTCCCATTTGGAACAACTTTTGATGAATTGAAAAATTAAACCCTCAAGTATTCTCTCTCCCTCTCTCTATAGTTCTCTCTCTCTCTCTCACTACTTCTCCCTCTCTCTCTCTAAATTTCGAAATCCCCTCTCTCTCCTCCCTAATCACCCTTCTTTAAGACCCCTCCCCCTTCCCTATACACTCATTCAATTCCCCCTCCAACCCCTAGGTGGAAACCCCTTCTCCTAGGCACCCTTTCATCTTCCCAGGCACCCTTTCACCTTCCCAAGGCCACTCCCCACCCTTCCCAAGCCATATTCCTCCACCCAAGACCCCTTTCCCCTCTCCAAGGGACCCCTTCACCTCCCTAGGTCGTCCATCCCCTTCCCCTCCCTCCTAGGGTCGCACCCCCCTCCATCTCCACCCACATACACCACCACCACCTTAGCCTCCCCTCCACAAATCCATTCCAGCCCGCAGGCAGTTTCTGGCCCCAACTTGCAGAGCATTTTCCAACCCGTTCCAGGAGGATTCGGCATCCAAGCGCTTCAGCAAACTTGTGCATCCACGAGTCTTCTCCGCAGGCGAGTTGGAATCGCTCCGTTCCAAGATCGTGGCCGGCCGCTAGCTCCGTTCTACCGCGACTGCGCACTGGGGGCTCAACCAGAAGGCCATCTCTGTTCGACCTTCGTGCAGCGGCCAAGACTGGAGGAATCGGTCATCAAACTCTTCATCAAAATTCTTCCTCCCCCTGTCAGCTTTCAGAAGCCGAAGACGGAGCATCGTTTGAACGCCGTAAGTGGAAGTTACCATTTTTATACCGCCGGGCGTTCGTTCTGCCTCCTGTCTGTCTTCCCCGACCTGTCCCCCTTCAACGGGACCATCCTGTCCACACGGACTTCAGACAGTGGCGAGGCCGGCTCCGTTGGAAAGTAGACCTCCCCACGCTTCCATCGACACCGGCCGTTTGCAAAACAGAGCCCGGGAGCGTTCGTGGCGTCCTCGGCAATCTGCTGTTCAGAAGCTGAACCTGTGCAGGTCCTGAACAGGGACCCCGTTCGGTCGATCGTGGCAGCCCGGCTCGTGCAGAACGAAAATCCATAAAATTTGAGGCGCACCCCTATTCTGTTACGAAGCCAACGACACCGACCGCGCCTCCGGCAAAATTCCAGAAAGTGTTCTACGGCTACATCAGTGACTGCTGGTCCAGAATCCCAGAACCGGACAGGTTTCGGTATCGACCGCCGGTGTGATAATTAACCAATTTTCCCCACCCCGCTTGGCCGGCTGAAGGCCCCACCCTGCGTGGTGGTAGTGTTTGGTGTAAACTCCATAACCCGCACCCCGAGATCCCCCCTCCTGCGAGAGGCGTAGTTTTGTAATTAACTAACCAGCAGGTCAAGCTACCCCGCCGCGGCGTTCGGGTGCATACCCACGCCTCCCGGCGCGCCCATCGTCTCCGGCCGGGATCGGTGTCTTCACACCGATCAGGTGAGCTTCTGGTCCCTCTCCTGGTCCTCATTTACTTTGCTTAGCTAGTATCGTTTCCTTAGCTCGTTGGCGGTAATTGAGTGCCCGGACTTGATTGTTTGTGAAACCACGAGCGCACCACCGTGGCAAGTGAGAGAGCGCCACCCAAGCCCACGCCCCAGCGTGCTAGCCCGCCCATAAATTGGGTATCCCAGGCCCATTAGGGGTCAGCCATAAGCCCACCAACCGGTGGAAACCTTAGGGTCCCACCCCGGATCCTCGCCGGCATCACTCGGACCCACTGGGAGCGCATGTGCGTCGCGTGAGATAGGTCGCACGGTGAGCCGAATTGAGAGCTTGTATGCTTGTGGATGCATAGGTCTAGAGGTCAATATCATCATTAGTGGGCCGTTTCACATCACCTTGCTTAGACTCGCATGCACCTTGGTTGATCACCACAACATTCACACACATATGCACTTTGAGTGATCAACATAGCACATACACACGCACGGTTGTTGCAAGCTATTTCATGCTCTAGTGTTATGCTTTATGATCCCTGCACTACAAGGCTTGTATCTCCCAAAGATCACAAATGTGCTTAAAGAAGAGTTGACGCTTTATCGCTTGTAATTCAAGTCTTTTCATTTGAGCCACTCTACTTAATTCCGTTGTGCATTGTGCCAAAGTGATTCATTCACTTTATAGGAGTGGTTCATGCTTCCGATATCTAAGAGTTTTTAAATAGGCCAAAACTTTTGATAGGATCTATTCAACCCCCCCTTCTAGATCCGTTTGCACCTTGCGGGACCCAACAGGAAGTTGTAGCCTAGAACGGGTATTCTTCCGGCGATGACCCACCTCCTCAGCAGCAGGGGCTTCTCATGATCCTTTTTCTTTGTCTGCTCTTTTCATGATCTCTCTTCTTCTCTCTCGTATCTCTTCTCTGGCTCTCGTATTCTCTTTTTTATTCTCACTGCTCTCCTCTCCTTCTTTTGGCTCTTCCGTCTGGTCTCCTATCTGATTCCCTCTTCTCTGTCGATCGAATGAGATGGATTTTATAGGGAGAAGGTGATACGGTGGCTGGAGGCGAGAATGAGATGATCCGACATAATGGGGCGCGCCCCTAGCCGTCGGTTCAAGTGTGGCCGCAGGTTCAATAGCATATGAGGAGGGGTGGTGATCTAGCACGCTGGGGTGCGCCCCTGGCCGTCGGGTCAGGGCTGGCCGGCGGGTCGCCCAAGGTTCAGCCCATTTTGGATTTCTTTTGGCCCATTCGACTAGCTTTTGGCTTATTCGACCATTCCTTGGCCCATTTAGTTTACTTAGGCCCTTTTTTGATGATTTAGACCCATCTTTTACCCATTAAAATGGTTGGCCAACTAACTGCCTTGTCCTTATTGTCCGGCTTCTGACTGCTCCTTCAGGAATGGTCCCGAATATACTTTTGAACTCCCAGATCTCATTTTAGCAGCTATCCCTTGTAGCCGAGCATCTTTTCTTTTCTTCTTTCTCTTCGGTCCCATCTTTTATTCCGCTCCCGCCATTCTTTTCCTTTTTTTTTCTTCTCTTCAATCCTGAAAGATAAGAAACAACAAAGATAGTTTAGACTTATTTTTAGCGTGTCAACAAATGTCCCCCACCCGCAGGTGGTGTGAACGAGGGATGAGTGAGCGGGGCCTGCTGGTGCAGCCCGTCTAAAAATGTTATATGTGTCTTTTTATTCTTTATTTTCATTCATGCAAACATGCAAGCATTCATCATCAGCAGGAAAAAGATAGACATATAGGATAGCTCCCTTTTATCAAGGATATGATAAGAACAGTGCCCATGATTCATGGACAGAGTCCGGCTCACAAAACACAACTAAGAGAGATGTGCATTCGTAAAGATGGCACCACATAGAATATGTGCATAGCATAAACCACAATCTACACCCAAGATTATTTCTCTATGGTGTGATAGTGCAAGTATGTGAGCTTCGAATCCTAGACATAGGGATATGCAGATGTTCTAAGTAACACTATAGGATTACTCTAGTCCCCACACATACATTTTGGATTTTTCAACTTTCGGTAGCTTCTCACAGCCCCCTTGTTTATTCTAAATTTTGAATTTCATCATTCGACGCGAGTCTCCTCATGTGTCTCAATGGGGATTCTCGGCTACTAAGATTCATCCCTTATTGTGATTTTATGGTGGAGTTTGCTTCACCATTCTGTGTGAGTTTTCTCATTTGTTTCAGTGGGGATTCCCGGCTTCTTGGATCCGCACTCCCTTATTGTGAATTTGTTGTGGAGCTTACTTCACCATTCCGCGCGAGTTTCCTCATTTTTCAGTGGAGATTCTCGGCTTCCTGGATTTGCATTCCACTTCTCAACATCATTTTTTTTAAATAAAAGGGGCAAGCAGTGTTTTCCTCACGATCATCCTTCGTGCGAGTGTAGAGATTCGAGCATCCATGAAGTGTTAGGAAGAATTTCTAGCATCCCTATGGTTGGAGATCGCTGAACGCATTGTGTGTGAAGTGTGGGAGTTTTATCTCATGTGTATTTCTTGAGCTATGCTAGCAACATAGCTATGACACTTCCCCTTGACGTATGCACTCACCGTAAATTAGTTTTTCATTCCTTAGTGTATGTCGTGACGCACACATATCTAGAATCGGGGCATCGCTATTTAGCAAGGAAGCACGGTCCTAGAAGATTTTAAGGAGGTGTATTAAGCTATATTGTAGGCAAACACGCAAGCAGGGTAAGCAAGCATTCAGAATCAAAAGCATGCAGGGGTGTACAAAGGTATATATATATATATATATATATATCATTGTTATATACGTATACCTTATAGTATATCATCATTTCTATTGTTTATTTATTTATTCAAACGCTTGATGCGAAAACTTGCAAGTTGGTTATTTGAGAGTATGAAATCGATGCCGAAGCAATAAGGGAAGGGTTTTATCCATTGTGGTGAGTCTCGGGGAGACAAAGGGGTTGGCATTGGCCAAAAGGGAGTCATTTTGTTCAAACGGTAAGTCTGGGTCAAAGGTAAGATAGCAGCCTTTGACAAGATATCTTAGCCGAAAGCAAAACAACGGGTTTTGACGAGAAGTCTAACCCGAAAGTAGGAAAGCGGGCTTTGCTAAACGGAAGGGTAGCGGGCTGCGAAAGTCAGAGAGTAGTAAGAAAGCGGGCTACAAAAGTTGGTAGTAGGAAAGCAAGCTGTGAAAGCCAGAAAATAGCAGAAAAGTGGGCCTTGAAAGCCGACAGATAGCATGAAAGTGGGCTGGGAGAGCCGGAGGATAATAGAGAAGCGGGCCTCGACGGCATGTCTAAGCAAGAGGGAAGCGGGCCTCGACCGAAGGTCTAAGTCGAAAGATAGTAGGGGAGTAGGCTTTGACAGCGTGTCTAAGCTAGAGGGAAGCAGGTTTTGACGATGTGTCTAAGCCGAAGGGTAGTGGGGAAGCAAGCTGCAAGAGCCAGCAGGTAGTAGGAAAGCAGGCTGCGAGAGCCGGCGGATAGCAGGGAAACGGGCTAAGAAAGCCGAAAGATAGCAAAGAAGCAGGCTGTGACAGTCGAGAGATAGCGGGATAGCAGGTTACAAGAGCCAGAAGGTAGTAGGAAAGCGGGCTTTGAAAGCCAAAAAATAGTAGGAAAGTGGGCTTTGAAAGTCAATAGATAGCAGGAAAGGAGGCTGCGAGAGCCGAAAGATAACAGAGAAGCGGGCTTCAACGGCATGTCTAAGCCAGAGGGAAGCCAGCTTCGATGGTGTGTCTAAGTCGAAGGATAGTATGGACGCGGGCCTTGACGGTATGTCTAAGCCGAAGGGAAAGCGGGCCTTGACTGAAGGTCTAAGCCGAAAGATGATAGCAAGAAAGCAAGCTTCGACGATGTCTCTACGCCAGAGGGAAGCAGGCCTTGACAAAGCTCTAAGCCGAAAGATAGCAGGAAAGCAGGCTTTGATGGTGTGTCTAAGCTAGAGGGAAGCGGGCCTTGACCAAAGGTCTAAGCCAAAAGATAGCAGGAAAGTAGGCTTCGACGGTGTGTCTATGCCAGAGGGAAGCGGGCCTTGACCGAAGGTCGAAGCCAAAATACAACAGGATAGCAGGCTGCAAGAACCAAAAGGTAATTTACCCGAATTATGTGATAGCGGGCTTTAACCAAAAAGGTTGAGCCGAGATGTAGGATAATCGAAATATGTGATAGCGAGCTTTGGCTGAAGTGGCTAAGCCAAAAAATGGGATAGCTGAAAGTCCTGATAGTGGGCTTTAGTCGAAATGGCTAAGCTGAAAGATATAACAGCTAAAGAATTGTGAAAGCGGGCTTGGGCCGAAAATGGCTAAGCTGAAAGATAAGATAGCTAAGATATAAGGTAGTAGGCTTTGGCCAACATGGCCAATCCAAAAGGTGAGGTAGCCGAAGTATATTATAGTAGGCCTGAGAAATTACGATAGCGGGCTTTGCCAAGCCAAAATCAGGGAGAGCGGGCTTGTAAGCTGAAATCAAGGGGAGTGGGCTTCCGAGCTGACATCCATGAAAGCGTTCTGTGAGCCGAAATCAAAGAGGGAGAGCTTGTAATCCAAAATCAGGGGAAGCGAGCTTCGACGAAAGGTCTAAGCCATCGGGTTGTATTGGTTACCGCGGTGGGACATATGGATTGGTCTTGATAGCGGGCTTTGGCCGAAATGGTTATGCCGAAGGATAGAGTAGCTAAAAAATATGATAGCGGGCTTTACTAAGCCGAAAGATGAGATAGAGGAAGTTATGATAGCAGCTTTGGTCGAAATGGCTAAGCCGAAAGGTAGAATAGTTGATAGATATGTTAGCAGGCTTCTGCCAAGATGGCTGAGCCGAATGATAGAATAGCTGAGAGATATGATAGGGGGCTTTAGCTGAGATGGCTAAGCCAGAAAATGGAACAGCGAAAATATATCGTAGCGGGCTTTCGCTGGGATGGCTAAGCCGAAAGATAGGATAGCTGAAAAATATATGGTAGCGGGCTATAGCCGGAATGGCCAAGCCGGAAGATAGAATAGCTGAAAGATATGGTAGCGGGCTTTAGCCGAGATGGCTAAGCCGAAAGATAGGATAGTTGAAAAATATATGGTAGCGGGCTTTGGCCAGAATGGCTAAGCTGGAAGATAGAATAGCTGAAATGTAAGGTAGCAGGCTTCCACCGGAATGGCTAAGCCAAAGACGAGATAGTTGAGATATGTGATAGTGGGCTTTAGCCGAGGTGGCTAAGCCGAGGATAGAATAGCTGAAATATATGATAGGGTGTCGAGCTTGAAAACAAGGATAACTAGCTTTGATTTGACTTCATGGTCGGAAGATAGGATAGCGAATCTCGAAAGGATGTCGAGCTCGGAAGTAGCATGGGATAGATGTTGCCTCGATGGAATGTCAAAGTCAACCAACCTGACTCAGATGAAAGGTTTGGGTCGGGGCAGAATATAGCCATTGACCCTACATAATGTTGAGGTCAACCCACTTGGCAAAGATGTGAGGTCTAAGCCAAGGGCCGAATATAAACGTCGACCCGACGAGATGTCAGAGTCAACAAACCTTGCTCAGATGGCAGGTCCAGGACAAGGGTAGAATATGTAATAGAGATGTCGACCTGATGGTACCTCGAGGTCAACCAACCTGGTAGAGACATGGGGTCTAGACTAGGGCAGAATGGAATATAGATGTTGACTCGACGGAATGTCAAAGTCAACCAACCTTGCTTAGACGGAAGGTCCGAAACAAGGGTAGAATATGAAGGTATGGGTGTCGACCTGATGGTACATCAAGGTCAACCAATCTGGCAGAGACGTGGGGTCTAGACAAGGGCAGAATGGAATATAGATGTTGACTCGACAGAATGTCAAAGTCAACCAACCTTGCTCAGACGGAAGGTCCGAAACAAGGGTAGAATATGAAAATTTGGGTGTTGACCTGATGGTACATCAAGGTCAGCCAACTTGGTAGAGACGTAGGGTCTAGACTAAGGTAGAATGGAATATAGATGTTGACTCGACGAAATGTCAAAGTCAACCAGCCTTGCTCAGACGGAAGGTCCAAAACAAGGGTAGAATATGAAGATATGGGTGTCGACCTGATGGTACATCAAGGTCAACCAACATGGCAGAGACGTGGGGTCTAGGCTAGGATAGAATGGAATATAGATGTTGACTCGATGGAATGCCAAAATCAACCAACCTGGCTCAGACGGAAGGTCCGAAACAAGGGTAAAATATGAAAATATGGGTGTCAACCTAATGGTACATCAAGGTCAACCAACATTGTAGAGACGTGGGGTCTAGACTACGGCAAAATGGAATATAAATGTTGACTCGACGGAATGTCGAAGTCAACTAGCCTTGCTCAGACGGTAGGTCCAAACCAAGCGTAGAATATGAAGATATGGGTGTCGACCTAATGGTACATCAAGGTCAACCAACCTGGCAGAGACGTGGGGTCTAGACCAGGGTACAATAGAATATAGATGTTGACTCGACGGAATGTCGAAATCAACCAATCTAGCGAGGACATGAGGTCTAAGCCTAGGGTAGAATATAGACGTCAACCCGACGGGGTGTCAAGGTCAACCAACTTGGCTAAGATGTGAGGTCTAGGCCAAGGGTAGAATATAGACGTTGACTCGACAGAATGTCGAGGTCAACAAACCTTGCTCAGATGGCAGGTCCGGGACAAGGGCAGAATAGATGTCGATTTGACGGAACGTTGAAATCAACGAACTTGGCGAAGATGAGAGGTCTAGGCCAAGGGAGTGTAGATGTAGATGTTGACTCGAAGGAATGTCGAAGTCAATGAACTTGGTGAAGACGAGAGGTCTAAGCCAAGGTAGTATAGAGGCAGATGTTGACTTGACGGAATGTCGAAGTCAACGAACTTGGCGAAGATGAGAGGTCTAGGCCAAGGTAGTATAGAGGTAGATGTTGACTTGACGAAATGTCAAAGTCAACGAACTTGGCGAAAATGAGTGGTCTACGCCAAGTTAGTATAGAGGTAGATGTTGACTTGACAGAATTTCGAAGTCAACGGACTTGGCGAAGACAAGAGGTCTAGGCCAAGGCAATGTAGGTGTATATGTTGATTCGACATAATGCCGAAGTCGACCAACTTGGCGAAGACGAGAGGTCTAAGCCAAGGCAGTATAGATGTATAGTGGGACCAAGAGTTGGTGCCCGCCAAAGGTGTTTTCTTCTTTTTGTTTGTCATGCATCATCATTCATCATTTTTTTTTGCAATGCCTCCAGGTACAAACTAGCCCCTAGTACGGGCCATTTTGTCTGGTGGGACTATTAATGAACTCGACTGCCTTGTTATTGCGGTAGTGGGATTGTTGATACAAGCTTTATAGCTCGGCCAGTGCGTTGGCTCTAGTGATTTAAGCTGGTTCAATATGGATCCTTTGATAGCGGGGGGGGGGGTGGGGTGGGGGGGTGGGGGTTGCTACGTGATCACTTTTGAGTCAGCATCGCCATGGGGAACAGATAGTAGCAGCCGTGCATAGAATAATCGGCTACCCTCTATGTCATTGTCTTCTACGCGGATATCCCAGAATGTTGTAGCTTTTGTGAGGATAGGCTCCCAGAACTTGCGCCATGTGCTGGTTCTTTGGTTTGCTTGTGTCAGTAGTTGTGATTGCGGGGAGTCTTTTCAGCTCCGGAGACGGTGCCGGTAGTTCTATGCTCCCCCAGTTGTGCACCACGCACTACTTGTAGGGACTTTATTTGTAGAAGAGACTGCAGGGATTACACCCGTTTCATGGTATTCTTTTCTTGTAGGATGCCTAGTCTCAGGTATCAAACCATCTGGAGTAGCTTCCCGGAGAGGGAGAGATCCCATTCTTCTATTGAATAGAATGCAATAAATAAGTCTTTTGAGCTAGGAACTTGAAGTCTTCAGCAATACAATTATTCAGCATTCGTAGCGGGTTGTCCAACTCCCTGCGGGGCTTTGAAGCGTCCGGATAATTTCATCATCATCATTTTCATCATTCCCCATGCCAGGGTGGATAGCTAGAGAAGAGCTGCTTGGAGTACCTCCTTGCATTGGACAGCTTGCTTTCCTTGCGGAAAGTCATGTAGACAGTGACGAGGGGATCCAGTTATCGGACTCCAGCATCTTCCTTTCTTTATTTCTAGCTCCCTAGGCGGGGACAACGGTAGCAATTTTTTGTTTCTTCCTTATTTTCTTTTGGTGGCCCTCAAGCGAGGAATAGAATCCTACTGAGGTTAGAGGCACTTCAAAGTTTGATTGCGGCTGAATATCTTTTCATTCCCGCCTCTTGTCAGGCGTATATAGCTTTTTTATTGACCCTGGGAAAGGAGTATGCGGCTGAGTGTCTCCCGGGTGAACTAGCCTCATTTGACAATTGCTTATTCAGTTTCCCCCTCTCACGTGAAGTGACCTATGAGGGGCTTGTAGAAGGCGGGTGTACATCCCCCCTCAGAGAGAGTTGAACATTCTTCATCATATGTAGGAGCATGCAGAGCAGCGGTTGCATTGCACTAGATCTTTTAATTTGAAGAGAACACTTGTCATAGATTCTCCTCCATATCTTCATCATTGTGTTGTTAACCCTGACATTGGTAAACTCCATTCTTGAATTGATCGGCTTAAGTGAAGCCGACAGCGTATTGAGCAGCAAAGCAACATCTTTTATTTTTGTCTTTGGGCTTATTTCTTCTCTTTTCTTCAGCATTTGCCCCCAAGATGGAGCACTATTTACATTTTACTTGGCATCTTGTATTATTTTGTTCGGCTTCTTGTCACAATTGAGGGAGCTTGAAATGCACTTCAGAGGATATGCTTCTCTAGCCGATACAGTGAGGCCATGTTGGCCATTGCCTTAAGGACAGGCATTGGGTGAGGGCAAGGTGGGTCCACCCTATATTCACCTATCTGCAACTCACCATTTTGGATCATGTCCTCCATGATGTCTTTAAATACATAGCAGTCCTCGATGAGATGCCCCCTCTTTTGATGGTAGGGACAGGATCAAGTATCATCTTTTCTTTTAATGTAATTTGGTCTTTTGAGCTCTAGGAGGATGACCTTGTTATATTTGCAGGCTAGTGCGGGCACCAGAGCTAGCGATAAGCTCAATTCGGCGAGCCGTCGGTACCGGACACGCAGCACTACTCGGGCAACATCGGCATCCTTACGGCTGGGAGGCAGTTTAGAGTCTCCGTCTTGAGTCTTGATGTATTTCAGTATTTATTTGGATTGTAATTGGGGTATAGTGTGTGCTTGTAATTTTTGGGTTTAATTTTGGGTCAAGGGAGTGCTAGTTGGGCTAGTATCATCAAAATGGTATATTTGGGGGTTTATTTTCTGATTGGGCCTTAAGGCCACTTAGAGCCCAATTGGGCCACTCCCTCCCTTATGGGCTTCCTGGCTTGAGGGCCCATTAGGCTAGTCCATGGTCCATGGTAGAATATTGACCAAAGTTGCCAACTTTGACCATGGAAGAGGGGGCGCCCTCCACCTTTTTCCCCCATGTGGGGATTTGAATATTCCCCTCCCCAATTTACCCTCCACTCTCCCCTTGACCAAGGGTATCTTAGGTCATTGTATTAGGTCTAGGGTTTCCATAAAAAACCTCTCTTGTAACAATTTTAAGTAGAAATAATACAACAAAAATCAGAAATTTGTGAGATTGTGCCAAGGGCGCCCTCTCCCTCTCTCCTTATTCCTTCTTGCAGCTGTGAATGCTACAGATCTAGGGTGTGAAGCCCTCTTCCTTGGAGTGATTCCAAGTTCTATTAACTCCACTGGGTGCGACGCTCAGCCATCGCCATCGCCGCCTGCATCCGTTCCGTTGACGAGCCGCCACAACCCATTCTTTGGCCTGCTGTCCAGAACTCTGGGAGTCAGGATACAACCTGAAAGAAAAGGTTGGTTGGCAAAATCCCATCATCTGATGATCTTCAAAATTTGATATATTCATCCCCACGTCCTCCCCTCTTCCCAGTTCAAATTTTAGGCCGATCCACCACCTTTTACCCCTCCTCCCACTTGTGTCTTTCCACCCCACGCAGTCTGCCTGTCTGCAGATCTGCTAGATAGCAACTTTATTAACCAATTTCCCACCCTCTAAACCTTCTCAGATGGCCACCAAATTTCTTTTGAATGTCCCTCACTTTCCCCTCTTTCAGCCATATTAATCCCTCCCCTCAGATCTACCATTTACCCCCGGTCAAACCCCATCTTCAGGCAGATCACTATCTATCCTACACTCCGGCCCAGCACAAGTACAGTGGTGCAAAGTTTCCCTTGGAGAATCAGGCCTTTGGATGGTTGTAAATTTCATATATGTTGTAGCTCCTCAAGTGTAGTTTGCAATGGTGCTGGGTTCGTTCCGATCCGCCTCCGTATCTGAGCGCAACAAGTGTTTTCGTCGAGTCGCGCAGATCTACCCACTCACAGGACTGCGGGATAGATCTGAGGTTTAGAAATCCCCTCGGCCCTTTGGCTGCGATCCAGCCACCTCCGATCTTAGGGATCGAAGAGGGACATCCCACCAACATCCTAGCCAACCGCCGCTGCCATAAGATGATCGAAAGCCGCCATCCCATGTGCCGCACGTGCTTGCTGTCCAGCAGATCAAAACCGTACCGATCCGGACCAGCAGCCCACCTCCGCCCCGAAAGCCCCTCCGACTTGCTGCCCGTCAACCCAAGATCGGCGCTCCCGGATTGCAGTTGTAGCCCTTTACCTCCCTGCGTGGAGTGGACCGTAAATTCAGTGTTGTAATTATTTATATTTACTGTACCGGGAGTTATGCATCTTGGCCGGGAAGTCATCCCCACGTCCCGAGCGTGAAGGTACGTTTTGGCTCCTCTTTTGTCACTTTTCTAATTTCGTATATGTTTGAATGCCGCTGCTTGCATGAGATAGGATAACTAGCTCGCTTAAGATTCCATCACCGCTATGAGAAAGAGAGCGTGACCGTCCTGTGACTCGATCCGAGCACGTGAATGAGCCGACCACCCTTGACTCTATGCCGGTTTATCAACCGAGCAAATCCCCGCGTTTCACTCGCTTGGGACGACTTGTGAGCTTGTATTTCTATTGAAGGCATATACCCCGTAGGAGCTCTTGGTGTTGAGTCGAGTTACCTTTGTTGTTCGCATCGTTGCTGGTCACATCATCCATTTAGTCGCGTCGTCGCCTAGAGTCCCAGATTTGTATCAAATTGGTCTCGATTCGCATTTCCCCAGCATCAAATTGGTATCAGAGCGTGGTTTGAGTCTAGTGTCATCTTGTCCTAGGTGTGCATTTCATCCCTATATCCGGTATATTAAAAGGTGTTACTGGAACGATAGGTTACGCCTATTGGGAAGGTAGCATCCTTGGGTGAGTGGATCTTCGGATCAATATCTCCACTACATATTGGATATTGGTTGAGTCTAAGATAGTCTTGCTCTAGGTGTTGCATTCCATTCCTATATCCGGTATATTAAAAGGTGTTACTGGAAAGATAGGTTAAGCCTAATGGGAAGGTGACAGCCTTGCGTGAGTTGGATATTCGGGTCATATCTCCGCCAAGTACTGGATATTGGTAAGAGTCTAAGAGTATAGGGTCATGTTTGAGTCTACTTTTCCTTTACTTTAGGGTCAAGTTCAGTCCGAGTTAAAATCATGATCGGTCCTAGTCCAGTTCGAGGTCGGTCCGCCAATGTTCCCATAGCACCATGAGTACCCACCCGGAGAGGTCCGATCTTCAGCCTGCACCTATGGTTGAACGTTGGGGTTACACTTCCACCGTGTCATCTCTGGCTGACTTGTTCATGGCCTTTATAGACCGAATGGATGAACGGGAAGGCCGTCTTGAGGGTCGCTCGTGTAGGCCCACCCGGAGAGAGGCCAATGTCCCGCCAGCACCAATGGTGGATCCTGCACCCATGGCTGATCCTCTAGACCATGCCCCTACAGATTCCCCTCTGGATGACCCAACCCACATGTCAACGAGTGGTTCGATCCTACACTCTATCATTTCTACTGCCACTCTACCCAATGGGTCCACAACGAAACTCGATTTCATTTATATGGAGTCAGATAATTGGGTTTCTCTAGATATCGTTGAGTCCCTCTCCAAGACTGGCGAGATTGTCCGCAAAGTGATTTAGCGTTTGTCGAGTTCCAAAAGAAGATCGGCTCCGATCTTTACTTCGATGGTGCATGGTGCAAAATTGGTATGCTAGCAGGACCATGCATTATATTAAGGCGACCATGGCTTGAAGAGAGGAGTGCGACCTTTGACCCAGAGCGGAGGACCTGGACTTTACATCCTCCACATTTGCCCGGCGAGTTCACATTCCACAACGTTTTGACAGTCACACTAATAGATGACATTCAGTCAGTCATCCCGGTGTCACCTGTCACCTATGTTCAGCCAGTCGACCCTACTTTGCCTGCCAATCAGGTGTCTCAATCATCCCTAGATCCCCATTCGGAGCTAATCATCAGGGAAACTCTAGTGAGTTGGTTAATGAAGGTCTTATTTCTAGATGTCAAAATTCCTTGCTACCCTTCCTTAGAGCCAGCCTTACAAGTAGTGTCCACCACCACTTCTCGCACCACTTTCCACTCATTTTACTTCGTGGACACCATGGACGATCTCCTTGAGGGATTAGGTTGGCAAATGGAGCTGACCAGTATGTTGGCTCTTGGGCCCAATACACCCAGGTGCATTAGCTTCATATACCCCTCCTTGGGTTCCCTTCTATCTACACTGTGGGCCCAGACACCAGTGAGCTGGTGTTGTTCTTACCTCTACCCTACGAGCTCCACCACTTTCCACCCCATGACCCCTTCTCTCCCATAGAGAAGCCCATACACCTCCAAGAGCCAGCAACCTCCTAGACCCACATGCAGTCAGCCCCTATCCAGCCAACCACTATGCAGTTAGCCCCCATACAATCAGTCATCCCTATTTTGTTAGCGTCCCCCGAGCCTTCCGTTGAGCAGTCACTCATCACTGTCTTACCACCATCAACGCCCTATGTTGACGCAGTATGGTTTGACTACTACCGTGTCCATGAGAGATGGCAACCTGATTTCACCTTCCTAGTGATCCATGCCAAGCATTTAGATGACTCCCCCGTAGTCCACCTCCTTGTCCTCAAACACTTCAAAACCCGAGGATGAATCTTTTTGAACCAGTAGAGATTGACGTGGACCGAGACCCAAGACGTCGGATTATGGGTCGAGATGATTCTATTCATGAGGTACATGGGTGATGTTTGGGAATCATACCGAGTCATGTTATTTTAATTGACTCCATTCGAGTCAGTCCCTAGTCGTAGGCCTAGGATGTCAGTTGAGTCAACTTTTGCACATATTAGGAGTTGCATAGTCATCATCAAAAGGGCCAGTAATGCACGATGCAAGGAGTTACTTGATGCTCATAGGCACCACCATAAGTTCCAAGAGGATGAATATGTCATGATCAGGGTCAGACCTGAACGGTTTCCCTCTAGAACTGTGAAGAAATTACAAGCTTGCGATGCCGGTCCCTTTCAAGTGTTGAGGCGAGTCGGGTCCAATGCATATGTTGTGGACTTGTCGAAGGAATATGGGATGAGCTCTAGCTTTAATGTGTCAGATCTAGTTGCCAATAGGGACCCAACGGTGATTCCTAGTGAGGCTTTTGAGTCGTCTCCTCCTCTTGAGAGTGACCCCGCCCCTGAGCGTCCACCACCCTTGGACCTAAACAAGCAAGACCAAGTCGCAATCGAAACGGACCGATATCGACGGCCACTCACCCGACACTCACCCAAGACCCGGGGTAACTCGGTGATGCCGAGTAGAGGTTGTGAGAGCTGGGCCCTTGCTGGTAGAGGGCCAGCAAGGCCAAGGATTCTCCCAAGGGTATGGAGGCCCAATTCAATGGAGCCGACGTTGTGCCAAGGGCACGGGTTACACTCTCCTCCACGGCAGCCACTCGAAGCAATGGGGCTTGCAGACCGGGCACTCACTCTCACGGGCCAGCGGAGCTATGAGCTAATATTGAAAGAAAAAGGCACCAAATATGAGCAAGGAATAGAGCACTTACTCGACCGGCTTGAAGAAATCGGTCCCGCTCGGAGATGTGGGCGAGTGGGGAAGCGTGGGTTCCCCACACACCGCGCCGGTGTAGCTTGAACCTGTTCAAAGTTTTACACCACTACGCCCCATGCAAGGGGGTTGACCTTGGAGAAGGGAAGCCAAAATTACATTCAAACACTACCTCCCACAGGGAGGGGCTTTAAGTCGGTCCGACGGGGAGGGGAAAAGCTGAAATAGAAACCGAACGGATGGAAGACGTCAGTTCTGCCCGCTCTCTTGAACAAGGGACAAACAGTTGAAGTTGATGCTGCTGCGGCCCCTCCAGAATTTTATTATCAATGAGACCAGTGGAAAAATATTCGAGGTCGGATCAGAATGACTTCCAATTTTTGTGGAATTTCTTGGCTGACGGTGCTGGTCGGGGAAGGGCCGCGAACAGTGACCCTGAGTTCTAGTTTTGACTGCTACGGTACTACAACAGCAAAAAGAAGAGGCCGCCATGAGCGCACCTGATCTCTGAATCAAGCATGGCCAGAGTCGTTAGAATCTTTGTCAAGTCCTCTTCTAAACGAGACTTGCGGGAATGCCAGAGAATGTCAGAGAAGATTGGGAGAGCCCGAACAGTAGACAAGGGTCGGTTCAATCCCAGAGGGGATAGAACTGCGCACCTAGCGGAGAAAAATGAGAAATCACAGCTCCGGATGCCGAACGGGGTTCCGCTTCTTGATACTAGTAGTAGACTTTGTGTAGAAGCTCTCAGCCAAGGCCCGCCTTTAGAGCTTCAGGAAGTTGGCTATGGGAGCCTCTGTAACTCGCTTCAGGTTGACTGTCAGGAAGCAGATGCGCAGTCTGGGGAGATCGGCTTCCTTGGGTAGCCACGAACTCAGATTGGGTCGAGACTACCGCCGCTGCAAAGAATACAGGGAGACGCTTCCGACGGTACAAATTGGGCCTCTAGGGACGCTTGGATGAAGTCGGGGTCACCTCTGCAAGATGCTGGTCCTCTGTAGATCCTCAGCTGCTGTGGACATCAAAAAAAATGATAATGATCATGCGGCATGCACGCCTCAGCACTCGAGAGCAAGTCGAAGACGGAAGGTCCGAATAAACCCTATGCCTCCTCCAAGTAGGACAAATACCTACCTGGTGCTCCGCCACCCAACAAAGAAGCCCCTCGGGCTGAAGAAATGGCCCCGGCTCTCCAGTCGGCATTGCCTAAGGCCGAATCAAAAGAAACTCAGGAATTCGGACACATGTTTGGCACGCGCCGGAGATCACTCAAAGTTCCGAATCGAGATTCAGAGGCCCTGAACTAAACACCCCGATGGTGGTGCATTACAACTAAAGCAACACGGGAGGACAAGCGTCCGTCCGAATAGCCGCGAAGCCGAGATGAAGTCTAATCCGGCGCGGCCTGCACTTAGACCGGCACGCCCTTTCTTGGGCCTTAAACAGGCGCGCCCCTCCTGTGGCCATTAAACCGGCGTGCCCCATATTGGCTGTAATCCGATGTGCCTATTTGTGTGTTGTTAATCCGGCGCGCACAACACCGCGCCAGTTTAACTCAAAATTTGTCCCGTCCGAGCTCCGGTACTCTGTTCTCCCATCAGCTTCCGGCGCAGACGCAAAAGGGCATGACATTTAATGCTTGAAGCTCTGTCTCCGTCTCCGTTCGACAATGCATCAGCATCAACGGTGAAGCCATGCATCCACGGTGGAGAAGTGGTAGCAAATCTCCCGGTAGACCTGCGAACATCCCGTCCTAGGATGAGCGCCAGTGTACGGCGCGAATCAGCAGCATCCAACACAACAGCAACATTGTTGCGAACAAGGCAGGGGTGGCGGGAATCCTCTCCCCCACTGTCCGTTCTATAAAAGGCATGCTCGACTGGAGAAAAAAAAAGAGAGAGGCTCGAACCACCCCCTCGAAGGGCGATTGAAAAGAGAAGAGAGGGCCACCCGAAGAGAAGAAGAAGCTTCGTCCCCGTGCCGGAGAAGAGAAGAGAAGAGAGGAGAGTGAGAGTGAGAGTGAGAGGTGAGCTTAGAGGGGGAGGAGCTTGTGCTCCGTTCCCCCTCCCCCATTGATGTATTCCCTCCTTTCTCTCTATTGTATTCTCCCCTTTTCTCGCTTTAGGGTAGATTCCCCGCTGTATTTCCCTTTGCAAATGAATAAAAAGAAAAGCCCTTTTTGCAACATACGGTGTTCTTCTGCTTCCCTCTCTTTGTCTCTGCCTTCTCCTCATCCAGGCCCTTCGAAGCTTGCTTCTCCATAGCATGGCCTTCGAAGGAGTCCGTCAGGGGATGAACATTCATGGCCTCTCGTGGCACACATTCGTGCCGCTTATGAAAACATCACCCGTGAGCCGTGGGAGCTCTTGAAGGCTAGTCCTCGACGGACCACCGTGAGGTCTAGATTTGGGGTTCACCTCGGAGCAATCCGTTTGGTGTTCCCCTTTTTATCTGTGGCAAGCCTCAGTCTAGGGGAGGTGCTGCCCATTTTTCACCAGGAACAAACGAAACAAACTATTCTCTGAGGGCCAGAGCATCACATGCTTGAAGCCTCTGAATCAAACCGAACTACCATACACAACAAACTCTTCTAATAAAACCCTCGAATCTTCATTCTAATCCACCTTGATAAATGATCGAAACACTTAAACTTTCTCTCCACAAGCTTAATCTATCAATAAGATGAATAAATCAATCATCAAAGTAACCCACGGGTGAAAGAAAGAAGAAACAGAATGAAATAAAACCCACAGAGCTTAACCCGGCGCACCCCTAATCCGGCGTGGGCTAATCCGGTGCACTACCCCCCTGCGTCGGTTTAGCCCCACACTCAAAACCACTCTCGAACTCCTGAAATGAATAGTGTGCACCCTTGAGCCTCAACCCGACGCGCCCTCCTGTTCTTGGTTAATCCGACGTGCCCCCCCTTGTGCTCCCTTATCCAGCACGCCCCCCCTTTAATACCCATAACCGGCGTGCCCCCCTTGGCACCCCCTATTCCGGCGTGCCCCATTATACCCATTAAACCGGCGCGCCTCCTCTTCTTGAGCCTATTCCGGCGTGCTCCTTGTTGCCTTATTCCGGCGCGCCCTCTCCTCTCCTGGTATCCCCTTAATCCGGCGTACCTGAAAGAAGAAAAGGTGATTAAGCAAATAAAAAATATACTTCAAGTTAATAGAAAACCAATAATCAAAGTTGCCCTTGCTATAATTAAAATTTTGTTCCGGGGGCGCTGTCCCTGGAAACCCACGCAAGGGGCGCTGCCCCCTTGACTCCCGCAACCTGACCGGGTAGGTCGATCCCCGCGACCTGACTGCGCAGATCGATACGCGTCCGAGGGTGCACGCTGGCGAGTTCGGGCTTCACACTTAACAATCCGCTTCTCCGGACCGTGCATGAAGAGAAAAGCAATGACGCCCTGTGGCATCAGACGTGGTCCTCGAAAACCCCGATATGGCCATAGTTCGCAACCACCTCGGGCCAATAGATCATCAGCTTGACTCACCTCTATCGGGATCCAATTCTGCATCCACATTAACCTTACCGTATCTGCGGCAGACATTCGTACGGTTTTGTCACTGTTATTTATGTTACAAACACAGACTTCTATCCGAATAAGAAATGGTCCGTTAGTGACCGACATATATATACCGGGATTTAATCCCGCACCTTTGCCATACTCACGGCAGACATCCGTACGGTTTTATGGTCGTCCTCGACGCTTCAAATACGGGCTCTCGTCCGAATAATGAATGGTCCGTTAGTGACCGACATATATGTTGGGATCCAATCCCTCACGCACATGAAACTTGCCGTACATACGGCAGATATTTGTATGGCTTTATCGTCATCTTTGATGCTTCAAATGCGGGCTATCGTCTGAATAATGAATGGTCCGTTAGTGACCGACATATATATGCCGGGATCCAATCCCTCACCCACATGAAACTTGCCGTACCTACGGCAGACATTCGTATGGCTTTATCGTCGTCTTCAACGCTTCAAATGCGGACTCTCGTCCGAACGACGAACGGTCCGTTAGTGACCGACATATATACCGAGATCTAATCCCACGCTTGCGATAAACTTGCCGTACTCACGGTAGGTATTTATACGGTTTGTCACCATCTCTTACGCTACAAACACGGACCTTTGTCCGAACATAAAGTGGTCCATGAGTGACCGACAATATCTGAATGGGACGAGAAGGCTCTCGTCATCCCTGGACCCTCCGCATGGGAATATCAATGAGGCCTTCATGGGTTATGCTTAGACCTCGGGTCTATCCCGATTATGGTCATTGTCTCACCCACATCCTCGGCCTATAGCTCGCTCTCTTCGGACATGTTTTGATTTTGGGATCTAGTCCCGGGACTCTTCCCCGTTGCCCTCCGGCACCGAAAACATTAATGATGCCCACGCAAGCCCCGTTTGGACCGCGGGAGGCGCCCCCGGTATGATCCTGACTCGATCTTGCACCGGGCCAACAAATTCATTGGTTTCCTGCTACGCTAACCGAGGTTTAACCGAATGCTTTCAGTGCTTCGGAATAATATATTTGCCGTATCCCGGCATACATACGTTCCGGGTCTTCCCGCGACAATTGCGATATTTTCAAGCCAGACACCCGTCCGAATGCCGAATGGTCCCTCGAGTGACCGATATGCTTTGAACGTTCGCTTCCCAAGACATAGGGCTTCCAGCTAATTCAAGGGATATTTCCCCGTTGCCCTCTTGGCACCGGAAACATTAATGATGCTCACGCAAGTCAAACTTCGACCGCGGGGGGGCCCACCGCAGTATGGTCGGAGCTTGCTCTTGCACCGGGCCAACAGATTTACCGGGCTTTTGACCGCTCTAACCAAGATTTAGCCGAACGCTTCCCGTTCCTCCGAACGATAAATTTGTCGCATCGCGACATACATATGCTTCGGTTTTCCCGTGACGATTACGTGATTCTCAAGCCGGACGCTCGTCCGAACATCAAGTGGTCTACACACGATCGACATGATCTCGAATGCTTTCTTCTCACCCTCGTACGGGGATTTCAATGCTTCCTAATAGACTTTTCATGTAACTAATTTCCTGGCCATGAGGCCCTGATTCCCGGCGATTAATCAAGGGTGTTCCCCTCTCCGAGGGGATGTAAATGGCGCCGTGACCTTTACGGCGCGGCGGGTTCTGGTCCCGACACGAACCACACAATCGTCTGATTAGTCAGATCGAGCGCACAATAAATCGTCACTTTGTGACTGGCACGCCCACGCACTTAATAAACCCAATAAACAAATAAACAACGATCTTAAATGAAAAGTGCATCCACAGCTGCGAACAGAACCTTCGTTGTAGCTCCAAGTAGACTTATGATGGGGTAGTGATGGTGCTAAATGGTGGAGGGAGGTGGTGGAATGGTGGGAGGGGATGTGGAGGAGGTATGGAATGAGAGATATGGTGGAGCTAGAAGGGTTTGGGGAGGGGAGGGGGCAGGGAGGCTGCTGGTTCACTGCACTAGGTGGAGGTGGGAAGGGGAGGTGGAGGAAGAACAAGTTGATGGAGGGGGAGAGTGGGGGGCGACCAGATCTGGTGGCTCCTTGTTGGGGGCGGCCTAGGGCATGGAAAGGGGGAGGGAGGAGTGGAGGGAAAGATTGAAACTCACCTTGGGGACTGGGAGATTGTGTGGGGAAGGGAAGAGATTGTGTTGGGGAGAGGGAGATTGTGTTGGGAAGTGGTAGTGGGTGGTTGGTGGTTGGTGGTTGGAGGGTGGAGTGGGGATAGGTGGAGACTATCTTGGGGATGTGGTGGAGTAAAGAGGGGGGTTGCGGGGAGTTGGAGAGGTCTTAATGGAGGAAGAAGGGAGAGAGAAAGTGGTTGGGAGGTGAGGAGAGAGAGAAGGGGGCGAACCCCTCAGAGAGAGAGAGGGAGAGAGAGAGAGGGGGGAATAGGGGCTTCTCACCCAAAGAAGAAGATTTAAGTTGGACACAAGAAAATTCAAATATTCATTCCTTAACTTCAAATGGGGGGGAATGTGGTCCTATATATAGGCAACCCACATTTTATAAAAAGTCCCTGACTCTTGCAATAATGACAAATAACCAAGGGGGTAGGGGGCGCCCCTGGGCCTAGCCCAATGAATTGGGCCCATTAACTAATCGAATCAACCCTATGACACTTAACTTAGGTAGATGACTCATTAACCTATGTACATGACTCAAATAAAAGGAAAATTACAATGGTATGACTCAAATAAAAATGAGGAAATACAACATATGTCTCAAGATAAATGACTAGACATGTCGGACGCTTCCGGGGTGAGGAGACGAGCCGTGAGTGTGGGCACGGGAGGTGATGTCCCCATCATACTCCCAAGGTGCGGAGAACTCGACTCTGTCGAGTAAGAGTCCTTCCCTCCTTGGAGGGTGTAGAAGTGGTACCACCCACAAGTCTTCTGAACGAGACCGATCCATCCACCTGACGAGATTGCGCTCATACACCTTGCTCCTGGTGGCAGTGACCTGTTCATCCAATATTCGCACAATTCGCTCACACTGAGCTCTCCTGGCTAGTGGACTCTTCTCACGGTTGGGTGCTCTCTCAAAGAGGGGAGTGGGCTCAATATCCTTACTTGGTACCACCGTGGGACCCTTATCCACTAGGTCGGCCACGTTGAATGTGGCACTCACTCCATACTCCTCGAGAAGATCTAACTCATAGGCATTAGTGCCAATGCGCCTCAGAACCTGGAAGGGACCAGCCCCACGAGGCCTCAATTTGGAGATGGCTCCCGGGGAGAGCCTCTCCGTCCTCACCATCACAAGTCACCCACGTGGAATTCTTTGTGACACCGAGGGGAGTCAGCCTACCTTTTATAAATCTCATTTTCCTTACTAATGTGTTTGCGAAGGTTTTCATGTAATTTTGTGAATGTGGACATTCTATGGGTGATGGGTGGACCTAGGCAATCAAAAGTAGACCAATCATGCTTTGACGTCAAGAAGACTTTGATTGAATGGGGAGGACCGGGGCATCCATAGGTGATCCGGTCATGCATGGGGGTGACAAATGCCGGGGGACCTAGACATCCATGAATACTCCTATTATGCCTACGACCCATGAAGCATGAAGGAGGACCATTACACCTGAATATGGACCACTCTTATTTCCTACTTGACATGTGGGTGATGTGAATGAATGGACCTAACATAGTGTTCATGCCAAGTGATGTGGTAAGCCTAGACACATGCATGCTTATCCCAAAGGTGACTCCCATGTGCATAGATGTGGGACGACCTTTGAACTTCCATGTGAAAGGGTCGAAGGGATCTAGGAAGGTGGATATGGGGTGGGACATTTCCTTGATCTCTAGGTGGGCGTTGCCTAAGGTCATGGCTCCTTTGGTGTTACATGGGTTATAGATGAGGTGAGCTTGGCCCAACATGGCGGGTGAAGGTAGGAAAGGGGCAGTGGGTAAGGTGGTTGGGTCACATGGGTTCCACGGTTCCCATTGGAAGGGATCAAAGGGATCATGCAAAGGGTTACCAAGGGGTAGGGGCCTTATGTCCTCAAGATCCTCAAATGGTGGTAGGTCATTCTTCTCTAATGAAATAATTAGGCCGAAGTTCTTGGTGAGTGGGTCGGCCATGAGGGGATGGTTTGGCTTTCTACCCGATATAAGAAGCTCCAAATTGAGGAGAAGGTTGGGCTCATCGGGTGTGGGGAGGAATAGAAGGAGGTCACTAGTGTAGCAACCAATGGTGTATACCGAGGTGATGGACCCGACACATAGGTGTAGGAGGTCAACGCTCCTAGGTTGGTTGGCCACTGTGGTCAACATGCCGGTCAACTTCATTTGCCAAGCTAAGCCCTTAATGAGATCCTCCAAAGTCTCCACTTGGTAATATGATTGGATGGTGGTGCGATAGGAGTTGAAGAGCACTATGGGGAGGTGTTGCTCCATAGGAGGGTAGGCTTAGGGCAGGATAGGGTGAGCCAGGTTCTCCTCTAGCCATCTAACCAAGGGCCCACTTATGATAAGTTCACTCCCAATTAGAGGGGATGGCGTAAAAGGTGAGATTTCTTCCTTGGTTTGGGCATGAGTTTCTTCCAAGGTGGGGAGTGGATCCGGGGTGTTTACCACTATAGGGTCAATTGTAGGGATCATGGGTTCCTCTACCAAGGAGGTGAGAAGGTCCTTTATAGGTGGGGTGATGATGGGTGGCACATGGTGCACCAGAGGTGATGGTAAAGGGGGACTTGTGCTAGGATGGGGAGGGGAAGTAGTGGGGGCCTACGAAATGGTAGAGTTGGGGTAGGGAGTGGGAGATGGGTTGGGTGAGGAGTCTTGGCTTGGCTGGTCTTGGGAGGTGTGTCTCTTATGAGGGACGATGGAGGGGTAGTGGTGGAGACCAAGGGGGCTTGTGGGGCATGGATTTGGTGGGGGGTTTTGGGTTGGGGGGTGGTGGCCATCATGGGCCTCGGTGGAGGGGTGGACACGGAGTCCACTTGGGCTTGTGGAGCTATGGTTGTGGTGAGGACTTGGAGGTAGGGTGTAGATGTAGTGGTGGGAGAGGGGAAGAGGTGGGGATTGGGTGATTGGGGTCTTGGGTTGGCCGGGTGGCGATGGAGGAGTTGAAGGGCTCCTTGGGCTATGCCGATCCGAGTAGAAGCGAGAAGGTCAGGGAGTGTAGACTTTCCTAATTTCAGATTTCATGTTTTCCCATGTGTTAATAGGCTCTTGCCTCATAACCTTCCTTAAGCATTCAATGAGCTGCCACCTATCCTTGGCATGGCGCATAAGTCGACTCTTGGCAAGGTAGATTCTCATGGGTTCAGTCATTGGATTCCTCTTAAAGTATTTCTCCATGTTTTCCTCCTACACAAAATATGCACTAGGGTGGTACCCGTCAAAGATAAGGTCCTGAAATAGGACTATGTCCAAAGGGGTGTCAATCGGACCCTTGTGGAGGGCCGAGTGGGACAAATGTGACCAATATGAAGTAGCCATGCTAGTGGGTAAGGTTGATGCACCGAGAGATGAATACAAATGCGCCCTAGGACCAACTTGTGGAGAGAAAAGTTGTAAACTTGCTTTGATACCACTTGATGTGACACACCCTTGGACCTAAACAAGCAAGCCCAATTCACAATCGAAACGGACCGATATCGGCGGTCACTCACCCGACACTCACCCAAGACCCAGGGTAACTCAGTGATGCCGAGTGGAGGTTGTGAGGGCTGGGCCCTTGCTGGTAGAGGGCCAGCAAGGCCAAGGATTCTCCCAAGGGTATGGAGGCCCAATTCAATGGAGCCGACGTTGTGCCAAGGGCACGGGTTACACTCTCTTCCAAGGTAGCCACTCGAAGCAATGGGGCTTGTGGATCGGGCACTCACTCTCACGGGCCAACGTAGCTATGAGCTAATATTAAAAGAACAAGGCACCAAATATGAGCAAGAAATAGAGCACTTACTCGACCGGCTTGAAGAAATCGATCCTGCTCGGAGACGTGGGCGAGCGGGGAAGCGTGGGTTCCCCACACGCAACGCCGGTGTAGCTTGAACATGTTCAAAATTTTACACCACTACGGCCCATGCAAGGGGGTTGAACTTGGGGAAGGGAAGCTAAAATTACATTCAAACTGTTGTGTATGTGATTTTGATGATTACAAAATGACTTTGTTGCTTGGTCTTGTGCGTGAATGGTTATTCATATCTTCATGTGAGATTGCTTTGTAATCAATGAGAAAGATTTTATGGAAAACATGCTTGGATAAATGTCATATTGAGCATCATGTTATTCATGCGTACTTCGGTAATGCTGAGTGATTGATTGAGATGCAAATACAATTGTTTGCCCCCAAGGTAATAATGTATGGTTAGATGAGTTTTTTTCTTGATGAATGCAATGTGTCTCGATCATGTTTTTTAGTGGATTAGTTTTGTACATTTTGAACTCCAATTTGTTTATCATACAATGGTGATTAAACATTGGAACTCCATGATTCTTACATGAATGATTCAACAAAAGAACAAGCAATTAAGGACAATGTGAACTCAGGTAAAATAATGAGGTAAGTGTTGCTACGTGGATTTATATGGATATCTCGTTCCTCCTTCACTCTTGGAATGGCAATTTACTCATCAGTCTTTCATTCTTGGAATGGCAAAGGGAAAACACTTTCCCAAGTCACCAAAATTCCATTAAAGACTGTGAAATGAAATGGGCTAGTTTGTGAGATTAACATTGAAGCAAAACTAATTTTCTCTTTATGTTTTGCAGGTTGGAAGAACGCCTCACAACCCTCTTTCATCATCCCAAAACTCACGGTGAAGTTGGAGCTTTCATTTTTAGCTTATGGGTCTCTGGGCTTTTTGCAGGTGCAAGTGTCGACACCAGGTGTCGACACCAGGAGTCGACATCTGCATCCAGAAATCCTACACAAGTTCTGGCAGCAGGCCAGAACACCAGGTGTCGACAAAAGGTGTCGACACTCCAGCACACTATTTCTGGCTTTCTGTAAACACCTGGGCACCAGGTGTCGACACCTGTGCGGCGCCGTAAAAAATGACTTTCATGTCCTTGCTTCGAAAGTCCAACCAGTCCATTCCAACTGCCCTATATCTCTCCCTAATTCGTGGATCTTGTCCCTAGGGTGTTCCTTGACCGTCCTAGAAGCTTATATACATCTTATTGGGTTGTAAACCCTAAGAAATGAAGTTAGATCTAAAATTTGGGTGTGTTTTCTAACCCTTATGTGTGCAGGTCGCAGGGAGCAGCTCCATGGCTTCTTCCACATTGTTCTGAGCTTGTATGTGAAGGGAAGAAGGTGGTTTCAAGTTTCCAATTGATCCTCTACTCGAAGCTACGTGGGAAATCAAGTTACAACTTCATTTTTGCAAAGAATCATTCATCTTCCTTCAAGAACGTTCTTCATCCTACAGAAAAGCTTAAACCTATTCGATGAAATAAAATGGGGGAGCTCTATCCACTGAAAAACCCATTTGCTTTTAGTTCTCCAGTTGCTCTTAGTTCTGTTTTAGATATTTGCTATAAACATCATCTCCTTGAACTTGTTTTACATGTTCTTTGTTCACTCTCTCTTGCATACATATATGAGCTGCGATTTTTGTGATACAACAATGGTAATGCTCATATGTTCTTTTGTATAGGTGAAGAAAAAGGGGGAAACGAAGTGAAGCTCTTGCAAGGAGAATATGATCTACCACCGTGAGGATCTGGAGCTAGTGGAAGAAGGAAAAGAGGAGCGTCTCGAGGAGAAGAAGAAGATGATGCCAAGATAATGATCATCCATCAAAGAGCCAAGGAGAAATAGATTTTGTTGAAGAAGGGGGAGCCTTATACTTAATGCATCTTTCTAGTCTCCATCTATAGAATTTGTTTTGGGAGTTCATAGTATATATTTGTCATCATTTCATATACAAGAATACTTTGTGTAGGTGTTCGGAGAAAGGGGTCTCTGAGTGTGTGTGTTGTCATATGTGTGTCGATTTGTGCGGAGTATATCCGCGTGTATTGTTGGGAGTTTTCTCCCGTGTGATTGTGTGGGCATTGTCCTACGTGTGTGTGGATGGAGTTGTGTCTCCGTGTGAGGTATTTAGTACGGGGTCTGTTCCCCAACGTTGTGTGTGTGTATGCGTGCTGCTGTGGCAGCAATTTGAGGCAAGGCCTCGTGTGTGGTTTGCTGCGAAAGCAATGTGTGTGTTGTTGGGGTTCGTCCCCATGTTGCTACATTTTATACCGTGTAGTGAAGCCTCACCGGTTTGGTGAGGGGTGGACGTAGGGAGCCCGTCGTGGTCCCGAACCACCTTAAAAATTCCGTGTCTTATGGTTTGATCTTTGTGATTGTGTGATTCATTATCTTATCTGTTTATGAAATCGTGTGAGCTCGGTGAGATTGAGTGAATTAAGTTTAAATCTATTTAGATTAAATTCATCAATATTATCAATCTTGTTAATTCCGCTGTGTGCTAGTTTGTGTTTTTAATTGGACATAGTTTTTAGTAGAAGGATCTATTCACTCCCCCTCTAGATCCGTATTCTTGCACTACGGGACCCAACAATTGGTATCAGAGCGAGGCTCTGTTGTCCCTAGATCTTGCGATCTATAGAGTGATCCTAGTGCATTCTATAATCATGAATTTTTCTGTTGAACATATCTCAATTTATTGTTTGCCAATCTTCACTGGTTCGGATTTTAATTCATGGCTAGGCAAACTGTGTGTGGTGTTCAATTCTATTAATCTTAGTCTTTGGAAATTGATTTATCATGATCCACACATATTACCTCTAGATGAGACCAAGTGGTCTAATCAGGATAAAATGATGCATCATGATAATGTTACTGCTTTTAGTTTATTAAAAGTTTCTGTAAGTACTAACAAGTATCTGTTTGTATCTTCTTGTAGGACGGCAAAGGAGCTTATGGATCTGTTGATCAAAGCTCAAGAGAAGGAAAGATAAAAATGTCTCATGGCCGATGATGCTGATCAACAAAGTGACGAAAATGCAGAAGAGGTAAATTCTGATTCTGAAGAATTTACTCTTGATGATCTTGTTGATGCTTATGATGAGTTGGAAAAATAATATAAGAAAGTCAAGTCGGAAAATAGAAAATTGAAAAAGAAATCTGAAATCATGTTTCATGAAAATGGATTTTGTGATAAATGTTCTGAGCTTGATAACTTCAAAGAACTTTTAGAGCATGATGTTGAATGTCACAAAGAAACCATTGCTTGTTTGAGAAATGAAAATATTGCCCTCAAGAACAAAATCGATCAATTGGAGAAAACTGAAAAAGGTCTAAGAAACTAAATGGAATCAAACTCTATTGATCAGGATATTTGCAATGAACTGATTATGAATGATAAACTTACAAATGAAAATGAAGAACTTAAAAAGGAAAACAGTGCTATTTTGATTCAGATATCTCTGCTTGAAGGCAGCATGAAGTTTCTTGAAAAAGGAAATGCTTTGTTAAAATCTGAAAATGAAGAACTGAAGCATCTAAATACAACCATGTCTAAAAAATTACTTACTTTTGAAAATGGAAAAAGCCTGGCTATTGATTATTGTGAAAAGATGCATGTGCTAGAACAAATGATGGAGAGCTACAAAACCATCAATGCCCAATTGAATGAAAAAGTCATTTCCTGTGACAATGAGATCATTTCCTATGAATTGCATATTTCATCACTTGAAAAGGAAATTCTTAACATGAATGCTTCTTTGTCTAAGTTTGTGAATGGGGAAGAAAAATTGAACAAGATTTTGGGGACCAAGGTAAATTTTCAAAGAGAATGTCTTGGGTATGAACCCACCAAAAAGAAAGCATTTGGGCTAAAGACTCAAACATCTTTTGTGCATGCTTCATGTTCCTCAAATATGTCAAATGCTTCTTGTGTTGAGAAATCAAATCTCAATACTCAGGCTCAACCTATAAGCAATAGGATTCATACTCACAAAAGTCACAAAAACCATGCTCCAAAATCAATAAATGTCAATTGTCATTATTGTGGTAAGCATGGTCATTTGATGAATGATTGTTTCGTTATGAAATCGGATGATTTGAAAGCATGCAAAAATGAACTTGTTTCCAAAAGAAAAAGGGTTGCTTGTTTTAAATGTGAAAAGCTAGGACACCGTGTGTCATAGTGTTGGCAAGCAAATGAAAGAAAGATTTTCAAAGTCAAAAACAATTATACTTTCACCAACCCACAAAAATTTCATGCTCATCCTGTTGTGAAGAAGAGAAATTTCCATACTTATAATGATAACATTCATGCTAAATCACAGAAATCTGATTATCATGTTTATAAGAATTCTCTGAAGTCTTCAATATGTTGTCATTATTGTGGAAAGTTGGGGCATACCATGCATGATTGCTCCATAATGCATTTTGATGATATGCATGCCCAAAAACTGTGGAAGGCACCCTCTAGAGGTGCAACTAACCATCTGCGACCCAAGAAGATTTGGGTACCCAAAACAACCAAATGAGAACTTTGTTGCAGGATTGCCTTGAGGCCAAGAGGAAGGCTTTAAGTCGACTTGGCCAGTTCTGGTGTGATGCCTTGGTTAACATGGGTTTGTTCTTGAATTGACACTGATTTGTAAGTTGGTTGTTCATATTTATGCACATTGATTGTGTGAATTCTCAGTTCATGCTGTTGGAACTTAAATCCCTAACATGCAAGTTTGAAGAGGCAATCTTGTGTGTTTTATGTGCATCAACCCTGTCTACACTTGTGCTTAGACTTGGTCCTTCATGTGCATTGATATGTACTACACATGGACAGACCTGGGTTCTTCATGTGCTTAGACTTGACTCTTTACACTATTGGACTACACTTGAAATTTCTGAACTGAACTTTGAACTCATGTCAGCTTGAGTGAATCACTTGTATTGAAAGCTGAAACTCATCATACATACTTGCAGCTCATAGGACTTTGTCTTGTGGAAGAAAAGCATTGAAATTGGCCTTCTCATTTGTATTGAACTGAGATTGATATGAAATTGAGTTTCTGATACTGCAGGTTGAGAGAGAGTCATATGTGATGAAAAGTCTTGAAGTTAGTTTCTTCAATATGCATTGGTTTAATATTGACATGAATTGAGCTCTTTATAGTGCAGTTTTATTATGACCATCAACCCTTAAAATCATGGTAAGAATTCAATGTTTGAATGTATCTCCATGTGCCTAGATTGAGTTTAATTCATGTATAGCATTTATGGGCTCTGTTTAACTATGTTAGGCAGTTTTGCATGTTCCTCAGTTGGTGTTGACACCAGGTGTTGACACCTACACACTGTGTGTGAATGTTTTTTTTTTAAAGGCAGAACGTGCTGAAGTTGGTGTCGACACCAGGTGTCGACACCTGATCTGACAGATCTGGAACAGGTCTGCAAATTTGGGTTTCGAAATGCCCATCTTGAGGCCCGATTGGTTTAAGCTTTTACCCCATTATCCTTAGGGTTTCTCTTCTTATCCTAGAGGAGTTTTGAAAGGATTTTGGCATGGGGTTCTTGGTATTTTCATATCCTTAAATGCTGCTATCTATAAGATGCGAATTTGGGGTCTCAATGGAACTCCTTTGTTTAATATCATTATATTTCTTGCAGGAGAGAAAGAAAGGAGCTCAAGAGGACTTCAATGCCAGATTTGATCTACTTCCATTGAGATTTGGAGCTTGTTGATGAAGATTACAGCAAGCAGAATAAAGTGAAGAATTTGAGGATGTTAATAAAGGTAACTCAATGCAAAGGTGAGAAAATAAATTATTTGGCTAAAGCTCTATGGGCTTGATGCCAGTGCCATCTCTTGACAGACAGTGAATTTGAAATTGTTATTCAATGCCCATGTGTTTTCTAAACCCCCGATGTCATATGGGATTGCATTGTATTTTTCTGATCATCATTTAAATGATTACATGGTATATAAAATGGTGACATGTGGAAGGGCAACATGTCTGAAAGCTATCACCATGCGTGAGAATGTACCTCCGCCCGGTACCATGAATCATCTATGCATATGGCATCAAACTTAAATGAATTTTTTGAAATCATACATTGATTAAGAGGGAGTCTTGCAAGCTGAAAACTTTGAGATTGATGTTTTTCATTCTCTCAGCATGATGATGTTATTCTGTGGCTGAATTTTTTGAGGACTGAAGCTGATCAATGTTCCATTGTCTTTACCAATGTGCCACTCATCTTTCTGGATAAAAGCACAACTGTTTTCAAGAAAAGTTCACATGTGATGATTTTGATGCTTTGCATGAATTTTCTGAATTCTCTTTTCAAAATAAAATCATGTCCTCACATTTTAACAATTCGTAATGCATGTCATACATCAGTTGCATTAGATGCATATAGAGTGTTATGTGAAATCTGAAATCTTGCATCACATTGCATATTTACATATCATTCTCTGCATATCATTCACATAGTGCTCTTGGAAGATGAACCTCATCGTGTGTCTTAATGCATAGTTAACATTTTCAGCATACATATAGTGCATATTTTAGAATGCATCATTTTAAACATTCTATATTACATAAATGCCAAAATGAATACTTCCAACAATGGCATCATATCTTTGGAGCCAACCTTTCAAGAACTGAGATAGCATACCTTTACATTTTGCATTATATATATGCATATCTCCATTGTATGCTTACATGTTATTATATGCTATTCAACCTCTTCTTTGAAACTTCTAAGACCGAATACTCCATTGCTAAATAATGTTGCATCTGAGTCTTAACAAGTGTGCATAATGTCAAACTCCCAGGGGGAGCAGTTCATGCTTATTGCATTTACATAGGGGGAGCTACACTATCTTGTTTTGAGTTAAATTTTCTCCATACATGTTAAATCAAATTTGTACACTTCATGCACCAAAATGTGAAATTGAGTGTTATTCATAAGGATATAAGAGTTTCATTTCAACACTCTAAAGTAATTCAACTTGCTGCATGGATGATAAGAGACAGTTGAGGAAAAAGTTACCTGCCTCTGCATAAAAAATGGTTGAAATGAAAGGCAGAGCAATGCTTAGTCTCACTACGTAAATTGGACACATGTCACCTGAGACGTGATGTGGTTCATTTCTGAAAAGTCTTGACTAAAGTACCTCTATTTAAAATGAGGTGACAAGGTTCCGTATTCTGAGTAACCGGAGATTCTAGCATGAGCTCCATGTGTCTCCTCGCGTAAAAAGGAATTATTTGAACCTGATCCTTCTTTAAAAATTTCAGATTGTCAGTATGAAAATTTCTGATGATTAATTTGATTGAGACAGAGCAAAGCCTCCAATACGCTGTTCTCTAGATTGAAATGCAGTCTGTGCCGTTACTATTGTATTTAATTGAAAATCTGGTTATCCATATGGCTAAAATTCATACTCATGTTACTCACTTACACATGGTAATTTGATTTGATATGTATTCTGAAAATTTGATTAATTGCATGACCTGCTGTACGTCTTCTCCTATTTATCTACACAATCCTCTCGGTGTAATCATGAGCACTCGGATCTTAATGACTCACTTACACTTTTCGTACACCTATCTCTTCACTCTAAACAAAATGGGGGAGTTATGCTGCATGTATATATAGATATCTGCTTGATTACATTGTATGCATTTCATGTCTCATCATTTTCATACATCCTGTTTCATGCATTTCACAAGAAAACTAAAAATCTAAAAATTTGAAAATCAAAGCGAATCATCTAATGTGTCAATATCAACGGAGCATTTGCATATCATTTTGTCATCTTGCATTCTGCATGTCCACATTGTCCACATTTGCATTTTACAGTTATGCACTTTGTCAACATTATCCACAGTTCATGCATATTGTGCATATTGGTTCTCTTCATAATCCCAATGTCCATAGGTTCTTGCCATTCTGGATTCCCCATCATGCTCCCCATTTCTGATTATGTCAAAGGGGGAGAGAGCATTATAGCATAATATTTTTCATCATCAAAATGGGGGAGATTGTTGTGTATGTGATTTTGATGATTATAAAATGACTTTGTTGCTTGGCCTTGTTTGTGAATGGTTATTCATATCTTCATGTGAGATTGCTTTGTAATCAATGAGAAAGATTTTATAGAAAATATGCTTGGATAAATGTCATATTGAGCATCATGTTATTCATGCGTATTTCGGTAATGCTGAGTGATTGATTGAGATGCAAATACAATTGTTTGCCCCCAAGGTAATGATGTGTGGTTTGATGAGTTTTTTTCTTGATGAATGCAATGTGTCTCGATCCTTTTTTTGAGTGGATTAGTTCTGTACATTTTGAACTCCAAATTTGTTTATCATATAATGGTGATTAAACATTGGAACTCCATGATTCTTACATGAACGATTCAACATAAGAACAAGCAATTAAGGACAATGTGAACTCAGGTAAAATAATGAGGTAAGTGTTGCTACGTGGATTTAAATGGATATCTCGTTCCTCCTTCACTCTTGGAATGGCAATTTACTCATCAGTCTTTCATTCTTGGAATGGCAAAGGGAAAACACTTTTCCAAGTCACTAAAATTCCATTAAAGACGGTGAAATGAAATGGGTTAGTTTGTGAGATTAACATTGAAGCAAAACTAATTTTCTCTTTATGTTTTGTAGGTTGGAAGAACGCCTCACAACCCTCTTTCATCATCCCAAAACTCACGGTGAAGTTGGAGCTTTCATTTTTAGCTTATGGGTCTCTAGGCTTTTTACAGGTGCAAGTGTCGACACTAGGAGTCGACATCTGCATCCAGAAATCCTACACAAGTTCTGGTAGCAGGCCAGAACACCAGGTGTCGACACCCAGTGTCCAGCACTCTATTTCTAGCTTTTTGTAAACACCTGGGCACCAGGTGTCGACACCTGTGCGGTGCCGTGAAAAATGACTTTCATGTCCTTGCTTCGAAAGTCCAACCAGTCCATTCCAACTGCCCTATATCTCTCCCTAATTCGTGGATCTTGTCCCTAGGGTGTTCCTTGACCGTCCTAGAAGCTTATATACATCTTATTGGGTTGTAAACCCTAAGAAATGAAGTTAGATCTGAAATTTTGGTGTATTTTCTAACCCTTATGAGTGCAGGTCGCAGGGAGCAGCTCCATGGCTTTTTCCACGTTGTTCTGAGCTTGTATGTGAAGGGAAGAAGGTGGTTTCAAGACTCCAATTGATCCTCTACTCGAAGCTACGTGGGAAATCAAGTTACAACTTCATTTTTGCAAAGAATCATTCATCTTCCTTCAAGAACGTTCTTCATCCTGCAGAAAAGCTTAAACCTATTCGATGAAATAAAAAGGGGGAGCTCTATCCACTGAAAAATCCGTTTGCTTTTAGTTCTCCAGTTGCTCTTAGTTCTGTTTTAGATATTTGCTATAAACATCATCTCCTTGAACTTGTTTTACATGTTATTTGTTCACTCTCCCTTGCATACATATATGAGCTGCGATTTTTATGATACAACAATGGTAATGCTCATATGTTCTTTCGTATAGGTGAAGAAAAAGGGGGAAACGAAGTGAAGCTCTTGCAAGGAGGATATGATCTACCACCGTGAGGATCTGGAGCTAGTGGAAGAAGGAAAAGAGGAGCGTCTCGAGGAGAAGAAGAAGATGATGTCAAGATAATGATCATCCATCAAAGACCCAAGGAGAAACAGATTTTGTTGAAGAAGGGGGAGCCTTGTACTTAATGCATCTTTCTAGTCTCCATCTATAGAATTTGTTTTGGGAGTTCATAGTATATATTTGTCATCATTTCATATACAAGAATACTTTATGTGGGTGTTCGGAGAAAGGGGTCTCCGAGTGTGTGTGTTGTCATATGTGTGTCGATTTGTGCGGAGTATATCCGCGTGTGTGGTTGGGAGTTTTCTCCCGTGTGGTTGTGTAGGCATTGTCCTACGTGTGTGTGGACGGAGTTGTGTCTCCGTTTGAGGTATTTAGTGCGGGGTGTGTTCCCCAACATTGTGTGTGTGTGTGTGTGTGCGTGCTGTTGTGGCAGCAATTTGAGGCAAGGCCTCGTGTGTGGTTTACTGCGAAAGCAGCGTGTGTGGTGTTGGGGTTCATCCCCGTGTTGCTACATTTTGTAGCGTGTAGTGAAGCCTCATCGGTTTGGTAAGGGGTGGACGTAGGGAGCCCGTCGTGGTCCTGAACCACCTTAAAAATTCCCGTGTCTTGTGGTTTGATATTTATGATTGTGTGATTCATTATCTTATCTATTTATGCAATAGTGTGAGCTCGGTGAGATTGAGTGAATTAAGTTTAAATCTATTTAGATTAAATTCATCAATCTTATCAATCTTGTTAATTCTGCTGTGTGCTAGTTTGTGTTTTTATTTGGACATAGTTTTTAGAAGAAGGATCTATTCACCCCCCCTCTAGATCCGTATTCTTGCACTACGGGACCCAACACAAACACTACCTTCTGCAGGGAGGGGCTTTAAGCCGGCAAAGCGGGGAGGGGAAAAGCTGAAATAGAAACCGAACGGATGGAAGATGCCGGTTCTGCCCGCTCTTTGGAACAGGGGACAGATAGTTGAAGTTGATACTGATGCGGCCACTCCAGAATTTTATTATCAATGAGACTAGTAGGAAAATCTTCGGAGTTGGATCAGGATGACGTCCAATTTTTGTGGAATTTTTTGGTTGAAGGTGCTGGTCTGGGAAGGGCCGCGAACAAGGACCCTCAGTTCTGATTTTGACTGCTACGATACCACAACAGCAGAAAGAAGAGGCCACCACGAGTGCTCCCGATCTCTGAATCAAGCGTGGCCAGAGTCGTTGGAATATTTATTGAGTCCTCTTCGATACAAGACCTATGGGGATGCTAGAGGATGTCGGAGCAGATTGGAAGAGCCCAAACAGTGGACATGTGTCGGTTCAGTCTCAGAGGGGACATAACTGCGCACCTAGGGGAGAAAAATGAGAAATTACAGCTCTGGATGCCGAACGGGGTTCTGCTTCTGGATACTAGAAGTAGGCTAGGTGTAGAAACTCTCATCCCAAGCCCGCTTTCAGAGCTTTAGGAAGTTGGCCGTGGGAGCCTTTGCAACTCGCTTCAGGTTGACTGTCAGGAAGCAGATGTGCAATCTGGGGAGATCGGCTCCCCCGGGCCGCCACGACCTCAGATTGGGTCGAGACTACCGCCGCGATGAAGAAGATAGGGAGACGCTTCTGACGGTACCACTTGGGCCTCCAGGGATGCTTGGATGAAGTCGGGGTCACCTCTGCAAGCTGCTGGTCCTTTGCAGATCCTCAACTACGAACAGAACCTTCGTTGTAGCTCCAAGTAGACTTATGATGGGGTAGTGATGGTGCTAAATGGTGGAGGGAGGTGGTGGAATGGTGGTAGGGGATGTGGAGGAGGTATGAATGAGAGCTATGGTGGAGCTAGAAGGGTTTGGGGAGGGGAGGGGGCAGGGAGGCTGTTGGTTCACTGCACTAGGTGGAGGTGGGAAGGGGAGGTGGAGGAAGAACAAGTTGATGGAGGGGGAGAGTGGGGGGCAACCAGATCTGGTGGCTCCTTGTTGGGGGCAGCCTACAGCATGGAAAGGGGGAGGGAGGAGTGGAGGGAAAGATTCAAACTCACCTTGGGGACTGGGAGATTGTGTGGGGAAGGGAAGAGATTGTGTTGGGGAGAGGGAGATTGTGGTAGTGGGTGGTTGGTGGTTGGAGGGTGGAGTGGGGATAGGTGGAGACTATCTTGGGGATGTGGTGGAGTAAAGAGGAGGGTTTTGGGGAGTTGGAGAGGTCTTAATGGAGGAAGAATGGACAGAGAAAGTGGTTGGGAGGTGAGGAGAGAGAGAAGGGGGCGAACCCCTTAGAGAGAGAGAGGGAGAGAGAGAGGGGGGGATAGGGGCTTCTCACCCCAAGAAGAAGATTTAAGTTGGACACTATAAAATTCAGATATTCATTCCTTAACTTCAAGGGGGGGAATGGGGTCCTTTATATAGGCAACTCACATTTTATAAAAAGTCCCTGACTCTTGCAACAATGACAAATAACCAAGGGGGTAGGGGGCGCCCCTAGGCCTAGCCCAATGAATTGGGCCCATTAACTAATCTAATCAACCCTATGACACTTAACTTAGGTAGATGACTCATTAACCTAGGTACATGACTCAAATAAAAGGAAAATTATAATGGTATGACTCAAATAAAAATGAAGAAATACAACATATATCTCAAGATAAATGACTAGACCATGTCGGACGCTTCTGGGGTGAGGAGACGAGCCATGAGTGTGGGCATGTGAGGTGATGTCCCCATCACCTTTGACCCAGAGCGGAGGACCTACACTTTACATCCTCCACATTTGCCCAGCGAGTTCACATTTCATAATGTTTTGACAGTCACACCAATAGATGACATTCAGTCAGTCATCCCAGTGTCACCTGTCACCCATGTTTAGCCAGGCGACCCTACTTTGCTTGCCAATCAGGTGTCTCGATCATCCCTAGATCCCCATTCGGAACTAATCATCAGGGAAACTCTAGTGAGTTGGTTAAGGAAGGTCTTATTTCTAGATGTCAAAATTCCTTGCTACCCTTCCTTAGAGCCAGCCTTACAAGTAGTGTCCACCACCACTTCTCGCACCACCTTCTAATCATTTTACTTCGTGGACACCATGGACGATCTCCTTGAGTGATTAGGTTGGCAAATGGAGCTGACCAGTATGCTGGCTCTTGGGCCCAATACACCCAGGTGCATTAGCTTCATATACCCCTCCTTGTGTTCCCTTCTATCTGCACTTTGGGCCCATACACCAGTGAGCTGGTGTTGTTCTTACCTCTACCCTACGAGCTCCACCACTTTCCACCCCATGACCCCTTCTCTCCCATATGGAAGCCCATACACCTCCAAGAGCCAGCAACCTCCTAGACCCACATGCAGTCAGCCCCTATCCAGCCAACCACTATGCAGTTAGCCCCCATACAATCAGTCATCCCTATTTTCTCAGCCTCCCCCGAGCCTTCCGTTGAGCAGTCACTCATCACTGTCTTACCGCCATCAATGCCCTATGTTGATGCAGTATGGTTTGACTTCTTCCGTGTCCATGAGAGATGGCAACCTGATTTCACTTTCCTAGTGATCCATGCCAAGCATTTAGATAACTCCCCCGTAGTCCACCTCCTTGTCCTTAAACACTTCAAAACCCGAGGATGAATCTTTTTTAACCAGTAGAGATTGACTTGGATCGAGAGCCAAGACGTCGGATTATGGGTCGAGATGATTCTATTCATGATGTACACGGGTGATGTTTGGGAATCATACCGAGTCATGTTATTTTAATTGAGTCCATTCGAGTCAGTCCCTAGTCATAGGTCTAGGAAGTCAGTTGAGTCATTTTTTGCACATATTAGGAGTTGCATGGTCGTCGTCAAAAGGGCCAGCAATGCACGATGCAAGGAGTTGCTTGATGGTCATAGGCACAACCATAAGTTCCAAGAGGATGATTATGTCATGATCAGAGTTAGACCTGAACGGTTTCCCTCTGGAACCGTGAATAAATTACAAGGTCGCGATGCCGGTCCCTTTTGAGTGTTGAGGCAAGTTGGGTCCAATGCATATGTTGTGGACTTGCCGAAGGGAATCAGCTAGCAGATGTGCTTGCAAATTATGGAGTGCAAGTTAGAAGCAATTTGGAATTTTTTTCCATTAGAGAGCTGCCACCTATAGCTAAAGGTTATGCTATTGTGGATGCTTATAGCATCCCCAACTTTCGCAAGAGGATTGTATAGCTTTCTCCTTTTTTCTTTACATCCTTTTGTATTGAAGAGGTTCGACCTCCTGTAAAGATGTACACTTTTGATAAATCATCAATAAAATAAAGCATCAAGTGGTGATTTTGTGGAGTGAGAACATTCCCTTCCTCTGGAATGGGGGTGCACTCTCCCTTGTTTCCAACTTGATGACTTGGATTTTACAAAAAAAAAAAAAATATGGGATGAGCTCTACCTTTAATGTGTCAGATTTAGTTGCCAATAGGGACCCAACGGTGATTCCTAGTGAGGCTTTTGAGCCGTCTCCTCCCCTTGAGAGTGACCCCGCCCCTGAGTGTCCACCACCAGCCTCATTCCCACAGCAGCGTGAGCAAATAGCACATATACATAATGAGCAGGTGACTATTACCAGGAGTGGAGCTTACCCACGCTATCTAGTGCGATGGAGAGGACGATCCGCGTCTGATGACACATGGATCACCCGAGTAGAGCTATAGAGGATAGATCCGGACCTACTAGAGCGATTCTAGGGTGACCCCGATCCCTACTCGACAGGGTCCAGTTTCTCCCATCCGAGGAGAATTGGTGCGGACACCAGAGCTAGCGATAAGCTCGATTCGGCGAGCCATCGGTACCGGACACGCAGCACTACTCGGGCAACGCCGGCATCCTTGTGGCTGGGAGATAGTTTAGAGTCTCCGTCTTGAGTCTTGATGTATTTTAGTATTTATTTGGATTGTAATTGAGGTATAGTGTGTGCTTGTAATTTTTGGGTTTAATTTTGGGTCAAGAGAGTGCTAGTTAGGCTAGTGTCATCAAAATGGTCTAATTAGGGGTTTATTTTTAGATTGGGCCTTAAGGCCACTTAGAGCCCATTTGGGAAACTCCCTCCCTTATGGACTTCTGAGCTTAGAGGGCCTATTAGGCTAGTCTATGGTCCATGGTAGAATATTGACCAAAGTTGCCAACTTTGACCATGGAAGAGGGGGCGTCCTCCACCTTTTTCCCCCATGTGGGGATTTGAATATTCCCCTCCCCAAGTTGCCCTCCACTCCCCCTTGACCAAGGGTATCTTAGGTCATTGTATTAGGTATAGGGTTTCCATATAAAACCTCTCTTGTAACAATTTTAAGCAGAATTAATACAACAAAAATCAGAAATTTGTGAGATTGTGCCAAGGGCGCCCTCTCCCTCTCTCCTTCTTCCTCCTTGCAGCTGTGAAGGCTGCAGATCTAGGGTGTGAAGCCCTCTTCCTTAGAGTGATTCCAAGTTCTATCAACTCCGTTGGGTGCGACGCTCAGCCACTGCCATCGCCGCCGGCATTCGTGCCGCCGACGAGCCGCCACAACCCATTCTTTGGCCTGCTGTCCAGAACTCCGGGAGTCATGATAGAACCTTAAAGAAAAGGTTGGTTCGCCAAATCCCAACATCTGATGATCTTAAAAATTTGATAGATTCATCACCACGTCCTCCCCTCTTCCCAGTTCAAATTTTACGCCGATCCACCTCCATTTGCCCCTCCTCCCACCTGTGTCTTTCCACCCCGCGCAGTCTGCCTGTCTGTAGATTAGCGAGATAGGAACCTGATTAAAAAATTTTACCACCATCTAAACCTTCTCATATGGCCACCAAATTTCGTTTGGACGTCCCTCACTTTCCCCCTTTTCACCCATATTAATCCCTTCCCCAATATCTACCGTTTACCCCCTTGTCAAACCCCATCTTCAGGCAGATCACTGTCTGTCCTGCACTCCTGGCCCGCACAAGCACAGTGGTGCAGAGCTTCCCTTGGTGAATCAAGCCGTTGGATGGTTGTGAATTTCATGTATGTTATAGCTCCTCAAGTGTACTTTTTAACGGCATTGGTTTTGCTCCAACCCGCCTCCGAATCTGAGTGCAGCAAGTGTTTTCACCGGGTCGTGCAGATCTGCCCAGTTACAAGACTGCGGGACAGATATGAGGTTTAGAAATCCAGTCGGCCCTTTGGCTGCGATCCAGCCACCGCCGATCTCAGGGATCGAAGAGGGACATCTCACCAACATCCCGGCCAACCGCCGCTGCTGGAAGATGACCGGAAGCCACCGTCCCACGTGCCGCACATGCTTGCTATCCAGCAGATCGAAATCGTACTGATCTGAACCAGTAGCCCGCCTCCACCCCGAAAGCCCCTCCGGCTTGCTCCCCGGCAACCCAAGATCGACGCTCCCGAATTGCTGTTGTAGCCCTTTACCTCGCTGCGTGGAGTGGGACGTAAATTCAGTGTTGTAATTATTTATATTTACTGTACCAGGAGTTACGCATCTTGGTCGGGAAGTCTTCCCCACGCCCCGAGCGTGGAGGTACATTTTTGCTCCTCTTTTGTCGCTTTGCTTATTTCGTATATGTTTGAATGCCACTACTTGCATGAGATAAGATAACTAGCTCGCTTAAAATTCCATCACCGCTGTGATAAAGAGAGCGTGACCATCCCGTGACTCGATCCGAGCACATGAATGAGCCCACCACCCTTGACTCTATGCCGGTTTCTTAACCGTGTAAATCCCCTCGTTTCCCTCGCTTGGGATGACTTGTGAGCTTCTATTTCTATTGATGGCATATACCCCATAGGAGCTCTTGGTGTCGAGTCAAGTTAGCTTTGTTGTTCTCGTCGTTGCTAGTCGCATCGTCTATTTAGTCGCGTTGTCACCTAGAGTCCCATATTTGCATCAAATTGGTCTCGATTTGCATTTTGTCTTGCATCATAGGTCCACTCAAACAGAATTTGCATCTTGTCCTTTGGAAAGGAGCATGGTCTTTTCATTCTTCCCCTTAGTGAGGATTTTTGCTCAGCGGGTTTGGTAGAAGAAAGGCCAGCCACCTCTTTTGATTTCATCAGTTGCCGCTCGATGGCTTGAAAATCAGCAATGTTTATTTCTTCTTGCACCGGCTGCTCTTCAACTGGCCTATTCTTCTGAATTGTGGTAGCAGCAGCCGGGCAATACTTTGCCCGAAAGGCTTCAATGTCAGTTGCAATATTGTTTAATTGATCGATGGATTTGACTTTGATGCCAATTACCCTTAGTAGGATTTCTTTCTTCAAATTGCTCTTGCATATCTGGACAGCACCCTTGTGACTCGGTGGATGTTTGCATCCTGCACTGAGATTTTTCCAACATTGAATGTAGTCCAACGCGGACTCATCATCTTTTTATTTGATCATATATAATTCCACCTCAGTCAAAGTGGAGTAGGTCGAAGAAAAATTGGTCCTCTTCCTTTGTCCTCTTCCCTATGGCGACTTTGACCTAGCCTCCATGGCGGACGCAAGGGGGGCCGCCGTGGCCCCCTTGGCTTCGTGTCCACTTCGGCCTGGCTCCCCTCCTTTTCAGCCTCCTGGTTCACCTCCTGCCCGCGCAAAATCCTTCGCAGAGGCTCTCATCACCTCTTTGAAGCCACCAAAAGTCAAAGGTTTTGTACACGCTCCTGCTTCTACTGACGGTGGAGAGCCGGCTGTTTTCTTCAACGCTGAGGAACTCTCCGCCTCCTTGGAACCCCTTGAGCACTCCATTGTTGCCCGCACTCCTTATGGGAGACCAGCATACCCCGAGATCAGATCTCACCTCTCGCATCGTTGCAACTTCAAAGAGGACTTCATCATCAGCGCCCTCGACTCTCGCCATCTGCTTCTTCGGTTTCGCAATGAGGAGGACTTTCTGACTTTGCTCCTGAAGGATAGCCTCTTCATTCATGGGAAGCTTTTCAAATTTTTCAGATGGTCATTGGATTTTTCGCCGGATGAGGATTCATCTATTCTGCCAATATGGATTACTTTCCCAGGACTACCGATAAACTTTTTTATTGAACCTTTCTTGCGTTCTATTGCTGGCAATATATGAAAAGTCTTGAAGATTGATCAATCTACCCTGAACTTATCCATAACATCGGAAGCCCGTGTGTGTGTTGAGTTGGATGTATCTAAAACGCATCCGAACAGAATCTGGATTGGCATTCCGGGAGGAGGAGCTTGGCAAGATATAGTCTACTCTGATTTTCCTATGTTCTGTTCAGCTTGTGCTCGGCTTGGCCATAATTTGGAAAACTGCAAAGGAAAAAAGCCCTATACTAGTTTGGCCACGGTCCGGATGTCTGATGCACAACCTCTACCACCCCATCAGAAAAAGAAAGTATGGATTCCGGTGGACAGCTCCAAGAAAAAATGTAGATCTAGACATCAATCAGTCACCAAGTGAGGTTGAAGTTGGGGTTCTTTCGGGGTCCATGAAGTTACTGGATGTTTCAGTTTTAGTCCCAAAAGAAATAAATTCCATGGCAGATCAAACCAGTGACAGACTGCACAGTCGGATTGAAGTGACTCAGGGCACTGAGATTATTTGTGTTAATGCTCCGCAGAAGTCAACACCCAGCAAATCACAACAGGGGGCACAGGATAATTTCAATGCCTCTAGGAATACTGAACCAATAATGAACTCCCATGCCGCCGTGGAGCTCCCTTCAGACCAAACTCACACTCAGCTGGGCACCTTAGCCCCTGTCCCAGAAATTTCCTTTCTTGGTGACCACTCTGTTTTGGTTTTACAAAAGAGCAAGGAGCCGTTTGAGGGTCCTAATATCCACCATCAGAATGCTGAAAATTTTGCTAGAAGAAAGGCTATTTCAGATTCGGTCTCTGATGGTAATGTATCTGCTTTATTGCTTGATCGACAAGGTGCTATTACTAGATCTATGACTAGGTCAAGATCTATGGATAATATTCCTGAACTTCACTTTTCCTCATGAATTTTACAGTTTGGAACATTAGAGGTATTGGAAATGAGATTTCTGTTGGCAGGGTAAATTTTCTTATCAAGACTCATAAACTTGATTTCATTACACTGTTGGAGCCTAAAATCCATACCAGTAAGATGGATGGTATCTGTAGAAAATTGGGTATGAGTAAAGCTTGTGCAAACAATGATAATATTGCCCACATCTGGGTTTTGTGGAGAGATACTATTGACTTTACAGTCGTTTGCAAGGACGATCAGCAAATTTCAGTTGCTCAAGTAAATCCTGTCCACCCCTTATTCCATATCAGTTTTGTGTATGCAAAATGCTCTGCTCCAGAGCGAAGGGAATTGTGGTCTTCATTAAATTCAATTCACTCTCAAATAAAAGGCCCTTGGTCTGTTATCGGTGACTTTAATTGCATTCTGAATCCTGATGAAAAGTTAGGGGGGAACCCCCCTAATGCTGGTGCTATGATGGACTTCCAGCAATGTATTTCTGATTGCTCACTTCTGGATGCTGGTTTTTTGGGATCTAAGTTCACTTGGCATAACAACCAAGCAGGTAGCAAAGGAATTTGGGCTAGATTGGATAGGGTGCTTTCCAACACTGAATGGATAACATCAATACCAATCTCTGTTGAGCACCGGTCTAGGGAAGCTTCTGACCATGCACCTTTATTAGTTAAATCAAAGTCTTCCTTGCATTTCAAAAGCAGATTCTACTTTCAAAGCATGTGGCCCAAACATGAGAAATTTCTTGAGGATGTTAAGCTCTGCTGGAACCTCAGCCCTGTGGCATCTTCTCCAATGACCACCCTTTATTTGAAACTTAAGTAGATGAGAATCATGCTTCGTAGCTGGAACAAGCTCACTTTTGGGAATGTCCACCAAAATTTAAAAGCAGCAGAAGATGAAGTTCTGGTGGCAGAACACAAATATGACTTGTAACCCACTGAGGAAAATTACTCGAATCTTGAGCAAGCCAGGACCATACAATCAAGCAGACTGCTTCAACAGGAAATTTTTTGGAAACAGAAGTCCGGAATCCGTTGGTTACTTGAAGGAGATAGAAACACAAAGTTTTTCCATGCTTCAACCTTAGCCAAAAGACACAAGTAGAACATCGCACAGCTGCGAAACTCAGTAGGCAATATGACTTCCAATCATGATGATATGAAGGACATTGCTGTCTCTCACTTTCAAAAAGCATTCAGTTCACAGAGTCACTACCTACATGAAGCTTCTCTGAGCTGTATTCCAAAACTGGTAACTCAGGAAGATAACACTAGTCTTTGCAAAATCCCAACAGATGAAGAAATTTTGATACTGTTAAAGCTCTTTCCCCAGACAGTGCTCCAGGACCTGATGGATTCACGGGTGCTTTCTACCAATCCACCTGGCCTATTATTGGTGAGCTTGTTTGTAGTGCAGTAAAGGAAATTTTAATCACTCAGCAGCCCATTCCTCGAAGTGTCACCTCCACTCTAATAGCACTCATCCCAAAAATGGCAAATGCTATGGACATTTCTGATTACAGACCTATAAGTCTTTGCAACTTCTTTTACAAAATAGTTTCATCTATTGTCAACAAAAGACTTGCCACAATTCTCCCAAGGATCATATCATTAGAGCAATCAGCATTTGTGAAGGGAAGACAAATTTCAGAAAACATTACTCTTGCTCAAGAATTGACAAATGAATTGGGGAGGAAAACAAGAGGGCACAATGTCATGTTCAAACATGACATGGCAAAAGCATATGACAGACTTGAATGGGATTTTCTTCTCACTATCCTTCACAAATTTGGCTTTGATAATTCTTTCATTATGATAGTTGAAAAATTGATCAAAAACTGTTGGTTTTCAATTTTGCTTAATGGTGACACAGCTGGTTTTTTCAAGTCCTCAAGAGGAGTGAGGCAAGGTGACCCACTTGCCCCATCTTTATTTATCATTGCGGAAGAATCATTAAGCAGAGCTCTAAAGGAAGCTTTCTCCAGTGGTAGGATTGATTGGTTTGCTGGGCCAAGCCGCTGCCCTCACATCTCCCACCTTTTGTTTGCAGATGATACCCTCCTTTTCAGCAAAGCTTGCATAAACTCTGTCCGAAATTTATTAAAAGTGCTTCAGATCTATGAAACTTCTTCAGGGCAACAAATTAATATCAGCAAAAGTGGTTTCTTTTTGCACCCAAAGACACATAATTCAGTTGCCAATCGCATTCAAAGCTGTACTGGTTTCTTCAGACATTCCTTTCCCCATAAATATCTGGGATGTCCTCTTATGATTGGCAGAAGGAAAAAGGTTTTCTTTGCAGGAATATTAAGCTCAATCCAAAATAGAGTTGCCGGCTGGAAATCAAGCTTACTTTCCCAGGGAGCAAGACTTATTCTCATCAAGCATGTCTTGTCATCCATACCCATATACTCGTTATCATCATCCCCACTGCATGTAGGCACTCATGAACTTCTGGACAAGTCTTTTGCCAACTTCTTTTGGGGTTCCTCTATCCATGGAAAGAAAAAGCACTGGGCTGCATGGCAAGTTATCTGCAAACCTATATCTCAAGGAGGTCTTGGCATCATGTCACTAAGAGTCATGGAAACAGCCTTGCGGGTAAAGATGCTGTGGAAGGGATTATATACCAACTCTCTGTGGGCAATTTTTTTCAGGGCAAAATACATTAGGCAGCAACATATCAGTGAGGTCCAATTCAAGAACATGAATGGCTTCACCAGGAGGGGTTGGCTGAAGGCCAGAGATCTTATCTCTAAACACACCAAAGTTGTAGTTGGTGATGGCAGCAATACACATTTCTGGTTGGACAACTGGATTGGAAGCAGATGCTTGGCAGAGTATGTCTCTACCTCAACAAATCAGAGCTCTAGCATTACTGTCAAGGATTTCTACACTACCCGTCCAAATGTAAATAATAATATGCTGGATGGAAGGATCCCAGACTCAATCAAATCTGCTATCCTTAGCTTTAAGGTTAACCAGTATCCTGACTGTCCGGTCTGGAGTCTCTCCTCAACAGGTTCTTACACTGTGGCCTCCTCCTACTGTGAACTGTCTACGAATAATGATAATGATCATCCTTTTCCATGGACCCATCTTTGGTCTACTTGGCTACCAATAAAAGTTTCCATCCATCTCTGGAAGACTGCCCGCAATGCTCTCCCCACTGATAAAAATGTTCAAAAGATGGGTGTGCAAACGTGCTCGAAATGTTATTGTTGTACATCACAGTGTGAGGAAACTACTAGCCACCTATTCATCCATAGTGAACTGGCCAAACATATTTGGTCTTATTTCAGGAGTTATGGACTGAAGATCAACTCAAATTCAGTGACCTATTTCATACATCACAATGCAGACAATATTCAGGTGAAATCTGCCCACAGTTTATTCATGCTTGCAGTAATTGGCTATGGAATTTGGGAAATCTGGAAAGCAAGGAATGCATCAAAATATGAGGGCAAGAGCATCTCCAAGGTCAGTCTTCTCCACCATATAAAAGCTCAAGTCAAGCGCACATGTGACACTGTAAACCTCAAAGAGTTTGACAATGTAAAAAGAATCACTTTGCGGGACTTTGGCATCAACAGCAGACAACACTCTAAACGGCAGCTGATGACTGTCACCTGGGTCCATCCGACCCCTCTCTCACTCAAGTTAAACACTGATGGTGCCTACAAAGGAAATGGAGACTCAGGAGGCGGAGGGGCTATTAGGGACCACAATGGCACTATCTTACTTGCTTTCTCACATTACTATGGTAAAGCAAACTGTCTTGTAGCTGAGGCTCGAGCTCTCCTCGATGGCATAAAGTACTACCGCACAACTGCTATCAAGCCAATCCAGATTGATATCGACTCCAAACTCTTAGTTCAAATCATCAAAAAAGTTACTCCATGCCCATGGTCCATTCTTCATTATATAAGGGAGATTTGGAGACTCCTTACCACTCAAGATTCAATAGCTCACATTTACAGAGAAGGAAATAAGGTTGCTGACTCTCTAGCCTCTTTGGCTTGTTCCACTCATTGTACTGATTTTTTCTCTTATGATGAGCTCCCTAATTCTATAAAGGGAATAGCTCAATTGGATAAACTGGGTATGCCCAGTATCCGCTTAATGTAATGTATTCCTTCATCCAAATTATTATAAATACACCTCCTAATGTCTGAATGGTGGAGTGGCTTGCTCTTTGCCTCTGGTAAAAGGGTGCACTCTCCCATCCTGCACTAGGCAAGGTTTCTTGATAAAAAAAATAATTCCACCTCAGTGACTTATTCCTTAGCAGACTTTATTTCAGTTGCTTTTTCCACCCCTAGCTTGTTCATTACTGCTGTAGTCGTCAAACTTGGGTATGAGCCAGCTGGTTGTAGAAGCAGGTTTATTAGCGACACCGCCTGAGGTGTAGAAGTTACTCCCTGACGTGAATGGAAAGCTGAAGGGTACGTGGAAGCCGCGTGATGTAGCTGCCGGGGGAGGGTGCTCCCTTCACGATCATGTGTTATTTGCGGGATAGCCGGCTGTAGTGAGGCTCCAAATGGTTCAGTGCCACCTTGTAGGGCCTCGGATGAGGGCCCCGCCTGCCCGGGTATAGGTAGGTATAAACCCATTCTACTTAATTTTCTTCTTAGCACTTCAGCTTCTTGCAGTTTCTGATAGAACTCTATCATTAGAGCAGGGTTAGCTTGGTAGGAGCTGTGAATGCCGTTTTGCATGTTGATTTTAGATGAGGCCAGCGGCATCCTGTTATTAGTGCGGGACGCATTCAGCTACTCATAGATTGATGCTCTTGCCCCCAAGCCCTCACGTAGAGGAGGAGGAGTTTGATAGTGCACTTCTTCAATTGGCGGTGGAGGGTGCCCCCACTTTTTCTGGGACTTATGGCGAGAGGTAGACACGCCAGCTTGACCTGCCCTCACCGGTGCGAAGCATATCTCTTCGTCTTCTTCTTTAGCAGCTTGAATCGCACTGGGTGAAGCTGACAGTGTATTGCAGGAGAGGACGATGCTCCCCCTCTTGACCTTTGGTTTATTCTTTTCTTTCCCTTCTACGACAGACATCTGCCCCCGCAACGGGTTGTCTGGTGCACTCAGCACTTCTAATTTCTTTTCAGCTTCCAGGGGTCCGAAGTGCTCCTGTGGGGCATATTCATGGGGGTGCTCTATGCGAGCTTCAGTTACCTCTTTGGGTAATTGCTGGTATAAGGATACCATATTAACTGCTCTTTCCATAGCTGGCAATTCATGAGGGCGTGGAGGATCAACCTTGTAGTCGCCCATTGGTAGCTCCCCTTTCTTGATTAGCTTTTCAATCGCATCTTTGAAGACATAGCAGTCTTCAATAGGGTGCCCAAGCATCTGGTGATATGGGCAGAAGCGGGGACTATCTTTCTTTTTGGCTTCCTCTGGTCTCTTCAGTTCCGGCAAGGTGACCTTCTTGTATTTGATAGCCCATTCGTGTTGGGTGCGTAATTGGATCTAGAGGGGGGGTGAATAGATCCTATAGCAGAAACTATCGCTAATTAAAAAATAAAATTGAAACTAATTAACTAGATACCAATCAAACCAATGCTGTGAATGACATGAATGCAATAAGAACAATTCTAGTAAGACAGATAGCCAAATGTGTTCAGACAATAAGGAACTAAACCTTAGACAGAACCTGAATCATTCACACCACGGACGTATGTGTAAAGTGAACAGACAGATACTGGAGCTAAGTATATCAAGCAGACATGTTTATGAACAAACCATCTTGTGAACGGGTGATAGAAGATAAGGAACAATCACACAAACATCAACCCACTGCACACAGGATTTTAAGGTGGTTCAGTCTACAACCCATAGACCTACGTCCACCCCTCACTCAACCAAGTGAGGCTTCCCTTGCACAAAGCAAGAACGTCGAGAAACTCCACTACAAATCGCTACCAAATAGCTTGACTGAGGAACAAATCCTCACAACCACACTGAACACACAGTGTGTAACGTGCGCAGCCACTGCTGTGCACAACCTGATCGTGCAACCCATACAATTAGACCAGCTGCTCAACGCAGCCACTGAGGAACACCTTCCGTTTTGGTTCTGGTCTCCCAGAACCAAAACTACATAGTGGAGTTCTGTGCAAACCACCTCACCGCATCCCCAAGCACGGTTAGGCACAAACCAAAGTGATATGATAGTAGTGTGGACATCGAATAATGTCGATGATGATCGTACGGCATGCACGTCTCGACACTCGAGGGCAAGCTGAAGATGGAAAGGCCGAACAAACCCATACCTCGCCCGATCAGGACGAGAACTCGCTTGGTGGTCTGCTACCCGTTAAGGAAGCCTCCCAGGTGGAAGATGCGGCTACAATTTTCCAACCGGCCGTACTGAGAGCTGAATCACAAAAAAGCTGGGAACTCGGGCACAGCTCCGGCATGCACCGAAAGTCACGCAAAGTCTGGACCGAGCTCCAAAAGCTGTGAACGGAACATTATGGAGGCCACGTGTTGCAACTAAAACATTTCGAGGGTGCCAACTCTTGTACAAATGGCCGCGACTCCGCGATGAATCACTTAGCGCTTAAAACGGTGCCACCCCATGATTGGTTTAAAACGGCACCACCCCCTTGCATTGCTTTAATCCGGCGTGCCCCTTGGCATACCCGGCGTGCTCACAAAAGGGCCATTATTCGTTGAAATGCTTAATACGGCGCCACCTCTTACAACATTACCCGGTGCGCTAATTTCATATGGGTTTAAAACGGCGCGGGGGAATAGTGACCGTGCCGTTTTAACCTCATTCTATCCCATCTCTGGCACGATACTCTGTTCGGCATAAATGTGATGCGCAAGGGACATTCAATGCTCGATGCTCTATCTCTGCCTCCGTTCGACAGCACATGAGCGACAGTGGCAAAGCAACCCCTACAGACCTGCGACCATCTCATCCTCGGATGAACATCAGCATACGTCGCAAACCAGCATCGTCCAGCGCACCATGTCAACTCCGAGCTTCGTCGCGGATGAGGTGGAAGTGGCAGGAACCTCCCAGGTGAGCCATTCTATAAAAATGGGCATTACTATGAAAACAAAGAGGAGAAGCTCGGGCTCCCTCTCGGCTCTCTGCTGTGTTCAAGAAGAAAAAGAAGGGAGCGTGAGGGCTTCTGGGAGGAAGAGCTGAACCAAAGTCTGAAGGGTCCCCACGCCGGAAAGGTGAAGAGAGGGGAGTGTGAGAGGTGAGGTGAGGGGGGGAAGTCTTCATTCTTTTTCTCCTTCCTATTAGTGTCTCCTTCCTCCCCCTTACAATGTATTCCACTCCCGCCCCGAGATGAGTCTCGTCTGTATCAACATCTTCCCCGTTGTGTGGATAAATATAGAAAGAATCTCCTTTGGCAAGCCCAGCATTTCCGGTTTCAATATACTCTTCCTCTCCCTCACCCTCCAATCATCCCGAGCCCTTGAGAGCTGCCCTCCCATGGCATGACCCTCAAGGTAACCCACTCGACGGGTGAACATCTCTTGCCCTACTGTGGCATATATCTCGTCTCACCCCGAAGATCATCGCCCGTGAGTCGTGGTCGCTCTCGCAGGCTGGCCCTCGAGCGTTCCACACTCACACTTGGGCTAACAGACCGCCGTGAGGCCGCTCCGCATTTTGAGAGTTTACCCGGGAGTAATCCATGTGGTGACTTTCGCTTCTCTCTGGCAAGTCCCGGTCCGGGGGAGGTGCTGCCGAATTTTTGCCAGGGGATTAAGAACACTCAAGAACAAACGAACAAGACACCCTTTGAAGAACACACAGTGAACCCTCTATAAACTAACCCCTAAAATCTTACACAATAAACTCCTCTGAACAAATCACTTAAACCCTACCTCGTTACCTATCTAATCCACCAAATGGATGAACAAACGTATCATAAAATCCACCTACAGGTGAAAGAAAAGAAACACATAGTCAAAGCAATAAACCCTCCGGAGAGGCTAATCCGGTGCGGTTACTATTCCCCCGTGCCGTTTTAGCCCCTCTCACAAAAGCCCTCATCTCCTTCTTTGAATCCAAAAACGGCGCGCTCCCACTCCTCTATACATCTTAAAATGGCGCGCCCCCTGCCCATTCCTAATACGGAGCGCCTCCCCTTTGCCCATCCTAATCCGATGCGCACCATTTCAAACCACATACACGGCGCGCCCCTCTCTCCTTGCTTGGGCCTTGAACCGGCGCGCCATTACTTGAGCCTCAAACCGGCGCGCCCCATTCTCCTTTGAACCCTTAAAAGGGCGCGCCCCATCCCCTCCTTTGAACCCTTAACACGGCGTGCCTGCTTAATATAAAAAAGGAATAAACAAGCAAAAATAATAATAAAAGGTTAATCATGTTAATAAAAAATAAAAGAAACTCCATCACCCGTGCCTTAATTAAAATTTTATTTCGGGGGCGTTGCCCCCGGAAACCCCCGCAAGGGGCGCAGCCCCCTTGACCCTCGTGACCTGATCGCGCAGGTCGATCCGCGTGCGAGGCCGCACGATGGTGAGCTCGGGCTCTACACTTAACAATTCGCTCCCCCAGACCATGTGCAAAGAGAAAATCAATGATGCCTTGTGGTATCGGACGTGGACCTCGGAACCCCCCGACATGGTCATGATCGGAACACATCTCGGGCCAATAACTCGTTTACTCGACCCGCTTCTACTGGGATTCAATCTCGCATTCACATTAAACTTGCCGTACCTACGACAGATATTTGTATGGCTTTATCATCGTCTCCGATGCTTCAAATGCGGACTTTTGTCCGAACAACGAACGGTCCGTTAGTGACCAACATATATACCGAGATCTAATCCCGCACTTGCATTAAACTTGCCATACTCACGTCAGACATTTGTACGGTTTCTCACCGTCTCTTACGCTACAAACACGGACCTTTGTCGAACATAAAGTGGTCCATGAGTGACCGACAAAATCTGAATAGAACGAGAAGGCTCTCGTCATACCCGGACCCTTTGCATGGGAATATCAATAAGACCTCTGTGGGCCATGCTTAGACCTCGGGTCCGCCCCGAACATGGTCATTGCCTGACCCATATCCTCGGCCTATATCCCGCTCCCTTTGAATGCATATTGGTTCTCAGATCTGGTCCCAAGACATCCTCCCGTGGCCCCCTTGGCACCAGAAACATTGATGATGCCCACGCGAGCCTGACTTTGACCACGGGGGGCCCACCGCAGTATGGTCGTAGCTTGATCTTGCACTGGGCCGACAAACTTATTGGTTTTCGACCCCTCTAACTGGGATTTAACTGAATACTTCCCGTTCCTCCGAATAATAAATTTGTCGCATCGCGAGATACATATGCTCCAGTTTTCCCGTGACAATTACGTGTTTCTCAAGTCGGACACTCGTCCGAACATCAAATGGTCAACACACGACCGACATGATCTCGAATGCTTTCTTCTCACCCTCGTACGGGGATTTCAATGCTTCCTAATAGACTTTTCATGTAACAAATTTTCAGGCCATGAGGCCCCTTTTCTTGGCAATTAATCAAGGGTGTTCCCCTCTCCGAGGGGATGTAATTAACGCCGTGACCTTTACGGTGCGGCGGGTTTTGGTCCTGACATGAACTACACAATCGTCTGATTAGTCAGATCGAGCGCACAATAAATCGTCACCTTTGTGACTGGCACGCCCACGCACTTAATAAACCTAATAAACAAATAAACAAAGATCTTAATAAAAAAGTGCGTCCACAAGTCTGGCACGCTCGGTGGGACTTAAACCACCCTTCATCTCTTTGCCGAGATTCGGGGCCTCATGGCCTCCTAATAAATAATGTTTGCATGCTTTGATGAATTGCAGGTGTTGTCTTCGCCAGTCCTATGGGGAGAAAAGCCGGACTAGGCACAATTATCTTTATGGCCTCAAGGACGCTGCTCCGAGGCATATGCAGCCTCTAGGAATCATGAAGGCCGCTAAAAAAAAGGAGAGAAGTGAAAAAGAGGAGAGGGAGGGGAAATCAGATCCCCTATCCGCAAGAAGAAAAAGAAGAAAAGAAGAAAAGAAGAAAAGAAGAAAGAAGAAAGAAGAAAGAAACAAAAAAGGGAAGAGAAAGAATCGACGAGAGAGGGTCGTACGGCCATATTCGCCAGGACCTGTGCTGAACAAAGATTACCACTATGGGATTGATGCGGTGGAGCGAACCACTCATCCCCTCCCTGAGGGGGTGAGCGCTCTCCTGCGCACCCACCTTGGTCTATTATACAAGAAAGTGACAAAAAGAAAAGTTGGCCAGCATTGCCGACCAAGAGAACAAGAAGAAGGCCGGCATCCCGCCCGGCTCTTGGAGGGTCCAAGTCTATGGTGCAATGCCCTGGCCCGTTCCACCTTCCTGCTGCCCCTATCTGGCATAAGACGACCCCTCGAGTGACTGCTTGAAGATCCAACAAGCCGTAACTCTAGCTTGTCGAACTCCTCCCCGCTGTAGGGAATGCTTTATAGCAATGAGGCCGAGCACGGCCACGAATCTAGAAGAGATCATTCATCCACCCCGCCATAGGGGTGTAAGAAACAAAAGAGTACACCCCGACTCGGGGGCATGTGAGAAGAATCTACCTCGACCTGGGGGCATAAGAAGAAACAGAGTTGCACCCCGGCCTAGGGGCACATGAAGAGAATCCATCCCGACTTGGGGGCACACAAAAGAAGAAACACACGCCCTACCTTGGGTGCACAAAAAGAGAAACACACCCCGGCCTGGGGGCATAAAAAAAACAACACACTCCGCCCGGGGTGTACAAGAAGCAAATATACCCCGATATGGGGGCACATGAAGCATGCATCCACCCTGCCATGGGGGCATAAGAATCAAAGACCATATCCCGCCATGGGGAATACGAAACAAGAACTCACCCCGGCCTAGGGGGCACACAAAGGAAGAAACACACGCCCTGCCTTGGGTGCACAAAAAGAGAAACACACCCTGGCCTAGGGGGCATACAAAGGAAGAAACACACGCCCTGCCTTAGGTGCACAAAAAGAGAAACACACCCCGGCCTGGGGGCATAAAAAAAAAACAACACACTCCGCCCGGGGTGCACAAGAAGTAAATACACCCCACCATGGGGGCACAGAAGCAATGAAGCAGAATCCACCCCGGCCTGGGGGCATAAGAAGCATGAAGTTACACCCCGACTCGGGGGTACGTAAAGAAGAAACCCATCCTGCCTTGGGTGCACAAGAAACGAAGAACACACCTCCGCTCTGGGGGCATTTGAAGAGGAAACATACACCCTGCCTGGGGGCATAGAAGCCATATAAGAATACACCCCGGCCTAGGGGCACTTGAAGAAGAAACACACCCCGCCTAGGGACATAGAAGCCAGAAAGAATACACCATGGCCTGGGGGCACGTGAAGATAAATATACCCCGCCACGGGGGGCATAGAAGCCAAAAGAATACATCCCTACCCGGGGGCAGAAAAGTAAAGAGGCCTACCTCCCGACCTAGGGGGTAGATGAAGAAAAGCTACACTCCAACCTGGGGGCACGTTAAGAGAAATACAACCCAGTCCGGGGGCATCAATGAGAAAGGAAGAGCGGAACAAAAAGAAAGGAGACATGAGGCAGACGTGGTCTTCGAACCCGCCTCTTCACACTAAAGAAGAAGAGAAGAAAAGAAAGAAAAGACATATGAGGCAGATGTGGTCTTCGAACCCGCCTCTTTACATAAAAGAAGGAAAAAAAAGAATAGTCATCAGGTAGATGTGGTCTCTCCACTCGCCTCCCCACGTAAAAGAAGAAGAGAAGAAAAGAAAGTGAGCCTTGAGGCAGACATGGTCTTTCACCCTCTACCTCCAGCCATCCAACAAATAGACTCCTCATGGGGTCGGTGCCACGACCTTTCGTCTAAGACTAAACCTTTCACCGATGGGGCGTTAAACCAACTAAACCTTCCACCGACGGGGCATTAAACCTACTAAACCTTCTGCCGACGGGGCGTTAAACCGACAAAACCTTCCACCGACGGGGCGTTAAACCGACCAAAGCTTCCGCCGACGGGGCGTTAAACCGACTAAACCTTCTGCCGACGGGGCATTAAACCGACCAAACCTTCCACCGACGAGGCGTTAAACCGACTAAACCTTCCACCGACAGGGCATTAAACTGACTAAACCTTCCACCGACTGTAGACATGCCAAAATTGATACTATGTTGATTAAATCTCATGTCACCATATTAACACCCCAAAGTGAACTTCAATATTTCCATAATATGAAGTTTTTTCTATTTTTGTGTGTTTTTAGGCCATTTTCTAATTATTTTTGTAATTCACGACTCTACGTAGGGCGTGTTTTAAATAACGGCTTGGGCCGGGGCGTTTCTCAAAGAAAGGACGACTGATCCAAAAGGCGTCAGTTTCTGGACTTTTACAAATCCTACTCCAAATTGAAAAATAAGAATTAACGTCCCTCCATGGGTCGTGTTTTGAATTAACGCCTCTCTCTCAGGCGTCTCTTCATCATTTTCAAATAAAGAATATTTTCATTACTAAAATTAAATCCATGAATTAACGCCTTTGTCCCAGTCGTGATTTTAATTAACGCCTTGTCCAAGGTCGTCAATTTCAAATAACGCCTTTCTTTGGGTCATCTTTCACCCTTCCGTGTCCTACTTGAACACCCCTTTCCCTGCTATGTTTTGGTTACCATGTTCGATTAGGGAAGTAGAGACCTTACCGTAGATGAGTCTTGCCTGTTCTTATCCCACCGCAACTGTGTTTTGCATCCTATAAATACATCCCTGCATCGAGCTCGTGCAAAAAAGCTAGCGGATAGCAGGAAGAAACAGAGAAGTTTTCCTCTCTTCTGCACAAGCCTTTTGATCCTTCGGTGGTCTGCTTCCTCCTGTTGCACTAACCACGAACTGACATATTGGTTTCTCCCTCTACTGTTGATAGGAACAGTAGGGATATTATCCATCTTATTATCATCTTATCATCATTCATCATCCTATCATCATCGATCAGCATCAGTCTTTTTTCTTGCATTAGTTTGCATCTCCTTTCCTCTTCTCCCTAATTCTCTTAGGGGTTTTTAAAAGAACCAAAAGGTGTACACTTCATGCTCTTGTTCCATCATTTTATTTTATCTTTGGATTGATACTACACACACTTGGCTAATCCCTTTTTATCTTGTTTGTTTGTGATTTGTTTAAGGGTAATCAAGAAGAAAAACCCCCTTCATCGGCCGGCCGGTAGAAGGAGGAGGAGGAAATCTACAATCATCCCGCATCATTGTTTTTCATCAGGTATTCGCGATCAATCTCCCTTCTTTTTGAGGTAACCCCTCTGGCGATCACCCTCCATATAGCAATCTCTTGCTCCCCTTTTTTTATTTAGTTTTCTATCTTCTATCCTTTTATGTCGGAGTGATGATCATCTTTTTAGGTGTTCACAAATTGGCGATCACGGTGGGACTCCCACTGTTTTTCTTTTGATTACCCCTCTCCTATTGGCACCCACGTGTGCCCTTTCCCTTTGGCACCCACGTGTGCCCCTCCCTTTGGTACCCACGGTACCCCTCCATTGTGCCCCACGTGGCACCCTCCTTTGTGCCCCACGGGCACCTTCCATCGTGCACACTGCACACTCCCATCGGGATTAGCCTGTTTGTGAGCATCTTTTATTATCTGAATTAACGCCTTCCATCAAGGCGCCTCTCTTATTTAACGCCTTCATTCAAGGCATCTTTTTGTTATTTAACGCCTTCTGCAGAGGCGCGTTTTAGCATATCTCTGGTTCGTTTTATTTCTCCTTGCGAATTCACGCCCTTTGGTCTGGGCGTCCTTTCTTTGTGCAGCGCCGTATCGCAAGGCGTGTTTTAGGTGAGCTTGTGCACCATTTATTTTTTGACGCCCCCTTCCCGAGGCGTACCTTTCATAATTAGCGCCTCACATCAAGGCGCATCTTCTGGACTGTCTGTCACGTTGCAGTAATTCACGGCAGGCCTACTGTCATTTTTTTTTCTACTGGTAGCGACTGTTGTGAAGTCGCCCTTTTTCTGTGTCTTTACAGAAACCTGCTTGCTCTGTTCATTCATGCTGGATTGATTCACATGTTTATCATCTGATTATGTCTGATTGGTTTGACTATATTATCCTGCATTTTGTGGCCCTTGGTTGAGAGACCTCCTCTCTCTACACTAGGATTCCACACACCGTTCTTGGAATTGGAATAACCCTCCATTGAGCATTCCGTCTCTTTGGACCAGAAATTCCTTTTCTAAGATCTCCGTAAGTCCCCGCACCCGTGGATTCCCTCACGGATGTCGGGCTGGTTGTACCTTGAAGTACCCGGAGTTTAGACAACCTATCGTTGGTGAGGAGAGAGAAAGAACCTAGTTAACCCGGAGATCACACTCAAATTCATAACTAGGGTTCACATTGCAAAAGGGAGTGGATTGATCTTCAATTTAATTCACCCTAACCTCAAACTTAAATCTAAAAGCTTGTGCTCATCACAACTTGTTTGCATAAATTTGATTGAATTGAGTGGTTATTGTGGTTATAATTCCTTCAAGTTAAGCTTTCTCTCCACTTAAATATGCAACTTCGATCAGGTAAAATCATCAACATGGCAAGCTACAGGTATTCTTATGATGATATGGAGAAGAATATTTTTGGTCAATCTCATGAGGCCCCCCTCCAGGATTCCATTTATCATGAGGGAGACTACCCTCCATCTCATGCTCATTATTCTCAAATTCATGTGGTTGACACCACAACTCATGAGGTTGAACCCTCCTCTCAAGCTTTACCATCCAATCTGGACACATCAGGGAACACCTCCCCTTCTTTCAATGTCAATGATTTAATTCATGCTTTGTCCCAACTGGATGATTCCCAGAGGCAGGCAGTTCAGGACGCTTTGAAAGGGAAAGCTGTTCCCTCTTCATCTTCCAATCCCCCTCCAGCCGTGAGTGGCCACCATGCCTCTACTGACCAGGCGGTCTTGCACAAAACTCCTTCACGTCCACCAACGCCCGTTGTGGCCATGCCGGCCCAACAGGCAAGTTATTCTGCGGCTAGGCCTCAATTCCTTCAACCTCCCCAAATTCTAAGGACGCTTATGCCAAATTCTTTCATTCCAAATTCGGCCTCAGTCGAGTCAAATTCCAATGCTCTGCTCCTTCAAAAGTTGGCTAGCATGGAAGAGCAACTCAAGAAAGTCACTGCAGCAAAGAATGCCCCGGAGATTTCTCTCCCCACATTGCCAGTATTTCACCTACCACCTCTGAGATGCCGAATTTTTGGCGATATAATGGGACTGGCAATCCATTTATTCACTTGAAAGATTTTATGTATGAAACTTCTTTTTGGCAGGGCAATAAGGCCTCATTAGCTTGTTTGTTTAGAAGGTCTTTAGAGGGGCCAGCCCTCGAGTGGTTTTATTCTTTAGACCCGGCAGATGCTAGTGACTTCGATATAGTTCAAAAGAAATTCTTGCAGAAATATAGGGACCGGGTTGGACCCTCCCTATCAGTTACTGATCTGGTTGCGGAGAAAATGAAGCCAGAGGAAGACTTCATCATATTTGCCGATAGATGGCGATCAATGGCCGAAAAATTGAAAGATACGTTGTCAGAACCGGAACATGTTCAGATGATTATTTCAAATGCAACCCCTCAGTTCCGGCACATATTGGCCATGAACAGATTGACCACCATGGAGGAGCTCTATGAAAGAGCTTGATATATTCAAACTCAGATGAAAGATTCGCCCATCATGGGCATGTTTGAATCAAGACCACGGTTGGTCAAGAAAAATACAAATGTCAACAATAGCGGACCCACGACTGAGGGCACCGTTACAAATGAGCAAGTTGGCGTAGTTGGCAACCCCACACCCTCCCGCCAATCTAACCCACGACCTTCACCACCTCCACAACAAAGCACCCTCTTCAACTCATCCCCACAGCACCAATTTGCTCCTCAACCTTCCTTTGCTCCTCCACAAAACCAAACGCACCGCACGGATCCCCCAGCTCCACAACAATATCACCAAGTACCACCACCCACCAACTACGGACCACCACAACAACAACAAAGGAGACCACTAGGCCCCAAAAGGGCCCACTACCCACCATTGCCAGAAAGTCTCCCAGATATCTTCAATGCCCTGATGGCCGCCAATCTGCTCATGTTACCAAAAGAAAGGGTAGCGTGGCCCGCTAATATTGACACGTCCCGCTATTGTGTTTTCCACCGCTCCCCTGGCCACAATATTGATCACTGCTTTCATTTCAAGGACTATATTTATGATTTGAATGATCAGGGCGGTATTAATTGGGACGAGATGAGACGATTTATCGCTTCTTTAAAAGTAAGAAGGCCTCCTCGGCAACAGCAGGCTCAGCAGCCGCAGCAACCAGCTCCACAGGTACAACAGCAAGCTCTAGCACCACAGCAAGACATGAGGATTGTCCACAACCCACTGTCGGAGCACACCCCAAATCAGCATGTGAACCCTATCACGTCCCTCCACGAGGTGGAGAGAGGACAAGGATGGCACGAAGAAAACGCCTCTGTCAGGGCACTTAACCATAATTCAAATCAACCTCCGCGCCTATTGCGCACACTCCCTTCTTCCACTCCCCAATTGACTCGTCCCCTTCTGCGCCCTGTTAATCCATCCGCTCCAACTAATTCCTCATCCTTGCCAACCCGGCCTCTCCTTACCCGTCCTCCACCATCGCAGCCCATCATGCAACAAACTCCACTACCTATCACCAACTCTTCACCCTTGTCATCTAGGCCACTTCTCATCCACCCATCACCAACACCCGTTACATCCACCACCATTGCTCCTCCACCGGCAAGGACTCCTACACCATCAGTCCACCCCCCATTTATACCCAGACCTCTCCTTATTCAACCAACTATCTCCACACACACTCCAACACCCCCTTCTACCCCTACGCCTCCTACAGGGGCTTCTCTTTTGAACCCTTCTCCAATACCCCCTACGGGGGCTCCTTCTTCGAACACTTCTCCATCACTTGTCAACACTAATGTTTCTTCTTCATCTTCCAACCCTCCCTCCACACTTGCCCCGACAGAGGCGCGCCAAACCATAGCACCGCTCCGCAGTGGACGGATGTTCCAGCGCATTTTCCCCCAGAGAGAGCAGGAGCCCACGCAGGGGCCCAATGAGCAGGAGCAAGAGCAAGAGTCTGTTCCAGGCACTCAGTATGATTTTGATGGGGACATCACCCAGAGTTCCCTCTGGCTCGACACCTCTCTCCCTTCTGGAGACAGATAGGCTGCGACTGCATGACTTGACGGGTCCTCGGTGACACTGGAGTTTGTTACTATGGACATCTTGATGTATTTTCTCCTTTTCTTGAGTCATTTTGATGTACTTATCTTTATTTTGAGTCATGGTCCTAGGTCGTCACATTATTTATCTAAGTCTGCTAGGCTGGGGGTCATTTGGGCCCAATTAGATGGGCCTGGCCCATGGGCGACCTCTTCCTTCCCCAACCCCCTTGCTTATTTGCTTTTAACAGTTTATCCAAGGACTTTTTGTAAATGTTGGGATCCCTATATAGGACCCCAACTCCACTTGTGATAGCTAATGAATAAATGAGAAATTAAGCATAATTGCACCCTCCTCCTCTCTCTAGCTCTCTCATTCTCTCTCTCTTCCTCCAAGGGGCGAACCCCCTCTCTCTCCTCTCCCTTCTCTCTCTATCCCTTGGGAGAACCAGCCCTTTCACCTCCCCCTTCCCCTGCCACCTCAGCTGCCACCTCACCCTCCAACCCTTCACTTCCCCTAGGCCACTTAACTCTCATCAATTCCCTCCACTTCCCAAGCAACCCTTCCTATTCCCCATACACCTTCCCCACCTCCAATACACCCCTCCCTCTTCCCCAAGCAACCTTCCCACTCCCCCACACCCTCATTCATATCCCTTGACCATCCACAACCCCCCCCCCCACCACTAGTTGCGCACCAGCCCTCTCTCCCTACACTTCTCCCTTGCCTTGGCCGAACCCACCACCCCCACCTTGTAGCTTCGGCCCCCACTCCCCTCCACCCTCCAACACCCCATTCCACCTGCTCCGCCCCTCTCCTCACCCCCACACATTCCTCCCCCCATCTGCAAACACCTCCCACTTCCCTCCATTACCAAAAATTCCATCCCCCTTAACCTAACCCCACCTCCATCCCATTCCTTAGGTCACATCTGCAGGTGACAGAAGAAGGTCCGTCTTGCAGAAGCTCCCCCGCATTCATACGGCGACATCTGAGGGCGTATCTTACCATTCTGGAAAGGTCGTCCAGTCCACTACGAAGGCGAGAAAGAATCGTTCCAATCCGAGTTCTGGACTGCTCAGGAGAGCCATTCTCCTCCGACTGCTCCAAGACCCATCTGCAGAGCACCTGAGTCCGACCAGAAGCAGAACCACGATCTACAGCGAAGGATTTAGACTGAAGTTCCTTCCTCAAAGATCTTCCTCCCCCTGTTCCTGACCAGGAGCAAGAAGCAGAAGTACATTCGGCATCCGGGAACCCCAGTTCTGATTTTTCTCCTTCAGTCACGCAGGACTGCCCTCACCAGTCTTCTGCGACCAACAGTCACTCATCGGCGTCCCCCAGGACACCCCGACCTCCGGCAGCCTCCCCGCCAGTTTTGCTGCAACGAGGGCTCGACCACGGTTCCATAACTTCTGACGGCTTGAGATTCGGAGCTCGGGAGCCCAAGGTACAACCTCTGCATCCTACTGCCTCCGATCTGAAGCCGCCAGCCCCAGATTCCTTCATCCTGTTCGAGCCTCCACCACGACCAGCGACGACGTCAGAAGAATTCGATAAAATTCAGAGGTGTCCCAGCCCCTGTTACAAAGAAATCCCCTCTGGTTTCGTCGCCGGAAAAATTCTGAGGATGAACTACGACTGCAACAGCGGCATCCTATCCCTTCGCACAGCAAGTGGGCAGATCCACGTCGGCTTCCGTTCCGTCATCCTTGGCGAGTTTCCCCCTCCCGCCTGGCCGGCTTAGCGCCCCTCCCTGCGTGGAGGTAGTGTTTGAAGTAAGTTTAATTCCCCCACCCTCCATCCAACCCTCCTGCGTGAGGAGTAGTTCATGTACTAAACAGCTCAAGCTGCATCGGCGTAGTGTGCGGGATCCACACTTCCCCGCTCGCCCACGTCTCCGAACGGGGTTGGTTTCTTCAAACCAACCAGGTGAACTCTAAACTTTGCTCCATTAATCTTAGTGTCTGTTTATTTAATATCCGTAGACATAGCTCCGTTGTGCATGCGAGCGAGTGTTCGATCCCGGAGCCACCATCATAGTGTGGTCACCGTGGTTAAAGTGAGTGAGTGGGACCTAGTGCCCCAATTGGCACCGGCCAGCCCCATAAGCGTGGGCTACGTACCCTCGGGAGGGCAACCCTAGCCCTGCTAGCACTCTACCAGTAAGGGTCTTGATCCATCACCTCCCCCTAGCATCCTTAGTCACCCCAGGCTCACGTGTGTGCGACGACTTTTTTTGGCCCCGATTATTCAACTTAATTGTTATGTGATTGTGAATGCGGAGTAGGTCCTAAGATTACTTTTGCTTGCTGCATACCCCGTAGTGGTTTCACATCAGTTGGTATCAGAGCAAGTTCTAGACTTGTCTCTACAAGCCTAGGTCCTAGGGTATTTGCATTTTCATCATCCGTGTGCATGTCCACCCGTAGTGGTACCTTGTACCGAGCCGATCCCTCTACCTCGGTTCCACCATGAATCCCATTCCCCAAGGTTACCCAAACATCCCTAGGGAGGCTCCCCAAGCTCCCATGGATCGACTTGAAGCTGCCATTCAAGCCCTCTCAGAGAAAATGAGTGGGATTTCCACCCGCCTAGAGAGACTCGATGAAACTAGGGCCCCGCCTAGGAACCATGCCCAACGGGCACCCCCTCCACGAGTTGAGCTTGATAGGGGGGACCTTGAGGATGACTTCCACCGTGAGTATGAGAGGCCCCGCCAACCTAGACATTTTGAAAGGCGACCACGGGAGGATCCGGATGATTACCTCTTGAGGATGATTAAGGTTGAGGCTCCTAACTTTGATGGGTCACATAATCCACATGTCTACCTAAAATGGGAGAAGGCTATGGACCAATACTTTGGTTGGTACCCTATGACGGAAGATAGGAAAGTTAGGCTCGCGAATATGCACCTTACCAAACTTGCCAAGACCTATTGGATGAGTGTAGAAACTAGGAAGAGGATTAGGAGGGAAGAACCAATCCATACCTGGGAAGACATGAAGACCCAACTTAGGCTCCAATACCTCCCCAACTCCTACCATGAAGACCATAACCCGAAGAGCACTCCCACTCCCCCGTTTCCTCCCAGTCAACCCAAGACTTCCCTTAGGGCTCCCACTCCACCTAGGCCCATGACGGCCATCACCCAGCCTAAAACTCTCCATCAAACCCACACCCCACAAGCTTGCACGGTTCCCACCACTACCCCTCCATCTTCCCTAGAAGGGACACACCTCCCACAATCAATCAACCTAATCCTCCTCGACCCACCCATCTTCCACTACCAACCCCAATCCTACCCCAACTTAGGTCTCCACTTCTTCCACTTCCAAACCCAACCCAAGTTCAAACACCCTCACCACCCCGAGTGCACCATGCCCCAACCTTCATCACCCCATCCACAAAAGACCTTCCCATTCCCTTGGAAAGCAAAACCCCCACACCCCAAAAGGATGAGAACGTGATTGAGGAATATGAGGCTTCCTTAGATTGGGAGGAAGAATATGAAGCCCAATGCCAAAGGTTGGGTCAAGAAGGCTCCTCTTTATCCAAAGAGACCACAACGAGCCTAACTAGGAACATCCTCCCCCTTGAGTTGCCAGATGACCATCCAAGTCCCCCCACCCATCCTTCCATAAGACCTGTGATTTTAGGGGAACCCCTCCTTGAGTGGCTAAAGCAAGACCTCCTCCTCCACATCATGCACCCCCCTATGGAAAATCATTACCCAATTGTGCCCACCTCTCCATTCTACACAACCTTCCAATCGTTCTCCTTTGTAGGAGCCATGAGGAACTTGGTTAGGAGTGTATTTTGGCAAATAGAGGTGATAAACATGTGGGCCTTAGAAGCAAGCAACATGGGGTACCTTAGTTTCTCACACCCCTCTATAGAGACCATCACCTCCATTTACACCAAGGGTCCTTGCACGAGTAAGCTCTTGTTGTTTCTACCTGAGCCTAATGAGTTTTACCTCACCCCCTTGCCCTCCTACAAGGAGCCTTGCGTTGGGCCCCACCAGGATCATGACTTCCACTTCCCTATGTGTGCTAGGGACCCTAGGACGATCACTTGGATTGAAACTCCCCTCCACGTCACTCACCCCTTAACCCATCTTGATCTGTTTGGCCACTCCCCATGGGCTTCCAAGTACTCATCACTTACCACCCACTCCCTCCTACCCTCACCCACCATGTCAGTCCTAACCCACCCATTCCAAAATTCCGCCCACACTATGAGAGTCAAGGCCAAGGGTGACATCAACCTTGGAGATAAGGGAGTGACCCATCCCAAGAACCGCTTCGATCCCCATGAGTGGAAACCCCCAAATCTCACAGATGGGACCATCTTGATAGGAATCCATGTATCACAACCTTTCGCATCATGTGGTCAAGCTAGTCACATCATTTGTGTCACTCACACACTAGGTCCAGTGCACGATAGGTTTACATTTGGACAAATTGGTCTTTCCCCACTCTCCGTCCGTCTCATGCATGATAGGACCACTCATGGCTGCCCCGGTCCACCTAAGTGCACCAAGGTCCACATGGTTTCTAAGCATGATAGGTCAATTCATGGATGCCCTGGTCCTCCTAAGTCTGTCAAAACCAAACTAATACTTGATAGGGCTGAATTTGGTTGTCCAGGCCCTCCCTTCATCGCTAAAGCATCATTCACAACTTTGCATGGTAACATCCGCAAACACACCAACAAAAGCAATAAGGTGTATAAGAAATCGGCCGATTCCCACCGACGCCACCAAGAGTTTCGCGTGGGTGACTTTGTGATGGTGAGGACTGAGAGACCTTCCCCTGGGAATGTCTCAAAACTGAGGTCGCGTGGATCAGGCCCCTTCCAAGTTCTAAAGAGGATTGGCACAAACGCTTACGTGTTGGACCTCCCCGAGGAGTACGCAGTAAGTCCCACATTCAATGTGGCTGACTTGGTGCCATATAGGGGACCCACGGTGACACCTAGTAAGGAAATTGAGCCTGTTCCACCTTCTGAGGGAGCCACCACCCATGAGAGAGTTCCACCCGTCCAGAGGGGCCAACGGGAGCAAATAGAGCGGATATTGGATGAACAGGTCACTATCACCCGGAGCAAAGCATACGAGCGATACTTGGTCAGGTGGAAGGGCCGGCCCCCTTCAGATGATTCATGGGTGAGCAGGGAGGATCTTCAGCAGCTGGACCCCGACCTCCTGGAGCATTACCGCAGCCGAGAGGACCCTTTCTCGACAGAGTCGAGCTCTCCACAGCCCGGGGGAGTTGATGGGGACATCACCCAGAGTTCCCTCTGGCTCGACACCTCTCTCCCTTCTGGAGACAGATAGGCTGCGACTGCATGACTTGACGGGTCCTCGGCGACACTGGAGTTTGTTACTATGGACATCTTGATGTATTTTCTCCTTTTCTTGAGTCATTTTGATGTACTTATCTTTATTTTGAGTCATGGTCCTAGGCCGTCACGTTATTTATCTAAGTCTGCTAGGCTGGGGGTCATTTGGGCCCAATTAGATGGGCCTGGCCCATGGGCGACCTCTTCCTTCCCCAACCCCCTTGCTTATTTGCTTTTAGCAGTTTATCCAAGGACTTTTTGTAAATGTTGGGGTCCCTATATATAGGACCCCAACTCCACTTGTGATAGCTAATGAATAAATGAGAAATTAAGCATAATTGCACCCTCCTCCTCTCTCTAGCTCTCTCATTCTCTCTCTCTTCCTCCAAGGGGCGAACCCCCTCTCTCTCCTCTCCCTTCTCTCTCTATCCCTTGGGCGAACCAGCCCTTTCACCTCCCTCTTCCCCTGCCACCTCAGCTGCCACCTCACCCTCCAACCCTTCACTTCCCCTAGGCCACTTAACTCTCATCAATTCCCTCCACTTCCCAAGCAACCCTTCCTATTCCCCATACACCTTCCCCACCTCCAATACACCCCTCCCTCTTCCCCAAGCAACCTTCCCACTCCCCCACACCCTCATTCATATCCCTTGACCATCCACAACCCCCCCACCACGAGTTGCGCACCAGCCCTCTCTCCCTACACTTCTCCCTTGCCTTGGCCGAACCCACCACCCCCACCTTGTAGCTTCGGCCCCCACTCCCCTCCACCCTCCAACACCCCATTCCACCTGCTCCGCCCCTCTCCTCACCCCCACACATTCCTCCCCCCATCTGCAAACACCTCCCACTTCCCTCCATTACCAAAACTTCCATCCCCCTTAACCTAACCCCACCTCCATCCCATTCTTTAGGTCACATCTGCAGGTGACAGAAGAAGATCCGTCTTGCAGAAGCTCCCCCGCGTTCATACGGCGACATCTGAGGGCGTATCTTACCATTCTGGAAAGGTCGTCCAGTCCACTACGCAGGCGAGAAAGAATCGTCCCAATCCGACTTCGTGACTGCTTAGGAGAGCCATTCTCCTCCGACTGCTCCAAGACCCATCTGCAGAGCACCTGAGTCCGACCAGAAGCAGAACCACGATCTACAGAGAAGGATTTAGACTGAAGTTCCTTCCTCAAAGATCTTCCTCCCCCTGTTCCCGACCAGGAGCAAGAAGCAGAAGTACATTCGGCATCCGGGAGCCCCAGTTCTGATTTTTCTCCTTCAGTCACGCAGGACTGCCCTCACCAGTCTTCTGCGACCAACAGTCACTCATCGGCGTCCCCCAGGACACCCCGACCTCCGGCAGCCTCCCCGCCAGTTTTGCTGCAACGAGGGCTCGACCACGGTTCCAGAACTTCTGATGGCTTGAGATTCGGAGCTCGGGAGCCCAAGGTAAAACCTCTGCATCCTACTGCCTCCGATCTGAAGCCGCCAGCCCCAGATTCATTCATCCTGTTCGAGCCTCCACCACGACCAGCGAAGACGTCAGAAGAATTCGATAAAATTCAGAGGTGTCCCAGCCCCTGTTACGAAGAAATCCCCTCTGGTTTCGTCGCCGGAAAAATTTCTGAGGATGACTACGACTGCAACAGCGGCATCCTATCCCTTCACACAGCAAGTGGGCAGATCCACGTCGGCTTCCGTTCCGTCATCCTTGGCTAGTTTCCCCCTCCCGCCTGGCCGGCTTAGCGCCCCTCCCTACGTGGAGGTAGTGTTTGATGTAAGTTTAATTCCCCCACCCTCCATCCAACCCTCCTGCGTGACGAGTAGTTCATGTACTAAACAGCTCAAGCTGCATCGGCGCAGTATGCGGGATCCACACTTCCCCGCTCGCCCACGTCTCCGAACGGGGTTGGTTTCTTCAAACCAACCAGGTGAACTCTAAACTTTGCTCCATTAATCTTAGTGTCTGTTTATTTAATATCCGTAGACATAGCTCCGTTGTGCATGCGAGCGAGTGTTCGATCCCGGAGCCACCATCATAGTGTGGTCACCGTGGTTAAAGTGAGTGAGTGGGACCTAGTGCCCCAATTGGCACCGGCCAGCCCCATAAGCGTGGGCTACATACCCTCGGGAGGGCAACCCTAGCCCTGCTGGCACTCTACCAGTAAGGGTCTTGATCCATCACCTCCCCCTAGCATCCTTAGTCACCCCGGGCTCACGTGTGTGCGACGGCTTTTTTTGGCCCCGATTATTCAACTTAATTGTTATGTGATTGTGAATGCGGAGTAGGTCCTAAGATTACTTTTGCTTGCTGCATACCCCGTAGTGGTTTCACATCAGATTTACTAAAGCATCTCGACAGGACTCCAGCAAGAATTTCTATTCTAGAACTGATCAAGAGGTGAACAACCCATCAATTGGCCTTGAAAGAATATTTGCAGAAAGTTATGGTCAATGAAGACATCCCGGTCGAGCACATAACTACAGTCTTAACGCCCGCTAGCTGTCAGCCAGCAATTACTTTTTATGAACATGAATTGGCACCTCAACCAGTAAGGAAATATGCCCTGTGCATCACAGTTGACATAAATAAAGTGGCAGTAAAACAATGTTTGGTGGACACTGGGGCATCCATCAATGTATTGCCACCTAGCACTTTGAAGATGTGCGGCATTCCTGAAAATCAGATTCGGCCATCCACTATAACAGTCACAGCTTACGACAACACCAAGAAGCCCCCCTTGGGCATGATAACATTAAAAGTCAGTTTGGGTCCAGTTACAATCACAGTAGATTTTCACATATTGGACATGGATCCAACATTTAATGGCATCCTGGGTCGCCCCTATATTCAACAGCTAGATGCAGTGCCCTCTACAAATCATCAATGCCTCAAGTTTCCACATAAGGGCTGCATTATTAAAGTCACTAGCATGCCAATTCTGCCAGATGAAGACATACACTTAGCAATGTCAGTTCCTTCTATTTGGCCTCCCAACAAGCCGTTGCTATCAGTGTTGGATATCCCTCACCCACGGCCGATGCCACCCGAGACAGTTACAACAGTTGCCATGACACCCCTAACTGCCAAGGGGAAGAAGAAGAAAAATATGATGAATACCCCGGGTTGGAATATTCTGATGAGAATGGGGTACCAGGTTGGCAAAGGCTTGGGGGTCAATTCCCAAGGCAGAACAAAGCCTGTCAAGCCACAAAGATTGATTGCATGGGGCGGCCTAGGCTATAAAGGGCCAAGCAAGAATGAAGAATAACCATGGGCAGTCATGACCTCCACTTTGAAGACAGATCGCCAACCGCTCACTTGGACATTGCAGACACATTTTATTAAAGGTGGCGTTCAAAATAATGGGCAGACTACAATAGTCACTTCCATGTTAGACTGTCAAGATGTTCATGCTAGACAGTTTGCTCGTCATATTACTCCATTGGCCACCTACAAAGCCCTGGAGTCTCTAAGGCCTGATAAGAGAAGGAAAATGGATGACCCAGAGTGTGACTGGTATAGATGGTTCAACATGAATGATATTTCTAGCGCTCTGAGCCGTCTATTTATGCCAACCAATCCAGAATGGCCGCCACTAATTTATGAGTTGATTGAGAAACCTGATGTGATAACAGACAAGAGACAGCTGTTGAGCAATTATACAGACACTGGAGAGCCTGATGTGCCATACGAAGAAGGTTTCACGACAGACAGGCTGTGGGCCGGCCTCTTCTCCCTCACTTCCATGCATCCGTCTCTTCTTTCCTCCTTGTATGCTCAACTATTTTCTCGCGTGCCGAGACCACCTCCGATTATGGTCATCATGTCTCCAAATTCACTACAAATTTCTCCTTCCGTTCTTCCCTTGCTCCTCAAGCAATTCTCCAAACTCTCCATCGCACCCCTGCGCGGGTCGCTATTGATTCAATCCTTCTCCAATCTGTCAATTTCCACTCCTCCTTCTATTCCCCCTTCACATTGCTTTCTATTGAAAAAAGAAAATAAAAATGAAGAAAAAAATGAAGAAGAGAAAAAAAAATGCCAAAATTTCAACTTTTCAAACCTCCATCTCTGTTGAGGAGACCTCTTATCTCCTTTCTGAGTGTGTCCCGACCCAGGGGCCGCTCTTCAAGGATTCATTGATAAATCTTTTCTACCCCTCCTACGAGGGGTCTTCATCTGTATCCCCTCCTGTATCCACTTTTTCACCTCCTTCCTATTCTTCTTCTAAAAATCAAGCTAGTTGCTTCTCTTCCTCTAATAATAAAATTCATGGGGTAGCTTCACTTAAGAAATCCAAGGGTAAGCAGATTCCACGTAGATTCCTGGTGGAGTTGGCTAGAAGGTGCCGGGTGTGCTCAACTCTTCCTGAATTTCTAGAGAATCCGATCATCCTGCCAGAATTAGAATATGAGGGTACTTGTGCTTCTTATGAGGGTTTGGGTGTCTATGAGATTATGAATGATGAAGACCCTATTGAAGAGGGGGATGAAAGTTACGAAGAATATGAGGATGAGGCTGATGCCTTTGCTAGTGGCATGAGGAGATTTGATGAACCATCAGCCTCAGTAGAAGAGCCTACCAAGGAAATAAATCTGGGTACGGTAGAAGACCCCAGGATTGTCCTCATTTCAAAGAACTTGCGGCCATCCGAAGAGGAGGCCCTTATTTTGGTACTTCAAGAATACAAAGACACGTTTGCATGGAGTTATGAAGATATGCCTGGACTAGACCTTGTGCTCGTTGAACATCGACTTACACTTAAGCCAGGGTCTGTCCCGGTCAAACAACGGTTGAGACGTTTCCACCCTAACATGGCTTTAAAAATGAAAGAAGAGGTCGACAAGCTTCATAAGGCTAGATTTGTTAGAGTTGTCCTCTATCCTAACTGGGTGGCTAACATCGTCCCAGTTATGAAGAAAGATGGAAAGGTTCGGATTTGTATAGACTTTCGGGACCTCAACCGTGCGTGTCCTAAAGATGACTTCCCCCTCCCTCATATTGATGTTTTAATTTATAATACGGCAGGATTTGAGACTCTCTCCTTTATGGATGGCTTTTCGGGTTATAATCAGATTCGCTTGGCTGAGGAAGATCAAGAAAAAACATCATTTACTACACCGTGGGGAACATACTGCTATGTGGTCATGCCTTTTGGACTCAAGAATGCTGGAGCCACCTATCAGAGGGCTATGATGGCGATTTTTCATGATATGATCCACATTTATATTGAGGTGTACGTGGATGATCTGGTGATAAAATCAAGAACAAGGATTAAGCATCCTGGCGTTCTAGCTAAAGTCTTACAAAGATCACGAGAGTATCAGTTGAAAATGAACCCCAAGAAGTGCGTATTTGGTGTTTCGTCAGGGAAGTTACTTGGATTTATTGTCAGCAAAAGGGGAATTGAAGTTGATCCCAATAAGGCGAAGGCTATCAGAGATATGCCTCCTCCCAAGAATTTGAAGGAAGTTCGAGGATTAATCGGGAGGTTGCAATTTATCCGCCGCTTTGTCTCCCAGCATTCACAAAGATGCAGGCCGTTTTACGAGCTTACTAAGCCGGGGGTCGAGTTTAATTGGGATGACAAATGTCAGGCAGCTTTTGAAGGATTGAAGGATTATTTGGCCAATCCTCCTATCCTGAGACCGCCAGTTCCAGGCAAACCACTCATTCTCTATGTTTCTGTCCTGGATGACTCTGTGGGTGCTGTCCTAGCTCAAGTTGATGAAGAAGGGAAGGAGAGGGCAGCATACTACTTGTCTAAACTTCTCAACCATTGTGAGCAGAGGTACTCAGCTATAGAGAAGACTTGCGCCGCTTTGGTCTGGGTAGTTCAGAAGTTAAAGCACTATTTCGTAGCTCACGAGGTTCATCTCATTGCTCGCATGAATCCAATTAAATTCCTTCTTGAAAAATCTGTCCTTACCGACCGATTAGCATGCTGGCAAAGTTTCCTCTCTCAATTTGACATCACTTACATTCAACAGAAAGCTATTAAAGGCTACGCCATTGCCGAACATCTTGCTCACCACCCTCTACCCCGATTTTATCCTGTCAATTCGAAGTTTCCAGATGAGGAACTAATGTCCATTAATCAACCCCACGATCCTATGTGGACGTTACATTTTGATGGAGCTCAAAATTCCCAAGGAAGAGGGATCGGCATGGTTCTTTTAACTCCAGAAGGGGTCACCATCCCATTCGCCACTCAGCTTACTTTCCTTGTCACAAACAATATAGCTGAGTATGAGGCTCTTTTTGATGTGACACAACCTAGGACTTAAACAAACAAGCACAATCGCAATCAAACGGACCGATGTCGGTGACCTCTCACCCGATGCTCACCAAGACCCGGGGTAACTTGGCAATGCCAAGTGGAGGTTGTGTGGGCTGGGCCCTTGCTGGTAGAGGGCCAGCAAGGCCTAAGTTGATTCCCAAGGGTAATGGCAGCCCAATTCAAGGGAGCCGACGTCGTGCCGAGGGCACGGGTTCCACTCTTTTCCCACGGTGATCACTTATAGCAAATGAGCTTAAGGATCGGGCTCTCATTCACGGCCAGCGGCGTTTATGAACTAATATTGAAAGAATAAGCACAAATTAGAGCAAAGTTTGGAGCACTTACTCTACCGGTTTGAAGAAACCGGTCCCGCTCGGAGACGAGGGCGAGCGGGGATGCGGGTGGATCCCACACGCCACGTCGGGGTAGCTTGACCTGCCCAAATGATTACAATACTACACCTCTCGCAGGAGGGGGATCTTGGGGTGGGGGTTAGGTGATATTACAACTAAAACTACCTCCACATAGGGAGGGGCCTTCAGCCGGCCAAGTGGGGAGGGGAACTTGAGAGAGGAACACCGAAGATGGGAGGTCGCCGGTTCTGTCCAAGTTCTGCGGGTGCTGATAGATGATCGAAGAAATGGTTGCTGCGACTGATGCCGAATTTTGTTGGGGATGAAACCACCTGGAAAATCTTCATAGGAGGCCAGGGAAGTTGTCCAACTTTTGTTGATTTCTTCTGGGGCCGACGCTGGTCTGGGTGGAGGCCCGAGCAGGGAGGCAGATTCTTGGACTGGCAGCTTCTGGCGGCCAACAGCAGGTTGCAGAGGATGCCCTGTCAGCTCCCGAACTCAGAATCAAGCACTGCTGGAGTTTTTGGAATCGTGGACTAGTCCTCTTCACAAAAAAACTGACGGGGAAGCCAAACGATGTCGGAGAAGACCAGGGGACTCTGAACACTGATGACAGGTCGGTGCAGGCTGTGGGAAGCTGAACCGCGTACCCGAGGGAGAAAAATGATAACTATGGCCCACGGACATCGATAGAAGTTTCACTTCTTGATTCTGAAAGTAGACAGGAAGCGGAACAACTTTTCAGAAGAACTTGTGGCCTGAATATTCCAAGGTTCGTTGTGGTAGAGCTTCTACTATGGCTCAGGTGCTCAGCAGGGGCAGCTCTGCGCAGTTGTAGGAGAACGGATCTCCCGGTCAGCTCGGAGATCAGAAGGGGACAAGACTACCGCCGTTGCGAAGAATGCAGGAGACGCTTCCGTGGATACCTCTTGGGCCTTCAGATTCTCTGGGATGTGATCGAGGTCGCCTCTGCAAACTGCTACTCTTCTGCTGCCAGCGAACTGAAAACTGGAGGTTGAAGATGGTGGGGGAAAATGGGGTATATGGGAGGGGAAATGGAGGTGGATGAGTGTGGGGAGAACCCTGGCTGTGAGGGGGTATAGGAGGGGGTGTTCCAAGGTGTGGGAGGGGAAGAATAGGGTCTGGAAGGGGGTCTAATAGGTGGTGGGAGGAGGAGCTACGAATTTGGGCTTGGAGGGAGAAGGAGGAAGGTGGGGGGGGCACAAGTGGGTGGAGGGCATGTGAGTTTGAATTTCCTTTAATGTGGGGTGGTCAATGGTGGTCTTGGGGATGGGAAGAGGTGCCTTGGGAAGGTGGAGGGATGCTTTGGGTAGTGGGAAGGGTGCTTGGGGAAGTGGGTGGGGTAGTTGGGGGTTGGGAGGTGGAGCTAGGATTGGTGGAAGCTCTCTTGGGACTAGGGGGTGGAGTAATGGGATGGGTGGGGAAGGGGAGTGGTCTTTAATGGGGGTAGGTGGGATAGTGGTGGTTAGGAAGGGAGGAGAGAGAAAATTTTGGAAATTGGGTGTGGAGGAGAGAGAAAGTGGAGTGAAAAAGAGAGATTAAGAGAGGGATGGGTGGGGAATCTCTCCCCTAGGGTCTCTCACCCAAAAAATAGAATCTCTCCACTAGATAAGAAGTGTAAACTCTCAAAATGGCAAGTTTTTCATTCATTGATTCATTAGTTCAAATGGAGGAAATAGGGTCCTATATATAGGCAACCCACATTTCTACAAAAGACCTTGACTCTTATCACAATGACAAATAACCAAGGGAAGGGGGTGTGTCATTGGGCCAAGCCCAATGAATTGGGCCCATAAACTAATCTATCAACATAATGACACTTAACCTAGGTAAATGACTCATTATCCTAGGTACAAGACTCAAATAAAAGGGAAATTACATAATTATGACTCAAAGAAAATATGAAAGTTACATGAATTGACTTAGAAAAATGTGACGGATGTAATGGAACCATGCTGGCGGGCAACCGAGGCTTTGAAAATATATGGGGCGAGAGATGCCCCCATCATACTCCCGGGGTGCGGAGAACTCGACTTCGTCGAGTAAGAGTCCTTCCCTCCTCGGAGGGTGTAGAAGTGGTATCGCCCACAAGTCTTCCGAACGAGTCCGATCCATCCACCTGCCGAGATAGCGCTCGTATACCTTGCTCCTGGTGGTAGTGACATGTTCACTCAATATTCATTCAATGCGCTCACGCTGGGCTCTCTTGGCTGGTGGTCTCTCCTCTCGGGTGGGTGCTCTCTCAACAGGAGGAATAGGCTCAATATTCTCACTGGGTACCACCGGGGGCCCCTTATATGGCACTAGGTCGGCTACATTGAATGTGGGACTTACTCCATACTCCTCGGGAAGATCTAACTCATAGGCATTAGTGCCAAGGCGTCTCAAAACCCGGAAGGGACCAGCCCCATGATGCCTCAACTTAGAGATGGCTCTCGGGGGGAGCCTCCTCGTCCTCACCATCACAAAGTTACCCACGTGGAATTCTTGGTGCCGTCGATGAGAGTTGGCTTGCCTTTTATGAGTCTCATTCTTTTTGCTTATGTGCTTGCTAAGGTTTTCATGTAATTTTGTGAATGCTCACATTCTAGGGGTGATGGGTGGACCTAGGCAACCAAAAGTAGACCAATCATGCTTTGATGCCAAGAAGACTTTGATGGAATTTGGAGGGCCGGGGCAACCATATGTGGACTTATCATGCAATGTTGTCATGTAGACTTTGGTGGGCCTAGGTGGGCCGGGGCACCCGTAGGTGAACCTATCATGCAAAGTGGTGATGAATGTAGGGGGACCCGGACATCCGTAGATGCTTTTGACATGCTTAAGACCCATGATAAATGAAGGTGGACCAATACATCCGAATATGGGCCACTCATGCTTTCTACTTGACATGTGGGTGGTATGAATGAATGGACCCCTCATGGTGTTCATTCCAAGTGGTGTGGTAAGCCTAGACACATGCATATTTTTCCTAAGGGTGGCTTCCATGTGTATAGGTGTGGGACAACCTTTGAACTCCCATTGGAAAGGATCAAACGGATCTAAGAATGTGGTCATCATGGGGTGGAGCACAACCTCATTACCTAGGGATATGTGGCACAAGGTCATGGCTCCCAAGGTGTAACCCAGGTCTAGGATGGAGTGGATTGGGTCAAACATGGTGAGTGGGTGTAGGGAAAGGTGGGTGGTGGATAAAGTGTTTGGGTCACACGAGTCTCTTGACTCCCATTGGAATGGATCATATGGATCATAAAATGGGTTACTTAGGGGGAGGAACTTCATGTCCTCAAGATCCTCAAAAGGTGCTAAGTCATCCTTCTCCATGATAGTTGGGCCAATGTTCTTGGCAAGTGGGTCGGCCATGAGTGGAGGGCTTGGCTTTCTACCCGAGATAAGAAGCTCTAAATCGAGGAGAAGGTTGGACTCATCAGGTGTAGGGAGGAATAGAAGGAGGTCGCTAGTGTAGCAACCAATGGTGCAAACTGAGGTGATAGACCCTATGCATAGGTGTAGGAGGCTAAGGCTCCTAGGTTGTTCGACCATAGGGGTCAACATGCTAGTCATCTCTAATTGCTATGCTATGCCCTTGAGAAGGTCCTCTAAGGTTTCCACTTGGTAGGAGTTTTGGATTATGGTGTGATAAGAGGAGATGGGCACTATGGGATGGTTTTCCTTCATGGGTGGGAAATTGTGGTCCATGATCTCTCTTATTGGGCTCTCCTTTAGCCAACTAACAAGGGGTTCTCCTAAGATGAGCTTGGTCCCAACTAGAGAGGGTGATGTAAGGGGAAGACCATCGTGTGATGTTTCTTTTTCAACTTGGACTTGGGTTTCCTCCAAGGTGGGGAGTGGGTTTGGAGTGTTCACCACTATGGGGTGGGGTATGGGTTCTTCTTCCAAGGAGGTGAGAGGGGCTTTTGAGGGTGTGGTGATGATTGGGGCATAGTGTATCCGGGGTGGTATGTAGTGGGAAACTTGGGTTAGGATAGGTAAGGGTAGTAGTGGAGGCTTTGGTGGGAGTTGGATTGGGGTAGGGAGAGGAAGATGGGTGGGTTGAAGGGGTTTGAGTTGATTGGTTTTGGGAGGAGTGTCCCCTTTTGGGGGTGATGGAGAGGTAGTGGTGGGGGTTACCACGGGCCTAGGTGGAGAGTTGGCCATGGGGCTCAATTGGGTATGGGGACCTATGGTTGTGGAGTAGACTTGGAGGTGGGGTGTAAATGTAGTAGTTGGGGTAGGAGAGATGGGAAGTGGTGGGGAATGTGTGATTGGGGTCTTGGATTGACCGGGTGGGGATGATGGAGTTGAAGTGCTCCTTGGACTTTGGTGATTTGAGTAGGAGGGAGAGGGTTGGAGGGTGTAGGTTTTTCTAAGCTCGGTCTTCATCTCATCCCAAGTGCTAATTGGGGCCTCCCTATGGATCTTTCTCAAACCTTCCACAACTAACCAATGAGTTTTAGCTTGTTTGGAGAGGTGTGCCTTGGCTAGCCTCATTCTTCTTCCTTCGTTCAAGGGGCAACTTTTAAAGAATTGGTCCATGGAAATCTCCCAATTTAGGTAAAGGCTTGGGCTGTTGGATCCATCAAAGGCGGGGGTTTTGATTTTCAAGTGTTCTAAAAATATGGTTTCTAGATTTCCCCAAAGGTCACTCTCATTCACTCTTGGTGCACGGCTATTTCCTTCAAGTCGGTCGAGTCGAGACATGATATCTTCAAACCGATTAAGGACATTAGGTAGGGATTCTATGATAGAGGTGTTGCTACCGACTTTGTTGGCAATGGAACTTCCATGAGGATTTGGGCTTCTCGAGAAAGTTGATGGGGATGGATATGACGAGTATGAAGTGGCCATTCTAGTCACATGGGAGATGCAACCGAGGACTCTAAATGCATAAACATGCCCTAGGACCAACTTGTGGAGAGACAAGTTGTGAAATTGCTCTGATACCAATTGATGTGACACAACCTAGGCCTTAAACAAACAAGCACAATCGCAATCAAACGGACCTATGTCGGCGACCACTCACCCGATGCTCACCAAGACCCGGGGTAACTTGGCAATGCCAAGTGGAGGTTGTGTGGGCTGGGCCCTTGCTGGTAGAGGGCCAGCAAGGCCTAAGTTGATTCCCAAGGGTAATGGCAGCCCAATTCAAGGGAGCCGACGTCGTGCCGAGGGCGCAGGTTCCACTCTTTTCCCACGGTGATCACTTATAGCAAAGGAGCTTAAGGATCGGGCTCTCATTCACGTCCAACGGCGTTTATGAACTAATATTGAAAGAACAAGCACAAATTAGAGCAAAGTTTGGAGCACTTACTCGACCGGTTTGAAGAAACCGGTCCCGCTCGGAGACGAGGGCGAGCGGGGAGGCGGGTGGATCCCCACACACCGCGTCGGGGTAGCTTGACCTGCCCAAATGATTACAATACTACACCTCTCGCAGGAGGGGGATCTTGGGGTCGGGGTTAAGTGATATTACAACTAAAACTACCTCCACATAGGGAGGGGCCTTCAGCCGGCCAAGCGGGGAGGGGAACTTGAGAGAGGAACACCGAAGATGGGAGGTCGCCGGTTCTGTCCAAGTTCTGTGGGTGCTGACAGATGATCGAAGAAATAGTTGCTGCGACTGATGCTGAATTTTTTTGGGGATAAAACCACATGTAATATCTTCTTAGGAGGCCAGGGAAGTTGTCCAAATTTTTTTGATTTCTTCTGGTGCCGACGCTGGTCTGGGTGGAGGCCCGAGCAGGGAGGCAGATTCTTGGACTGGCAGCTTCGGCAGCCAACAGTAGGTTGCAGAGGATGCCTCGTCAGCTCCCAAACTCAGAATCAAGCACCGCTGGAGTTTTTAGAATTTTGGACAAGTCCTCTTCGTAGAAAAATTGACGAGGAAGCCAAACGATGCCGGAGAAGACCAGGGGACTCTGAACACTGATGACAGGTCGGTACGGGCTGTGGGAAGCTGAACCGCGTACCCGAGGGAGAAAAATGATAACTATGGCCCAAGGACATCGATAGAAGTTCCACTTATTGATTCTGAAAGTAGACAGGAAGAGGAACAACTTTTCAGAAGAACTTGTGGCCAGAATCTTCCAAGGTTCGTCGTGGCAGAGCTTCTACTATGGCTCATGTGCTCAGCAGGGGCAGCTCTGCGCAGTTGTAGGAGAACGGATCTCCCGGTCAGCTCGGAGCTCGGAAGGGGACGAGACCACTGCCGTTGCGAACAAGACAGGTAGACGCTTCCGTGGATACCTCTTGGGCCTTCAGATTCTCTGGGATGTGGTCGGAGTCACCTCTGCAAGCTTCTACTCTTCTGCTGCCAGCGAACTAAAAACTGGAGGTTGAAGATGGTGGGGGGAAATGGGGTATATGGGAGGGGAAATGGAGGTGGATGAGTGTGGGGAGAACCCTGGCTATGAGGGGGTCTAGGAGGGGATGTTCCAAGGTGTGAGAGGGGAAGAATAGGGTCTGGAAGGGGGTCTAATAGGTGGTGGGAGGAGGAGCTACGAATTTGGGCTTGGAGGGAGAAGGAGGAAGGTGGGGGGGGCACAAGTGGGTGGAGGGCATATGAGTTTGATTTTCCTTTAATGTGGGGTGGTCAATGGTGGTCTTGGGGATGGGAAGAGGTGCCTTGGGAAGGTGGAGGGCTGCTTTGGGTAGTGGGAAGGGTGATTGGGGAAGTGGGTGGGGTAGTTGGGGGTTGGGAGGTGGAGCTAGGATTGGTGGAAGCTCTCTTGGGACTAGGGGGTGGAGTAATGGGATGTGTGGGGAAGGGGAGTGGTCTTTAATGGGGGTAGGTGGGAGAGTGGTGGTTGGGAAGGGAGGAGAGAGAAAATTTTTAAAATTGGGTGTGGAGGAGAGAGAAAGGGGATTGAAAAAGAGAGATTAAGAGAGGGATGGGTGGGGAATCTCTCCCCTAGGGTCTCTCACCCAAAAAATGGAATCTCTCCACTAGATAAGAAGTGTAAACTCTCAAAATGGCAAGTTTTTCATTCATTGATTCATTAGTTCAAATGGAGGAAATGGGGTCCTATATATAGGCAACCCACATTTCTACAAAAGGCCTTGACTCTTATCACAATGACAAATAACCAAGGGAAGGGGGGGTGCCATTGGGCCAAGCCCAATGAATTGGGCCCATAAACTAATCTATCAACATAATGACACTTAACCTAGGTAAATGACTCATTACCGTAGGTACAAGACTCAAATAAAAGGGGAATTACATAATTATGACTCAAAGAAAATATGAAAGTTACATGAATTGACTTAGAAAAATGTGACGGATGTAATGGAACCATGCTGGCGGGCAACCGGGGCTTTGAAACTATATGGGGCGAGAGATGCCCCCATCACTTTTGGCCGGCCTTCAAACCGCTCATAAATATGGTGTTACCCAATTACGAATTGTTAGTGATAGTCAGCTCATTCTACGCCAAGTGCTTGTTAAATGCCGCACCATCAATCCTAAGCTCTAGCCATACCAGGAACTTGCTTCAGCTTATGCCAAGCTCTTCACCAAGTTGATCTTCGTCCATGTCCCTCGTAGCTAGAACATCTTAGCTGACGCTCTTGCCTCTTTGGCCTCTGCTTTAGTCTTTCCTCCCCAGCGAGATTTTCATGTTCCCCTCATTTATCAGCGTGACACTCCAGCTATTAAGGATCGTGCATTCCTCGACATTAGGGACAAGGTGCTCGAGAAGGTCAGGCGGAGTGAAGCTCTTAAAGGCAAATAGGTCATGTTGTTAGATTGGGAAGAAGAATTGGCTGATGAGGAGAAACCTTGGTACTACGAGATTGCCAGATATTACAATGATCAATCATATCCCGAAGAAGCCACTGTGGAGGAAAAGAAGGCGATTAGAAGAGTGGCTCAACGGTATGTTTTGGTGGGAGGTGTGCTCTATAGAAGAGGGCTCACGGGTGTTTTATTAAGATACCTCGACGATAATGAATCCTGGAAGGTCGTGGAAGAGGCGCATTCAGGAGTGTGTGGTGGTCATATGAACAGCCAGATGCTAGCTAAGAAGATCTTTAGGCTAGGCTTTTATTGGCCAACTCTAGAAGAGGATTGCTCCATCTATGTTCGAAGGTGTGTTAAGTGCCAACTGCAAGCCGACAAGATTCATTCTCCTGCTTCTTCACTCCATCCTATGTCCTCCCCATGGCCTTTCTCCATGTGGGCTTTCGATATCATTGGACCTCTTGGTGACTCAAACCTCCTTACGAAGCAAAAGTCATTCATCCTTACGGCAACGGAGTACTTCACCAAGTGGGCGGAAGCGGAAGCATTCGTGGAGATCAAAGCGTCGACCGTCTGCAAGTTTATAATGAGGAACATCATCGCAAGGTTCGGCATCCCAAGCACCATCATCACCGACAATGGACCTCAATTCATCTCTCAAGAGCTCAAGGATCTCTACAACAGGTATAACATTGTATTGCATCATTCTTCTCCCTATTATCCACAGGGCAATGGCCAAGCAGAGGCAACTAATAAGACACTGATCAAAATTGTTAAGAAAATGTGTGAGGCTAATAAATTTTCAGATTGGCCAGACAAGCTAGTTGAAGCTCTCTGGGCCTATCGCACTTCCATTCGTACCCCCACTGGGTAAACCCCTTTCGCCCTTATGGAATGGAGGCGGTAGTTCCTTATGAGATTCTCATTCCCTCTCTGCGAGTACAATTGGACAAGGAATTCTCTATTAATGAGCGTCGTGATTCACTCCTTGCCCAGTTGGAACTCCTAGATGAGAAGCGTTTGGTCGTCGCTGAGCATGCGCGCGTTTATCAAAATAGGCTTTCACGTTTTTATGAAAAGAAAGTAATTAAGAGAAAATTCAAAATCGGTGAGATGGTAATCAAGAGAATCTTTGTAAAACCTGGTGGACCCCGTTCAAAACTCCAACCAAACTGGGAAGGACCATTTGTTATAAAAGATGTTTATCTTGGCAATGCTTATAAATTGATTAATGTTGAAGGAGAAGAGCTAGCTCATCCTTAGAATGGGCTCTACCTTAAGAAATACTACCCCTAATCCAAAAATATATATATATATATAAATAATAATAGAATTTTCCAAAATCCAAAAATATATATATATAATAATATAAAAATTTCCAAAATCCAAACAAAATAGAAAATTCCAAAACCCAAAAACAAAAAAAAGGAAGGAAAAAAGATTTTTAAAATTTCAAAATTGTTGCCATGACGTACGAGGATGCAAAGTCTGAAAGGTCAAAATTCAGAATTCATTCATCGGTCTTGTTAACTTAAAATGGGGTCGACACCCGCACACACTACACGCTTAAACGTCGAACTCAAGCGGTGCAAAATCCAATGGGAAGTCAAAACCTGACTAAGGGTGAAGACAATACCCATTCTTTTCCTCTTCGGCCCATAAGGGAGGAAGGGAGGTCTCGGGGTGGACCCGCCAAGCCTACCCGCCGCCTTAGTAAGTGGAAGTCAGGGCCCAAAAGGGAACAAAATGCCGTAAAAGCCCAAGTACAATTAGGTTTTTCATCAGTACAAATCAGTTTCAAAGTGAAAGTCAAATCGTGAAAAGAAAAGCATGTCAAGAGGGTAAAATCCCCGCAAGGAAAACCTTGGGCGTATGCATGCAATATAAAAGAGGCAAAAGGCAACAAAATTTCCCTATGCCGAAGACCGAACCCCAACAGGCATAGGGTAGGGGAGGTAGTTTTACCTCGAGCTCTTCAGAATCTCTTATGGGCTTCCTTATATCTTCTTCCACCTTTTTCTTTGTGGTAAGTCATAAACCAGCAGAATGGTCGAAATTGACCTAGGAGATTGCATCGTGCGAGATCTTGCGTATAAGTTTAAACCATTATCACGTCGACCCCTTTTTTGATTAGATAAGAAAGATCAATGAATCCTCAATGACGACCGTGCAGGACCCAGTGCCCTGGTAGCTTTGTCAACCTAATTCTAAAAGGAAAAAAAAAATTAACGCCTCTGAGTAAGGCGCCTTTTAGGTAATTAACACATGAGTGGAAGTCATCTTTTATCAAATAACGCCTTTGGATAGGTCATCTTTTCAACGAAATTCAAACTCTTTTTCAGAATTAACAACCGTCACTGAGGGCGTCTTTTATATGAATAACGACCTAGTCGAAGGCGTCTTTTTGGGAAAATAAATAAATAAAAAAATAAAAAATGAGAAAAATGAAAAGAAAAAAAGAAGAAAAAATGGTGATTTATCTTTCATGATGTGTGCTTGCATTTTACATGGGCATCTTTTGTTATGGGTTGCATATGTGTGCTTGCGTGTTGCATTTCCCTTTATTGGTTATTTCATTCACCTTATTTGATTAAAGGCTTGGCCCCTTGACCCGTCATCAAGGTCAAAAGTAAAGACATCCCTTGCTTATTGAGCAAGGGGCCAAGTCGAACAGATGAATTAACCTGTTTGTTCAAGTGTGAACTACAGCTGCAGGTACAGGGCAAAGTGAAGCAAAAGCAAAGAACGTGGAAAAGGAGCAAAGTACGCGACAACAAGTACACAACTACACAAGTGCTCAGGTAACAAAAATTTCAATCTCACATATATATACATCATAAATATCTGAGTACAGGTGTGAGGGTGGAGAAGTACAAGTAAGTCTCTCTCAGCTCTCGCCTCCACCCTCCTCTCTCCTACTCTCTACCTCGTCCTCGTCGTCCCGAGGAGGCGCTGGTGGAGGGAGCATGGGCCCCCGTGAAGAAGCTGGAACTCGAACCTGGCCCCCTGCCTCACTCCTCTCTCGAAGAGAAGAGCCAGCCACGAAGGTGGAGCTAGTGAAGCTGTACCCTGCAGCTCGCGCTCGCTCACGCCCTCGCTGAAGACGCTCCTCTGACGCTCGTAGCCGCTCCTGGGTAACGGCCAGCTGGGTCCTCAAGTCTGCCAGCTCACGCTCACGCGCCGCCACCTGCTCCTGGTACCGGGCATGGTCCGTCTGCTACTGCTCGTGGTGCCGGACACGGTCCGCCAGGTGCTCCTCTCGCTCTCAAGCACGCTCCCTCCGCTCCAGCTCAAGAGCAACCCGCAACTCTGCCACGTCCTGAGGCAGCTCCTCCCGCCACCTCAAGGACCGCTCCAGCTCCGTGACGCGCTGCTCACGGATCGTCAACTCCGCCCCGGCCAGGGCAGCCTGGGAGGAAGATGAGATGGGTCCTCGAATAGTCACCGTGGGAGCCCGAGTTGAGGAAGGCACCGATGAGAGTTGTATAACACGAATTCCGTGGCGCCTATTAACCGAAGATCTGTCCCGGGAGAGAATCGTACATGGAGTTCTTGAGCTTTAAGTAATACCGGGGTGCATGTGAATAAGTTCTTTGGCATCACCTTGAGATGCTCCCTCCATTCCACTCTTTTCTTGATTTGAGGAATCCGGTTCGCCACTCTATTGCTCAACCCCAATGAGCCGGTCATGTAGGAAAGTGGGCTTTTTGAGAATATTCTTGATGGTTGTTGGGCCTCCTCACATGGATCAAACTTGAAGTGGAGATCTACCCAACTAGAGAGTGCAAGCATGCATCCATAAATCGGTCTCCCCATTGCTGCCGAGGTAAGCCCGCTATATAGAAATGCTAATATCGACAGTCCCACTCTCTCTCCTTCCCAAAGGCTAGCTATGGCACTCAATTGGGTCTCTTCCAAGAAATCCTCTGTGGAGGGGAACAAGATTGTCCCCGCCAAGCACACAACAAAGGCTTTTGCTACCCGTTCTATTTCATCTTCCTCTTTGGCTTGGTCGGACCTTTTGTAGACCCATGAGGCAAGCTTTAAGAGGTTAATCCCCTTGGTGGCTTTGATTTGGCTCACTAGGTTGGGACTAGGAATCAAGCTTGTAAGCAATTCATGGGAGGAGATTTGTCTTGGCATGATGGCCATCTTCTCCTCATCCCCTTGTTTCATTTTCTTTAAGCCCAAAATCATCTCTAACTCTTCTAATAGAAGGGTGGCTTCAAAAGTAGAGAAGAGGAAGGTGTGAGTAGAAGGATGCCATATCTCAACAAGAGCTCCTATAGCTGCCCAATCTAGGTGAATTTGGTCATAATGTTTGGCATGGGTAACTAAACCTAGGAGATGCCATCGAGAAAGAAAAACCCTCATGTCTGAATTGAATTTGGAGAGTAAGAGGGGAAGCCATTTGTTTTTTGTGAATCTCCTAGCTCCTGGAATGTTCGGGTATTCTTGTGTAGAGAAAAGAAAAGAAAGAAGGCACAGAGGGAGAGAAGAGATGAGAGTTTGAAAGAGAAATAGGAAGACACACAATTCAAGCTTTGAACATACCTGGTTCATAGCAATCTTATTGCTAAGGTGCCCATTAATCTCGGAGAGCCTGAGAGTGGAGAGCTTGGTCCTTTTGATAGCTCTTTCCATCTTCGCCAAAGGCAATGACCGTCTGCAGAAAGAAGCCGAAGCAGTATTTGTGAACAACAAAAGAGGCAGCAGGCAGAAGAACTTGCTTGTTCGATTAATCTGAGGGAGATCCCCTCCTTTTATAGAAATATGAAGGATCTGATGCCCGTTCGAAATTGCAGAGTCGATTACAAGTAGCACTGGGTTTAGCTTTCTGATTCAGAGTCGGAAGCATGTGTTTCGAATCTGTTGTTAATTAACGACAGCAGTCAGGGCATCCTTTGTTGAAATGATGACTTGTCTAAAGTCGTGTTTTATTTAATGCCTCCGTTAGGGTCGTCACTTTCTGGAGATCTCAAGGAAATTAACGACTTGATGCTAGCCGTCTTTTATCCTTTTGACGCCACTACCATCAGTCGTCTTTTTATAAGCTTGCATATTCAGTTCCCATATGCTGATGTTAATTAATGAACTTAAGTGCTGTCTTTTAATTGGAAATTATTTGTGATTATGCACTTATGGTCATGTCTTGTTTTGAATTAAGGATTATTTCTATCATGAGGACTAATGAATTTTCAAGTGCAGAAAAGTGCAGGTTTCGAGACGCATGGGTAACTCGTTGAAGTAACACCATTCCATCCTTGTATTCTATCTTGTATGCATTGTTACTATATGGTATTCTACGCTATTATAGCATATCAAGGACCTTGTGGTTTTGACAAACCTGGAATTTGAGTTCCCCTTCATCAAAAATAGTGATAATTCCAGGAGAATCTGGATCACACGGATAGGCCATTGAGTCATTAAAGGTCTGGGACAACGGTTCCACTTTCTGGGTTGATGCGCGGACAAACGGGCTTCGGTTTAATGTCAGCTCAGAGATCTGGATTCTTGACCAAATCTAGATGGCTTAACAATATTATCCTTGATTATTTTCTATTTTTAGTTTGTTTTATTTTTTCTTTTAACCCAGCATGCATCATGTAGGACTTTGAGCTTAATGATGAAAATATTCATATTATGGCAATAATGAAGGTCACTCGCTCTTAATTGAGTTGGCATAAGATATTCCATTCTAAATCAAATACTTTATTCTCTCTGAACCCGCTCAGGCTAGTTCCTTGAAAGCGTTCCTTCGTTGGGTCTTCATCTCCATTCACTTTAATTTTCTGTAAATCCACCTTGGTTGTAGCACGTCCACATTGGCTGGTAACCGCTCTCCAAAGGTGCCTCCCTGTCGTGCCCTCGCACACATTTCATTTATTTAGTTTAGTCCCCTTCATCCAGCCAATCGATGCTTTCTTGGAATAACCCGGAGTTGTTTCACTCAGAATCTTGGAAAGATTTCTAATGCTTAGTGTCAGACGCGTGTCACATCACACCTTGGCATCTACTTATCAGTTCATTCCACTTCATTTCGCTTGTTACACTTTCACTTCATTTTGTCTCACTCCCTTGCAAAGCAGACGCCAAGGCGGGGCAGCTGTAGACACGCCAAAATTGATACTATGTTGATTAAATCTCATGTCACCATATTAACACCCCAAAGTGAACTTCAATATTTCCATAATATGAAGTTTTTCTATTTTTGTGTGTTTTTAGGCCATTTTCTAATTATTTTTGTAATTCACGACTCTACGTAGGGCGTGTTTTAAATAACGGCTTGGGCCGGGGCGTTTCTCAAAGAAAGGACGACTGATCCAAAAGGCGTCAGTTTCTGGACTTTTACAAATCCTACTCCAAATTGAAAAATAAGAATTAACGTCTCTCCATGGGTCGTGTTTTGAATTAACGCCTCTCTCTCAGGCGTCTCTTCATCATTTTCAAATAAAGAATGTTTTCATTACTAAAATTAAATCCATGAATTAACGCCTTTGTCCCAGTCGTGATTTTAATTAACGCCTTGTCCAAGGTCGTCAATTTCAAATAACGCCTTTCTTTGGGTCATCTTTCACCCTTCCATGTCCTACTTGAACACCCCTTTCCCTGCTATGTTTTGGTTACCATGTTCGATTAGGGAAGTAGAGACCTTACCGTAGATGAGTCTTGCTTGTTCTTATCCCACCGCAGCTGTGTTTTGCATCCTATAAATACATCCCTGTGTCGAGCTCGCGCAAAAAAGCTAGCGGATAGCAGGAAGAAACAAAGAATATTTCCTCTCTTCTGCACAAGCCTTTTGATCCTTCGGTGGTCTACTTCCTCCTGTTGCACTAACCACGAGCTGACATATTGGTTTCTCCCTCTACTGTTGACAGGAACAGCAGGGATATTATTCATCTTATTATCATCTTATCATCATTCATCATCCTATCATCATCGATCAGCATCAGTCTTTTTTCCTGCATTAGTTTGCATCTCCTTTCCTCTTCTCCCTAATTCTCTTAGGGGTTTTTAAAAGAACCAAAAGGTGCACACTTCATGCTCTTGTTCCATCATTTTATTTTATCTTTGGATTGATACTACACACACTTGGCTAATCCCTTTTTATTTTGTTTGTTTGTGATTTGTTTAAGGGTAATCAAGAAGAAAAACCCCCTTCATCGGTCGGCCGGTAAAAGGAGGAGGAGGATATCTACAATCATCCCGCATCATTGTTTTTCATCAGGTATTCGCGATCAATCTCCCTTCTTTTTAAGGTAACCCCTCTGGCGATCACCCTCCATATAGCAATCTCTTGCTCCCCTTTTTTTATTTAGTTTTCTATCTTCTATCCTTTTATGTCGGAGTGATGATCATCTTTTTAGGTGTTCACACCGACGGGGTGTTAAACCGACTAAACCTTCCACCGACGGGGCGTTAAACCGACAAAACCTTCCACCGACGGGACATTAAACCGATAAAACCTTCCACCGACGGGGCGTTAAACCGACTAAACGTTCCACCGACGGGGCGTTAAATCGACAAGACCTTCCGCTAATGGGGCGTTAAACCGACAAAACCTTCCGCCGACGGGGCGTTAAACTGACCGAACCTTCCACCGACAGGGCGTTAAACCGACAAAACCTTCCGCCGACGGGGCGTTAAACCGACTAAACCTTCCATCGACGGGGCATTAAACCGACTAAACCTTCCGCCAACGGGGCGTTAAACCGACAAAACCTTCCACCGACGGGGTGTTAAACCGACCAAGCCTTCCACCGACGGGGCGTTAAACCGACCAAAACCTTCCGCCCCGTGTTAAACCGACTAAACCTTTCACCGATGGGGTGTTAAACTGACAAAACCTTCCACCGACGGGGTGTTAAACCGACAAAACCTTCCACCGACGGGGCATTAAACCGACTAAACCTTCCGCCAACGGGGCATTAAACCGACAAAACCTTCCACCGACGGGGCGTTAAACCGACAAAACATTCCGCCGACGGGGCCTTAAACCAACAAAAACTTCCGCCGATGGGGCATTAAACCGACTAAACCTTCTGCCGACGGGGCGTTAAACCGACCAAACCTTCCCCCGATGGGGCATTAAATCCACCAAAACCTTCCGCCGATGGGGCGTTAAACCGACAAAACCTTCCACCGACGGGGCATTAAACCGACAAAACATTCCACCAACGGGGCATGAAACCAACAAAACCTTCCGCCGACGGGGAGTTAAACCGACAAAACCTTCAGCCATCGGGGCTTCAAGCCGATAGATATTCAGTCATCGGGGCTTCAATCTGATAGATATTCAGCCATCGAGGCTTCAAGCCCACAGATATTCAACCATCGGCCTCCGAGCCGATATCTCTCCCATTATCGACCTCCGGGTCAACAACTATCCAATCATCGGCCCCTGAGTTGACAGCTACTCCATTATCGGCCTTTGGGTCGATAGCTATCCCGTTATCGGCCTCTTGGCCTACAGCTTCTAATTATCGGCCCATGAGCCGACAGCTACCCCATCATTGGCATCCCAGCCGACAGCTTCCCAATCCAGAATCAACCTTCCACTTTGGCTCGGATCGTTTCCCAACCAGAGAATCAAGAATCAACCTCCCACTTTGGCTCGGATCCTCTCCCTGTTAGAGAATCAAAGAACAGACCTTTCACTTTGGTTCGGGTCCTTCCCCGACCAGAGAATTAAAGAATAAACCCTTCACTTTGGTTAGGGTCCTTCCCCGGCCAGAGAATCAAGAATCAACCTTCCACTTTGGCTCGGGTCCTTTCTCAGCTAGAGAATAAAAGAACGGACCTTTCACTTTGGTTCGGATCCTTCCCCGGCCAAAAAATCAAGAATCAACCTTCCACTTTGGCTCGGATCTTTTCTCGGCCAGAGAATCAAAGAACAGACCTTTCACTTTGGTTCGGATCCTTCACCGACCAGAGAATTAAAGAATCAACCTTTCACTTTGGTCCGGATCCTTCCCTGGCCAGAGACTTAAAGGATCAACCTTCCACTTTGGTTCAGATCCTTCCCCGACTAGAGAATTAAAGAGTAAACCTTTCACTTTGGTCCGAATCCTGCCCCGGCCAGAGAATTAAAGAATCAACCTTTCACTTTGGTTCGGATCCTTTCCCGACCAGAGAGTTAAAGAATCAACCCTTCACTTTGGTTTGGATCCTTTCCCGATCAGAGAATCAAAGAATCAACCTTTCACTTTGGTCCGGATCCTTCCCCGGCCAGAGACTTAAAGAATCAACCTTTCACTTTGGTTAGGATCCTTCTCCGGCCAGAGAATTAAAAAAAGAAGACCTTTCACTCTGGTTCAGATCCTCCCCCGGCCAGAGAACAAAAAGAGACCCTTCTCTTCAGCCTCACACCGCCCGCTACCCAACTCCTTTTGGCTCAGCCATTTCGGCCAAGGCCCACTATCAGGATTAATCCATCCGTCCCACCGCGCTCTCCGATATCTTTTGGCTTTATAGCCTATTTCTAACATCTCCCGGCTTGTTAGCCTGCTCCCGATATCTCTTGGTTTTTTAGCCTACTTCTCAATATCCCTATCTTGGCTTTTGTAGCCTGCTTCCCATCTCTCGGGTCTTTGTAGCCCGCTTCCTGATTCTGGCTCTCATAGCCTGCTTCCCTTTGGCCTTCATGGCATGCTTCCCAATTCTGGCTCTCGCAGCCTGCTTCCCTTTGGCCTTCGCAGCCTGCTTCCCAATGTTGGCTCTCGTAGCTTGATCCCCCGACCTTTGGCCCTTATAGCCCGCTTCCCATCATCTCCTAGCTTCTATGGCTTGTTTCCCTGATGTCCCTCGGATTTTCTGGCCTACTTCCCTCCTTGGCTTCTATAGCCCGCTTCCCTAATATCCTTTCGGCCCTTCATGGTCTGCTCCTCTTATACTTTTACTACCACTACACTTATACGTAACGATAGTATGTTCTTACGCAAAAAAAAAGAAGAAAAAAAAAGAGACAAAAAAAGAGACAAAAAAATGCTTGGCTGCTCTGCTTGCATGCTTGCTTATAATATAGAATAAGACACGTCCTTAGAATTTTCTAGGACCTTATTTCCTTGCTAAATAATAATGCTGCCCCGATTCCGGATGCACGTGCGTCACGGCATACGCTCGAAGGGAACCCAATTATGGCGGGTGCACATGTCAAGGGGAAGAATCATGGCTAAATTGCTAAGCCCAACTCACAAAATAAACATAAGGCAACACTCCCACACTTCACATTGAATGTGTTTAATGGTCTTCAACAATAGGGATTGCCGGACTTTCTTCTTAGCACTCTACGAATGCTTGAATTTCTGCACTCGCGTGAAAGGTAATCGTGAGGAAAAAGCTGCCAACCCCCACTTTAAAGAAAAAAAATGAATGAATGATAAAAAAGAGAGAGAGAAATGTGAATCTGAGTAGCCGGGAATCCCCATTGAGACACATGAGGAAACTCACACGAAATGGTGAAGCGAATTTCAATAAGGATGAAGCCTAGTAGCCAGGAATCCCCATTGAGACACATGAGGAAACTCACGTCAAACGGTGGAATCCGTAATAAAATTATGATAAGGACGAAGCCTTGTAGCCGGGAATCCCCATTGAGACACATGAAGAGACTCGTGCCGAATGCTAAAATCCGCTACCAAAATAAATAGATGGGGGCTGTGCAAAGCTACCGAAATCGAGAGCCTGAAACCCATGTGTAGGCACTAGAGTAATCCTCGAGTGTTACTCAGAAAACTTGCATATCCCTATGTTTAGGGCCTTTTGTTCACACGTTTGCTCCTCCACTCCACAGAGAATTGCCTCAGGTGAAATGCGTGAATTTAAGCTATGCATGCAAGACATGCGATATCCTCTTGACGGGTGCACCACCCTTTAGTCGTGTCTCGTGGCCTACACTGCGTTTGTGAATTATGGGCAACGTCCCTATCCCATCCCCTATAGAGGGAGCTGTCTTATTTATACTTATGTTATGCCTGCTGTCGAATGCCTGCATGCTTGAACAGAGAAATAAGAAAAAAAATAATAAACTCAATTTCAGCTATTGCGGCATGCTTTCCCAGTTCTGGATCGTACAACCCAATCTTGGCCCTCACGGCCCACTTCCTACCCCTGCGGCTTGCTAATCTCCCAGCTTCAGCTTCTGTAGCCTGCTTCCCCGATCTGGGCTCTCATAGCCTACTCCCCAATTTTGGTTCTTGTAGCCTGCTTCTCAAAATTGCGGCTTCCGTAGTCCGCTTCCTCAATTCGGGCTCTTATAGCCTGCTCCCCAATTTTAGCTTTTGTAGCCAGCTTCCCGATTGTGGCTCTTGTAGTCCGCTTCCCTGATTTTTTAGCCTCCATGGCCTATTTCCGCAACACCGCCTCTGGCCCTTGCGGTCCACTTTCCCAGGTTTGGATTTCACAGCTGGTACTCCCGGCGCATTAAAGAACATAAAATCCTTTCACTTTGGTTTGGACCTACCATCCAGCCAGAGAACGAAGAGATTCCTTTCACTCTAGATTGGACCTTCCGTCCGACTAGAGAACAAAAAGATCCTTTCACTCTAGATCGGACCTTTTGTCCGGCTAGAGAACAAAAAGATCCTTTCGCTCTAGATCGGACCTTCCGTCCGACTAGAGAATAAAAAGATTCCTTTCACTTTGGTTCGGGCCTGTCGCCCATCCAGAGAACAGAAAGATTCTCTCCACTCTAGATCGGACCTTCTGTCCGGCCAGAGAATAAAAAGATTTCTTTCACCTGGCTCCGATCCTTCCGTCCGACTAGAGGACAAAAAGATCCTTTCACTTTGGCTCGGACCTGCCGTCCAGCCGGAGAACAAAAAGATTCTCTCCACTCTAGGTCAGACCTTTCGTCCGGCTAGAGAACTAAAAAAAAGAATTCTCTCCATTCTGGTTCGGGCCTTCCGTCCAGCCGAGGAATTAAAAGACCCTTCATACAGCTGGTACCCCCGGCGCATTAAAGAACGAAACAACCTTTCACCCTATCCCGAGCCTGCCATTCGGGTAAAAAATCATCCCCATTTCCTTGCACTAACACTAGCCCGTGTCAGCGAACTTGACCACCTCTTCGTCCCTTCGGGCGATGAATATCCTTTTCGGAATCAACAAACTCTCCCCTCCGTCCCTTCGGGCGACGAATCCCTTTCAATTTGGACCCACCGTCCAGACCGGTAAAGGAATAAACCCTCCTCTCTGCCCTCGTGGCTCACTTCCCAATTATCGGCCCTTAGCCGACAACTTTCAATTATTGGCCCTTAGCCGACAACTTTCAATTATCGGCCCCCTAGCCGACAACTTTCAATTATCGGCCCTTAGCCGACAGCTTTCAATTATCGGCCCCTGAGCCGACAGCTATCTAATTACCGGCATTCAGCCGACAGCTATCTAACTATCGGCGTTTAGCCGACAGCTATGTCATTATCGGCGTCTAGCCGACAGCTCTCTCACTATCGGCATCCAAGCCGACAACTTTCAGATTTATCGGTGTTTGTGCCGACAGCTTCCTAATTACCGGCATCTAGGCCGAAAGCTTCCGACTATTGGCATCCGAGCCAGCAGCTCTTCATTATCGGCATCTACGCCGATAGCTACCCAAAGTTGTTCAAAAAAAATGGAGAAAGAAAAAAGAAGAAGAAGAGAAGAAGAAAAAGAAGGGAAAGAAAAGAAGAAGAGAAAAATAAAAAAAAAGAAGAAGAGAAGAAGAACAAAATAAGAACAAAAAGGAAAAACAAAAGAGAAGGAAAGAAAGAAAGAAGAAGAAAAAAAAATCATCATCGAAGTCTCCGAGGGATGTCGACTCATCAAGTCCTGCCGGAGATCAAAATATTTTAAGTCCCACCGACGCATAAGACAAGTGGCCCGGACCTTTCGTCTGGTTCGATGAACAAAAAGATCCTTACTTTGGCACTAACCCCGTGTCAATGGACAAACCATGTCGGTCTCCGACAGCCTGTCGGCATCGATGAACAAACCAGTGGCCCAGACCTTACGTCTGAAGCCATGAACAAAAAGACCCTTGCTTTGGCACTTACTCGGTGTCAATGAACAAACCACGTCGGTCTCCGACACCCTGTCGGCATCGATGAACAAACCAGTGGCCCGGACCTTACGTCTGAAGCCATGAACAAAAAGACCCTTGCTTCGGCACTTACCCCGTGTCAATGAACAAACCACGTCGGTCTCCGACACCCTGTCGGCATCGATGAACAAACTAGTGGCCCGGACCTTACGTCTGAAGCCATGAACAAAAAGACCCTTGCTTCGGCACTTACCCCGTGTCAATGAACAAACCACGTCGGTCTCCAACACCCTGTCGGCATCGATGAACAAACCAGTGGCCCATACCTTCCGTCTGAAGTCACGAACAAAAGACCCTTGCTTTGACACTAATCCCGTGTCGATGAATAAACCACGTTGGTCTCCGACTCTCTATCGGCGACGATGAACAAACCTGTGGCCCAGACCTTCCGTCTGGTGGCATGAAGAAAAAGACCCTTGCTTTGACACTAATCCCGTGTCAATGAATAAACCATGTTGGTCTCCGACTCCCTGTCGGCATCAATGAACAAACCAGTGGCCCAGACCTTCCGTCTGAAGCCATGAGCAAAAGACCCTTGCTTTGGCACTAACCCCGTACCAATGAATAATCCACCCCAGCATTGCAATCTCTAGTCCCACTAGTGAATTGAACTTCGGCTCGGACCTTCCGTTCAAGTCGATGAACAAAAAGAATTCCTTCGCTTCGGTTCGGACCTTCCATCCATGTCGATGAACAAAAGACTCTCGATCCACGTGCGCACGCAGTGGGGCGGTTCCCTCATCCCTTCCCTGAAGGAGTGAGCGCTCTCCCATGAATTAGCACCGGACCAGTATTTCACTAGCCCGAAAAAGTAGATAGCTTCTCAAAGAACTCTACACTCGCGAGCCCCGCGCACTCATCCCTCGCTTGCGGCACCCGCGAGTCGGGGGCATTTGTGGACATCAAAAAATGTCGATGATGATCATACGGCATGCACGTCTCGACACTCGAGAGCAAGCCAAAGATGGAAAGGCCAAACAAACCCACACATCGCCCGATCAGGATGAGAACTCGCTTGGTGGCCCGCTACCCGTTAAGGAAGCCTCCCAGGCAGAAGATGCGGCTACAATTTTCCAACCGGCCGTACCGAGAGCTGAATCACGAAAAAGCTGAGAACTCAGGCACAGCTCCGGCATGCACCGAAAGTCACGCAAAGTCTGGACCGAGCTCCAGAAGATGCGAATGGAACATTGTGGAGGCCATGCATTGCAACTAAAACATTCCGAGGGTGCCAACTCTTGTACGAATGGCCGTGACTCCGCGAAGAATCACTTAGCGCTTAAAACGGCGCCACCCCATGATTGGTTTAAAATGGCACCACCCCCATGCATTGCTTTAATCTGGCGCGCCCCTTGGCATACCCGGCGTGCTCACAAAAGGGGCATTAATCCTTGAAATGCTTAATACGGCGCCACCCCTTACAACATTACCCGGCGTGCTAATTTCATATGGGTTTAAAATGGTGCGGGGGAATAGTGACCGCGCCGTTTTAACCTCATTCTATCCCATCTCTGGGACGATACTCTGTTCGGCATAAATGTGATGCACAGGGGACATTCAATGCCTGATGCTCTGTCTCTGCCTCCGTTCGACAACACAGGAGCGGCAGCGGCGAAGCAACCCTTGCGGACCTGCGACCATCTCATCCTCGGATGAACAACAGCGTACGTCACGAACCAGCGTCATCCAGTGCACCATGTCAACTCTGAGCTTCGTCACAGACGAGGTGGAAGTGGCAGGAACCTCCCAGGCGAGCCATTCTATAAAAAGGGGCATTACTATGAAAACAAAGAGGAGAAGCTCAGGCTCCCTCTCGGCTCTCTGCTGTGTTCAAGAAGAAAAAGAAGGGAGCGTGAGGGCTTCTGGGAGGAAGAGCTGAACCAAAGTCTGAAGGGTCCCTAAGCCGAAAAGGTGAAGAGAGGGGAGTGTGAGAGGTGAGTTGAGGGGGGGAAGTCTCCGTTCTTTTTCTCCTTCCTGTTAGTGTCTCCTTCCTCCCCCTTACAATGTATTCCACTCCTGCACCAAGATGAGTCTCGTCTGTATCAACATCTTCCCCCATTGTGTGGATGAATAAAGAAAGAATCTCCTTTTGGCAAGCCCAGCATTTCCGGTTTCAATATACTCTTCCTCTCTCTCACCCTCCAATCATTCCGGGGCCTTGAGAGCTACCCTCCCATGGCATGACCCTCAAGGTAACCCACTCGACGGGTGAACATCTCTTGCCCTACTGTGGCATATATCTCGTCTCGCCCCGAAGATCATCGCCCGTGAGTCGTGGTCGCTCTCGCAGGCTGGCCCTCGAGCGTTCCACACTCACACTTACGCTAACGAACCGCCGTGAGGCCGCTCCGCATTTTGAGAGTTTACCCGGGAGTAATCCGTGTGGTGACTTTCACTTCTCTCTGGCAAGTCCCGGTCCGGGGGAGGTGCTGTCGAATTTTCACCAGGGGATTAAGAACACTCAAGAACAAACGAACAAGACACCCTTTGAAGAACACACAGTGAACCCTCTATGAATTAACCCCTGAAATCTTACACAAAAAACTCCTCCGAACAAATCACTTAAACCCCACCTCACTACCTATCTAATCCACCAAATGGATGAATAAACATATCATAAGATCCACCTACGGGTGAAAGAAAAGAAACACACAGTCAAAGCAATAAACCCTCGGGAGAGGCTAATCCGACGCGGTTACTGTTCCCCAGCGCCGTTTTAGCCCCCACCACAAAAGCCCTCATCTCTTTCTTTGAATCCAGAAACGGCACGCTCCCACTCCTCTATACATCTTAAAACGGCGCACCCCCCTGCCCATTCCTAATACGCCACGCCTCCCCTTTGCCGATCCTAATCCGACGCGCACCATTTCAAACCACATACACGGCGCGCCCCTCTCTCCATGCTTGGGCCTTGAACTGGCGCGCCCTTACTTGAGCCTTAAACCGGCGCGCCCCATTCTCCTTTAAACCCTTAAAACGGCGCGCCCCATCCCCTCCTTTGAACCATTAACACGGCGTGCCTGCTTAATACAAAAAGGGAATAAACAAGCAAAAATAATAATAAAAGGTTAATCATGTTAATAAAAAATAAAAGAAACTCCATCACCCGTGCCTTAATTAAAATTTTGTTCTGGGGGTGCTGCCCCCGGAAACCCCCGCAAGGGGTGCTGCCCCCTTGACCTGACCGCGCAGGTCAAACCCCGCGTGGCACGGGTGATGGAGTTTCTTTTATTTTTTATTAACATGATTAACCTTTTATTATTATTTTTGCTTGTTTATTCCCTTTTTGTATTAAGCAGGCACGCCATGTTAAGGGTTCAAAGGAGGGGATGGGGCGCGGCATTTTAAGGGTTCAAAGGAGAATGGGGCGCGCCGGTTTAAGGCTCAAGTAAGGGCGCGCCGGTTCAAGGCCTAAGCAAGGAGAGAGGGGCGCGCCGTGTATGTTGTTTGAAATGGTGCACGTCAGATTAGGATGGGCAAAGGGGAGGCGCGCCGTATTAGGAATGGGAAGGGGGGGCACCGTTTTAAGATGTATAGAGGAGTGGGAGTGCGCCATTTCTGGATTCAAAGAAGGAGATGAGGGCTTTTGTGAGAGGGGCTAAAACGGCGCGGGGGAACTGTAACCGCGCCGGATTAGCCTCTCCCGAGGGTTTATTGCTTTGACTGTGTGTTTCTTTTCTTTCACCCGTAGGTGGATCTTATGATACAATTGTTCATCCATTTGGTGGATTAGATAGGTAATGAGGTGGGGTTTAAGTGATTTGTTCGAAGGAGTTTATTGTGTAAGATTTCAGGGGTTAGTTCACAGAGGGTTCACTGTGTGTTCTTCAAAGGGTGTGTTGTTCGTTTGTTCTTGAGTGTTCTTAATCCCATGGCGAAAATTCGGCAGCACCTCCCCTGGACCGGGACTTGCGAGAGAGAAGTGAAAGTCACCACACTGATTGCTCCCGGGTAAACTCTCAAAATGTGGAGCGGCCTCACGGCGGTCCGTTAGCCCAAGTGTGAGTGTGGAACGCTCGAGGGCCAGCCTGCGAGAGCGACCACGACTCACGGGCGATGATCTTCGGGGCGAGACGAGATATATGCCATAGTAGGGCAAGAGATGTTCACCCGTCGAGTGGGTTACCTTGAGGGTCATGCCATGGGAGGGCAGCTCTCAAGGGCCCGGGATGATTGGAGGGTGAGAGAGAGGAAGAGTATATTGAAACCGGAAATGTTGGGCTTGCCAAAAGGAGATTCTTTCTTTATTCATCCACACAATGGGGGAGGATGTTGATATAGACGAGACTCATCTCGGGGTGGGAGTGGAATACATTGTAAGGGGGAGGAAGGAGACACTAACAGGAAGGAGAAAAAGAACAGAGACTTCCCCCCCTCAACTCACCTCTCACACTCCCCTCTCTTCACCTTTCCGGCATGGGGACCCCTCAGACTTTGGTTCAGCTCTTCCTCCCAGAAGCCCTCATGCTCCCTTCTTTTTCTTCTTGAACACAGCAGAGAGTCGAGAGGGAGCCCGAGCTTCTCCTCTTTGTTTTCATAGTAATGCCCCTTTTTATAGAATGGCTCACCTGGGAGGTTCCTGCCACTTCCATCTCGTCCGCGACGAAGCTCGGAGTTGACATGGTGCGCTGGACGACGCTGGTTCCCGCCGTATGCTGCTGTTCGTCCGAGGATGAGATGGTCACAGGTCCACAGGGGTTGCTTCACCGCTGCTACTCCTGTGCTGTCAAACGGAGGTAGAGACAGAGCATCGGGCATTGAATGTCCCCTGCGCATCACATTTATGCCGAACAGAGTATCGTGCCAGAGATGGGATTTAATGAGGTTAAAACGGCACGGTCACTATTCCCCCGTGCCGTTTTAAACCCATATGAAATTAGCGCGCCGGGTAATGTTGTAAGAGGTGGCGCCATATTAAGCATTTCAAGGAATAATGGCCCTTTTGTGAGAACGCTGGGTATGCCAAGGGGCGCGCCGGATTAAAGCAATGCAAGGGGGTGGTGCCGTTTTAAACCAATCATGGGGTGGCGCCATTTTAAGCGCTAAGTGATTCTTCGCGGAGTCGCGGCCAGTCGTATAAGAGTTGGCACCCTCGGAATGTTTTAGTTGCAATGCATGGCCTCCACAATGTTCCGTTCGCAGCTTCTGGAGCTCGGTCCAGACTTCGCGTGACTTTTGGTGCATGTTGGAGCTGTGCCCGAGTTCCCTACTTTTTCGTGATTCAGCTCTCGGTACGGCCGGTTGGAAAATTGTAGCCGCATCTTCCGCCTGGGAGGCTTCCTTAACGGGTAGCGGACCACCAAGCGAGTTCTCGTCCTGATCGGGCGAGGTATGGGTTTGTTCAACCTTTTCATCTTCGGCTTGCTCTCGAGTGTCGAGACATGCATGCCGTATGATCATCATCGACATTTTTTGATGTCCACAAGTAGTCACCAAGAAAAAGAAAAAATACAATCAAGACAGAAGCAAAACAGTAACAACAACACCAAAAGATATATGGTAATGACGGTTGCTTCTGTTGAAGACGTTTCTTTGGAAAAACCAATTTTCTGAAATTCTTCCTTCCTTTGTCTTGATTCAGCTCGGACTGGCTTGCTTGATCTCAATATATATTTTCTCTCCTTCTTGTCTTCTTAGATTCTTCTTCTCTTCTCTTCAATCTTCCTTCTCCTGGGACGAGCTATCCTGGACTTCCTGGAAGAGTTCTATTCGGTCAACCTTCTGAAGAAGGTTATCACGGTATACGTATAGGAAGAGATAAGATTCTGAGTTCTTCAGCACGAGAAGGAGTCCATCTGGATCATTCAGGCCTTTGGGGGTCTTCCTGATCTGAAATATTAGGATCAAAGAAATAAAAATGCAGTCCTCTTTGAAGAAGGTCACTCAAAGAGCCTTGTGTGACTTGTAGATAAAGGACTGAGTAGTTAACTGATTTCACGACTCTTTCAGATTTATCCACCTCACAGATGAATTATTCTCTCTCAAAAGCACTTCAAGAAATAATCTCACGTGCTCTTGGATTGTGTGCCACGCACTTGAGATAGCAACCACTTGTGTTACTTAGTCAATGCACGTTCTACTCTGTAGGACAGATGAGTAGACTTGGTTCCACACTTTAGTTGACTTAGTTTCATAGGAGTCAGCTGAACATTGATGCGTCGACGCACAACCATACTACGTTGACCCTGCAATTGAGTTTGCTTAACTGTTGGAGCTGTTGGGCTTGCTGCAGGGCATAGTTGCATGGCTGCTGAGCTCATTTGCTGACATTGCCACTGTAGCACCTTGCTGAAGGTTGCTGCTACTGAAAGCACACAATTGACCATGCTAACTTGCACAAGACTTTGGTGGCTAGACCAAAGACTTCAAAAACATTTTTTTGATACGAACAACTAGCATTTGCAGTCTTGAAACTGCTGTAGTTGTTAACCAGCATTTCATCGAACACCTTGCTTGAAGTCATTACTTGACTGAATCCTTCATCCCACGTTGGCTGGAGGCCATGGGTGCGTCGACCCAATCTTTTATTGAGTTGACATAACCTTCTAAGGATCTTAACTTGAAGGGCATTTGCTTAGTTGACACAATTGCTGCACAGGGTCAACTGATTTTTTGCTTTTCATTAGAACTGACTGAGTGGTCTGCAACATTTAACTTCTTCCTTTTCACACCATGTCCAAGGGTACTAGATGACTTCAATAAGACTTGTTATGATGGAATTACACCTGTTTAGGTTCTTATACTTGAAAGCAAATATCAGCAAGCTTCTTCATACTAGCTGAAGTATGCTGGTAGCTGACTGGATCTCCTATTGCTGAGACAAATTTGTGGTCTTATGTGGCACAGCTGTTGACTGAACTTCACACGTTTTGCACATAGTTTAGTCCACCTGTGAGTGTAAATATTTGAAGTGATTTTACTTTTTTCTTGTGACTCAGCTGAACTAGACTTCTCATCATCTGGACTGAAATCCAGAAGAGTGATTTCAGACCTGCTGGACTGAATGCTGGACTGACTTAGCCATTTGTATTTTTGCAAGACTAAGGTCCTTGAAACTTGAGCTGATTCTAGCCTTTTCCTTGCATCATAATAACTTCTGATAACATCTGTTATGTAGGGAAGTTTGTCAGGTTGGCTTGGCTTGTGTTCTGTGAGCATGGCTTCTTATCTGACTTGGTTGAATTCAGAAGTTGGACTGAATTTCAGAAGCTTGTTGTCTTGCTATGATATCTGCTGTATTACCATAACCATGTTGAACTTCTGATGACAGTATCTTTATTGACATAGTTGAGCTGTCTGTTGTGATTTCTGAACTTGTTAGCTTTCTTAGCTTGGTTGCTAAGCAGTGCTGAAGTGAGTTTATGAGTTTTCTAGATGAACCTAAGTCAACATATTCTTTTCACAGAATGCAGAAGTGTTTAGTTGACATCATCAATAACTATGTAGACTCACTAATGAGTCATAGTTTGACATCATCAAAACTAGGGAGACAACAATTCAAAGAGGACCCTAGTCCTGTCCTTAGGGAAAGAGTAAAACCTTTTCATTTTGGCCCGCAAGGAAGGGCCTTCTTGTTGCTCAGCTGGCTTAGTAGGGAGAGGGTTGGAAACTCTCTTATCCTTCTCTTTTTGTTGGTCAAACGCCTTGAAGTCAGTTATGTGGGCTTCCTTGGGCACTGGCCACTTGTCAGCAGGTCAGGCTTTTTAGCTTGTAGTGACAGGAGCAGAAGGGGAGCTGGAGATGAAAGCTTCAATCTCTGCCACCACATTATTTAGCCGGTCGAAAGACTTGATTTCAATCTCGATCATCTTTTCGAGGTCTCCCGCTTCTGGTTTTGTTTGCAGATTTGCACTGCATCTTCTTGATGTGGCGGCCGCCTGCATCTCGTGCTGACATTCCGCCATCTTTTGATATACTCCAAGGCTGTCTCGTCATTTCTCTACCTGGAGGTATACAGCTCAGCCACGGTGACCTCCCTTTGAGCAACATGGAACCGTTCCCGGAACTTCCGTTACATAGTTGTCTAGTTGCTAATTGAGCTGGCTGGTGTTGACACCCATTTTCAGCCCGCAAGTTGAGTTGTTTCTCTTATTCACCTCTGTAATGCCCTGAATTGACCATTATTTTGGAGTCTTGTTTGAGCCGATCTCGGCCCCATTTCTTAATCATTTCTAAGCCCATTAAGCCTTGGAGCCCGTGGTGGATGTTTTCCTTTTTAAAAAAAAATTAAAAAAGTAAAAATAAAAAATAAAAAAATTTTAAGGTCACATTCAACTGTTGACCATCATGGTCAACTGTTCACCATCATGGTCAACAGTTGACCGCCTCTTCCCCTCTTCTGCCTTGAGAGTCCTAAGTGTTTTGGACTCTATTTCTGGGCAATTTTGGCTCCGTGGCCTTCTTCTAAGGCCTCTATCTTCTAGAATTCTCCACCAAATCGAGTCCCGTTTGTTTCTATCTCTTATCCTTGATATTATCTCGACTTTGATCTATCAAACTTGAATTTTGGTGGCCTATATCCCCTAGAAACGTGGAGGAAACTTCTAGGTTTATGCAATTTCTGTACAAGTCAAACTCTATCCGATCAACCTTCGGGCTCTCCTTTCTACGCGAATATCTTCCAGAGTCTTCCACAGAATTGAGTTCCGCTTATTCCTATCTCTTGTCCTCACTATTATCACGAGATTGATCCAAAGAACTCGAGTTTTGGTGGGCTATATCTCCTAAAATCGTGAGAGAAAGTTCTGGGTTTCTGTACTTTTATGTAAAGAACCCTGTGCGAACTGCGTGACGGGGGCACGTTTCCGAGGCGACGGTGAAGCCATGCGGCATTTTCTTCATCCTTCTTTGACCCTATCATGAAGTGGGAATTATTAGCTTCGCGTTGGTTCTATTTGGGCTTCATTTCATCATCGTTTACCCTCTTTTCTTCGCCCCTACTTTTGGCAAATTATCACAAAATTCTGGTTTTATGCTATAACTTCACAACGGGGGCCTGTTCTTCAAGCCAGGGCAGAGTTATGCTGCATCCTATTTGTCTTCCTTTGATTCTATCTTAAAGAGGGGAGTTTTAGCTTTGTATTGATTATATTTGGGCATCCTTTTCTTTATTCTTTTCCTTATTCCCAAGCCCCAACTTTTCAGATTTTACCATTCTATTCTGCCAATCTGAAACCTAGATTTCTTGCAAAGGGGGCACGTTTGCGTCATCGGGACAAGGCCATGGTGTACCTCTGATCATTCTTTTCAACTTCAAACTCTTAAGGGAAGCATACTCTTCATTTATCACCGTTCTGGGCTCATTATCTCGTCCTCTTCGTGCTTATTTTTGCCAATCATTTTGCACTTTCACACAGTTTTCATACTTTTTGGTGTCATTTTTCTGCCATATTCTGTACCCTTCATTTTCTTGTGTTTTTCACCCCATTTTGCACTGCTGTCTTCCCTGTTTTAAATCCTTCTTTTTGCCCTAGTTTCACCATAATATTCTCATCTTTTCATAGCATCCTTTCTTTCCATTTTTGGTGCCTTATTCTGCAAGTTATTCTTCATTCTTTGGATCCGGTTTGTGCACTATTATGCACTTTCTGCACTTTCTGCATTTTTTGCCAAATCTCCGGTGCTATAACTTTCTGTCTAGACCACCTTTTTGCGTGATTCTTGTTCCCACTTGTTCATAATACTAAAGTCTTCTGTCATCCCTATATTCTCCCTGTTTGGACTTCGTTTGCCATATTATTTTCATCATTCTTTGCACCCTATTTGCTCAGTTTGCACAGTTTTTCTCATGAACCACACTTTTGCACCTTGTTTATCTTTATTAATTGTGGCATATTAAAAGAATCTCTGCATTTTAATCTCATTACAATATACACACCTATTATTTCCACCCATTTACAGGGGTTGAAAACCTTCCCCCGATGCCTTCTCCCTCAATCTTTCATGCTACTTTATGCACTTGGGTAGATTTCTGCACTTAGCATTTTCTAATGGGTTTTGCCTCTTGTTTTGTCTTTGTTTCGCAGGAAAGGATAGAAAGTGAGGCCCTTACCTTCTAGCCAACTGGAAGGCAATGAGAGGTAATCCACATTGTCCCCGCATCCTTTATATTGAGCGCGATCATCTTCTTTTTCAAAGGTACACAACGCGCACATAGTCTTCTTTCATATTCTTTGGCGTTGTCATTCCTTGGTGGCGATCATGGTATTCTTCTACATCTTTTATCATCTTTTCCTTGTTGTATGATCATGCTACCATGTTTACATAGTCACATGCTCATGATGTTCACTTGATTGGCACATTATATTATCACTCATACACATATGCTCGTTCATGTGACTTGTGACACCACGCTCCACATTTCTACACCCACAGCGTATTTTGGCGATCACGGTGGGACCTCTAGTGCCCATCACTTTGTCCATATTTTTCTACGATTTTGGTGTGTATATTCATGTTTATATAATTATTTATCTTGTTTGCATCCATCTTGTTATGTTAGCATATGTTCGTTATTACCTTGATTTGCTAGATTTAGGCTAGAATTTGAATGCACTCCGGTGCGCATAGGGCCATGCATTCTCATATTTTAGTTATCTTCCTACCTTGGTATGTGATCCTCTCACCTCCATATTCCTTGGGGTCGGCTAGGTGATCTTATCCGGGACCTCCGTAAGTCTCCGTGAGCCGTGAATTCCCACACGGACGTCGATCCGGTTGTACCTTTCCACCCCTTAGGTTTGCATTTACATACATGTGAGGGAGTTAACCTTAGTTCAACCCAAAAGTTTGGACCTTATTCTCATAGAATTCCCATGTCTTGAGGGAATTATACTTAATTCAAATCATTAAAAGGTCCATTGAAACTAATAAAAATTAACGATAATATCAAGTTGTTTGATCTTGGTTGAATCCTCTCACATTCATATCGTTTGTTGGGCTTACCCCCAAGCCCATTTGTGGTGTTGTTTGCTGCATTTTCCTTTCATATAGTCATTTGTGGCCCGTCGTTCCAAGTCGTGTTTGCATTTGCATGAGTCCGTCTGTCTCCCGCCTTCTTCCGTCACGTCGCCTCCTCTCCTTGTTCTTTAAGCCCTTACTTCCCTAATTATATTCCCTTGATTTTTCTGTATTTGGTCTCCATTTTCCCTCATGGAGCACCGCCCCAATCCCTTGTATCCTCCTTCTTCATCTTCCTACTCCCGTGTGGAATCCTCTTTCCACGCGGGCCCATCTCCTCGTGGCCCCTCCGACCCGTCAGATGAACAAGCAAACCTCATGGCCCATCTATCATCTCTTGTTTGCCAAATGGACTAGGCCCAGGCCCAAAAACTCATTGCTGGAACGGTGCGATCAATACAGAGGGGGGGGGGTGAATGTATCCCCTTCAAGAATATTTCCCAAATTAAAAACAATTCGCCTGCTACTAGATACAGTTGCAGAATAAAAGCTATCGAGTTCAAATAGACATTTGATCGACCAGATGAGCTGCTGACTATACTAGTGGAACCTGATGAAGTCTAATGCCAAATGACAGTACAATGCAAACTAGACTCACTTACCAAGATGTAAAGCTCAAGGCCACTGTAACTCGAAACAAGACTATTCAAACAACCTGTGAAACAGATAGAAGATATGGAAGAGCACACCACAAGCAAACCACAGAACAGCAAGGTTTTTAGGTGGTTCGGTCCACAGACCTACGTCCACCCCTCACTCCCAACCGGAGTGAGGCTTCCACTAGAACAAGCTAGAAACCGCAGACTCAGTCTGCAACAGGTGCTGCCACACATCCTGACCAGGGGAACAAACTCCCCTCTTTCTCCCAATCGGAGGGACACCCCAAGTGACTCCCAGCCACTTGGAAACCAGAGGTCGAAGACCTCTCTTCCTCCAGACTAGGAGGGACCCCTGGACTTGCAACCCACAAGCCCAGAACTGGAGATCAGATCTCCCTTCCTCCAAACCGAAGGGAAACACACAAGTGACTTCCAGCCACTTGCAAACCAGAGGTCGTAGACCTCTCTTCCTCCAGACCAGGAGGGACCCGACCTCAGTCCAGAGGATCGGAAGAACACAGTAAATCAGATCGAATAAAAGGAAAAATAAGAAATGAAAATAACACAGCAAACACAAGCTGTAAATGAAAGAACATCAGATGTGGCTCTCATCGGAGTTGACTGGCCTGGATTTGATCCACGGTCCAGTAGACAGATCTTTAGTCGAGACTACTTTCTTCTTCTCCATGAACTCTCACTATCTCTCTGCTCCTCCTCTTTTTCTCTTTCTTTTCCTGACACTCAATCGTGCAGCCTCTCTCTGTCTCTTCTTTTTCTCTTCTTCTTCTTTATCTTCTTCGGCTGCTCATTTCTCACTGTATAGACTTTGCCCCTTTTTCTCTCAGCTTCAATCTACCTTCATCCGAAGACAAACCCTTCTATTTATATCAGTAGCAGCACTGGGTGTGTGTGGTCTCCACAGCTCCCGCCCAAACCTTGGACCACGTGGCAGCTCTCCAGCAAGCTTCAGCACACGTGTCACGATCTTGGGCCTTTATCCATTCTTGGATCATGTGCTCTCATTAATCTGAATCCTCTGCAGGCAGAGACAAAGGAAAACATGATTAGTTAGTTCAGTCATACAACCACGACTGTATATACTTTAGAAATAGCAACTGAGTAAGTGTGTACAATCGTGAGAGAGTGTATAGACTTAATGAATAAGCGGCAGTGTAAAGACTTAAAATATGCAACGTGATAAGCAAACGAATGTATATACTTTAGAACAGCAAATGATCAAGTATGTACACTGAGAGAGTGTATAGACTTGTAACATGCGCTCTCAGTGTATAGACTTGCTGATGAATGCATTATCATAACAAGATAGAATGTGTAGACTTCTGTGAAATGCATGAGGGAATCGAGTGTGTAAACTTGACACAATAGTTAACCAAGTGGGTATCATGTGAGAGTGTATACACTTGGAGGTGTTCAGCGTCTTCAGTGAATAGACTCAACCAATGTATATAGTTGAAGGTTTAACAATCGAGTGTATAGACTTAGGCCTAACAATTGAATGTATAGGGTTGAAGACCTAACAATCGAGTGTGTAGACTTGAAGCTTGGAAGGATGTATACACTTAGCCTTTGAGGAACGATGTATAGATTCTGATCGTGAAGGCAGGCTGTATAGACTTGAATCGCTTGAAGCGATGTACAGACTTGGTGAGGCTCAAGCAGTGTACAGACTTGTGAAGGCTTCAGCGTTGTACAGACTTGGAAGTTCCACAGTGGATGTATGGACATGATGATCCACTGTGGATGTATAGACTTGATTGAGTGAAGCCGATGTACAGACTTGCCGATTCGAAGCCACTGTACAGACTTGGAAAACGTGAAGCCAATGTACAGACTTGAAAGTCCACTGTGGATGTATAGACTTGACGAGTGAAGCCGATGTACAGACTTTGCTTAGGAGACCAGTGTATAGACTTTCACAGAGCTCCCAATGTATAGACTTCACATTGTACAGACTTTCCAAAGAGGCGAAACGGTGTACAGACTTGAGGCTTTGAACGTGTAAGCTGAAGTGATGTACAGACTTAGCGATGTATAGACTTGGCCAGAAAACGTAGGGAAAGATATGAGTGTATTGACTTGGCCAAGCGTAGGAAAAGATGTGGAGTGTACAGACTTGGTGAAACAAAGTCCAGTGTATAGACTTGGTTAACACTGCAACAGTAATCTGATGTATAGAGTTGAAGTTAGACAATCCAGTGTATAGACATGAAGCTTGACAATCCAGTGTATAGACTTCAGTTAAGTGCATTGGCTGTACAGACTTCAATTAGAAGTTGCCCGATGTACAGACTTGAAGATAAGACTCCAATGTACAGACTTGCAAAAGCGAAGCCAATGCACAGACTTTGAAAGACTTGAACACTGCGATGTTCAGACTTTAGCAGTGTATAGACTTAGAGTGTAGCTAAAGCTTCGAGCGTAGGAATAGGCCAAAATGTATAGACTTTCAATGAAGGGCGTTGTGTAGACTTTGGAAAGTCTGAGCCAATGTACAGACTCTGCCTCAACAATGAATAGGCAAAACGGATGTACAGAGTTGGCCAAACACTTGAAGATCGACTGTACAGGCTTTGATAAAGTAGCGATGTACATACTTGAAGATGAGATGCCAATGTACAGACTTAATGATATGAACAATAAGGCATGCTGTACAGACTTACTCGATCAAGCTGATGTATAGACTTTGATACCCAGACAGTCAGTGTTCTGATGGGTCGACGCATCAGTAGGGGTGGGTCGACCCACTACTGTCCATACTAACTAAACAGGCTTGGCCAATGCTTGAAGCACAGTCTAGTGTATAGACTCGATGCCTTGAAGATCAATGTACATACTTTGAATACCGACCTAGCAGGATGTGTAGACTTAGAATGCAACCAGGATGTCTAGACTTGATGTGAGGCAATGCACAATGAACATGAACCAATGAATTGAATGCATATAGCAGACAAGAACTGAATGTATGTTGGAGAACTAATTAAAGCATTACCTGATCTGAGCATTCACCTTACCTGTCATGATTTGACTTTGACTTGGGTTAACTTCATGACTTGTGAGTCATCCTTAAACCTGTTCTGACAGTTTCTCATAATGCAACAGGATTATATCATCAAGGATGTAAACATAATGAGGCATAATACTGTCATCATCAAAACTCCAGAACCACAGGGGACACATCAATCTCCCCCTTTTTGATGATGGCAATATTATGAGTCATTGCAATAGATTCATCATGGTGATTATGAAATACCATATAACATGCACCACAGATATGACAAAGTTCATGAACATAAACACCATGTGATGCAAGTGTTGATTGATGCAAAAAATAAAAAAAGAATGACTCACAAAAGTTCTCCCCCTTTGACAACATCAAAAAGAAGGGAATGTTCATTGACTATTGAAGGAGATATTATGCAATGCAGTGAGTTACAGTCATCAAAAGCAAAAACTCCCCCTGACAAGATACTCTCCTGAGTGAACATTGAACCACAGGGACATGTAAGAATTCTCCCCCTTAGATCAACAGTCAGGTTTGAAATAATGGAGTCCAATGTGAGAAAGTAAGTACTCAGAATGAATGAGAAAGGTTTTCAATGGGATATCAATTTCATAAATCTGATTAAACAAGTATTTCAGACTCTTCTATTATAGAGATTTATGAATGATCTTCATTGACAAGTCAGATCAGAATATGATGTATGCAAGGCTTGTTTATAAGTTTCCTGTACTCATATCTGAAATTAGTTTTAATAAAGGTGAACCTTGCTTTCATATTGACAGTCTTGTTTAACCTTCTTCTTCCTTACTTAATTTCAAAGATTCCTTTAGGAGATGCAATCAATAGTAATGAAGTTAAACACATAAGAAAACTTTTGTTTCTGTCAAGGGTTCCAATAGAATATTTCTTTTGCACACATTTTCAAATGATATACTAAATTAGCAGTAATATTTTTTCATAACATTCTACATCGGCACTTGAGTTTAGTACACCCTTGTAACTAGAGGATACACGTTGTTTAGACGTCAGTATCCCTAAGCACTTGGAAGGACTAACTGTCATGCTTCATAGGAGCAGAGATTGCTTTTACACTTCATGACACACTACAAATCATTTCTTTGATGAGTGAGATATATTTCTCAGTGTGCATGTCATTGCTCTGCCAGATTATCAATCATTTTTAAGCAGAGTTAACTATGGCACCTCATGACATAGTCTTTTGGACATGGTTTCTCAGTGACCAAGGTCATTGCTCTGACAGGATTTACCCTTAGACATAATCCATATTCTCAGATGTTTAAAAATCAATACTAATTTCATACATATCAATCAAGGAATATCATGATTTCAGAATTTTCAGAATTCAGAAGAGTTTAAAAGACTCAACATGAAAATGTTGGTTAAAGTTTATTAAGACCAACTCAGATATTTTCAAGATATGTTCATAAGCAAACACAAGACATACATGAAACATCAACCGGCTGAAAGAATCAGACATTCATAATCCTATATAATAGAAGATTCCTCTTTAATTTATTTTCAGATTTATTATCAGGATATGTACAGAGAATACTTTCTGAGTTTTCAGGAAAAGGCCGAAACATTTTTGGGAACAGCCAATTCAACAGATGATACCAATGAATAAGATGAGTGAAGATGGCTGATAACAGTTGAAGCAGGAAGCTGAAATGTGTTGCATTACACATTCATCACAGGGATTTAGGCAATATAGCAGTTCAATCTGAAGATGGGAAGTTCAGATGGTAGAATATTAATAATGCTCCCCCTAAATGTATGCATGATCTAACATTCCTAAATATATGCAACTCTGACCTATGGTACCAGGCGGAGGACTTGGTCTAAAGACTACCTCACACATAGTAAGCACTTCCAGACAGAATTCATCTGCCCTTTAGTATCTCACTATTTATATACCAAGAGTCATGCATGACAATCCAATGCATATGCAGTTCTACATGCATATTTTAGCTAACACTATGCCACTTATATGCAATTGTGATGCATGTGCATGTCAAATGTGCAGATGAACATTTTTAAGCATGAGACATCATCCAAGCAACAGACTTACTCAACTCACCTTTTCAGATTTTTTAGAATGCAATTTGTTTTCAGAGATTATGCATTTTAACAAATATCAACTAACTGCAATTGACATATGCATGCATCAAATGCAGACATCCTTTAAACTCATGTATGCACCAGTGCATGATAAAAGAAAATTACAAAGGCAGATGCAGTTCTGGACATGTATGCATTGACATATTAAGCACGATGTTCAATTAAAACAAAAATTCAGGTGAATAAATATTTAATCAGCAGAGTTGAGGTTTACCAAACTTTGGATGCCTTGGTTTATTTGACCCCCTTTTATTCCTCATCCCAAGGCATACCTGCAAAGCACAGATCTCATTTTGTGTTTCTAGGTACCCACGACTTCTTGGGTCATACTTTGTTAGTAACACCTCTGATTGGTGCTTTCTATATTCTTTGGGCATGTAAGTCATCAGACTTCATTAAATTACACTCACTCATGGAGTGCCCAACCTGCCCACAATAATGACAGGAAACAGCAGATCTTGAATTCTTTTTATGCACAACATTGTTAGCATGGAATTTGTGTGCATTATTCTGAACATAAATTTTATGTGCATTGGCATGAAGATTTCTGTTACTTGCATGAAATTTTGGTTTACCTTTACCTGCCCACCAGCATTCCGAAGCTCGGTGGCCAAATTTTCCACATTCAAAGCATGCTAGACTCTTTTCTTTAAAAATAGATTTATTTCTTCCAAAAACATTTCTATTTGCAGGGAGTTTTATATTTTGAGAGAATGTTCTTCCCTGAGCATGCCAACAGTCCTTGACTGTATGGCCATGTTTTCCACAATGAGAACAATTGGAGAAGGTATTTCTATGCGGGCCTAACCAGCATTGTGCAGCAACATGTCCTATTTTTCCACAGTTATAACAATGAATTTTCTTTTCCCTAAGGACATGATTTCTACCCTGATTGTTTTGAGCAGCTGCTAGGTCATCTTTTTCCATCAAATTACACTCATGCATCAAATGTCCATATTTGTGACAGTAGTGACATATCAATTTCTTTCTAGATGCATGCGAGTGTGTGGGTGAAACATGCAGAGTGGGAAGAGGAACTTGTTGATTCTTTTCTTTCTGTTTTTCTGTTGTTTTCTTTTGAGCAGTTGACTGATAACCAGGAAGGTTCTGAGGGCTTTGAGAAGTTGAACTGGACACAAAGGAAGTTTGAACTTTGTTTTGAAAACTTTTCTTATTTGAGGGATTATAGCCCAACCCTTCCTTATGAAAATTTACCTTAGTTCCTAGAATTTTGTCCAGATTATCTTTTCCGTCCACAAATTTTGACAAGGAATTATTCAAATCTTCAATTTCATTTTCCAAAGAAATGATGTGTATTTCATAACTGGCAATCTCTTGTTCATTGCAATTTACACATTCGCTTAGTACCTTGTTTGCAATTTTACATTCCTCAATTTCTTGTTCCAGATTTCTCAATTTTTCAGACTCTTCAATGTAAACAGTTTTTCCTTTTTCTAAGAGAAGAAGTTTCTCTGACATAGCAGTGTTCAACTGCTTCAATCCTTCAACCTCTTGAATTAGTTTGTCATTTTTTGATTTTAGATTTTCAATTTCTTCAACAGAGTCTTTATCAATTTTTATTGAGCTCATTTTATCATTCAGTTCTTCCTCTATCTGTTCAATCTCCAGAATCTTGTTTAACAGATCTTTGTTTTCTTCCATTAGGGAAACAATAAACTCCTTCTGACATTCTGAATTTGAGTGAAGATCTTCATTTATTTCCTTGAGAAATGGACACTCATTGCATGCAGATTTAACAGAACATATTGTTTGAACCTGGAGTTTTTCACATTGTTTCCTAAGACATTCATTTTCAGATTTTAGAACATCCAATTCAGGGCTAACAGAATCAAATTCTTTCAATAGTTTTTCATTTTGAACTAAATCATTAACATGAACCTGATCATCCTCAATCGAGCCAAGTTTTTCTTTTAGTTCAGAGATTTCACATACAAGTTTTTGATTTTCTTCTTTAAATAGGCCAATTTGTTTCCTTGAACTTTCTAACCCTGCTTCAAACTCTTTTAATTCTTTTTGTTGTTTTTCAAGATCTTTCTGCAATTCCATGTTTACAGATTTTATGGCATTAGATTTTTCAGCAAACAAATTCTTCTCTTGCTCAAGTTTCTCAAATTTTTCTTCATTTTCTTTAACAGATTTTCTAAGAGAGTCATTTTCAAATTTCAGCCTACTTAGTTCAGAGCAAACACATTTAAGTTCATTCATCAATTTTTCATTCTGGTTTTTATGCATATGGATATCTGACAAATAGGCATCATGAGATTGCTTCATATTTGAACAATTTTCACATGGTGAACTTGAACTACCCTGATCACTTTTCTTTTTCAAGTTCTTGTATCGTTTTCTTAATTGTTCATGAGACTCAAACAGCTCAGCATATGCATTCTCCCAATCATCTAAAGAAAAATTCTCGAAGATGTTTATCTCCTCCTCCTCATCTTCTTCTTCATTTTGGCTGCTGCTATGAATACTTCATTTAGCCATCATGCAGTTGTCTTCATTTAACCTGTGAGCTAGCTTCAGCTCCTCCAGGATGTCCTTGGCAGACCTGCAATCATAAAAATAAGAGTGTAAGGCTCTGTCAGTGGCTGCTTTCATCAGATTGAAGGATTTCTAATTTTCTCCACCCTTTGATCTGTGGCTGTTGGTCCATTTGGACACTTTCTTTGGTAATGTGTGAGGACCTTATGAAATTAATTTCCACATATCAGGATTAACTGCATCAACATAATTTCGTAGACTGATAAACCACGCATTAAAATTAGAACCATTGAAAACCGGTGGATTACCCATGAAAGCTGATCAGATAAATGCAATAGGAATAATAAAGCACCAAGACAGCAGGATCGAATCTACAGATCGCTGGACCTTCTAAGCAGACAACCTGCTCTGATACCAATTGTTGGAACGGTGCGATCGATACAGAGGGGGGGTGAATGTATCCCCTTCAAGAATATTGCCCAAATTAAAAACAATTCGCCTGCTACTAGATACAGTTGCAGAATAAAAGCTATCGAGTTCAAATAGACATTTGATCGACCAGATGAGCTGCTGACTATACTAGTGGAACTTGATGAAGTCTAATGCCAAATGACAGTACAATGCAAACTAGACTCACTTACCAAGATGTAAAGCTCAAGGCCACTGTAACTCGAAACAAGACTATTCAAACAACCTGTGAAACAGATAGAAGATATGGAAGAGCACACTACAAGCAAACCACAGAACAGCAGGGTTTTTAGGTGGTTTGGTCCACAGACCTACGTCCACCCCTCACTCCCAACTGGAGTGAGGCTTCCACTAGCACAAGCTAGAAACCGCAGACTCAGTCTGCAACAGGTGCTGCCATACAGCTTGACCAGGGGAACAAACTCCCCTCTTTCTCCCAACCGGAGGGACACCCCAAGTGACTCCCAGCCACTTGGAAACCAGAGGTCGAAGACCTCTCTTCCTCCAGACCAGGAGGGACCCCTGGACTTGCAACCCACAAGCCCAGAACCGGAGATCAGATCTCCCTTCCTCCAAATCGAAGGGAAACACACAAGTGACTTCCAGCCACTTGCAAACCAGAGGTCGCAGACCTCTCTTCCTCTAGACCAGGAGGGACCCGACCTCAGTCCATAGGATCGGAAGAACACAGTAAATCAGATCGAATAAAAAGAAAAATAAGAAATGAAAATAACACAGCAAACACAAGCTGTAAATGAAAGAACATCAGATGTGGCTCTCATCGGAGCCGACTGGTCTGGATCTGATCCACGGTCCAGTAGACAGATCTTCAGTCGAGACTACTTTCTTCTTCTCCACGAACTCTCACTATCTCTCTGCTCCTCCTCTTTTTCTCTTTCTTTTCCTGACACTCAATTGTGCAGCCTCTCTCCATCTCTTCTTTTTCTCTTCTTCTTCTTTATCTTCTTCTGCTGCTCGTTTCTCACTGTATAGACTTTGCCCCTTTTTCTCTCAGCTTCAATCTACCTTCATCCGAAGACGAACCCTTCCATTTATATCAGCAGCAGCACTGGGCGCGTGTGGTCTCCACAGCTCCCGCCCAAACCTTGGACCACGTGGCAGCTCTCCAGCAAGCTTCAGCACACGTGTCACGATCCTGGGCCTTTATCCATTCTTGGATCACGTGCTCTCATTAATCTGAATCCTCTGCAGGCAGAGACAAAGGAAAACATGATTAGTTAGTTCAGTCATACAACCACGACTGTATATACTTTAGAAACAGCAACTGAGTAAGTGTGTACAATCGTGAGAGAGTGTATAGACTTAATGAATAAGTGGCAGTGTACAGACTTAAAAGATGCAGCATGATAAGCAAACGAATGTATATAATTTAGAACAGCAAATGATCAAGTCTGTACACTGAGAGAGTGTATAGACTTGTAACATGCGCTCTCAGTGTATATACTTGCTGATGAATGCATTATCATAACAAGATAGAATGTGTAGACTTCTGTGAAATGCATGAGGGAATCGAGTGTATAAACTTGACACAACAGTTAAACAAGTGGGTATCATGTGAGAGTGTATACACTTGGAGGTGTTCAGCATCTCAGTGAATAGACTCAACCAATGTATATAGTTCAAGGTCTAACAATCGAGTGTATATACTTAAGCCTAACAATTGAATGTATAGGGTTGAAGACCTAACAATCGAGTGTGTAGACTTGAAGCTTGGAAGGATGTATACACTTAGCCTTTGAGCAACGATGTATAGACTCTGATCATGAAGGCAGGCTGTATAAACTTGAATCGCTTGAAGCGATGTACAGACTTGGTGAGGCTCAAGCAGTGTACAGACTTGTGAAGGCTTCAGCGTTGTACAGACTTGGAAGTTCCACAGTGGATGTATGGACTTGATGATCCACTGTGGATGTATAGACTTGATTGAGTGAAGTCGATGTACATACTTACTGATTCGGAGCCACTGTACAGACTTGGAAAACGTGAAGCCAATGTACAGACTTGAAAGTCCACTGTGGATGTATAGACTTGACGAGTGAAGCCGATGTACAGACTTTGCTTAGGAGACCAGTGTATAGACTTTCACAGAGCTCCCAATGTATAGACTTCACGTTGTACAGACTTTCCAAAGAGGCGAAACGGTGTACAGACTTGAGGCTTTGAACGTGTAAGCTGAAGTGATGTACAGACTTAGCGATGTATAGACTTGGCCAAAAAACATAGGGAAAGATATGAGTGTATTGACTTGGCCAAGCGTAGGAAAAGATGTGGAGTGTACAGACTTGGTGAAACAAAGTCCAGTGTATAGACTTGGTGAACACTGCAATAGTAATCGGATGTATAGAGTTGAAGTTAGACAATCCAGTGTATAGACATGAAGCTTGACAATCCAGTGTATAGACTTCAGTTAAGTGCATTGGCTGTACAGACTTCAATTAGAAGTTGCCCGATGTACAGACTTGAAGATAAGACTCCAATGTACAGACTTGCAAAAGTGAAGCCAATGCACAGACTTTGAAAGACTTGAGCACTGCGATGTTCAGACTTTAGCAGTGTATAGACTTAGAGTGTAGCTAAAGCTTCGAGCGTAGGAATAGGCCAAAATGTATAGACTTTCAATGAAGGGCGTTGTGTAGACTTTGGAAAGTCTGAGCCAATGTACAGACTCTGCCTCAACAATGAATAGGCAAAACAGATGTACAGAGTTGGCCAAACACTTGAAGATCGACTGTACAGGCTTTGATAAAGTAGCGATGTACGTACTTGGAGATGAGATGCCAATGTACAGACTTAATGATATGAACAATAAGGCATGCTGTACAGACTTACTCGATCAAGCTGATGTATAGACTTTGATACCCAGATAGTCAGTGTTCTGATGGGTCGACGCATCAGTAGGGGTGGGTCGACCCACTACTGTCCATACTAACTAAACAGGCTTGGCCAATGCTTGAAGCACAGTCCAGTGTATAGACTCAATGCCTTGAAGATCAATGTACATACTTTGAAGACCGACCTAGCAGGATGTGTAGACTTAGAATGCAACCAGGATGTCTAGACTTGATGTGAGGCAATGCACAATGAACATGAACCAATGAATTGAATGCATATAGCAGACAAGAACTGAATGTATGCTGGAGAACTAATTAAAGCATTACCTGATCTGAGCATTCACCTTACCTGTCATGATTTGACTTTGACTTGGGTTAACTTCATGACCTGTGAGTCATCCTTAAACCTGTTCTGACAGTTTCTCATAATGCAACAGGATTATATCATCAAGGATGTAAACATAATGAGGCATCATACTGTCATCATCAAAACTCCAGAAACACAGGGGACACATCACTCATTGTAAATCAGCTTAATGGGCCTTCTTCTTTTAATGGGCCTCATTCTCTTAATGGGCCCCCATCCTTTAATGGGCCTTCATCTTCCTTTAATGGGCCTCCTTCTAATAACGGGCCCCATTCTCTTAATGGGCCCCCATCCTTTAATGGGCCTTCATCTTCACTTAATGGTCCTCCTTCTCCTAATGGTCCTCCATTGTCTAATGGGCCTTCTTCTTTTAATGGGTCTTCTTCACTTAGTGGGCCTCCTTCCCTTATTGGGCCTGCTTTCCTTAATGGGCCTCCATCTTCTACCCATGTTGCTGCTGGCCCGATTAGTCCTCATGTTCAGATTCCTTCCAACTCTACGTATCCTTCTCCTCCCGAAATGGGCTTCCCTTATTCTTTTCAACCCGGAGCCTTTTATCCGGCCCATTATCAAGTTCCTGGTCCGAATTCACATTCTCTTGCTCAAGTTGGCCCATATTCCTCTCCATCTCTCCCTACCCCGGAGATGATCGCTCAAGCCCAACGCCAACTTGATGAACTACAACGCCGGATCTATCCTAAACATTCTTTGAGTGTCCCATTTTCATTTCAAAATCTTCAGCTTCCCCCCCTTTTCAAATTCCCGCATATCACCGTTATGGTGGAGTCGGTGACCTGTATGTGCACTTGAAGGAGTTCATTTATGAGTCGGCCCAATTTCGACATGACCAACTCTTGATGGCTTATCTATTTGGCCTGTCTTCAGAAGGTTTCGGCTCGGGATTGGTTCTTCTCTTTGTCGCAAGAGTAAATTGTGAATTTTCAAGTTATCAAGAGAAGTTTATTGAGCAATATCAAGACCAGGTTAGGCCCAAGTATTCTATGGTGGATCTGGCCCATGAGAAGATAAAGCCCAATGAGGAGTTCTCTGCCTTTGCTGACCGCTGGCGTCGCCTCACCGTGCAAGTCCCGGGGCACATTCTGGAGGGGGAACAAATCAAGATGCTCATTTCCAATGCAACACACGAGTATCGGTTTATCTTAGCTTTGAATGATATCACCTCTTGGCAATAATTTTATAGCTGAGCCCGCTTCGTTCGTCAACAACTTCAAGATTCCCTTGACACCGAGTCTTCCCCATCTTCCACGTCCACATACACTTTGCCATCATCGCCAACCACTCCTGCACAACAACCCTCCACATACGCCTTGCCATCCTCATCCACCGTTTACTACTCGCCCTTCATGAGTCAACCCTCCGCTCCAATCACCCGTCCGCTCCCGCATGCCATCCCTCCATGAGTCAGCCTCCCGCATACCAACCCTCTACACACCCGTCCGCTCCCACGAGCCAACCATCCACGAGTCAGCCTTCTGCCCCCACATACTCACATCCGCCTCCATCTCCCCCTGTCAAAGGAACTTCATACCCCGAGCAAGTTGATGTCATCCACTACATACCTCCATGTCCAGCTCTAAATTTGTCTCTGCCTAGTCTCTCCACTAGTCGCCACGCAGCATTGCCTACGCAACCTCCGCTTCTATCTCTGTAACCTTCTCCACCTTCATCCCATATCCCTCGGCATCCACCTTGCCTAATGCAGGCTCCTTGTTCTCCTTTGCCGGAGCCTTTTACTGATATCTTCCGGGCTTTGACGGCCACTCACGCATTGCAACTCCCTTCGGTTGCGCCTTGCCAACCCGCGGTCGGGAATATGCTTCAGTTCTGTGAATTTCACCGCTAGCAGGGGCATTTGGTCGAGGATTACCCTGAATTCCGGGAGTACGTTTATGACTTGGAAGGCAAGAAGAGGATTGATTGGGCCTCCATGCATAAAGTTATTTTATAACTCCGTAGCAAGTAGCAGCAAGAAGGGCTGCCCAAGTAGCCGTCTCCATCCCTACAAGACCAGGGGCACCCCTGTGGTTCTTTGACTAGAAATGCATCCACTCCATTCACCGTTCCCCCACCTATTCTATCACCTACTCCACCATCCCCATCGCCATCTCCTGTCCCGACTCCATCCCCTTCACCTACCCAAGCCTCTGCTTAGGCTAGTGCTTCCATTTCCTCCACTTCTGCTACCACCACTTCCACTCCTAACGCCACTCGACGCGTCGTGTCAATACGCCGACGGTGGGCGCCGCGCTCCTCTTCATCTTCTCCATCACCAACCCAACCTCTACTACCCTCATTACCTACGCCATGTCCACCACCCTTACCATCGCCTAAACCTCCATCATCTCCGCCATCACCTTCGCCTTCACTTTCACCTTTACCCCCGCCTACACCTCCACCTTCACCTTTATCCTCACCCGAATCTATCTTTACCATCACGCCTTTACCTACATCCGAGCCTACCATTGCCTCCACACCTTCGCCTTTGCCTTTACCTCCATCTAGGCCCGAGTCTATCATTGCCGCTATCCCTCTTCCACCTCCTCCTGTATCTTTCAAGCACTCCACTTCGCCTCCTATTTCCACCCCACGGAGCGGGTGTGCACTTCCTTTGGTGCCCCTTGCGTCTGGTCCGCATGAAGATAATGAGCCGAGTCAGGATGGTTTAGTGTTGATTCTGCATTTCAAAGTTCAAGATTATATCTGCCATACGCCGATCCGTATCTTGATCCCTGGCTATTTTGGGGATGATGAGCCTACACTTCTAATGAAGACGGCTGCCAAGAAGAGCTCTCGTGCACTGGTGCCGGTTTCTTCTCAAGCGAGGCCGGTAGCAATCTCATTGCCCACTGGTGGATTAACTATCGATGCTATTATTACCCCTTGCTCCATTGCTATCTAGTTCACTGGCCGAGAGGGGTTCTCTACCCGCATGGTGCTAACTCAAACGGCCGCGAAGAGTTTGATGAATTCTATGTTCAAGGGGCAATTGGACGTATCTTCTGCACTCTCGAAGGACATTCTGCACATCTTGTGCCATCTTCCTCGGTTTATTGGTAAGCCGACCACGTCAACGTCGTGCATTGATCCCCCTCAGTTCTGTCCTTTGCTTCTATCAAGGGAGTTGTGCTTCAAGCCCGATTACCGAGTGGAGTTGCCAAATCTCATGCTTCTAGCGTCGAGTTACAAGACTTCATGGTTTGCTGATGTTCATCAAGAATGTCCAACTATTGTTAGCGCCGGATGGCTAGGGGCAACCATCCCAATAAGGCTGCATGTTCATGACCGAGCCATGCCGTCTACTAGGTGGGCCCGTTATTTGAGAAGGTATTGCAAGACAAGAGGCCCAAGGGTCCGAGTTCATGCCAAGATGGCCCATTTTCAAGAAATCTTCGCTAAGAAGAGGCGGCGGCATAAGTTTAAGGGCTGTCAGTTGTGCACTAAGGGGTCCACTTCTCCTTTTCACACATCATTTCTTTTGCTCGGTTCCCACCCCTAGGTGGTGTATCTTCCCTCTTCTAACTCTACCTCTACGATTCTATCCTCTCCTCCCGGGTCAGTGAACCCCCATTTTTCTTCTACTCATTTGGGGCCTCTGGGTTTTCCACATTCTCGTTATTCTAGGCCTCGGCCTATGCCCTCTCATCATCCCGATCCTGGGACATCTTTTGATTCTTCTCCTCCGGTATCTCCGAGTTCTAATTTTCCTTCCCCGACCCTGTCGGGTGATTCTCGTTCTCCTTTCCCGACCCTGTCGGGTGTCTATGATTCTCTTTCCCCGACTCTATCGGGTGTCCTTATTCTCCTTCCCCGACCCTGTTGGGTGATTCTCGTTCTTCTTCCCCAACCCTGTCGGGTGATTCTAATTCTGATTCCCCGACCCTGTTGGCTTTCTATGATTCCTCTTCTCCGACTGCGTCGGATGATTCTTCTTTTCCTCTTTCTACTCACTCCTTCTCACCCTTTCGGGGTTCTGCCCCTTTTCCTTGCTATTTTCGAGACTTTAGCCCGCCTTGATCTCAGTTAATCTCTGTTCGTTCTGTATTATATTCCTTGTTATCAGGGTCTCTGCGCCTTAATGAGGGAGTTCTAGCCCTCGTCTCTTTTCCTTTTATCCCTCTTCGTCCAGTTTAATGTTTGTCGCTCCTCTGTGTCGAGGAATCTTGGAACCTTGTTATTCTCCCATTCTTTGTCCTGTCAAGCAAGGAGTACAAAGCTTGTGCTACTCAAAGCTCAATGATCAAGATCGCTTCAAGACGCTAATTTTCACTCCACGGATTTGCAAGATATTTTTATTTTGTGCAAGAACATGCTATTATTGCTATCATTTCTATAATTCTTGCGCATGATTATAATGTTGTTTCCTCAACATGGTTTGAGTGGCTTTAGGAAATTTACTTATTTTAGTCAAAAATGAGTTCGCTTATACAGCACCTTAGGCTGGTGATAGCTCCGTACTGGGAGTCTAGTTTCTTTCCCCAATCGTTGAGGGTGGCCTTTGAGCATGGGTTTCCAGACACTACACGGCAAGCCATAGTCGATTCCTCTGAGGCAACATCATTGCTGCTTTGGCCATACCATGGGTATACACGAAGGTCTTTTCTTTTCTCTGCTCGGCCGAGTGCAAAGGCAAGAGATGGATGGATGAGATGTCCAACCTAGGCGCTCCCTAATACGAGAGAGGTCTCAAATAGGAGCAGTCTTGACCCTCAAAAGTGAGCTTTCATGCTAAATATGGCCAATAAGGGCTACCAAAATGAGAAAATGAATCAATGCAAAATTATTAATCAAAGGCATGGCAAGATTGACAGTACAGTTCCTCGCGGGACGTCATGAGCCCGGTCGCATGTGTGCTTGATAAATATGGGTCTCAAAATCAAAGACACAAAGCCCCAACGCAACAGACTATATCTTTGAGGGGTAGTGTCCTGGAAGGAATTCAAGTCGTGATGTTTCCCATCCTGCATAAAGCTCGTCTCCAGTTTTTCTTCTTCTTCTCCCTCTTAGGCTGGGTTGTATCCCGGGTATGGCCTTAGTAGGGGCACCATTCTTTAGAGGCGCTTGGTTGTGGTAAGCCACTCTCATATGCACGTCCTGCCCAAGGGAAATCTTTAATGAAAGGGGGAGGAACAACTATCCCTGGCCAATAGTTCGAGCCCGTCTTGTGTGCTGCAGATAGCTTTACCAAAAATCCTCAAAAAATCCTCTAAAAAATCAAATATGTCAAAAATCCAAAAAAATTAAATATGTCAAAAATTCTCAAAAAATTGAAATATTGTCAAAATTCCAAAAAAAATCAAATATTGTTCGAAAACCAAAAAAATTAAATATTGTTGAAAATCCAAAAAAAATGTCAAAAATCCAAACATATTTGTCTTTTTGTTCCTTTCTGTCTATTTTATTTTTGTGGATGGATATGATCTGTTTGTTAAGTGTGCAGGTTGCAGGTGTTCAAGCCTTCCTGGCTTCTTATCTTTCATTATATCTCTTGTTCATATCTTTTGATCTGTTCTCCTCTTGTTCGATCTTATCTCTTCGATCTGTTCTGGAGCTCATGTCCTTCTCAGCTTTCGCTTTATCTCATCATATCTTCATGAGTGGGCTTTGCCTCACGATTATGAACCTGGCGATTCTACTTCATTCTGATCTTGGGTTTTGATTGAAGAGCATATTTGTCATATCTTTCATCCCACCGTGTCCTTGTCATATGTGTCTTTGTCCCTTCGTGTCGTCACGCGTGTCTTTGTCCCACCGTGTCTATCATGTTTTTTCGTCCCACTGTGTTATTGTCCCACATGTGTCTTATCCTACCATGCTGTGTTGTTGTTGTCCCCCGTGGTGTTGTCGTCCCGCGTGCCTATGTCCTACCATATCTTGTCCCACCGCGTGTGCTATCCCACGGTGTTGTGATATTGTTTTGCCCCACCATACTCTTTAGTCCCGCTCACGCTTATTGTTTGTTCATGTGATTTCATCCTTCGTTATGTTATGTTATGTTATCTTTCATCCATCTTTGTGATATTGTATTATGTTAATGCTTGTTCATGTTGTTGGTTGTCTTATTTGAAAACCCCATAAAAATTTGGAAATTTTAGAAATCCAAAAAATACCATTTCGCTTGGCAGGTAAGTCAAGTATGGCTCTCTATCCCTTCTCTTTGTTACATTACTATATGGTATCTACATGATTATAGCCTCTCAAGGACCGATTGGTTGTCTGCGTGTTCTGAGATCTGATGTTCCCCTTTAACAAAAATGATGATGACCTAGGAACATACAGTTAATCGTTAGATAAGCCGTTAGCTTGAGTCAGGTGGGGGACGATGGACTCTGTCTCGCACGCCGTGGTTGCAAGAAGATTCTTGACCCCGTCTTGCTCAGTCTAGCAATAGTATCTTTGAGTACTTTCTATTCTTATTCTTTCTTTTCATTCATTTGATGATTTCTTTATTTTAGCCCAGCATGGATCATGTCATTTTGAGCATTCACGTCTCGTGATTCTTTCAAAGTTTCTCCTTAACAATGGCTAATTGCACATCATTTCTCTTGAATAAGAGATCCTCATTCCTATCTGAATTTGAACGTCTTTTCTGATCTACTCGCTTGGTCTGGTTGGCCAGCATGATTCCTGTCTGGATTTTATCTCAATTTTATTTCTCTTTTCCAACTTTTCAGCTGTGTTCTTTCTGATCCCCTCATTGTCTGTGGATTATGTCCCCGATGAGGTTGGTCGTGTTTCCTTTCCCTCTCTGTTAGTTTAGTTCTCAAGGCATGTCTCATCCTTGTCAGCCATTCCTCGTGGTTAGTTCAGCGTTTACGGGAGAATTCATGTCGCTTGTTGGTTGTGACAGGTGTCTTTTGCCTTGATGCCCACTTTTCAGTTCTCTCCGCTTCATCTCTGCTTCATCTCCATTTCACGTAGTTGTCACCTTCGCTCCATCTCCTTTTCAATTCGCCTTCATGCCGCTTTCGCTCGTTCCATTGCAAAGCAGACATCAAGGAGGGGCATCTGTTGACACCCGTTTTTAGCCCGCAAGTTGAGTTATTTCTCTTATTCACCTCCGTAATGCCCTGAATTGACCATTATTTTGGAGTCTTCTTTGAGCCGATCTCGAGCCCATTTCTTGATCATTTCAAAGCCCATTAAGCCTTGGAGCCCGTGGAGGATGTTTTCCTTTTTTATTAAAACTAATAATAAAAATAAAAAATAAAAAAAATTTAAGGTCACGATCAACTGTTGACCATCTTAGTCAACTGTTGACCGCCTCTTCCCCTCCTCTGCCTTGAGAGTCCTAACTGTTCTAGACTCTGTTTATGGGCGTTTTTGGCTCCGGGGCCTTCTTCTAAGGCCATTATCTTCTAGAATTCTCCACCAAATCAAGTCCCATTTGTTTCTATCTCTTGTCCTTGATATTATCTCGAATTTGATCTATCAAACTTGAATTTTGGTGGCCTATATCCCCTGTAAACATGGAGGAAACTTCTAGGTTTATACAATTTCTGTACAAGTCAAACTCTATCCGATCAAGCTCCGGGCTCTCCTTTCCACGTGAATATCTCCAGAATCTTCCACGGAATTGAGTCCCGCTTGTTCCTATCTCTTCTCCTCACTATTATCTCGAGATTGATCCCAAGAACTCAAGTTTTGGTGGGCTATATCTCCTAAAATTGTGAGAGAAAGTTCTGGATTTCTACACTTCTATATAAAGAACCCTATGCGAACCGCGCAACGGGGGCACGTTTGCGAGGCGACGGTGAAGCCATGCCACATTGTCTTCATCCTTCTTTGACCCTATCCTGGAGAGGGAAGTATTAGCTTCGCGTTGGTTCTATTTGGGCTTCATTTCATCATCATTTACCCTCTTTTCTTCGCCCCTACTTTTGGCAAATCATCGTAGATTTCTGGTTTTCTACTACAACTTTGCGACGGGGGCCTGTTCTTCAAGCCGGGGTGGAGTTATGCTGCATCCTCTTCGTCTTCCTTCGACCATATCTTGAAGAGGAGAGTTTTAGCTTTGTATTGATTATATTTGGGCATCCTTTTCTTCATCCTTTTCCTTATTCCCAAGCCCCAACTTTTTAGGTTAACCATTCTGTTCTGCCAATCTGAAACCCTGATTTCTTGCGAAGGGGGTAGGTTTGCGTCGCCGGGGTGAGGCCATCGTGTACCTCTGATTATTCTTTTCAACTCCAGGCTCTTATAGGAAGTATACTTTTCATTTACCCCCGTTCTGGGCTCATTTTGTCATCCTCTTCGTGCT